>OY856378.1:20230307-21430307 GCA_963693495.1 Malacosoma neustria | reverse complement strand
TAAGAGTGTAAGTAAAAATACATAAATATAAACAAATAAAATTAAAACCTAAATACACAAGAAATAGTAAAAGAATAAGCACTAAATAAGTAAGTACAAGTATAATTACATATAGGAATAAATGTAACATAAAGGAAAACGTTACACGAAAAAGAAAAATAAAATATAACAATAGAAAAAAGGTAAATTTTTGGAGAACAACTTTACAGCAGGGCTAAAAAAACTAAATAAATCAAAAAAATAAAATAGTCCCAAAATATAATGTACTCGTAGTACAAAATATTGATTACACGAATAACCCAAGCAGCTCATATAATTTTTATTAAGAAAACGTCTACCTGTGACAGCAAAAGCTTCTTTCCAATCGAGACAAAGACGTTGAGTTAAATAAAGTAATATCTATTACGAGTATATCCTACTACCTTCAAGCAGCGTCGTTTAGAGAAAACAGAAGGTATAGTCGCCACGTTTGTCTAATACAAATTAGCGGTAATTACACATACCGGTAATCTCGAAAAACTTATCAATTGTGACATAATCATGGTACAGCATAAAGAGGTTAAAAACATTATAACAACATCATTTAATCCACTTTATTTCCAATACATAACATAAATTAGTATCACATTTAATAAAAATAATTATATTTACATACAGTAAAATATAATACTTACATATACACAATAATAAATAAATAATACGCATTGTTACAACATTATTCACATTAAGGTGTATTTACACTGGTATCATCACAACGTACGTTTAACGATTATGATGCAAATAATCATAAACTCCGTCAAATAAGGTGCGTTCGTAAACCAACGTTTATTGTTATGCTATTGTTATGCCATGATCTGTGGATCTTATTGAATTTCTTAAGCAAACAGAAAGATGAGACCAAGAGAAGGTGATTTATTCAATTTAACTAATCTGCCACTTTATACTTTATAATATTACAATCATATTATGCAATGACCAAGCTGACACGTATATAGCAAAATTGAAAGGTGTCCAACGTGACCAAAATGAGACTAGTCTGAACATTGGTGTTTTCGATTTTTCTCTACGGGGCAGAATCATGGACAATTAGGACATCAAAGCGCAAGAAAATAGATGCACTTGAAATGTGGTGTTGGAGAGTAATGCTCCGTTTATCTTGGACGGCCAAAAGAACAAATAAATTTATTCTGGATCAGCTTCATATTGAAGTCAGGCTCTCATCAATCTATTATCGGAAGATTCGTGGTTACATTGGTCACATTGCCTGACGTCAGCCGGGTAACTTGGATAAGTTGATCTTGACGGGCAAGGTGGAAGGAAAACGATCCTGTGGCCAATTACCTAACCGCTGGTATGACCAAGTAACCGCCCTCACTGAACTCCCAATAGCAACCGCTATTTGAGTAGCTGAAAACGAAGTGGAAACAGCTTACGAGACAGGCCACGGTTGATTGTCAAGAACACGACCTTCAGCAATGAAAAATTCGACCAAGAAGAAGAATCATTATGACAGTAACGCCTTCATTTGGATATAAAAACCCTAAAATATACATATAATCCAGTCCCAAACAAATTTTTACGATCCGTTTATAACTGGAATGTTATCTACATCTACAAATAGTTTGAAATTTCTCTAAAAATCGTCGGTGGTCGACATTTATATGGGCAGTCTATCGTCATTACACTGGGTATTTATGTGAAATAATAATTTTTTATATTGTGAATATAATATTTGATTAATGAGATGCATATCTCAAAGTTTATGAATAAGTATAAAATATATACATAAATAATATTGAAAATTAAAAAAAAATCCGGCCGCCTTTAGAAAGTTACAATGGCACACGTGTACACACATATTTTATTCACAGGTACAAGTCTTATTCATTGTAAATATTTACAGTAAAATTTAACTCAAAATCCAATTCAAATCGCTCATCGTCTGCTAACATCTGTTTTATGTACAATTTTTTAAGTAAATTAAGTATACAATATTTATGCATATACAATTTTATATAGGTTAGGTACATTAATTATGTGAAGATTACATACATTTTATATTTACAGATATACATTTGAATATATTTAAATATATAATATCAAGAACTACATCATGATAGATAGGGTCAGCCTATCAGGGCCTTTACATCACATTCTCATTTTGACCAAGTACAAATAGGTTGGCAAATCATATCTGTGGTTGCTAATCTAAGTCTCGTAATCGCCAGACTTGTGATCGCCGAAGCAGTTTTTACTTTTAGAGTGGCTCAAAATTTCATGGCGCCACTTTACTCTTTAAAGCGATTGTGCACTACAAGGAATTTTATTGTCCGGCAGCCCGATTTTTCACGGTCCGATATGTCATGCCAAAACTGATGATTGGCTTGTGCACTTGTCTGTCTTTACTCGGATCGGTGCGGCGGAATTTAGCGTAACTCTTTTTGAAACTACACGCCACGCACGCGTAATTACGCTAGGAAGAATGAGTTTCTTGGAACGTCCGGAATGGGGAAAAGTAAAATGTCGGCCGGTAAAATTACGTATAGTGCATAAACGAGTATATACATAGCCAATCATGCCATATCGGACCGTAAAAAATCGGGCTGCCGGACAGTAAAATTCCTTGTAGTGCACATTCGCCCTTACAGTACAATGAGATAAGTCTTTTTTCAGAGTGATTTCGTTGACTGCTTCTGAACGTATTGTTCTAGTTGTATTTTGCGGATATGTTTTTCGTAGTTTAGGGACACAATAAGTTAGACTTTCATTTCGGGATTAAGGAGATAAGACAGAATTTATTAGAACAATTGTCAAATCAGCAGCTTTTTGATGTCTCTGCGCAGGTATAGAAATTGTTACGAAAATATCGACTGAATGACGCATATAGAAGTGTAGAAGCTTAGTTTTATACCTAATAATACTCACCGGCATGCCTCATGCTTCGAAAAGAAAACTTTCCCTTTTTTATATACAATGTTTTCACGGTTATTCAAGTAATAATCACATTAATAAAGTTCAGTCGTTTAATTGTACTTATTTTGTTTATTTTCTGTAGTGTATACACTACATTTTTGTGAAGATCAGCGTTTGAAATCAATATGGCCGTGTCTTTGTAGCATTTCGACGGAAAGAGCGTGCGCAGGCGCAGTTCGGCGGGACGAGCGCGTCACGTGGCTCAGCTGGGTCGTCTGCGCCCTGGTCTCGATGCCTCGGGGTATCTGAGTGCTGTACGCGTGCCCATTGTGGCGCAGTGTGTTCATCTATTAATTATATAAATATTAGGTAAAAAAAGTATTTAATCTAAACCTATGTATGAAGCTGATCCTTTTTTTAAGGATTTTTGCAAAAGTACTTGTACCAAGCGAGTACAAACAGATGCCCCTTTAGCCATGGTCCAGCTAAGCTGACATAGTGGTAGGAAGAATAATCAATGACTAGAGCAATAATAAGTGTACGCTATATAGGGCTTTCCGCTTTCGTTAATTTGTTTGTGTATAACTCAACTGGTTGACTATTATACAGTTGATTGAACTGATCAATTTTATGAATTAGTGCATTAAAATAAACATACTATTATTATATATAATTTATTATTAAAAAAGGTTGAGTTTGTAAACCAATTTCCACATCCAATAAATCTTTAACATATTCTCTCTCACTTTACATCTAACATATTCCATTGAATATGTTATGCTGAATAAGCTTTGTTCAAAGTTTTATTATTGCGGCGGTGAGGCAGAGTCAAAGTGATGAGGAGTGAAACATATTTGGATTCTACATTTCGTTTTTATGATCGTAATGATACGTACAATAAATTATGTCTCATCTGATTTTATAAGAAACTCAGATACGATATTGTAGCTGGATACGAAACACTAATATTTAACACTAGTATTTTTTACTTCATAATAAAATATAAGTATGTAATTTCTGTAGTTTAGTAGTAACAATGTAGTTATTTGAGTACAATAATAACTAGTATGTGTTAAATTGAATCCATGAATATATATTCCAAATCTATATAAATAAAAATGACTTGCAAAATATGTTGCTAAGCGCCAAACTCAAAGACGGCTAGATCAATTCGAGTAATTTTTTTCAAATTTATTATTAATATTTCAAATTTAAAAAAATGCACGGAAAAACCTAAAAACCAATTTTCTTTTTCTGTAATTGTGAACGTAACTTAAATTGCTATTAGCAACTTGAACGCATCCAAAGATGCATAAAATTGAAAAATGTGTGACGTCACATCAGGGGGAGGGTGTTTTAAAAATGTGACAACCTGAGACAAGGACGGGAGGAAGGGCTAAAAATTCTGAAAGTTAGTGTGACGTAATTTATGGAAGGACATATTATGCTACTTTTTGTCGCGAAAATGATACTTGAATGGAGTGAAATAGGGATGAACGTAATAACAAATTTTTTTGTATTTATATGGCAGAACAACATTTGCCGGGTCAGCTAGTATGAAATAAAAAAATATAAATAATATTAAATTACCTTTACTTTTGGTCATATACTAAAACGCTGGTTGCATTACCGCGTTGAATAGCAACATTATTCTTTACCGCAAATACGAGCCAGCGTTTCGATCCCATGTAACCTCTTTCAAGCCTTTATAGATCTCGGTAAAAGGCGATAAGCGTGACATAATCCATGCGATTCCAATGAAAGCACCCGACGGTATAAATGACGAACTGAGAATGGCATATAATATATTTTTCCAGTGGGTCCTGTTACATGAATGAAATGAATGAATGAATGCAATACGACCTCAACCCTAAGTGCTTTCGATTTAGCAAATGTATACTCAAT
Source organism: Malacosoma neustria (assembly GCA_963693495.1). Taxonomy (NCBI): domain Eukaryota; kingdom Metazoa; phylum Arthropoda; class Insecta; order Lepidoptera; family Lasiocampidae; genus Malacosoma; species Malacosoma neustria. The sequence continues at coordinate 21,425,489 of OY856378.1, read as the reverse complement.
TAATTATTTAGTTCATTAGATTTGATATATTATATGTATTTTTTTATTGGTCAGGAACAGCAAACAGGCTAACGTCCCATTTAATAATAAACAGTTACCATCGCCTGTGAATTTTTGCGAGGCCAGAGGCGCCGCGAACACGGTGCTGTCCTATAAGGGTACAGGAACTTGGGTCACTAATGCCGGAACACAACACAAGGTTATTATGGCGGCATACTTAAGACCAAAGGTGGTCGCCATCCAGATGGGCTTGAGGCCCTACCACGTAGCTAGGGTGGGTTGTTTTGTCGCCTTTTACGACAGGCCGACCCCGGCCACAGATGTTAGTATTCTTTCTCCGCCCCTGCACGGATAAAATTTTGCGAGGCCAGAGGCGCCGCGAACACGGTGCTGTTCCATAGGGGTACAAGAACCAGGGCCACTATAAGTACAAAATAAGGTTATTATGGCGGTATATTTGTAGACCTAGTGGTAGCCATCCAGACGGGCTTGAGGCCTACCTCGTAGAAAAAGTAACGCTGAAAAGCCAAGTTAATAAAGCATATACTTTGCACAGCCTAACCAAATATTTCATTTATGCTTTATGTAATATTTTATTTATATTTTCACATGCGTTTGATTAAATTAAATCTCAAAATACGAATATAAAATGGCAGAAATAGAGTAAGAATCCTGATCCCTGCGATCGGGGGCGGCCTGCCGTAAAAGGCGATAAAACAATCCTAGCTAGATGATCGGGCTCCAAGCCCGTCTGGATGGTGAGCACCCCTGGTCTCTAAGAATGCAGCCATAATAACCTTATGTTGTGGCCCAGGTTTCAGTCCATATACGGACGGCACCGTATTAACGGGGCCTCTGGCATAAAAAACATCTGTATGAGACGGTAACTGCTATTAAGTGGGCAGTCAGCATGTCTGCTGTTCTACGGCAGTAAAAAAATTGTTTATCGAAATTACAATGCCATTAAGTTTGTTTTAACCTATTATAATACGCGTATAATATTATTTGTCACTGCGTGTGGCGTAACACGAAGTAATAGGTGTCATATTTTTCACACTTTTGTGGTCTCTCATCGTTATTAATTGGAAATTGAACCTTCAGTAATTCTTCGAAATACTTTTCATTATTTGTACACAAATAAAACAAAGAACATACTTTGTAGAGCTTCCCGTGATATTATTTGACGTCTTTTGTCGTCTCGAAACTTTTCTGTTTATGTTTTGCTTATTTTCAACCAAAAATTGTGCCAAACTTGGAATATCAAAATGATTGAATTAGGAGATACGTAAAAAATATAAGATCAACACTTTTTGCGACGTGAAGCATATACTACAACGTAATTAAATACGCTACCTTAGATATTTTTTGTAATTTTTAAATGTCTGTATTACATACGTAATCTGATATAGACTAAAGTAACTGTGAAATTAGAATTTAATTGATATAATTAATGTAAAAATATTTTATATTGCGTTGATCAACAAAGCAACAACAATAAATTTCTAACCATTTTACATTTTTAATTAAAATAAATCGTCACTATATATACGTAATGATACGAAAATCATTAACAATAGAAAATATTAAATAAATATAAATACCAAATTACCACAAAAAAACCCAGGGCAATCACGAATATAATAAATAATATAGGTTATAAATGTTACTCAACCGGAAATTTTAACAAAACATCTAACTTGTTCAATATTTAGCTTATCGACGCATCGCGCTTGTTTTGTATCGATATATTTCTGGTTCTGTGCCACAAACGAATTCTCTATTATATGAACTCTATGCCGTGATATTTTTTCTTTGTAGTCTGGGTAGGAATAACTTCATGCGACTCACACGAGAAGTGAGCATGGGCTACCGTAGCAACCAAACAAACCTGTATGTCTGTTTGTCTGTCTGAAACTTTTCCATTGTGAACCAGTATTTTTTTAAATTTATATGACAAAACATTGTTAGGCGGTTTAGCTAGTATCCCATATGGTCTCTAAAATTAAGAATGTCATAATTAATTACGTCATAATTAAAACGGAATATTTTATTATAAAACTATATAATTTTTATCAGCGTAAAAATTCTAGTATGAAAGTAAACTAATCCCGAAACACTGCTTAGCCATCGCCGAGGCACTTAATTACAGATTACTCTCAGTCTCGAATATCGCTTCACAATAAGGCAATAATATTTTTAGACTTAAACAACAGAGCTCATATTTGTTTTCGTAAATTTCTACGGCTACAGTAAAATTGTTTGTTTAATGTTTCAAAACAGTTGCCTTAACCTTTAAGTATTGTGTATATTTTAATTTGTTTATTTACTTAAGTGATCATCCATAATTTGTAATAAAACATTTGTATTAAAGAAGAAAAGGAGGAAAAATATTTACGTTCATTAAAAACATTACGAAAGTACAACTGGCTTTAAATAAAAGACAAAAGAACAGAAAAGGTAGGAAAATAAATGAACTGCGATAGAGAAATGAGACAGTTGTCCAACAAAACTTTAATTTAATGTAATGCGGTTGAATTTCACGCCTAAATACAGCAGTTTGGTTTCACAGCGTTCAGTCCGGCGCAACACGATGATAAACTTCAGCGAAGCACGTATAAGCATCGCTTGAGAGTTTGTTTAGTCATACCTTTTTTGTGAGCAATGTTTAGGAAATGGTGATAGATGTTTAATTTTCAATAACTTATCTTTGTGACTTCATATCAAATTAAAGTTGATCTATTTGAAGTTAAAAAATGGATATGATACATGTACAAAGTTAAAATCAATTTAAGCATCCAATGTACGTACATGTAAAGGTAAAGGTAAAGGATGACTGAAGCACGTGCTTCAGTCATCCTTTTTTAAATAAATCAGAACAGTACAAGCGGGAAATGATATTCACTTTGTTATCATACGAAAATCCAATAACACCAAGATAAGAAAATAGTCAATAGCATACAATTACAGCTGAATAATATAAAAATGAGCGCCAACGATTACAGTTGTAGCTATTTTAGCAGTGAGTGAGAATAAGTAAAAAATTCTTTAAAATTTATATTTAAATATGGAATCACAAAGATTTCCTTGTTAAAAGTAAAGAATTTCCTTCAGTTTAAAAACAGCTGGTACGGGAAGTAATGTCCTTTGTAAAATATTTGCTAGAAAATTATGCAAGCCACTTGAAGATCTTGTAAGTTTAGTCTTGCAAATATCCCATAATCCTTTGCGGCATTTAAGTCTGTCTTATTAAATTTACTAGCTCATTGTAGAAGACTAAGGCGGAAATATTTTCCAATCGATGCCTAGCCTATAGAATCGACTACGATCACTTTACGGCAGCGTAGCGATGCCCGTTTCACGTATTAAAGCCTACAGGTGTTACATATCTCTGTCTTTATAATCGTTTAGACTGACATTTCCTTACAACCAATATTGTTCTCCAAATACTCTCAACTCAACTATCTCAGTGCTATGATCCAGATAGATAAACTATTCATTTATTCTATACCCAACTGACAAAAGATATCCCTTATTTGTTAGAAATCTAATTACACACAATACACTCAACGTTGTAAAGACCCCACTTTCGGAATGATAAGGGCCTTTAACGTCGTAGACACTCTTTATAGGCTTACTTTACTTTCAGGAGTTTCAAAAGGAATTTTGTTAAATCCTTATTTAATATTTTAATACTCCTAGCTTTGCTTATTAAATACGGTTCGGTTTTAGAAGACGTCTTATACAATTTAAATATTTAATGATATATAATTTTGTTGGAAGATTTCTAAATTTAAAAGCAATTGCTTTTTATTGTTGGCAACATAATGGCTGGGAAATTATTTGTTGTCTATACTACTATTATAAAGAGGAAAGATTTGATTGTTTGTTTGTTTGTTTGTTTGTTTGTTTGTTTGTTTGTTTGTTTGTTTGTTTGCTTTGAATAGGCTCCGAAACTACTTACCCGATATAAAAAATTCTTTCATTGTTGGGAAGCTACACTATCCCCGGGTGACATAGGCTATATTATATTTTCAAAAAAATTAGGGATCCTTACTAAAACTCTAATAATGTAACCCAAAGTGTAAAAAAATTACCTAAAATATTATTTAAATCGCGTGCGTTGCGAAAACTATTGATGATAGAATAAAACAATGTACTACAACTTTGCAGAACACATCATTATTTACAAAAAGTGTCGCGACAGCATATGTCTAACTATTATAGTTATGCCACAATAAGTGTTCTTTTATTTTAAAAAATTAATTGAAATGCCGCCCCTAGAAAAGGCTCTTTATTTGGATCTTGGTATTATTCCTTATCAAAATAAATTACTTCATATTCAAAACTGTTTCAATACCTTTATATATCTTTTTGAATTATTCAATTCGGATATTCCATTCGAAAGATATCACGAGTTTAAAAATGTAAGTATTAGAAAAATGTTGCGTGGTAGCCGCTCACCCTGTTCAGCTAGCTAGGCAGCACCTTATGCAATGTAGGCGTGCGTCACTGGGGTTTTTACAAAAATTAAAATACTTATTAAAAAATAATGATAAATAAATAAAAAGTAATAGCAAAAAAAAATCATTAAAATAAAAGCTCATAGAAATAATAATATTCAAACTTTCTTTATAATTTTATTTTTTTAGTAACCTGACGCAAATAGAAGGGTTTGCCCCCAGGGGCGCTCCTCTATCCGAGGAGTGCACGGGTGTGCGTACCCGAGGTGCCCGAGCATCCGTCGCTTCACTCCCCTCTCCGTTCGAGGCGACAGAGTTCCTACCTTTCTTTCCGTCTACCTCTTACATCCTTTCCAACTTAGCTCTCTGTTCGTGGCATGGTCCCCGATGGGATGGTTGCGAATACTGATTGGGGTCCCGGGTTCTACCATGGGACCTGATTTGGTAGTCAAAACCATGCCTATTTCGACTGCGCCTGCACAGACAGTGTTCCCGGGGCGGGAATTGCATCCTCGCTGTCGGTTGGTCTTGCTGGGCCGGCTACGACGTCAAGCGACTCTGCTTTTTCTGGAGTGTCGTCTGGTAGTCGTACACACGCCTGACTAGCACGCAACGGGGATGCGAGTCCCGTCCGGAATTGGCCGCGGACCTGTCGCTCCCGGCCCTGGTTCTGTCCATGGTCGGGGGCGATCCTGGATGGACGGCCGTCGCCTCCTTTTGCGAGGCAGTAGTGTCTGCAAGGGAGGCGGCGGAACGGAAGCGGGAGTCCGCCACCGCACTCCCCTCCCGCCAACGTAGGCCGCGTCGTCGGCGCCGTAGGGCGGGCAACGATCTCCGGCCGCCGTAGAAAGCGGCCGCGGGCGGCCCCTCGGGGGAGGATCCGCCGCCCGCACTATTGCCGTGAGGGAAAAGGCCGCGTGCTGTTTCGCAGCCCCCCTCAACTCATAGAGTTGTTACAAGAGAGCGCCGGGGGGACGAAACCCTGACCCCCTGGCGCCAGCACTTTAGAAGGGGCCCGCTTTAAGACAAAGCGTGGGCCGGCGCCGGCCCGGGCCACGAGATCGGCAGGCCATATATCCGTGGGCCCGGGCGTAGGCGATAGGAGAACAGCGGGGTTTTTTAGTGGGTAGTCGGATGGTCGAACATCTTTTCCGGAGTCCCTTATATCCCTCGGTCCCCCCGGGGCGGGGGAATCCGTCAAGAGAGGTTTTTCCCCGAGACCGAAAAAAAATAGAAGGGTTTAATTTTTTGTTAAATACCCATGCGAAGCTGGGACGGGCTGCTAGTTTTATATAATCACGATATGACATCGAACTAGTTGTCTAGTCATCGTCTAGAAAATTCTTTATAATCCACGCGTCTCCTTAAGAGCTCATAAAATTACGTTCCAGCTTATGAGTATTGTCTCCCAGTCCCTTCACAGTCTAGGTACGTTAATAAGTTATTTGTGCATTACTATTTGCGATATCGAATGTATGTTCTTTTTCTTGATATTAGAGGTACAAATATATATAGTCAAATGTGCTCTCTACAGCAAACCTAGCGATGCTTTTCTGCCTGTGAACTTAAAAGCACATAATTATTGTCATATATTTTTACAACTTTTAACTTGAATAAGAAAATTCACTAAAGCTCTATTCCTTTCAACCAATTAATGAATTTGTAGTCTACTACTAGTTCTGAGGCTTATTAATTCCAAGCAATTTTTAAAAAAAAAAATTCATATTCATTCATTGAGGCATAATGCTGAATGCCTACAAAAGTTTCAGAGTACAAAAACAGAAAGTAATAATACTAAATATTTACCTGTAAATAACACCGTTTATGAGGCTCATGGTACAGCTCATAATCACTTGAAGATCCCTCCGGCTTTTGGTTGCAACGCCACTGTAACAAAAACCAATGTCCAAGACAAATTGAGTATTTAAAGAAGCAACTTGTTTAAGTGTGTTTGTGTTAAAAAAGGGTAGATAAAACCTTTAAGGAGCTTTAAGAGCGTTAAAGGGCTGCCGCTTGAGTTATTTTATTAGGAGATTTAATATATGTTTAGCCCATGACGTCTCATGATCCTCTTGCTTTCGTTGTAGTTAAAGGGTTAATATACCAGCAACACTTTCCCACGGCCAATCGGAAGTTCAGACAGTGGTAATATTGGTGAGTAATTTTATGACAATTTCTAGAACAGAACTTCTGAGCTAGGATTTGTGCGATAATTTTGGGGTCGGAAGAAGAAGGATTTAGAATGTCTGATGGAACAATACAATGAAGTGGGTAATCTCCAGGTCCGTTCATAAAAATCTTCATAAAATATTTTACTCAAATAAGTATAATAATTTATACTTTATAATTTCATTTCATAATATTCAACTTTCAATCGATAAGTAAAAATAAAATTATAATCCCTTGTTAGAAAGCTTTTTAGATATTTCGCACCTCAATACAGAAGAAGATCAAAAGATTCTATTCCACGGAAATTATAATACCAGCCATTCAAAAATAACCGATATTTACAAATTTTACTGAACTTGTATTTATAATTGAGTGACTTTATATCGCTTTACGTTAATAAAGGCTGAGTGCTGGTGGTACTTTACCAGTGATACGTGTAGTATCTTTCAGTATACGATGGCGATAGACGATTAATATCTCTCTCCGCAATACTACACAAATTATATTTAATACTTTGAATGAAACTTTCTGAAATTAATTAAGATTTAAACCATTTAATCCTTGCAGAAAGAGTATTTGAAATCCCCCCTCCCGATTTTTGTTACCTACCCTCACTCTTTACCTCACAAATGGTAAAAGCGAGGGTGGGACGAAAATAATATAATTAGTAACGCGTGAGCTTCTAAACGCGCGGGACGGTTGACGTTTGACCTTCCTTCAGTTACTCCTCTCATTGGCCGTACCATAATGTGTGTTCAGTGTGCGTGACATTTAGCTGGTGCCGTGCAACAGTACCTCCGCGACCTGAACCGTACTGAACCAGGAAGGGGTGGAATCAAGGTCAGTTGGAATTCCTTTGCCCACTGCAAGGTATCGCGTCTCTCTAACCACTCCCCCTCCTCTCTCATACAGTTCACTGCTCTCGAGATATCCTTCTCATTCCTGTACGGTGCAATCCTGGACCGTGACCAGCACCGTACAAGACCAATACAAGAAATATCCTAAAAGATGGTCAAGTAGTAATTTACAGCATCCATTATCATCTGTCTCAGGTGATCTAACCAGTTTAAACGCCTGTCTTGTCAATGGATTACATGTAGATCTAAGTCTGCCTGTGGCCTAATACCCGATGACGAGGGTGCGATTGTTAATGTCCGTTTTGATTACACAGATAGACGACACCATAGCGGTACAGTGATATACAAGCCAGTGTGTAAAGTGCGAACTTTATAAGATTATAATACATTCAATATTGCGTTAATAGCTTCTTCTTTAAATATAATATATTTAAAGAAATTAAGTATCAGTCTTCAACTATTAATTACTTTTTTACTTACATTTTTAACTTCTAAATCAACTAAATGTTGAACATAGCAATCTATACGAATAAATAAAATAGGAGGTTCTGTTTGTAATATTAAAATAACCGCTTTTTACTAAGTGCTTCGGACGTATACACGGTACATATACCAAAACAACATTTTTTACAATTTTTGTCTGTCTGTCTGTTTGTTCCGGCTAATCTCTGAAATGGCTGCAACGATTTTGACGGAACTTTCACTGGCAGATAGCTGATGTATCAAGGAGTAACTAAGGCTATTTTTATTTTAGAAAAAAATAGTTTTAGCTAAAAATTATTAGTTTCGGAAATTTTTGATTCCAATTTAAGTTGACCTCCGATTTATATCATCAATCATATGAAATAGGGTTTAACTTTGGCTGGACGTGTAGGTTGTTATTCAATTTAAGTTGACCTCATATTTAATCAATCATATGAAATAGGGTTTGGTTTAGGCTGGTTTTGTAGGTTCGAACGCACGTATTCCGGAGGCGCATAGCGTAACAGTTGCATTCAATAACACTGACTGTTTGCATATTTTATTTATTTATATTTTAGGGTTTATAGGGTTTGTAATCAAAAATAAACCAAAAGATATATCCAAAAAATGCTGCCCAAAGTCACTATTCCACGTGTATGGAGTCGCGGGCATAGCTAGTCTGATATAAAATAATATTAACACAATAAATTAAATTAATATTAAAAATATATTATTACAAAAAAATACACTAAAAATGGGGCCGCACCCACAACCGATCACTACGGCGGCCGGAGCTCTGTTGCCAACATCCGGCGACAAGTAGCCCTCCGTGAGCGGGAGGGGAGCCTGGCGCGCTCCCTCTCTACTGACTCCTTTGCGAACATGACTATCTCACTGAAAGAGGCGACAGCGTCCCATCCAGCTTAGCTCCTCTCCATCGCAAGATGATGGACGGGAGCGAGAGGTCACGAGCGATGTTGGCGATGAGATTTCGACGCTCTGATACCCATACGGGACATACTTGGAGGGTGTGGAGCGCCGTGTCTTCGTCGCCGGCGTCGCAATGGTGGCATTCTGTCGTTTGCTCCTTTTTAGCAATGCGCAACAGGTACCGCCCGAAGCAACCGTGCCCCTAGAGTATCTGTGTCACACGAAACGATAGGGTGCCGTGACTGTCTAACCAATCTTACCGGCCACACCGCTGCAATGTTTTTTTAGCCCACACTGGGTTGCGCAAGTATTTCCTTCTAAACGGTTTACACGAGCCGTGGTACGTGAACTCGGGCGACGGTTTCCTGACGCCACCGGTACAGCGACGCCAAAAGCTGAGCTTCGAAATCCCACGGCATGGATCTGGTGAGGAGGTAGGCCGCCTTGAAAGACACCGTACGGTATTTTCTGATGGCCCTGACGCGCTTTTGGCTGGAAGGTGCTCCGCCTGCCTCCCACCGTAATGTGTAGGTCCCGAGGTGGTCTGCGTCGTCGGCTATAAAATACTACTCGGACTTGTACAGGGCCACCTCTAAGCCCAGCCGCCGGATCCGGTGTATGACCTGCGCAACTCCAGCCGTGCCCCTAAGGCAAGTTGACTAAATTCTTTTTTTTTTTTTGTTCTCGGGGAGAAACCTCTCTTGATGGGTTCCCCCGGCCCGGGGGGACCGAGGGATATATAGGACTCCGGGATTTTTCCGACTACCCACTAAAAAACCCCGCTGTTCTTCTATCGCCTACGCCCGGGTCTACGGATATATAGTCTGCCGATCTCGATTGGCCTGCCGATCGGTATAACAGCGCCAGGACTCGAGTCAATCGAAAAAGTAAATCGAAAAAATATGTAGTTATCGTACGCATGCGCGCTACACCACATGTCCCATTTCTTTGCGGCACGAAAACAAACACACTGTTTTTTTACAACTTTAATAACTTTATGTTAAATGAAGATATCGCATTATTTTTTTAGATAAGGGGCAAGTGTCTAAGAAATAAAACTTAGAAAATAAAATTGAAATATATCCAATAGTTTTACCGTGATGCGCACACAACTGCAGACCTCTATCATTTTATTTATACAAAAGATATATATAGCCCACAATATTCTACTGCTGGATTCTAAATTTGATTTTTTTTTATAACTCTACAAATATATTAATGTTTTATTACTATCTAAAGCTGTACTATGTAAGTTCATTAGAACTGGTATTCGTACACCACAAAAAAGGTCAGACATTTGGCAAACAGATAAAACCGTGACACAATTAGCAGGTTTCAAGGAAGGCGTCCTTCGCTGTACAAGCAAATAAAGTAATAGCAAATATTACGTTCTTTACGAAAGGCCCTGCCTTTAACTACGTTAAACCATTGTGCTACTAAAAGCAAATTAAAGACAGAACATTTTTGAAACCCTTTTGTTATTTCCTTTTATTCAATTTCTTAGACACTTTTTTAACTACTTGCAGTTAGTGTTTCTAGGCTACTTTTTCTTAGAATCATTCATTTTGTTCGAACACCAAAACCCTATTTTATGACATACAGGGCAATAGATTCTTTAATTTTTAGTTTGCCTCTTGAACTTCTATTGAGTATAGTATTTGAGTAATAAGCAATACTAATAGACGTCTTCTCTGCCTTGCTTAATACATTGCTTATATAACAATATATTAATAGCTAGAATAGTAATAGCTATGTCTAAATTTTTTCTAATAAAAATGAGTCATCATTCTATATTATTTCAATTGGTGAAAGTGGCCGCTAAAAATAGCCGAAACATAAACAATAATCAAATGAATAGGCACCGAAAGTCCTTAAATGTACATTTAATATTAATACAGGCGTGAACAACGATAAATTATTACAGAATTTTTTTATTAAAATTGTTGGAAGTGTACTTGTTTTAGGGGTGGTGAGATTTTTTTAGAATAATATAAATAATAGGTATATATTATATATTAGCATTTGAGATGTGTTGTTGGAGATGAATGCTGGTTAAGCTGGACGGATAAAAGGACCAACGAGGAAGGCTGAACATGCTATAAGAAAAAAGAAACATCTTGAGAATTATTGAATAATAAAGAGGACAAATACTAGGACACTTGATACGACACGACGATCTAATCAAAACCATTATAGAAAGGAGAATTTAAGAAGATTATACAAAGAAGAACATTTGTGAAGCAAGTAAAGTAGAAGTAAGTACTGGACTGAAAGATGTTTCACCGACAAAAGCCGTAGCTCTTAAATAAATGATAATAATAGGTATACAATGTTGTATCGAAAGGATCATTTTCAGCTCTTTACTTATCTTTACTAACATGATTGCTACGTGTCATCAAATATACGTGCAGGAGTTTATTATAAACATATATAAACCATCCTGATTACTTTATGAAACTTATCTTAATATGACAGTATTAATTTAGTAGTTATAGTATATTTGTTCTAAGAGCAAGTGTATACCGTAAACTTGGTCTGTTGACACGGGGCCCGTCCGCAGAGCAGCTTCCGCGCCGACCGTTGGAAATTTCTCGTCATCAAACAGTAAACTATCGGGTTTATTGCCGAGTTTGCATGCCCTGCATACAAAACAATTTTAATTAAATTTGCAATGAAGATAATTATCCGTGCAGGGGCGGAGAAAGAATAGTAACCTCTGCGGCCGGGGTCGGCCTACCGTAAAAGGCGACAAAACAACCCACACTAGCTACGTGGTAGGGTCCCAAGCCCGTCTGGATGGCGACCACCTTTGGTCTTCAGTATGCCGCCATAATAACCTTGTGTTGTGTTCCGGCATTAGTGACCCAAGTTCCTGTACCCTTATGGGACAGCAGAGTGTTCGTGATGCCACTGGCGTTGCAAACACCCATAGGCGACGGTAACTGCTAAATTCTAAGCGGGCCATCAGCCTTTTTGCTGTGCTACAGCATTAAAAAAATAATTAAACAAAACTTTTATTTGTATTTACTATAAAACTATAAACTAACATTCAATACAACAAACAAAGGGCGTTTCCATATTTTTTAAACACAGTTCCCTGTACTGTGAAAATCTAAAAGAAAAAAAAATGCAGTTACCAAAGTTGGCACAGAAAATGACGCCAAAGTGCTGAACTAAAGCTTCGGAGGGAATGATGAAGTGGAAGGAGGGAAATATAAAAGATAATGAAGAAAAATGGTTCCTCACCAATAAACAACGCGTAAGGCAAAAAAGCGCTCAAATGCTTGGCGTCAACCAAACTTATGTCTAATAATAGCTGCATGATGTGATATGGAAGCCAGCACAGTGCGAAGAGCACGGCCAGCAGTAGAAGTATCCATGCCACTCGCTTCCTCTCCTTCATCAGTCTTAAACCCTGAAACAAATAAACTTTTAACTATTGGAGTTTACTCCTTAAGAATCGATTTTCATATATAAGGCGCCCGGTATGAGAAAAATGTGAGAGTAAAATCTACTAATGAATGATCTCGTTACGTTTTTGGTGCGCGTGCACCGGAACACACTAAACAAAACAAAACGATGTATCTCTCAAGGCAAAAATTACTTTATTTGTTACAACTTAAGGTTGATTTCACATTAAATGTTGTTTAACATATGTCTTTTCATTTGTAAGTGACAAGAGTAATTTATTGCTTTGCTCATTTTATATGACGAATGATCGTAAGTATTAGATAATGTGTTGGAGAGTTGTGCCATAGTTGTAATTAGGTTGAACTTAAAACTGTTTTAAAACTTTTTTTATATATGTATATTATTTTCATTAATTTGTTAATTTACCCTTTCATATGGTATTAATCTTTTTTCAGTAAATAAACTCTTTTTGCGTATGTTTAGACAATCGTACTTAAGTAGTAAACTCCAGTCGTGCGTTGGAGCTGACACACACAGTTTTTTTTCAGAATGAGGGAATAACATCATATTTTTCATTCATTAGTCTATTGCTGTCCATTGCTCAACTCTCTGAATTTAAAGTAATGCACTGCTTTATGCTTATCTTTTCAACTACCTTAAAATTTTGGTCTTATATATTTTGTGGTGTGTTGTATAATAAAAAATATGTATTAAGTTAGGCGTTCGATAGCCTCAAAATTATATTCATAATTTTATCATTTGTTAAAATCTTGATGCTTTATCAAGTATATATACTAAGGCTTGAATTAAAATAACAGGCTACTACGCAATTTATATTATAGTAACGCCAACTAATGAATTTATCAATATCTAGAAGAATTGTCGTAGTACAACATTATAATAAAAGAAAATTAGCTATAATATAAACTTTAAAAATGCTTAAATAAACAATTAAAGTGTACACATTAACCATCCCGTCAATGTATCAATTTAATAAAGAAATTGTTTCATAAGTTTTGAACGCAAAAAATACTGAACAAACAGTATATTATTCTTGACCGAAATTCATGAAGATGGTATTAATAGAGGTTGGCAAATAGAAAATCCATTTCTTCTCACTCAACCAACTTTTGATTTTCGTACTTTTTGTTATTATTACCTTATTACTTAAGGTCTCGCAAAATTTTGTAAAATGTTGAAATATAGACTTAGATATTTTGTAAGAAGTTTAATAATACAATTATAACTTAGAATATTTTGTTCTAGTAATTTTGGATCTCTTTATTCTTGTAGCATGACTCAATACTATCATTTTAGGAAAATCAACAAAATATGTTCTGGACACGAAAGGGAAATGTCACAAAAATCGTGGTGTATTTGATACAGAATGTGTTTCCAGAAATAATTTCCAGCATATCCATTCTCGATGGATTTGATTGAAGCTGGCAACTCTGAATGCAATTGAGTGATAAATTTGTTGTCAATAATTCACACTTATTTCGTTGCATTATTAACAAATTTAACAACGTAGTACTTTGAAAATATTTAATTCATCATGAGAATTGCCTTTCTGTAATTTAATTATTAATTATAATAACCAGGAACTTTATGTTGCACTAGTTATTCAAAAACAATTTTAGGGGATAATTTTATTATTAAAATATATAAAAATAACAAGAAACCTTATCTTCATTGTATGGAATTTAACTTGAAAAATATCTTAGTTCTTTCCAAGCTCAGGATTTGGGAGTAGGGGGAAAAAATTCAGATGACATAAAAACCATTTCATGTAGTAAATTTTCTCATGGATGAAAAAAATTAATAGCTTGGAGAGATACCAGCAAAAAAGATGTTGGAAAAGCTTTTGGCTAGCCCCGTTTTTGAGAAGGGGAAGCGGGGTAATATAACTTTCAATACGCCCGCGCCCGTGCGCCATCGTCTTTGGAAGGCACATATCATCAGTATCCCCATTAAAATCACCCCAGTGTTCCTTTCTCCATTCCCCTTGGAGACTGGGCTACAGGATTTAGCATTAGTCTTAGACTTACTTCAGAATAGACTCTTAGATTAGACTTAGATTAAAGTAGCAACTCCAGAAGTTTAACCCTGTTTCTATATATATATATATATATATATATATATATATATATATATATATATATATATATATATATATATATATATATATATATATATATATATATATATATATATATATATATATATATATATATTATATGCCAGTGGTCGGCCACCCACGACTCGCGAACCGCATTCAGCTCTTTGACTCTTCGGCTACGGCTCTTCCACGTAATGTTTATTCTAGGTACATTACTTGTTATCTATAATTATTCCCGTAATAATGTTTTTTTTTATTTTTGGCTAACGGCCCACTTAGAATTTATAATAGAATTTAGCAGTTACCGTCGCGTATGGATGTTTGCAACGCAATGGAATCGCAAAGACGCTGCTCTTCCATAAGGGTACAGGAACTTGAGTCACTAATGCCGGAACACAAGGTTATTATGGCGGCATACTTAAAACCAAAGGTCGCCATCAAGACAACTTGAGGCCCTACCACGTAGCTAGGGTGGGATGTTTTGTCGCCTTTTACGACAGGCCTGCACGGATAAAAAATATTTCCTAATAAAGCAAAGCTTAAGTTAAAAAAGTGGTTTTTTGAATAAATTTCAATTGTGATGTACATCCAAAATGAAACGCATAAATCAAAAATTAAATATCAACATAAGCACTCTCTTATTCATCAAATAACGACACTGCAGTATATTCACCAAGTTTGAATTGGATCGAAGCTTAAAATGGTATCTTTTAGCGGAATTGCAACAATTTACCATACACCAAGAAATATCCGAGCAATAGGTTTTTGTTAAAAATAAACCTTTTGATCTACTTCTTAAAAGGAAAGAGATCAAATAACACAGTGTGTGATGCGCCGAACATTATTGATAGGTTTGTTTATGTTTTTAGAACAAAGGAACGTATCACAATGTCGACCTTTGATGTCAAACGCAAATTTCCTTAAGCAACAATAACAATTAAGTCTCCGTAGTAATAAAATGTAGCGAATCTCATGAAAACTTACTGAAAATTCATACTAATATTACAGTCCTGTTCATAATAATATTACCGTCAGCCTGTCTGCTATCCCACAGCAATAAAAAAGTAACTACGTTTTTACGCCTAAACCGCTGAACCAATTTTGTTGAATTTCGGTCTAGAGACCTTTATTATACTAAAAAAAAACAGGTATAAAATATATAAAAATAGATAACACAAAGGGCGGTCTTATCGCTAACGAGCGATCTCTTCCAGACAACCCGAGCTTAGACTATGCTTTGATATGTAAACATTAGAAGGCACATTAAATTTAATAAAGTATATATATGTTCTTATATTAAATTAATACATACATGAATTACATACACATGGATACATATACATACATACACATATGTAAACATATATATTTATATATATTAACATATACATACATACATATATACAATCCATACACACATGTCATGTTATAAATATTGTAATGTTCACAAAAATATAAACATTATACATGACAATATAAGTACGACTTGTATATTCACGAATCATCATTATATGACTTGGACAGGTAATGTTTCTTTAGCAAGTTTTTGAAAATTTTGTAAGATTTAGCTTGCCTAATATATAGAGGAAGGAAATTCCAGAGTGCAGCTGCTTGCATCGTAAATGAGTGAAAAAAAGAGGTCTTGTGCCCGGGCACTTTGATTATAACTTTTATAGTTGGACGCAATTGACGCAATCTCGAGAGGTTAAAGAAATTAAAACGAATCTTAAGATATAGAGGTATATTGGGAACTAATAAAATTCTGTAAAGCATTGAAAGAATGTGAGCATCCCGGTGAAGGTGAATTGGCAGCTACATGAGTTTTTTCGAAATTCTGAAACATGGTCATATTTGCGTAACCCAAATATGAACCTAATGCAAAGATTTTGGACACGCTCAAGTTTATTTAGCAATTTAAGAATAGACAATAGTAAAGATTCTGCTAGCGTAACTTTAGTGGCTAGGGTAGAAAGTTTCTCAGTCTAGCTAGGGATTTAAAAGAAAGATAAACTCTTCGACTCATATCTGCGATATAAGGCCTCCAAGAGAGCTCGATTGTAATATCCCAATTTATTACCATCTTACTTATTTGTATATTAACACCGTTAAAATGGATTTGAGGTAGAATATCCCAGCTTACTTTGGCGAGCATCCTTGAACTACCAACGAAAAATAGTTGAGTTTTTTGTGGATTCACTTTCAAGTGGAATGAATTGCTCCACTCTAGAATATGTTTTAAATTTGAATTAATGATAACAAAAACTTTATTTAAGTCATTTACATGTGTTTGAGTGTATATCTGCAAATAGTCTGCATAGAGAATCTGCATAGCTCAAGTGAGAAGATTAGATATAGAATTAACGAATATCACGAACAATAGTGGATAAAGAACGCCACCCTGAGGCATGCCAGCTTTCAGGTCACACCATGAAGAGTAAACTTCGTCAACACGTATTTTTTTCCAGCGACCAAACAGGTAACTATGAAACCAGCTGATTACTGTAGGAGATATGTTAAGAGATACAAGAATAGCCAATAACACATCGAAATCGATGCTATTGAAAGCGCTGCTAAAGTCTAGAAGTGATAGAACAGTCAACATTCCATTATCCATACTACAATAAATGTCATCTGTAATTTTAATTATAGCTGTAGTGGTGCTTTATCCTAGACTGAAGCCAGATTGCAAAGGGTTTATTAGGGAATTTTGATTTAGAAAAATACATAATGCTGAATGTACTAAATGTTCCAGAACCTTGAACAAAAAGGCCTCTTGAATAGCTTCCATTGCGAAAGTTGGATACGTAGTAATGCACTAACTCCTTACTATATAAAAGCGCTGTATTTGTTTTGGAATAAACACAAGGCAGATGATTAGTCACACACTGTATTCCAACATGTAATTTACGTTATACTCGTATAATAGCAAATAAATAATTTAATAACTTTAAATTAATCGAGAACAATTTTCAACACTGTGACTTTTTTTGCAGCTACTGACCTATTGAGATAGATTAACATAGATATAATAAGGCCTGTCGTATTGTATGGATACTGGCCGGCAAAGAGGAGAGATGAAAGAATGATACACGGGGAGAGATGTAAAAGCTGAGATGGGTGTGTGGATTTTAGAAAATAGTAAAATTATAAATGAGTATATTAGAAGAAGCGTAAAAGAACCATTAGTGGTTGAAAAACTTAAAAGTACCAGAATAGCGTGGATTGGTCATGTAATACGAAGAGAAAAATTACATATAACTAGAAAAATAATATAAATAAGTATGGATGGAAACAGTAGGAGAGGTAGACCAAAGAAAAGATGGATGCAATGCGTAAAAGATTGTATGGCGAAAAAGGATATGCATGTTGAGATGGCGTCTAACAGAGCCGAGTGGAAGAAGAGGACATATTGTGCCGAGGCGATATGTGGGATAAAACCAGGAAAAACATAGATTGCACCTTGGAGAATGACATAGCCTACTTTTTGTCGCTAAAATGAAACTTGGAAGGGGAACTCGTCAAGAGAGGGGTTTTCCCCGAAACCAAAAATAGGGGTTAATATAATTAAGTATTTTTTTAAATTTATGCAACAAAACAACGCTTGCCGGGTCAAAAATATGTTATTTATTACTTAGTATAGACGTTATCATGCGAATGTAAATATTGCCAGATTTCCGGCGCTTTTTAATCAACGCAATATGTGAACGCGTACCTGCTCTATCAACTATCTTCTAAAATTGAATATTTGATTTCATTACAGCAAATACGATATCTGTGGCTCTTAATAAATTAATTCTAAACAACATAATAAGATCTTTGAAAAAGTTTAATAACATAATATAAACTATGATGATTACTAAAAATGATAAAAAATAAAAAATAAACCCAAAAGGAAACAAGAAGAAACAACTATCAAATCCAAAAAAAATCATTAGATTGCGGAAAAGTTCACAAAATGTTTCCAGAATGCAACGCTTGGGAAAACATAAACTCAAACTAAATAGAAAATTATTAAAAGTAATAGCTACTATATTGCTATATTTTTAATATTAAAACTTAGTAACCCGTAAGTTTAACCTTACGTTTAGGTATAAGTAGGATATAGCTATGATCATAAAAAAGACATGAATTGTAAAATATCATAAAATTCTGCTAAAGAAACGAACACGTTTGCTTCAAGTCTACTGGGTAAGTAGACAGGAAGCAAAATAAATGTATTCGTTTCATCTTTAGGGAATTGGAAAATCAGACGGCAGTCGTTGTATTAAATATCAAATTCATACATATATACGAGCATTCCACAATTTTCTTATATATATTTACACAAGGCGAAGTATTATTTTATGAGGGAAAGTGACGAAATTTATTTATTTCAAAATTTATACAATATTGCATTACAGACAAGCTTTTACACAATATTATACAAAAATTATAAATATAAAGTTATAAATGTCACAGAAACATTGTTAATGGTTAACAGAACTCAGTCTTTGTCTTTATATATTTGTTGTAATTATCAACAAATGTTGATAATTGTAAGAAGATTGTAACTGATCGACCAGCTCTAAATCTATGTTGAGACTCGGACAAATAAGGAGAAACTGGTTTAAAAATATTTGTATAAATTATGATTTCAAACCTCTTGGAATTCATCAATAGGACGATGATCTTCAACTTCTGAATTATCATTATTTTTAGGTATTGAAGTAACACGGGAAATTTTCAATTAACTTGGGTATTTTCCAGTGTTAAGGGAAAGATTTAAAATAAATATAAGAGATGGACAATAAAAATTGTCGCTGCAAGCTTTCAGAATATAAGGTGAAACATGATCCGGCCCAACAGCACTTCTGGGTTTTAGATCTTTAAAAGCAGCTATAATGTCAGCATTTGTAATACTACTTATGTGGACTAAGCAGCTCGAAGAAATCGGATCTCCAACACTAGAACCGTTAAGATTAAGTTTTAGGATATCTGGAAGAAACGAATTCGAAAAGTAGTCAGCAAAAGCATTTGCGGCGTCATTACCATCATGTTCTTTCCCATCAAAATACATACATGGTACAAAACCTGCACTACCACGCAGGTCATTAGCGTGTCTCAAAAAAGCACGTGGATTGTGCTTTATATTTATTTATCCTGACACGATTTTGCAATAGGACGTTTTGCATACTCTTTACATTTACATCCACTTTGCATTTCAAATCAGCCTTCAAACGGAATGAAACTCTCAGAGATTCGTACTCAAACATTTGGAAGATCAGTACAATTTTATAATAGTAAAAATTACCAATACTTCCTTTAACTCCGTGCAGGGGCGTAGTAAGAATACTAACCCCTGCGACCAGGGTAGGCCTGTCGTAAAAGGCGACAAAACAACCCCAGCTAGGTAATAGGGCCTCAAACCCGTCTGCCCCTAATGCCGCCATAAATAACCTTAAGTTATTATCCGGCATTAGTGACGCAGGTTCTTGTATCTTAAATGCGGATAGAAGTGACTCGCGAAAAAAATTCTAAAGGCGATAGTAACTGTTCTCAGAAAAAAAAACCCGTGTTAACTATTACTTACTCTGAGAAGCCACAGGAATAAGAGGAAAAGCCTATCAAATCAATATTAATTCACAACAAGGCACCTGTATTGGTTAATCACTTGTGAATAGTCCAACACATTTAATTTAACAATACTCAAAACAATTAATCTTAACTGGTTAAGATTCATAATGCAAGCACTCTTGACAAATAAGTTCATTGTTTGTTTGAGAAAGCATTTCCTGCTGAGAACAACAAATACACAGATTTAGAACAAGAGCAAACTCGTGGGGTTTCATTCAGAAAGTTATGTCATATTGTATTTACACTTTAGCTGCGGACGTGTTGGTGTTAGTTGAGCAACTTATTCTTTAATAACAGCTTTATAAACTTCCTAAAATTCACTTTTTATTGTTTGAGTGAATGAAAGCTAAGACCGACTAATAAAAATAGTTAGGAAATTAAGTTGAAAAAAAAGCATTTCCTTTACTACTGAGGAATAGTAGACAGCGTGACAGCTCACTTAATAATAAGCAATTAAGAAAGAAGAAAGAAAGAAAATGTATTTATTTAGGACTAAAAATTATTTACAATTTATAATTATATACTATGTACTCGTTTTTGTCCCAGATTAGTCCCAGCTCAGCATTAAAATTAAAAAATCACCAAACAACAATTACACGCTTAAAACTACTAACATATTTATAATGAAACTATAATCTAAAAGAGAACTGATAAAAGAGTAGGCAACTGTACCAAACATCAAACCTTTTATTTTTATCCTCTATAGTCATGCCAGCTAGAGTCGGGTAAGTAAAACTACTGACTAACACTAGTCTCAAACGCCAAATCTCTGAACGAACGAACGAACATTTTCGAACACAAAACTCTTTTGATGTTCGTTTAAAAATGTTTTTAATCTTGCCTTATAACTCTGAATACTTTTGGAGTATCTTATTGAAAGCGGAATGTTATTCCAACACAGACGTTGCATATGTAGCGAAAACTACAGCCGCATTTAAAGGTAGTTTTGTGGTAATACTGCGTTGTAAGTTGGATTGCACATTGGTGTCGAAGACCAGGTAATCTCTTTGAGCATACATTTGTAAACTTTTCGTAAAGATATAAGGGTTTTTATGTCTAATGATACCAAAAAGTAAGCAAACTAAATGGAGTTTGCATCGATGTTTCATTTTCAGTATCGAATACTTATTCAAGAATAGTCACATGACTTCTGATTAGAATGTTAAAGCAGTATCGTACACAAGTATTCTGAACCCGTTGGATGAGTCTTTGTGTTCTGCTTAATACTCGAGAACCCAAAACTATATCCGAATAGTAGAGCTGGGAAAGTACCAGTGATTCGACTAACTGAATCCTAAGATTCTCATCTAAGTATGGCCCAATTTTGTACAGCATTTTTAATTTGTAGAAAGAAGTTTTTACTGTCCTTAAAACATGACTTTCGAACCTTAATTCACTGTTCATATAAAGAATAAGATTACGGGCTTCGTATACTCTTTCTATCGGGTTTCCATTGAGCTCAACCGTTAGAGTTGGATTGAGATTGAAAGTTAGGTTTTTACTTCCAAAAATAAGGTAATTGGTTTTTGATGAATTAAGTAATAGAAAGTTCTGTTTAACTCACAAGGTTATTCTTGAAAGGTTTTTCGTTTAGTTTATTTATAGCAGAGTCAACTTCATTGGGATTGCTTGTTATGTAAACTTGTGTATCGTCAGCATATATATGGAATTTGCAGTATTTTACTTGTTTTGTAATATCAGCTGTGTAAAGAATAAAAAGGAGTGGCCCAAGGACATATCCTTGAGACACTCCTCTATCCATGCTCAAATTGTCTGACACAAGTGGTGTGCTGTCTGTTTGCTCTAGCTTAACAAACTGAGAACGTTTATTCAAGTAACTTGCAAACCAGTCTAAAGATTTGTTATCAAATCCGTAATATTTCAATTTTGAGATTAATACCTTAAGATTGATAGATTTAAATGCTCTAGAGAAATCATGTAACACTAGAAAGGTACATAATCCGTTACTTTGGTCATGTAAAATATTATCTGTTACATCTAGTAGGGCTAGAAATTCAGGCACGGTGCAATTTGATTTCAAGAATTCGGTTACTTGTCAGCAAATTACCTTTTCTAGAATTTTTACAGGCAAGGTAATGTAGATATAGGCCTGAGGTCTTTAAGTGAGGTAGGGTTTTATTTTTTAGGTATAGGGTGTATTATTGCAACTCTACAACTTTCCTTTTGTTTCAAAACACACAAACACAATGTTAAATTTTACAGATGTTAACTATTTTTACAGAAGACAAATTACGCAGCGCGTGTAGCAATTTATAATATCCGTGACATCAATCCAAAGTGACCTCGTAAGGCACTGCGAACACGCTGCTGTCTGGGTAGGGCTTCTGGAACCTGGGTCACTAATGCCGGAACATAATATTATTTTTATTATGGTGGCATACTTATACATCGGGGTCGGTTGCCATCCAGAAGGACTTGGGCCCTACTATCTAGCTAGGTTTGTGTTGCCTTTCACGACAGGCCAACCTTGGCCGCGGAGGTCAGTGTACTTACTCCGTCTAGCACGGAGAAAAGAGGAAACTTTATATGAAGCATATAAAAAAATTATAGAATAAAATCCAAATAAGCTCATAATTTGTAAGCATGAGTTTTAGTTGGTCACCGTCGTTCATTCACTGGCTGGCAGGATTTGAGTCCACGACTTTTCGATCGAAAAAGAACTACACATTAGAACCTAAAATTTTCAAATGTAATGCGACTTATACTATAATGATAAACATATGTTCAAAATAGTTTATAAGCCACACATTAAGCCACCTATTGTTCATGCTATGTATATAGATATTTTATTTTTCTCGCTGTTGCTGTATTACTTTAGTTGGTGAACAATAAAGAGTTTCATTCATTAAGTACGGATGTGTGGTAATTTGGTGTTTTTCAAAGATAAAGGGCGATTTGGGCTTAATGACCACGCCAAGAGAGGTCGTACAGCTAATGGTAGCGTGATCGATAAGCCCCTTCCTCAACTTAAGCTCGAATTATGGTGGTTAATTCAATGTATATGTTTTAGTGCTTAACACCCAGTTGTCTACATATGCATGACTTAAATGGACTCAAAGTTGAATCTTTATATTAGCGTGCGGCGACAATAGACCTCTATGATAAAAAATTTGTTCATTCATTATACAATGAATTTAGATACGATACAATAACATAAAGTATACATTTTAAAAACTGTAATTAGAAACCGTTGCATTAATTATTTACATAGTTATATATATATATATATATATATATATATATATATATATATATATATATATATATATATATATATATATATATATATATATATATATATATATATATATATATATATATATATATATAATACGAAGGTAATCTAGTCAAAAATATACCGTTCAAAACGTTTCACTAAAGTACTAAATGTAAATGATTTCATGAAAAACTTTACTTTGAGCCCAAACTTTGATGGCGCGTGACACTTATTTTAATATTACCCGCATTCTAAAGTTTATTTTGTGGAACTTCATTGCTTCGGGTTTTACAACCTAAATTGTAAATTTATGTGACTTGCGTTAATTATATAAAGTTAAATAAATTTTGGCAATTCTTATATTATAATGGTAAAAGAAGGGATACAAAATACTGTATTATTAGAATTAAAAATTATTTAAGACTAAGAAAAATGGAACGAAAAAACATAACTTACATAATATTTTGTGGAATAAATTGAGAGGGTTCTACATCCTGTAGTAGGTAATATTAAGTTGATAATAACATGTAGCTGCGAATAAATGGCCTAATATCGGAGGCGCTCGTTTAAGACTCTGTTTTCATTATGAGACTGAATATAACCAATACTTGGAAAATTTAAAACGCAAATGTTTGATATGCTAGCTATTCAAAATCATGTCATGTAACCTTCACGCTGAGCAGAGGTTTGCCCTGATGCCTAATATGGAAATCGCAAATCAAAGCAAAAACAGACAATATGAAGAGGAAGAGGCTTTCACTGGAAAATTCATCCACAATAATACATTCATATCAACAACACATTTTCTAATACTGTAACTGACTGCAGATACGCAAAAAGTGGATATAACACGCACAGACAACAAAGAAAAACGTCATAAGGTTAGCTGACAGGCGGATTCGTGGTGTGAATAAATTGCCTATCCACTATGCAAAAATGGAAAGTCAAAGTCAAACGTATATTTTCAATAAATAAATTTTCAACATGTATTTTCAACCTTTTAATCAAACTCTTAGTTAAAATTGTTTTTACGACTAAAAAATTTAAGATCTTCAAAGTTACAAGTATTATTTTTGACACACTCAGAAGACTTTCCCTTTAAATACTCTATTTTAGTCTACTGTTGCAGTCTTACCTGCTGCATGCTGACATTCCCTTCATCAATATCGAAAGGAGGTCTTACGGAGCACAGCGTTCGCCCCATACAAGCGTATGACATAATCGTTATAGAACCTGCAAACAAAATAAATAATTTTAGATTTAACACCTTATTCTACATAGCAAACTCTAAGTACATTTATATAATTTGGCTGTTTGATATTTCAGTTCGATTACTATGAAAAATAAATACTTCATTATGATGTGTGTTATACACGAGACATTAAATAATTTCAATTTCAATAGATTTATGATTTTCACGTAACAGCATTACTGATATTAATAAAGTAATTTTTTATAGCTGAACAATATTATACTTGTCTATACCTAACATTACTCATTCCCTATTACTTCATCAGAATTATTTGTTTGACTGAGTATGAAAGTCTAAGACTGAATTATAAAAATATAACTTAGTGACTTACAAATAGTTAAGAAATTAAGTTAAAAAAGGCATTTATTTTACTGTTAAGGAAAAGCAGCGCCACAGAGCTTACTTAATAGTTAGCACTTACATTTATTTTGTTATTTCATTGCTGTAGGACAGCAAACAGGCTGACGGATCACTTAGAATTTAGCAGTTACCGTGGCCTATGGGTGTTTGCATAGCCAGTGGCATCGCAAACACGCTGCTGTCCCATAAAGGTACAGGAAATTGGGTCACTAATGCCGGAACACAAGACAAAGTTATTATGGCGGAATACTTAAGACCAAAGGTGGTCGCCATCCAGACCGGTTTGGCGCCCTACCACGTAGCTAGAGTGGGTTGTTTTGTCGCCTTTTACGACAGGCCAACCCCGGCCGCAGAAGTCAGTATTCTTTCTCCGCCCCTGCACAGATAAAATTTTTAATATTTCTCTATAAGTGAATATTTATTTTCTTTTAAATATTTATAAACGGTGAACTGTAAGTCAGCTTGGTTTAACTATGATTGTACGAGATATACATTTTTTTATAGCTAGAGTTCAGCAGACAGGCAGACAGCCCACCCTGGCAGGTGGTCACCGTTATAGGATAGTTTATTAGGATTATATTAGGATTAGTTAGGGGTTAGTTAGGGGTTAGGGGGTTAGTATTATATGCATGTTTCCTCACGATGATTTTCAATACCATCAGTACGAGGCAATTTAGTACATTTAACAAGAATGTCTGGCTAGGTGGTGCATGTCATAGTGGGGTTCAAACCCATGACCTATATTGGTCTATTTTACCACGTTCTATGTACTTATATGATTAATAATAACCTATGGTGACCCTCAGGGGGGGTTGGGTCTCCTCGTAGAATGAATGGACAGTATACCCGCCACACTTGTCTAAGGCAGATTAGTGGGTTACACGTACTGGTAAACATTTGCAGCACCAGAGGCAATACCAACGCGCTGCCGGACTCGAAGAAATTTTATAACGCCTTTTTTGAAGAACCCCATATATCGTATCGCGCTGAGAAAACTGCAGCCGGAAACTTATTCCAGATCCTGAGAGTATGCAGGATGAACGTTCTAGAAAACATAATACATATAGTAAAGTCATTATCTCACTATTCGCTCTACGAGTCTAGCAATAACACCAGTGGTCCACTACTTATTTTGAGTCTAGATGGCGTAATGTGATTTCTCATAGAAAATTTATTTATTTGAAGTATTCAATAAGATTAAGTATTATATTGGTATCAGGAAAAATCAAATCAGTTAATATCTTGTTATCCGGGATCTCACTACAAACGAAGCCACTTAACGCAAATTTGGATTTGGTCAACAGTAAATTGGCTCGGTATTACCAGACTATTTATTCAAAGGAACTATTAGGGCGCTGAGAGGGTTTAACCTCACAAGGTTTTTTTACTGGAGTACATCTTACTCGCCATCGGACTAATAGGTAAGCGGTTAACAGTGTGTATAGCAATACTATATCCTAGATGTATCATTTTCCAAGATTTCTACAAAATATAGAACATAAAAAATAAAAAATTTCTTTATTGCTGTAGAACAGTAGACAGGCTGCCATCCCCCTTAATAGCAGTTACCGCCATCTATGGATGTCTGTCAGGGGCATCGCTAACACTCTGCCATCCGTGTAGGGGAAACCGGAACCTGGATCACGTATGCCGGTACACAACATAATAGCGGCATTCTTAGAGGCATGGGTGGATCCAGGCGGGCTTGGAGTCATACCTAGTTAGAGTTTTTTTTGTCGCCTTTTACAATATACCTCCCCCGGCCGCAGAGGTCAGTATTCCTATACCGCCTTTGCACGGAAAAGCGTTAAATGTCGTGTGATATCCAACAACTCCGCTTGCTTTCCGTGTGAGAACCGTTGCGCCACACATGTGGTTAAATCCACTTTAGGAAGGTATCCTTTTTAATACAAATATTATCATTTTCCCATAAATTTATCGCTCCATTGCAGTTAGATTATGGTCGCAATAAAGCCAATGTCTTGAATTTTACTATCAATAATAAAGCTGCGAACTGGCGGCGGTATTGATCGAACGCTTTACATCTAGTTGACATGAATTAATTCCGACAACCCTTTGTTTACGTATCTAACTATTAATTATTTAATGTTGTTTGTGATGTTTGTTGTACCTATCTAACTATAGTAGACAGTCAGCTGTACTATAGTCATATATCGCAGGACGTTGTTATACAGATATATTATATATAGCAACACGTCAGTTATTATTTGGCCAGATACAGCCAGATATCATTTAGCCTGGCTAAAGGATTTTAGTTAAGCATTGTGACGGTACCAAGTTAATACGACTATTCTTATACTGAAGCGATACTCTAAAATTAAGGAAAACGTTGTTGTTGTTGAACAAACTTGTATGTAGGCAGAAAACTTTAGATATGTCCTCTCTGTTTACTCATATCCTCTACAATTGCAATCTGTCAATAGCACTTGTGTTTCCTGAACGGAGGCTTGTAAGACACAGTGTAATAGCGGGACAGTGTGGGAATTTCGTGTAGAAGGATGGGTAGACGATTCTGCAAGTTTAGAGCTTGGTTGAAGTCAAAGTCGTATTTCTTTAAAAAGCTAGGACCCCACGAACCAAGGGTCTCGACACCGTATTAGATGTGTATGTGTGTTTATTTAGTTTTTCTTAGTAAAAATAACAATGTATACACACTGTAAAGGGATTTATAAAGGGACTGTGGCAAGTAACGCAATGCTTAATATTTTTATTTTTTTTGTTATAACGAGTGGGAAACAATTTGAAGTATAGTTAAGGGATTTTAATGGGCTAAAGATATAAGGAATGAGGTCAGAATAGTGGGAGAACTCTGATTCGAGACATCGCGAAGAGCGGATCAGGATAATCATAATTCGAAGACAGTAATATCAGCCGGGAATTAACTTCATGCTTCGTATCGCGTGGTATTTGTTTCTATATAGAGGATTGATTATGGTGGTTTGCATTGTGTTGAAACTGAATATGGTCTGTTCTGATTTTTTATTGTGGAGATTGTCTGGTCTATTTTCTATCCCACGATCCGTGACATTTTAAATTCAGTGAAACTCCGATGTAGGGATTTATTAGAGCCAGTGAGTGTGGTTTCTCCTTCCGCAATCTAAGTCAACAATAATTGACTTGTGTGCCTAAACTTTTGCTAGCTATTCTTTCGCACTAGGGTCCAGTTGAGTCAGTGTTGTACTAGGTTAACTATTACGCAAGTAAGTCCAGAAGGTTCAATTATTACTTTGTGTAATTCCGAAGCAAAGTTTAGCTTAGAGTCAATGAAGCTCAATCCAAAACGGAGCTTTTGGACTGCCAAGTAAGTCAATTAGGTTTAATAATTTATGAGCCTCGTAGTTTTCGATTCATTTGCTCCGTCTGTGAAATATTTGATTCAAAGTTATAATGTTATAGATGTAGGTGATATCTCTCTTTTGATTATATATAGTGAAATTTCAACATTATTATTAATAAGTCACAAACAATATTCCCTGTAATTATTTTTATATTCGTGGATAAGTTAGTACTATTGCAAGTAACAAAGCTACTAGAATCACTTTAGGCTAAGGTTTATTATAAGTAACTATTAACTATCTTGCACTTGTATAGTTTACATTACAAAACACTTTACTATCATTACATTTTTACTCACGTTATATTTTCTTTAATATTTATCTACCTAAATGTATTATAAGTATGATTATTATTGTCTCATTCTCCGTTAAGTCCCATAGAAATAAGTAGATGTATTTCAATATATACAGCTTTCGATGTCTCGTATCAGCGGTTAATAAAAAAAACCTTTACTATTTTGGTAAAACACGACGTAGTTTTCCAAGCCTTACAGGCGATCACCATCCAGAGTATCACCAAAAATAATTGTTCATCGTTTTCGGTGAGTGATAGAAATGAATTTAATTATAACTTCTATTTTATACGAAAATGTGTGATTTTCTCATCAAACAGGATTTCATATCTGCGTCTTATTTTATCACTCTTCTATTCAACCTACTTAATTACGTAATTCAAAATTAAAATTATCATTTCGATTCGTCATTACTGGTCGAAACTCCTCGTAAATACATGTACATACATATTAATATGTATATATACGAATTTATTACAATAAGTGTCGCTGGGGGTGAACGTTACAGTATTGTCAATATAAAACAAAAATGTAAGGTCTCACTAAAGGGTTCGGACTTGACCCAAGAGCAAACAGTATACCCGCTTCTAAAGCAGATTGGTGGGTTGTGTAATGTAATGTAGTATTTTCCTACATCCTCGGTACGTGGAAATGCATATTTTCATTAGATTACATATACGCATTAGACGAGATAATCTCCCTGAGCGGTGTCTGTTACGAAATTTAATCCAGGATCTTTAAATTTGTTTCGCATTATGATGCGTCTAGAATACACAGTAGCACTAAAACAACGATTTAACATTAGCCATTTTACTCAAAAGTTTTTCATATATAATTTTAAATATAACATGATTAATCGAAAATGCAATATTATCACGAAATGAAGCTGATTTTATGAGTAATCCGGGTGGTGACGAAACCGGTACACCGAAGTTACTGGAGTGAAGTCCAACACCGTCGCGTCGTTACAACCCACCCTCCACGAATTTATAAACAGGCGCCACGGCGCTGTGTTGTATAACGAGACACAGGTACTCTTGGGGCACAGCAGCTTTGGATGGTACAGTCAACGTTCAAAAGTCTATTAGCACCGTAATGTTTGTAATAGCCTGTCCAGTTTAGCACGTACCTATGTATGTGTGTGTGATGTTTCTACGCTAACATTTAAACGTCATGTAGTATCAATACGAGAAAATATAAATGTGGGTCGAACCAAGACAAAGATAACATTATTCACAACGATTGCGCTATACTAATATAAAAATTTGTCACTCAACGTAAGGTAGTGAGTGGATAAGTGGTTACTGAGGTTGGTAAGACTGTATATCACATGGCTTTTGGTTTTTACCTATGAAATTGCCGTTCTGCAGTACTGGACATTGCAAATCAAAACAATTTTTATTTGGCTAAGAATTCTAATTTCAAATTAATTTTATTTTAAAAACATGGAATTCTTTTTCTAATAGTAGTCATTTGTATATTGATTAGTGTTACATTTTCATCGCATTTCAATCTTTTTCTTCATCATGGATACGTTAAAAATTCGAGAAATTATGGAATATGAGTACCGTCGTGGCAAGTACGCGGCACAAGCGGCACGCAATATCAACGACGTTTACGGAGCTAACACTACAAACCAGCGCACCTGTTATTGGTTTGCTCGCTTCCGTTCTGGGGATTTCGACCTGAAAAATGAACCTTGCGGTCGTCCGAAGACTTTGGTTGACAATGACGAATTAAAGGCGATTGTGGAAGCTGATGATACACAATCTACGGCTGAATTAGCAGCAGCTTTCGACGTTAGCTTCAAAACAATATTGGTCCATTTGCGTCAAATTGGCAAGGTAAAAAAGCTTGACAAATGGGTGCCTCACGAACTCAATGATCGCCAGTGCGAAGTACGCGTCGTGACGTGCCTTGCACTGCTCAACAGACACACAAATGAAGGAATTTTGAACTGTATTGTTATCTGCGATGAAAAATGGATTCTGTTTGATAACCGCAAGCGATCAGCAAGTTGTTTGGATCCTGGATCAGCACCTAAACAATGCCCTAAACAAAAACATACCTCTAAAAAGTGATGGTCACTGTTTGGTGGTCTAGTGCCGGTGTGATTCATCACAGCTTCTTACGAAACGGGGAGAGCATTACTGTAGATGTGTACTGTGAAGAACTGAACACAATGATGGAGAAGCTGGCACATCTCCAACCAGCATTGGTCAATCGCTGGTCTCCGCTGCTCCTGCACGACAACGCGCGACCTAATACTGCACAGCAGACGGTCTCCAAATTGCAAAAACTGGGGTTGGAAGTTTTCCGTCATACGCCCTACTCACCAGACCTTGCGCCTACAGACTACTACTTTTTCCAGAATTTGGATAACATCTTGGCGGGAAAAAAATTCAATAGCCGAGAGGCAGTACAAAATGCCTTTGAAGAATTTGTTGCCTCCCGTCCAGCTGATTTCTTTAAGAAGGACATCAATAAACTGCCACTGCGTTGGCAAAGATGCATTGATTGTTGTTTAAATTTTTTCCTACAAAACGGCAATTTCTTAGGTAAAGACCTAATATTTGCGAATAGGAAAATGTAATAATTTAAATAGGTTATTAAAAAACAATTTTTTCGAAAAATATATATATTTTATTTCAATTAATAATATAACCATTACGAAATTAAAAGAAACAACTAATGTTGATTTGATCCAAATCTGAACCATCACCATTAGCATAAATTTGTAACCATATGCTCAAATCGCCAAGCCACAGCACCGGTTACATAAGGACTTGAAATTTGCGATCAATCTTATCAAGCGAACAATGTTTATGTGTGCGTGAATTGTCTTTAAAGATGAAAGTCATAAGTACAGCTAGCTAGTGGTAACGCTATAGTTTTGTAGGAATGCTAATGGACTTTTGAACGTCACTGTATCTGTGTCGCGTCGCTCAGAAGTGAAATAATTTATTACAATATAAGATCTTACAGATCACTTATTGAATGTAAAAATCTACTACCGTTTCCAATATAAAACGCTAACTAGAGAAGAAACGGTGAAACGAACTCCACAGCAAATATTTATTTTAGTCTTACTTTATATTTATTTTATTGTGTACAACTTTAATTACAAAATGAAATTGGCGACAAGGACTTATCCTTAGCATGGAAAGCTCCACATTACTATACAACACTACCGAAAAATATTTACATTTCAAAAAAGTGTGGAACCCGCCCAGAACTCATAATGAAAAGACTAGCATACTAGAGGATACATATATCCTCTCCAGGCCCGGAGTGCAACAGTTAAGAACCGTATCAAGACACAAAAGCAAACGCTGGTCGGTTACGGAACGGTCTAGTGGGCATAGTCACATACTTTTTAATATAAAGAATATTTTTTTGCCTGGCACGTACCCAGCACGGTCAGGGTATGGAACGGTGAAGTGGGCAGACTCCTTTAAGATATTGTTTTTTGTTACTGCTGAGAAACAGCAGATAGGCTGGCGGCCCACTTATTACTTACCGCACATAAGGAGTACTGGAACGTAAAGCCAGAATACAACACAAGGGTATTATTGCGGCTTACTTTTATACTAGGAGATCCAGACGGGTTTGGAGCCCTACAACCTAGCTAGGGTTGTTTTGTCGCGTTTTATGACAGATCAATCGTGGTCGCAGGAGTCATTATTACTTCGCTTCCGTTTGGAAAACTGTTATTTACTATAACTATTATAAAACATCTCATTGAACGGATAATCTCCGAACAACGTCAACGCAATCTTTAGTAATATCCTGTCAGGAACATACACTCTCATCGAAGTTCTGTTCAACGATTGTCAGGAAATTATGAATTGCTGCATTTACTGTAATCGGAAATCATTAGGACGGAAACCCCAAGGCAAACAGGCGACGCTTTGTAAATACATATATCGCGAGACAACAAAGGAATACGGTTATATCCCGAATCGAGTCTTTATGAATAGTGGGAGCTTTCACATAGTCTAGGCAGTCTAGTGTGCGAGCTTACAATCCGGGGCCAACTGAAAGATTATTTCATAGAGTATATTACGTATGCACGCACGAACACACGTGATTTATTCGATCCAAAATGTAATGATATTTGATTTGATTTGAGTACCGACCAAAGAGAAAAGAAAAATATTTGTAAAATGTAAACATTGTATCCGTTATTTGGGATGATTTTTGTTCTGTAATATTTTGTTTTTTAATGTAATATACATTAAAAATATTCATATAGCCAACTACTGAATTTTATTTATTTATTTACTTCAACAATGATCTTACAGCACAAATTTCATACTAACATATTAATATATAATGAACAGGAAATTGGCCAAAAAAGATCATACTTTGTAGATACAGAATTTTGTATATATAAAGAAGACATAATAAAAAACAAGTTGTAAATAATATATGAAATAATAATTTAAAATTTTACAGAGAAAAAAGAAAATACAAGTCCAAAAAAAATTAAGGAGAAATTAGTATATTATGCGCCCAGTGAGGATAGTAGCTCATTTGTAGCTCGGAATGATTAACGAGAAATCAACGCGAGGAAAGGTAAGACAGAAAACGAATTTCTAATTGACATTAATGTTGATTGGTCTGAAATGTGTCTCTTTCATCCCAGAAAGTAGGCAAGAAAATTGAACTTTCGGCCACGAAACGATGAAAAATAAATCATGTATTGCCAAAAAGAATTACTAATAAATAGGGTATTTAAATATAACGTGAGTGCGGAGTGTTTGTGGTTTTATGTAATGTGAGAGTGAATGAATGAATGAAACATGAAAGAGGGAGGGTGCAATGATTCGAATGATTTAAACGCATGTAAAGATTAGTTTATATGGCGGTCAATTCAGAAATTTTAAAAGAGGAATTAAAAGTGTTAACTTGAAAATTTATAGCTTCGCCCGTGATTATATATATTTTTTATTGGTGTTGGATTGCAGACAGGCTAACGGCTCGCTTAGAATTTAGCAGTTACCGTCGCCTGTCTGTTTGAAACGCCAGTGGCATCGCGAACACGCCGCTGTCCTATAAGTGTACAGGAACTTAGGTCACTAATACTGGAACACAACACAAGGTTATTATGGCGGCATATTTAAGACCAAAGGTGGTCACCATCCAGAGGGGTTGGTTTACCACGTAGCTAGGGTGGGTTGTTTTGTTGCCTTTTACGACAGGCCCCAAACCTCCTCAAGGAAATAGTATGAAGAAGAAAACCCAGAGGGAAATAATTATATTATTAAAGATACATTATAACATCTAAAAAGTATAAAAACTATTCAATGTTTTTTCCACATTCAATAAAATGGAAGGCTAATTTTGGGCCTTTTGCCGAGGTTTTGAGTGACAAGCAATTTGCGCGCCGTGAACTATGCGATAAACGGGTTAATTGTGATCACTGACCCAGAGCCATCCCGCACCATGACACGTACTATTACGCCATTCATTATTGAGATGACATCTGACGAGGGCATCACCTATCTACAAGGATTATCAGCGTGTATTATACTAAATATCACTTTTTGTTTTATCACTCTTCTATTGGCTGCTTTTTTTTGAAGTTGTTACATTTTTCTATTTTATGAATAATGTTAGTAAATTATTTTATAATACGCTTACTTAACCCTAACGTTGCGTAGCGTTACGGATTTAATTTAAATATTATGCATTTGCATAACATTTAAATTAAATCCGTAACATCAGACAGTCAAGTAATTTAAAGAATTTCTAAATGTTATAACATCAAATTTAATTGTATTGATCTTTTTGTAGGTTCTAAGAATATAATTATGAGTAAGGTACTACAAACTAATAATAACGAATCTCAGTGATTTACTGCGTTCATTATTAAGTTCCTTTAAATATGACTATATGTATGTGTATATACAGGATGACTTTGACAAAACCGTCCAAATTCACACAGAAGAATCTTTAGTAAAATTTATGAGAAACATGTATTTTAGTTTAGTATCACATAGTACAAAAATGTTGAGTAATCAGCATCACAAAGTTATACCAAGAACTCGCAATTTATACATACTACGGCGCACAAGTGTCGATGACCTTTCCATCGGTACCGCAAAAAACTGAAGAATGTTGTACAATGACCTCTTTATCTATTGACAATCCCGAGGACGGCGGTCATTGCATCTGTGCTAGCGAGTACTCATTATATTTACGCGGGAGTGACAGAGACAGGTAATAACAGGTCAACGTATGAAATTTGCAGCATATGACTATTTTGTACGATTGAATTAGTGACCGCGCTGCTAAATATTTTCCTTGGGATGAAATATTTTATGGTGAAAATTAGACCTACAATTTTTTTTTGCAAAAATGAGTTATAAATGATAAACGATGTTTAGTGCGTAAAAAAAATTTGGATGGTTTTGTCAAAGTCACCCTGTATGTAAAGACAATATACTCTCTATAAATTTAGCGCGCCTAGGATACTCTGCGTGCGCTTCTATGACACATGCCAATGACATTTACATAAAAATAAATGACTTTTATAATTATATTAAAATTAATTATAACCATTAATTGATCCCAAATAAAATCAGAGTTGAGAAAGAGAGACGAATAATTGACCTTAATTGTCGTTTCTCTTATTTACAGAGAAATTAATTCGGTTGATTTATTCTGACCATCCGAACTTCCAATATCAAAACATAATATATTTTAAAATGACAATTTCCGTCACAAAATGAAATTAAAATTCGAGTTCAGAGCTGTGGCTTCACAGATCTCACACGTGCGCATAGACAGCGGTACGCGTGGGCCAAATGGCCATTGCCTTGCCGTGGGCTAAATGGCGTGAGATGACTGGTGTCATTTGTGACCCCAAAATACCGGTTAAATCGAAGGGACAGGTCTATAAGACCATCATTAGGCCTGTCCTTTTATACGGATGTGAAGCGTGGCCGGTGCTGAAGTGACACAAGTAGGCACTGCGAGTCACGGAGATGAATATACCTCTGTGGATGTGTGGTGTAACGCGGAAGGACTGCGTTAGGAATTCTCACATTCGCGGCAGCTTTCATTGCAGGAGTGTCGCCTTCGCTGGTATAGCCAGGTTTTTCGGCAACCGGCTACTTGCGAGGGGAACAAAATTAAATGTCTGGCCATAATACAAGACTCGTATTTGCAGAGAAACTAATTTAGTTGATTTATTCTGACCATCCCAACTTCCGATATCAAAACATATGACCAGGTATTATATATGCATAAGTATTTCCGGTTTTTGTGGTAATATAAATACATAAATTTCAAAGGAAATACATTTTGAGTTTATTCAAAATATTGGCCTCGCCCATCTTTCAGGTAAATTATGAATACCTTGCCAGACAAATTATTTCTCTTTTGCGGCAAACCATTCGTTAAATATTTTCCAACTTCCTCGAATTCACTGAAGTACTGCTCTGCGGGCGCGTGCCCCATTGATGCGAAGAGGTGATAGTCTGATAACGCCAGGTCAGGGGAGTACGGCGGATACGAAGGGATGTCCCATCCAAGCGGTTTCAAAGTGTCTTTCATTAGTTTTGCTATGTGAGACGGTGCATTTTCGTGTAACAAAATCACTTTGCCATGTCCCCTGGCCCATTCCGTTCGTTTTTCAACCAATGCATGATTTAAATTAATCATTTGTTGGCGATAGCGATGTGCGTTAACGGTTGGCTTCAAGAGTTTTGAGTTTGAGTAGGGTCATCATCCAGTAACTCCTATAATTGCTCGTGTTCGCACTTTTGTGGTCTACCAAAGCGCGGCACCGTCTTTCACATTAAAATTGCCACTTTTAAATTATCGAAACCATGTCCTAATCGATGGAGTGTGTTTACCATAAGTTTGTACTAGCAAACAATGACTTTCTACTGCCTTTTTCATTCGATGAAATAGAAAAAGCAAAGCGCGCCGCAAATGTTCTTTTTCAGGCACAAACTATACAACAGAGATGCTATTAATTGGCAGACTCACTTGTATGTGTGTTATATATATATATATATATATATATATATATATATATATATATATATATATATATATATATATATATATATATATATATATATATATATATGTATGTATGTATGTATATGTGTGTGTGTGTTATGTGTGTGTGAGTATGCGTTCGTGCGTGCTTATATATGGTATATATTAGTCATTTATTCTAACAAGTTACATTTAATACATTTATGCTTATACTTGTTTTCTATATAAATACCACTTTTTCTAAGTAGGTACGTTATCCCTTAGGTCCCTTGTGATAAGAACAAATACAAAATTAATATAATGAAGGAAACTAAAATGAAAATTATACGACTAGAGATGTACAGTGAAAATAATATATATAGGCTAAAATTTATTTCTCAGCTAAAATTTAAATTAGAATACGCCTTTAAAAGAAACAGACATCGTTATATAAAGAAAAAGGGTAGGAAAAACAAGCATTACACATCTTCCTGGGTAAACAACCGAGTTCAAACATAATAAGTTAATCCAGATTCTTCTTATTTCCAAACTCTGGAAATTTCCGGCACACATTTAATTATGACGTATATTAAGGAAATTTTTGAAAGCTTTGAAATGTTTTGTTTTTTATCCCTGAGAGATATAAATTAATTTTCTTTAATATGAGTATTTTCTTTAATATATATATAAAGAGAGTATATTTTTTTAATGAAAATATTTTTATTTATTGCTGTAGGACACTGTACGAGTAGACAGGCGAACACACTGCTGCCCCATAAGGGTACAGGAACTTGGATGACTAATGTCAGAACACAACACAAGGTTATTATGGCGGCATACTTAAGACCAAATGTGGTCGCCATCTAGACGGGCTTGCGGCCCTACCACGTAGGGCGTGTTGTTTTGTCGCCTTTTACGACAAGCCGACCCCGGCCGCAGAGATCAGTAATCTTTCTCCACCCCTGCACCACCTGCACGGATAGCTACTTACTAACGGATAAATACTTTTAACAAGTACTTTTTAAAATAATTTTGTTTATAACTTTGTTATGTTATAATAATTATAATACACTTCGTATGGTTTAAGATATTATATTATTTTGTAAATTAGATAAAATATATCGAAAATAATAATATTAATTTATGAAGTCCTGAGACATGTTAATAAAGATCATCTACCACCCAAAATTGAGAAAAAAAACATACAAAGATTTTTTCTTAAAAGAAATATTATACCTAAGATTTTCGCCAATACAATAAGAGGAATTCATTACGAAAATTTCAAAATATATTCCTGCGCATAATAGTCCTAAGGAGCTCCATACGTCTTTTACAACCATCTGTAACTGACGGTCTCTTAGCATTGCGGAAAAATATAATTGTGTGTCGTCATGGTAAATAATATTAACCATATACCAGCTTAGTAAATAAGGAAACATTTATTTCAAGCGTTTAATTTTGACTGCATCCATTAGAATCTAAGGTCCATTGTAATTCAGCACTCTGTTTACGACATTCCTTTTCTTGTTATTTTTCATTATCACATGGCTGCTTGCAATCTGAATTACCCAACCAAAAAAAATACATTTAAAAGAAAATATTTTAAAGATCTTCGAAAAATTCGGTGTTGACGGTTACTTAATTATTATATCTATGTAATATGTCCAAAAAACAACCAAATACTGGTTTTTACTTTTAGGTATATACTTCTAGCATAAATACAGTTATCTGTATTTATGCTACCGGCACGCTATGATGGCCGTTTTGACATTTGTCCACTCCATGAAGTTTCGTATTAATTAGTAATTACTGTCAATAACTGCATGTCGCTATTGACTATAAAGAGCTGCAATTTGCTCCTTCAAATGTAATTACTAATTAATACGAATCTTTATGAGTGGACAAACGTCAAAACGGCCATCATAGCGTGCCGGTATAGTAATTAGTAATGACAGTTTTAAATAAACGCCTGCAATATTAGCCGAGGTAAGTTGATGATTTATGGAAATTATATTTATGTCACAAGCAGTAGGATTACCTGGAATTGCGTATACCAAGGTGAAGCTGAACATGCCGAACTGCTTCCTCGTGTCCAGCCCAGGCCATTCTTCTGTACAAAAGTGCACATCTCTCGTTTCTATCTAGAATAAATTAAACTACATTAATACCAGAAAAACTAAATAGACAAAAATAATTCTTACACGATTATATCTTCTTCTTCTTCTTTCTGCCCTTACTCTCTACTCCTGTATCCATCCTTTTTTATTTCTATCATTTCCCTTGTTATATAGCATTCTTCCCTGCGCATTATATGGCTAAACCACGCCATTCTCATATTACTTTTAAGGTTTCAATAACTGGCGCTTCTTTCACACTTCCTCTAATATACTCATTTCTAATTTTATCCATTGTCGTAACTCCACACATCCATCTCAACATTCTCATCTCCGCGTTAATAAGAATATTCAAAAAAACAACCTACTCATTGTGAGACGAAATTTATGAAATAAAACCACATGCGATGTATCACATCTAAGGATGGAAGGAAAGGCTGCTGTTTTGTCTCGTTGGATAAATATTTTCTTGGATTTATTGAAATTGAAACAGTCATAACAGAACAGACATATAAATAATTTTATGGATTTATAGTGAAAAGTGTTTATAAGTAGTTTTTATTTATCTATAGGAGCATTTTACTGTATTATTTTATTAGTATAGTTTTTATTTTGTTAACAAATCCCCATAAATGGGGTTAACGTCAGGCAGGCGGCTGGTTGTAAAAAGTAAGCCACAACTATTAGTACAACATGTACTCTAATTAAAAGGGAACATGATTATACCTAGTCAGGTCATAAGTATTGTCACACAGTAAAAACTTTTCTTTTAGAATGCTGGCCACAAAAAAGTTTATTGAATTCGAATTTCGAATTGTTCATGAAAATAAAAATGTATAACTTTTAGAATTTTACTCATTTTTAAATATGGAGTGGACGCTTAAAGAAGACCGTGTTGCAGTTATTGCGTTGCATCGTTGCGGTTACGCGCCAATTCAAATTTTTAACATACTGAAAAATTTGAATATTACCAAAAGATTCGTTTATCGTACCATCAAACGATACAATGAAGACTCTAGTGTAGATGACAGGTCAAGAAGTGGTCGCCCTCGGTCTGTTAGGACTCCAGCAGTGATAAAAGCTGTGAAGGCACGAATTCAAAGAAATCCCAAACGTAAGCAGAAACTGTTGGCCCTTCAGATGGGGTTAAGCAGAACCACGGTAAAAAGGGTGTTAAATGAAGACTTAGGGCTTCGGGCATATCGAAGAAAAACAGGACATCGTTTGATTGCTCGTCTAATAGACCTGAGACTGAAGAGATGCCGCGCTTTGTTGAAGCGGTACGCGGGAAAAAAATATCGGGAAATTCTTTTTTCGGATGAAAAAATGTTTACCGTAGAAGAGAGCTATAACAAACAAAATGATAAGGTGTACGCACACAGTAGTGAAGAAGCGAGCAACCGTATTCCGCGTGTCCAACGAGGTCATTTTCCATCCTCGCTCATGGTATGGTTGGGAGTTTCTTATTGGGGCTTAACAGAGGTACATTTTTGTGAGAAAGGTGTAAAAACGAATGCTGTTGTGTATCAAAATACTGTCCTGACGAAGCTTGTGGAACCTGTTTCTCATACCATGTTCAATAACAGGCACTGGGTATTCCAACAAGATTCGGCGCCAGCTCATAGAGCGAAGAGCACACACGACTGGCTGGCGGCGCGTGAAATCGACTTCATCCGGCACGAAGACTGGCCCTCCTCCAGTCCAGATTTGAATCCGTTAGATTACAAGATATGGCAACACTTGGAGGAAAAGGCCTGCTCAAAGCCTCATCCCAATTTGGAGTCACTCAAGACATCCTTGATTAAGGCAGCCGCCGATATTGACATGGACCTCGTTCGTGCTGCGATAGACAACTGGCCGCGCAGATTGAAGGCTTGTATTCAAAATCACGGAGGTCATTTTGAATAAACTTTAATGTCATAAGAAT
Source organism: Malacosoma neustria (assembly GCA_963693495.1). NCBI lineage: Eukaryota > Metazoa > Arthropoda > Insecta > Lepidoptera > Lasiocampidae > Malacosoma > Malacosoma neustria. Next base: position 21,384,933 of record OY856378.1, on the reverse strand, counting down.
CTATGTTTTGTTAAGTTCATTTTGGTATATGAATGGTTACATAATTAATAAACTTGTTACAATTATTTTACATTAAACATGTGACAGAATTTATGACCTGACTAGGTATTTAACATAAAATAAAATGTATTAGAAATGAATAATGGAAATGTAATAGAAAATAAAAAAGAAAAACACAGGAATACAAAAAAAAATTAAGAATAAATAATAAAATCATTTTTTTTATTGCTACAGGATAGCGACCCACTTTACTAAGTGGGTCGCTATCCTGTTAGTAGTTACCGTGCCTATGGGTGTTTGCAACGCCTGGAGTGGAAGGAGCGCTGTGGCGCGGGCGACGAGGAGGACACGGTTGACCACACTGTCGCCGTGTGCCCTGCGTGGCGCGAGGAGCGCCGCGCCCTCGTCGCCCAAATCGGCGTGGACCTGTCGCTCCCAGCCTTGGTTCTGTCCATGGTCGGGGGCGATCCTGGATGGACGGCCGTCGCCTCCTTCTGCGAGGCAGTCATGTCCGCAAAGGAGGCGGCGGAGCGGGAGCGGGAGTCGACCACCACACTCCCCTCCCGCCAACGCAGGCCACGTCGGCGGCGCCGGAGGTCAAGTAACGACCTCCAGCCGCCGTAAAAAGCGGCCGCGGGGGGCCCCTCAGGGGAGGATCCGCCGCCCGCACTTTTGCCGCGAGGGTGAGGGCTGCGTGCTGTTCCGCGGCCCCCCTCAACTCCTAGAGTTGTTAGGAGAGCGCCGGGGGGACGACACCCTGACCCCCTGGCGCCAACACTTTAGAAGGGGCCCGCCTCAAGACAAAGGGCGGGCCGGCGCCGGCCCGGGCCACGAGATCGGCAGGCCATATATCCGTGGGCCCGGGCGTAGGCGATAGGAGAACAGCGGGGTTTTTTAGTGGGTAGTCGGATGGCCAAACATCTTTCCCGGAGTCCCACATATCCCTCGGTCCCCCCGGGCCGGGGGAACCCGTCAATAGAGGTTTGCAACGCCAGGAGCACTGCTAACATCCCGCGTAATGACACTGGAATCTAGTCACTAGCCGGAACACAACACAAGGATATTATGGCGGAATACTTAAAAACCAGGGATGGTTGCCATCTAGATGGATCCAGAGCCCTGCCACCTGGATTGGGTTGTTTAGTCACCTTTTACGACAGGTTAAAGGTCAGTATTTTTTCTCTGCCCCACGGATAAAAACATCACAAAATCGCTGCAGAGCAGAAGATAAAAACTGAAAAAATAACCGGTAGATAATAAAAAAAAAACAATTACTAGGCACGCTATTATTTAGGGTCGCAGTGTGGCCCTGGACAACAAGAAACGGCGCTACTACGTCTTGCTACTCTTGCAGAAGCCCTTTCTATAAATAAGTTACTCCGACTGGCTTTAGTCGTGAAAGAGTTACACGGTATGTATTTTGTTGTAATTTTTTGTACAAGAAAGGGCAGGTAAACTAAGAACACTGAAATAAAAAGTGAATTGACAAGTTGAATATATGAGAAAAACTTGCAGGCGTTAAATTTGAAAAAAGAAATTTATATAAAATATGTAATATAAATTTATAACAAATGTGAAAATTTATGGCAAAAAATAACGCAAGATAATGAGCATAAAAATGTTAAAACTCAATAACTGACATATATTCTCGAAGAAATTTATGAGTCTAAAAGAGCTTGTGCTTGCCCCAAAACATTGTTTCGAACTTTGTAATTTTTATACACTTTTTCCAATTTATATTGGAACATGCCAGTGTGGGAAAAATATTTACTTTTCTAGGGAAGGGTAGCAAGCGAAAAATTGATTACACGTTAGGGCCACAGTATAAATAAAAAAAACTGATAAATCGAACTAAAAAGTGAAAAATATAGGAATTAAATAATGAACGAAAAATATTAGTATTATGCCTGTACACTCGTAATATTTCCATACTGTTGTGATCGCTGTGTATTCGTGAATATACACGTATACATTATATTAATTAATATTACCTACTACATTAATTGCAAATATTTGATGATAAATTTCAGCTGAATTATCCAGTTATTTTATGATATGTTTTGATGCAGTCTTGCCGGTAAAATATCAATTTCGGACGCGAAAAAGTTGCGTTAGAATCTTTCACATATACAGCAGCTTTCATTTCCATGACATTGTAGATTGTGGAAGGACTGATATGTAATTAAAGTAGTAGTAGATGATTTGTAATTTATATGTGTATTCATTTTTGTCAATTGTTTCATTCTAGAGCAGCATTGTCAAATCTTGGTTTATTCTCTCCAATAAATAGATTGACATATACAATGTTATAATTTTTAAATTGTAATCAAATTTAAATTCAAAATCTATCATTATGTTATTATTGTAAAATTATTTGTTTTTATCTTATTTACTAAAGCTTTAACTATTTGGACAAATTGTATTTTACTATTATGTGCGATCATCCTTGCAGGGGCCAAAAAAGAATTGGGCCTCTGCGGCCACGGTCAGCCTACTCTACGTGGTAGAACCCCAAGCCCGTCTGGAGGGCGACCACCTTTGGTCTTAAGTCTCCCGCCATAGTAACTTTGTGTTGTATTTCGGGATTAGTGACCCAAGTTCCTGTGCCCTTATGGTACAACAGCGTGTTCGCGATGCCACTGGCGTTGCAAACACCATAGGCTACGGTAACTGCTAAATTTTAAGTGGGCCGTTAGCTTGTTTGCTGTCCTAGAGCAATAAAAAAAATATAAGATGTATTTAAAGTTAAATGTTCTGTTTTCGCAATTTACTTCTTAAGCATGTAGTTGTTACTGATAATTGTGACAAAATTTTAAAAGTTTAACTAATGTTTGAATCTATCGTGTTATTGATCTATTTAAATAAATAAATATATTTATTAGTAATGGTAAATAAAATAAAGTATTATTTAAACATCGTGCTCGTTGAAAATCTTTGAATTTACGAAAAAAAATTAGATAATTAGAACAAAATACATAAAATAATCCTATTATTATTATAAACAATGTATTATTACTTAAAACAAGCAAACAAGAAATAAACATCCCAATTTATCAAATTCTTATAACCCTTTCATTTGCTCCGGGAATGTTAATGATTTTACAACATTATTAGAGCTTGTAACGACGGGGAAAAAGTAAATTTAAAATTTAATAACACCTTTTCATCAGTACTGAATTACAGTTCATTATTGTCTTCAAAGGGAATAATGGATCTACTGTATCCATCACAACGAGTTGCTTACTAATCATTAATTTTAGTACTAGCTGTTCTTCCGGCTTCGTCTGCGTGGCTTTCAAAGTGATCAAGGATAACTTAATGTTGGTGCTTTGTTTTCTTGTTGGTGCATGTTTTGGTTGAGATTTTTGAATGTTTTTTTTATAGCTAGGGTTCAGCAGACAGGCAGACGGCCCACCCTGGCAGGTGGTCACCGTCGCCTATGGACGTTTGCAGCACCAGAGGCAATACCAACGCACTGCCGGCCTCGAAGAAATTTTATAACGCCTTTTTTGAAGAACTTCATATCGTACCGCGCTGGGAAACCTCAGCCGGAAGCTCATTCCAGATTCTGAGAGTACGCAGCATGAACATTCTAAAGAACCGTTTCGTACAAGAAAGGAGAGGCTCCAAGAAATGGGGATGAACACCCAGCCGATGGCGGGCAGTGCGGTGGTAGAATGACGACGAGGGCACCATTCTGAGTAGTTCTTCAGAACACTCCCCATTGTACAGACGGTAGAATACGCAAAGAGACGCAAAGCCTCTCTCAAGTCCAAGCGTATCTAGACCGTCTGTGAGTGCGGGATTGCCGACAACACGAACTGCGCGCCGTTGGATCGAGTCTAGGGGATTGAGCTGACAGGCGGAAAAAATATCATAAACAAACCGCAGACACTAAAGAAAAACAATGTAACCGTTTCGTCTTCATATGGCTTTCGAAATATTTAAAATCTTGTCACTCTTTCTGATAGTTCCAGTATACAAGGAAAAACACCAATCAGATTTTCATTTTAAAATTTCCAAATCCAGCTATGCGTTATGGATGGCACATAAGATAAGTATTTAGAATTTTAAATCCTAATTATTATATTTATTCAAACCAAAACTTTTATGTGATTTTAAGTAGTTTCTTATATAAACAACAACTAGCTGCTAGCTAGCTGTGTTTAAATACTTAATAACAATTTATTTTATTGATCAAAAAGGCAGAGTTTACGTCTGTACAAGACTATTTATGGCGCAAAACAATGTCCATCAATTGCTGTATCTCCACCACAGCAATATATCTGTGAAGTCACGCATTAATCTGCTTCAAGGGTTCTTACATAACAACCGAAACTGAAAGGGAGTGGCGCATTGCATTTAATGTTCTTACGTATTCGTTTTTACGAGAACCTTTTAAGATTAGAGTTATAGATTTTAAGAGAATTTTAGAGATTTCTTCCAAACGATTTGAGCTCACCAGCCCAGCCAAACCGATCATATATGGCTAAGTGCTCAAACAGGCACTTCCTTTTACATATGACTTCGGCTCGAACAATGCATTGCGGAAACATATGAGATAGCATTTACGGCTGAAAACGGAACATCGTTCCGTAATGTTTTGTAACCGCTAGAGAAAAAACAGCGAAAACAACTAAACTAATCGTATTGTCAGTGAAAAGCCGACGATGAGCCTTCAAGGCTCAGTTTATGTGGATTTGAGGTCAGCAGCCTCGGTGGGTTTTCATTATAGTGATATATATTTAGTGGATCCCTAATTAGGTAAATTATGTTCTACCTTATTCAACTGTTTACAAAGAGAAGATAACCCTACTAACTTTATGTTTTTATTTATTAACTCCTTAGCTTTTTGATTAAGATATTTTCACTATAAATATCTGAGAATCTTTACTCAACAAGATCAAGTTTCAAATAAAAACGAATGAAAATGATTTCTTATATTTTGAAAGCTACGATTAAACAATAACATAAATGGATAAAAGCAATCTATTTTAAGTTAGGTTAAAAATAACTCTATACATACCGAAATATTATTATGTGCCTTAGATATAACCGGCACCGTCTCTTTCCTCACTGATGCAACCATTAACACTGGAATGAATATGAGCAATGCTGCGAACCACAGCAGCATGAGGAGCAGCATCGCCTGTCGCCTTCCAGGAGGCCGGAGACGGGGCTCGGGGGAGATAGACAGCCATCGGTCTACCGACATTGCCGTGATTGTGAACACGCTGGCTGCCACTGCCACTCCTATACAATTACGAAAATCATCATATACTTGTGTCTCTCCTCTGTAACATTTTAGATATACACAACAAAATGATAGATAATTTGGTTTCTACGAGCCCTTCTAGATCAAACTTCATACGTCATGAAGTCATGACAAAAAACAACAGCCGTGGCTAGATGCCCGCTTTAATGATTTTAGATTCATATTTTTTACAGGGTAAATAAATCTTTCCAGCGATGAAAAAATCTTACAACTTTCCAGCTCCATCTAGTCCCCAAGTAAACAGCAACTTGTATTATGGGTACTAGACAACTGATATACTACTACTACTCATATACTTCGTATTTGTAAATAAATACATACTATGCATAAACATCCAGGACTCAGGATAAGAATCAAATTCGTATATTTGACTCAGTTTCATCTCCAACTTTGGCTATAAAAGAACAGGGACATAATTTTATTCGTGCAGGGGCGGAGAAAGAATACTGACCTCTGCAGCCGGGGCCGTCCTGTCGTAAAAAGCGACAAAATAACCCACCCTCGCTACGTGGTAGGGCCCCAAACCGCGGATGATGTCCACCTTTGGTTAAGTATGCCGCCATAATAAATTTGTGTTGTATTCCGGTATAAGTGACCCAAGTTTCTATATCCTTATGAAAACACCCATAGGCGACGGTAACTGTTAAATTCTAAATGGGCCGTCAGCCAGTCTGGTGTCCTACAGTAATAAAAAGTTCAGTCATATGGTGTCATGTTTTTCACACACATAAATTTCTTTGTTGTTTTGTGTTGCCAGTGATGCTCTAAACTATTCAATCATCATATAAAACAATAGTAAATAAAACATCTTAATTATAAAACATCCTAACTATCCTTACTAATATTATAAATGCGAATGTGAGTTTTTTTGTTTCTTTGTTACGTTTTAAACCTAAACCGCTGAACCAATTTTGATGAATTTCGATATAGTTATAGATTGGACCTTGGATAAGGATATAGGCTACTTTTTTAAATTCATATGGCAGAACAACATTACACATAATTATGAAATACTAGCTCACTCGGCAAAAGTAGTTCTCCCATGTAAGTTTAAAAAAAATGGATTCAGTAGTTTAGGCGTGAAACCGTAAACAAATAAACTCACTTTCACGTTTATGAAATTAGTATGGATAGTACGGCAGTGTTGTTTATAGCTATCAACTCAAATCCTGGGACGGTTAAAATATCAACAGACTTATCGTCCTAACAAACTTTGTAGACTTTACTAATCAATGGACAAGCTAGCAAATCTCCTAACTACTAACAGTCGTGATTATAGGTGCCTAGGCTTTCTTAACACAGATATTCCTGAGTAAGCTAATATGAATTACAATATTCACTTTATTAATAATAAATAAATAAAATAGAATATGAAGTAAAACCTCGTAATATTTATTTTCTTGCAATTTAGTTGTTTTTTAATGTTGACCTACATATTATATTATATTTAAATCCATCTCATCTAGTTCGACCCAGTGTGTATTTAAAAGTCTGCGACAGAGTCAGTGTTCTTTCATAAGTTTTTACTAGACTAGAAACCATAACATTTAAATTAAAAGGTATATGAGTATTTTATAATTATACTAGATTTAAGATATTTGAATAATCCCCAAAAAGGGATTGACGTCAAGCAAGCAGCCGGTCATAAAGCACAAGCCTATTAGTCCAACATGTACGCAAATAAAAAGAGAACGCATGTACTTGGAATGAAAATGAGACTAGCGAGTTGTAATGTAGGGACAATGACTAGAAGAGGAAAAGAGATAGCAGAGGTACTAGAAAGAAGACGAATAAATATAGCTTGCTTGCAAGAGGCGAAATGGAAAGGTTCGACAGCTCAAGAGATTGGGGCCGGGTATAAATTTTACTATTGTGGAAGTGATGGTAAGAGGAACGGTGTGGGTGTGGTATTAGACAGAGAATTGAAAAAATGCGTGACGGATGTTAAGAGGGTAAATGATAGACTGATAGTGGTAAAATTATTGGTGAGCGACTTTGCGTTAAACATAGTGAGTGTTTATGCCCCGCAAGCTGGATGTGATGACAGTGAAAGAAAGATTTTGGGAAATACATTTCTCCAAAACCGGGATCAACATATTTGATTACGTATAACAGCGGAAATCATAACACACAAATCGACTATTTTCTTATCATCATCATCATCATTTCAGCCGGAAGACGCCCACTGCTGGACAAAGGCCTCCCCCAAAGATCTCCACGATGATCGGTCCTGCGCTGCCCTCATCCAACCTATAATTAATTTTATTTCTTCTTATAAGAAGAAATAAAATTAATTCCGTTTAAGATTGCAAAGTGATCCGGGTGAAAGTGTGGCTTCTCAACACTGACTCCTTATTTTAAACATTACGTCAAAAATTTTTAAACACAAAACCAACTCACCCCCAAAATAAAATGGCAATTTCTAGTAAAGGAAGAGTATGCAAGTAAATTTAAACAAAGAATGGTAGACAAAATGGTAGAGATGGATGAAATGGTTGGAAACTCTGTAAATGAATGTTGGAATAAAATAGCGAAATGTGTTGGAGGTGTAGCAAAGGAAGTTTTTGGAGAAACGAAAGGGAAACGTAAAATTGAGAAAGAAGTTTTGTGGTGAAATGAAGAAGTACAGGCGATTCTCAAAGAAAATAAAAATATTTTTAAAGAATGGAAAAGTGTGGATGAAGAGAATGTTATGATAAAAGAAAGCAAGAGGGAAGAATATTTAGAATGTAAGAAGAATAAAAAGAGCTGTTGTTGTCTTCAAGGTCAGGGAACATGCCAAGCTTTATATGAGTTTTAGGGAAGCTCTGGTGGTCAGAAACATCTTTATATAATGATGAATGATAGAGAAAAAATGCAAGGTATATAAACCATATGAAATATATAAAAGATACTAGTGGAAGGGTCTTAACAGACAATGAAGAAAAAAAAGTAGATGGAAAATTATTTCTGTGAATTGATGAAGAGAATGTCTGGAGTGGAATGTTAGAAAAGGCACCCGTTAACATGGGCTTTGTAAAAGAAGTGAGTATGGTTGCGGTTAGTTTGACTATAGATAGTATGTAAAATGGCAAGTCTATAGGACTGGATGAAATACCTGTGGAAGTATGAAAGCTCTTGAAAGCAGATGGATGGAAGTGGCTGACTTTGTTCTTTAATAAGTTGTTGCAAGACAAGGCGATCCCTAATAAATAGTACAACAGTACGTTTGTGCCAATTTTTAAGAACAAGGGGGATGTACTGGTTTGTAACAATTATAGAGGAATAAAGCTCATGTCGAACAGCATGAAGATTTGGGAGAAAGTAATAGCTAGGCGATTACGAGAGGAGAGCGAAATAAGGAAGAACCAACTTGATTTCATGCCGGGGTGAGGGACTACGGATACTATATTCGCAGAAGTGGACATAAAAACCTGCTCATGGTATTCGTTGACCTCGAAAATTCATATGATCGGGTTCCTAGAAAGGTTTTGTGGTGGGCTATGAAAGCACAAGGAGTGTCTGTGAATAAGATGCAAGTAAATCGTAATCGTAAAAAGTTGTTCGCTCGTATTTATAAACAAAAATTAATTTTGGATAGGATTTCCGTAAAATCCGTTCTTAGTGAGTAGTACACTGTGAAATGAGTATCAGTGCAAAATTTCAATTCCATCGGGTGTATGGTATGAGTGGTATTTCGCTTGAAGTGTATCTATAACACTAGCTGCCACGACAAACGTTGTTTTACCATATAAATTTAAGAAATTAGGTTTTGGATAGAATTTTCATAAAATCCATTCTAAACAAGCAGAGAGCGTTTAGACAAACAAGTAACAGATACTTATCATCATCAATAACTTTATAGCCTCTACATAACAGACCATGAAGCAAAATGTGACCTAAATATTATTTTATGACGGTAGCAAGGTTAACAATACTAAGTGGGCAGATAAGGAATATAATTTTTCACCCCCGAAATTTTCTAAAGACAAGTCTTTTCATAAAATTATATACCATATTTCGTAATGTTAAAATATTCTGTTTTAATGGTTTTAGATAAATCTTTCAGCAATTTATCATCATAATAAATTAAGGAAAGGTCAACAACGAATCCACATTTAACGGTGTAAATTATTGTTCTTATAACGATTAATAACTGTGAAAACTTAAATTTGTTTAAATGTAATTTATGCTGTATACACATAGGTAAATCATGTCATTATCTGAAGATACCTTTTCTTTTATGGAACCATCTGTAGCTTTACATTGACTGGCTGTAAGTATTGATCGGGCTAAAACGTGACACGATTTTTTTAGTAAAACGTTAAGTTAACCGCACTAAACAATAACAAACCAAACGAACGACAAACTAGAGAAACGGTCTAAATAGTTAATTCACTCTATCATTATAGCACGTTACTGTTTTTCATATTGGGCTGCTTTGTTATTCACGTGTCTAATAATTTACTGTCACTTTTTTGACCAGTAATTTATTTCGTTTATTATTACTTTTTAGCCATGGCGGTTATTTTTCCAGCTTTTTTTCATCTTTACTTTTTTACAGTTTGTCTTATTCTATTAAATTCTCTTTACAATTGTTGTAATTTTTTAATAATATTTTAGCACTTTAGTCGAGATAATATACCTTGTATGTAATTGACAATCTTGCAAACAGTCTCGCCATAGAACCAAATCAGGGTGATGGCCTTGCTTAGTTGAATTGGCATGCAGACTCCAGTCACCAGAAGATCTGCAGCGGATAGGTTCACCAGGAATATGTTCGTTACACTGAAACAAACAAAAAATCATCAGCGTTTATACATAAATAGCTATATAACATGGCCGAGTGGTTGTGGAATCGACACATAACTATTGGACACTTGATATAAAAAATCACACCTAACAAAGACCCATGAACTTATTGCCCCTCCAAATAAGTAAACATACTGAGATAATTACTAGATAACTAATAAAACAACTAGACATATAAACTATATAACTCCTTTAGTAAATAAATAGGTACATAAATATTCAGACGGGGAATTGGAATCAAGCTCGTAAGCAATCCTCACACGTTTTATTCAAATATTATAATAGCAGCGAAATAATAACACAAGGGTAATAACACTACAAACAATTTAACCATACAGCGGCGGGGAAAGAATACTGGCCTCTGCGGCCTGTCGTAAAAGGTGACATAACGACCCTAGCTACGTGGTAGGCCTCAAGCCCGTCTGGATGGCGACCACCTTTGGTCTTAAGTATGTCGCCATAATAACCTTGTGTTCTATTCCGGCATTAGTGACAGTATGGGACCATATTGACGATGCCACTGGCGTTGTAAACACCCATAGGCGACGGTAACTACTAAATTCTAAGCGGGCCGTCAGCCTGTCTGTTGTTCTATAGCAAAAAAGGTAGTAAATGTAAACTTTTAGTAAAAAAAGAAGCTCGTAACGTCCAAATTACTTCCTTTTATAAAAAACAGATAGTTTACATTTGCTACGCTTGTCCAAACGGGTTACATATTAGTAAATTTTGTGCACAGGTTTTCTCGCGATATTCGCTTTCGCCGTCAAGTTACAAAATGTTTATATGCAATTAAATAAAAATTACATAAGAAATATAGGTCATGGCAGAAATTTAACCCCTGCCTAGTTCTCACTCTTGTCAAACAGGCTAAGATTTTTTTGCTACGTATTTCTACATACTGCAAAATAAATACACTACGTACATATTACAAAATATTGATATTCATAATAAATGCTTATATTGATTGAATTAGATTGCTCTACTTTTCATGGCCCTAAAACAAACAACGCTCTCCTTCATCATAATAACACTGAGCATATCAAGCGTCACCGTAATGACCTCTTTACCAAATATTTGTGTTGAATATTGGGATCGAGGCGATGAATGCACACCTACGACTTTAATAAATCACAGTATTTTCTATATATTATCGACAAGATGGACAACTTTAGCATGAACATTGTCTTACACAGTTGGGATTGAATTTAAACTACTTTTTTTTATTGCTATAGTACAGCAGATAGACTGACGGCCCGCTTAGAATTTAGCAGTTATCGTCGCCTATGGATATATGCAACGCCAGTGGCATTGCGAACACTAATGCCGAAACACAACTCAAAGTTATTATGGCGGCATACCTAAGACCAAAGGTGGCCGCCATCCAGACGGGCTTGGGGCCCTACCACGTAGCTAGTGCGTTGTTTTGTCGCCTTTTACGACAGGCCAACCCCCATAGAGCACATACATACATATTTAACCGCTAAGTTCACACCATACACGTCATTAGTTGATACTGTTTGTTGTATTTCCTTCATATTCACAATATCTGATTTTGAAATTTGTGTCATATAGGTATAAATGAAAAAGAAAAGAACACAATATTAATAAATAAATATATTAAATGTTAATCTACAAATATACATCCTTTTTTAATAGTCCGTTGAAATCTTTAATCATAATTCTAATTAAAAAGAAATAGGAACTACGATTAATAATCGCAAGTGTGTTCATGCACCAGTGTTGAATATTGGCTAACTTAGTTCGATAAGGACATTAATTTGGATTGACTGTTAAACTTTACAAATTGTATTGTGTTTTAGCGAGGCCTTTATACTACGTATCAATTATTATAGTAGCAAATTGAAATTCAGATATCAAAGGGAATTTCTGAGTTCATTAAAGATATAGTTTTGTTCAGAAATAAGACTGTTCTTATTTTTGGGTTACCGCATCAATCGTGAGGCGTAAAAGATAACTAATAAATTTATTTATATATATTACTTACGTCACGAGCAATAAAACAAATAGCATTTTTCAGTTTTGTCCGTAGCCTTTGTACAATAAAAAATTCACTACACCCAGACTAAAAATACTATTTTCAGAATTGACCGAAAAATATTATTTGCATAGCTACTTAACTAACCGTGATATAATCATAAAAACATAATACATTTTATTTAAAACTATTTTTAATGGTGTGGAACAGCATAGCGGCTGACGGCCCACTCAATAATAGCATTTTCCGTCGCCTATGGATGTTTGCGACATTGCAAACATGCTACCGTACGCATCGGGTAACTAGAACCTAGATCACGTATACTAGAACACAACACAAGGTTATTGTGGCTGCACATTTAAAGACCAGATCAGGTTACCATCTATATCTACCACCTACAGCCGTCTTTTATCAGAGGTCGCCCCGGGTCGCTGGAGTTTCTTACTCCACCTTTGTACGAAGGAAAACTTATCCTTCTATAAATGAAAATGAATTGATGCTCATAAATTTATAAGGCTTAATCGTGAGTATTTAAATTAAATGAAAAACAAAACCGTTTCAAAAGAGACATCGGAGCGGATAAGTACCGTTTCAGCAATAATTAAATATGCCCTTTTATTGAATTAACCTAATTGTTATTTTTCAAATACTTAGTACAGAAAGGTTTGTTTTAAACTTTATTTGAATAAGTTACCTTTCAGGCAAACTACAGTTTAGTTAGCAGTTACTATCGCCTATGTATTTCCGCATAGGGAACGCAACGGAACCTAGCCACTTATGCCCTACTACATAACAAACCTACGTAGAGTTAAATATTTCAAGAACAATAAAATTATCTAACCATTTCGTAATAAAAAATAACAAAGCCTGCAAAGAGAATAGTTTGGAAAATTAAATTTCAGTACTACGGCCACTATGTTAATCTGCCTCTTTGTTACCTTTTCAAGCCTACATTGCTTTACCAATGATGCATTTTGGTATAAACATAGATTAAACCTTGGAGAAGGACATGGGCTACTTTTTGTCACGAAAATGTTTATTTTTTTGCAGAACATCGTTTACACTTTTTACGATGACGTAAAAAATGTGCAAAATGCTTCTTATATTATTTCCCTTTAGAACTAAAACGACTTACCAATAATATAATACAATAGGTGTTATATTTACAAGTATATAAATATATAATACTTTTGTGCGTGTGTATATTTTAAAACTTTAAAGATTTTTTTGGCTGTGCGCTCAAGTGGATACGAGAATGGTTTAAATTTACAATTCGATCCATTATAACATTTCGTTTATTTTTATTTATATAATTTTAAATATATAGCAGCTAGCTGACCCGGCAACAACGTATGCCAGGTCAGCAAGTTACAAACATTTTAGGATCGATGGGCATAACGAGTTCGTACCGACTTATATATAACGAGATTATATATAAAAGTATTTCTGTGGCAAAATAGATCCACTTATTCGGCTATCAAGCTACCGTCCGACTCCCAAGCTTGATTGGCTTCTTTCTTTTACTATTTATAGCTAAAATAGTACGTCCTCTGTCACCGACGACTACCTAGGATAGTTTAGTATATTATCTGATCAAGATCACACGGCCATTAAAACATATTGACAACCATATTTTGTATATGATTATTAGTATGTATTATATAAAATGGTCTCAATTGTGCTGATTGCTTGATAATGTCTTACAAATAAAATCTTTTTTATTGCTGAACAGCAGGTAGGCTGGCGGCCCACTTAACAGTAAGCAGTTACCGTCACCTATGGATGTTTGCGACGCTATAGGCACCGCGAACATGCTACTTTCCCATAGGGGTATAAGAACCAGGGTCACTAATGTCGGAACATAACACAACTTAATTATGGTGGCATAGTGATAGATTAAGGGTAGTATTAAGACGGGCTTGTGGCCCTACCATGTAGTTAGGGTGTTTTGTCGCCTTTTACGACAGGCCAACCCCGGCCGCAGGGGTTAGTATTCTTACTCCGCCCCTGCACGAAGAAAAATTACACAAAATGTTCTCAATTGTGTAGGTTGGTTAATAATGATGTTGGCGTTGCAAACATCTATAGGCGACGGTAACTGCTAAATTCTATGTGGGCCGTCAGCCTATCTACTGTCCTAAAGAATAAAAAAAATTTACAATACTACAATTAAAAACATTGGGATCCTACCCAGTATTCCACGAGACCTTTAATGTAATTTTATTTCAAACTCTAAGGCGTCTTTGGATAACAAAGTTGTAAAATCCGTTTTTATCCGTGCAGGGGCGGAGAAAGAATACTAACCTCTGTGGCCGAGGTCGGCCTGTAGTAAAAGGCGACAAAACAACCCACCCTAGCTACGTGGTAGGGCCTCAAGCCCGTCTGGATGGTGACCACCTTTGGTCTTAAGTATGCCGCCATAATAACCTTGTGTTGTGTTCCGGCATTAGTGACCCAAGTTCCTGTACCCTTATGGGACAGCAGCGTGTTCGCGATGCTACGGGCGTTGCAAACACCTATAGGCGACGGTAACTGCTAAATTCTAAGCGGGCCGTCAGCTTGTCTGCTGTCCTACAGCATTAAAAAAAATATGATCAAACAAAAATATACAAAAGATTAAGTAATAATTAAATGTACGTATTTATATAAATTAAGTTTATAAATGAAAAAAAAAAATAGAGCTGTAACAATTAATAAATTTAAAATGTAAGACCGAGTGAACGAACAAGTAATTGAACGAATAAAACCATCCGTGAAGTATTTAGTTGATTAATGTTCAATTTAAAGTAACAAAGATTCAAAGTGTTAGGGGTCCGCTGTATTGTTTGAGGGTGGATACAATTGTAGCAACGTTCCTGGAATCGATCGTATTATAAAAATTTCCTTGTTATACAAGTTATCCTATCATCATCGAAATGAATGATTCAAATAGTTGACCGTCACAGCGCGGAAATAGTGTTCGCGATTTTATTTTGAAAGAAAAAAAAGAAAGAATAATATTTATTGGGAAATAATGACGATCAAATTTATAAAATAAACTAGCTGACCCGGCAAACGTTGTTCTGCCATATAAATAATAAAATGTCAAAAAATTAAAAAAAAAATTTTGGGGGTGGGTTACCCCTAACATTTAGGGGGATGAAAAATAGATGTTGGCCGATTCTCAGATCTACTCAATATGCTCACAAAATTTCATGAGAATCGGTCAAGCCGTTTCGGAGGAGTATGGCAACGAAAACTGTGACACGAGAATTTTATATATTAGATAATAACAGTAGTATAAAACTTCACGTCTCTTCTCTGCCAACGAGGTTAAGCGCTCAGCATGATGCTGTGTTATTTGTTATCTAACCGTGATACTTTTTACTCTGCTGAAATAATAATAATTAAAAATAATATAATGAAGATTTTCTACGTGGTGCCTCAAGCCCATCTGGATGACGACCACCTTTGGTCTTAAATATGTCTCCATAATAACCTTGTATTGTATTCGGGCATTAGTGACCCAAGTTCCTGTACTCTTATGGGACAGCAGCGTGTTCGCGACGCCACCGGCGTTGAAAACACTCACGGGCGACGGTAACTGCTAAATTCTAAGTGAGTTGTCAGCCTGTATGTTGTCATATAGCAATAAAAAAAATACCAGTGATCTTGGTATACAGGTTTCCTAATTATGTTTTTATTCACAGTATGCAACGTTGCCATTGTCTTGATAGCCAAATCAGTGGTGACTACCTAAGCGATGCTACCACCGTGGGATTCGACCCGGAACTTTAGATTGGTCTCCAAGTGAAATACCATTGAGCTTCCCGTAAACCAAAAATATATCTGCGTTGCAAATTTATTTACAATATCATTTATCTAGTCATCATCATCATCATCATCATCATTTCAGCCGGAAAACGCCCACTGCTGGACAAAGGCCTCCCCCAAATATCTCCACGATGATCAGTCCTGCGCTGCCCTCATCCAACCTATTCCGGCGATCTTGACCAGATCATCGGTCCATCTTGTGGGGGGCCTACCAACATTGCGTCTTCCGGTACGCGGTCGCCATTCGAGGACTTTTCTGCCCCAACGGCCATCAGTCCTTCGAGCTATGTGCCCAGCCCACTGCCACTTCAGTTTTGCAATCATACGTCTAGTCAACCATCAATATACCTAGTCAGGTCATAAATTCTGTCACATGTTTAATGTAAAATAATTGTAACAAGTTTATTAATTATGTAACCATTCATATACCAAAATGAACTTAACAAAACATAGATTCTTATGACATTAAAGTTTATTCAAAATGACCTCCGTGATTTTGAATACAAGCCTTCAATCTGCGCGGCCAGTTGTCTATCGCAGCACGAACGAGGTCCATGTCAATATCGGCGGCTGCCTTAATCAAGGATGTCTTGAGTGACTCCAAATTGGGATGAGGCTTTGAGCACGCCTTTTCCTCCAAGTGTTGCCATAACTTGTAATCTAACGGATTCAAATCTGGACTGGAGGAGGGCCAGTCTTCGTGCCGGATGAAGTCGATTTCACGCGCCGCCAGCCAGTCTTGTGTGCTCTTCGCTCTATGAGCTGGCGTTGAATCTTGTTGGAAGACCCAGTGCCTGTTATTGAACATGGTATGAGAAACAGGTTCCACAAGGTTCGTCGGGACTGTATTTTGATACACAACAGCATTCGTTTTTACACCTTTCTCACAAAAATGTACCTCTGTTAAGCCCCAATAAGAAACTCCCAACCATACCATGAGCGAGGATGGAAAATGACCTCGTTGGACACGCGGAATACGGTTGCTCGCTTCTTCACTACTGTGTGCGTACACCTTATCATTTTGTTTGTTGTAGCTCTCTTCTACGGTAAACATTTTTTCATCCGAAAAAAGAATTTCCCGATATTTTTTTCCCGCGTACCGCTTCAACAAAGCGCGGCATCTCTTCAGTCTCAGGTCCATTAGACGAGCATTCAAACGATGTCCTGTTTTTCTTCGATATGCCCGAAGCCCTAAGTCTTCATTTAACACCCTTTTCACCGTGGTTCTGCTTAACCCCATTTGAAGGGCCAACAGTTTCTGCTTACGTTTGGGATTTCTTTGAATTCGTGCCTTCACAGCTTTTATCACTGCTGGAGTCCAAACAGACCGAGGGCGACCACTTCTTGACCTGTCATCTACACTAGAGTCTTCATTGTATCGTTTGATGGTACGATAAACGAATCTTTTGGTTATATTCAAATTTTTCAGTATGTTAAAAATTTGAATTGGCGCGTAACTGTAACGATGCAACGCAATAACTGCAACACGGTCTTCTTTAAGCGTCCACTCCATATTTAAAAATGAGTAAAATTCTAAAAGTTATACATTTTTATTTTCATGAACAATTCGAAATTCGAATTCAATAAACTTTTTTGTGGCCAGCATTCTAAAAGAAAAGTTTTTACTGTGTGACAATACTTATGACCTGACTAGGTATAATTTATATATCACTGACAAAATTATCTATGCTGACGTGACATAGATAAAGTTAGACATGATAAAGAGTCAGTTAAATGTTAAAACATAACATAATCTCATACTAGCATTTATATAATGTTAATCCTTCTATATAATTTTTACGCTGCTGACCCATAAGGGTACAGGAACTTGGGTCACTAATGCCGGAACACAACACAAGGTTATTATGGCGACATACTTAAATCCAAAGGTGGTCGACATCCAGAAGGGCTTGGGACCCTATCACGTAGCTAGGGTTGTTTGGGTGCCTTTTACGACAGGTCGACCCCGGCCGCAGAGGTCAGTATTCTTTCTCCGCCCCCGCACGGATATGTTACAATTTTTTTTTTAATTGCTGTAGGACACCAGACAGGCTCACGGCCCGCTTAGGATTTTGCAGTTACCGTCGCATAGAGTTGTTTGCAATGCCAGTGGCATCGCGAACACGCTGCTGTCTCATAAGGGTACAGGAACTTGGGTCACTAATGCCGGAACACAACACAAGGTTATTATGGCGACATACTTAAATCCAAAGGTGGTCAACATCCAAAAGGGCTTGGGACCCTATCACGTAGCTAGGGTTGTTTGGGTGCCTTTTACGACAGGTCGACCCTGGCCGCAGAGGTCAGTATTCTTTCTCCGCCCCCGCACGGTTATGTTACAATTTGTGACATCACGAATCACATTGTGAAATAAATAGCGCATTGAGAAGCTATTTAAACCAGCGGTTTTGGTTAAACCTAGATTTCAACGCTGTCGACTACATACCTCTGCTTCAAACGTAATTGTACCATATCGTTTCAAATTTCATTTGAATTTCTCTTTGAAATGTTAATGTGATTTGTGGTTTTATATCAATTCATATAACTACCAATTTAGTACGTAATTTACTAAAAGCCATTTATTAACAACTAGCTGACCCGGCAAACGTAGTTCTGCCATACGAATTTTAAAAAAAGTGGCCTATGTCCTTCCCCAAAGTCCAATCTATGACTATACCGAAATTCATCAAAATTGGTTCAGCGGCTTAGGCGTGAAAACGTAATAAACAAACAAACTCACCTTCGCATTTAAAATATTAGTTAGGATAACAAACATTTATTAACAATAAGTATATAACTTCCTTCTGGCTTTTGTATTTTTTGGGATAATATCCGCAAGTTGATCATAAAACAAACAACGTTGAACAGTTCAACAAAATTCAGTGCCCAAGAACTCGCCTATCAAGACAGAACCCTACAGTGACTACATGGAGTTGTCATTCTCAGCGAGTCTTTCCGAAGTGAAGTGAGCAGACGCACTATATCATTTGCGTAGTACTGATAACATATATTACGAAGAAGTGCTGTCCGTAGTAATTTAAAAATGTGATGTCACTATTGCTGACGTCACAATTGTTGACTTCACGATGATTACTCTTGTTTGGGTCTACAAAATAAAACTTCACAAGTACTTGATAGGCTTCATATATTAAATGGACAGCCTAAAGAGGTCCCAGAGTGTCCGTACTGTATGACAGTTCGAGTATGAATATTATCCTTAGTGCCAACAGTGTGGCTCTATTTGTATGGCAGGCGCTCCTCCGTGTTGCATGTGTTGTTTACCATGTTAATTAGTTTGGCGTACGTACCGGGTATTCTGTACGTGTTGTCAAGGGGCTCACACACGTACGTGTCACACGTGTTCAACGCAGCTGTGTTTTCTCGTGTTTTCAAGGAATTTGGCACACCTAAACTTTGCACGTGTTCTTAAGTCAAGTATTAAAGTTTTTATAATCTTTAAAAATCTTAAAATGTTTTACAAAAAAAAAAATATAATTACGGTATCTACAATATTCCTAGCCCTAGTTAAATTCCTTAGATATATACAGAACAAAAACGAATCAACATGTTCCCAAACATGACTAGAGAAAACGTAGTAATTCCTTAAGTATTGAATACCAACCAGTAAGATGTTTCACAATTTTCATGAGCTAGATAATGTTGAAATTGGTATAATTAGATAATAGACAAAAGAGTACCGTTTAAATCTCAGATTTAATATCTACATTACATACATTTAATACTATAATAAGACTGCATTAAACTAAATAACCAGTGCCTCATTTGTGTCTGACAATATATTTACTTGAGTTACAAACAAAAGGAATACATAAAATATCCACCATTAGGTTTTGGTATATTAAAAGTGGCGTATAAATGACACATGTGAAAATGACAAATTGCCAAAAAAATCAACCAAAATTGAATTTGTGTGTTATCTTTGTGTGTTATTTCTTGCTCTTTATGTGTTTATAACACGTATTACAGCACAAATATATTCATGAATTGGAAAAGTAAAGTGTAGAATGTATTAACCTTAAAAAAGGAAAACATGTGAGGGGCTCTGGATAGAGTCCCTGCTAATTTACAGGAGAAATACCCTTTTCACTCCAACTAAACTGTTACCATATATATACAACACGTTGCAATTTACAGCAGTTCGTATATTTGATAACTCATATAATTACAAGAATTATAACACTTATTTATAGAAATATATGACTGGACGCTACACAAACAAAGCCTCTGATAAATCGATAATATTTTAGAATCGGTGGTTCGAGGTAATATCTTTTACTGACAAATTGGCGTTGTTGCTTTTTTGTTTTTATTCTTGTCACAAATTATCTCTATGCCAAAATGTCGTGCCTTCTGGATCTCGCATCATAAAAAGAGGTGCGTTATTAAACGCCACACCACCCCCCTACGGAGAAGGAGAAACCGCAGAAAAAGAGAAAAAGAATCATAGGTCGAAAGGTTTGGCGAAGTGGACTCTGCGACCTGACCGGGTGGTATACTGAGGTGTATGCGCAGGAGCAGCAGTTAAAGGTGCCGAAGGCACGAGTGGACATGAAGGGACATCAGTAGCATCCGGTTGCACTGTTTGGGGCACAGAAAGCCGCGGTGCTGGTGCCGGAACAAGATGTGCTAAAGAATGTTCGACGAAGACTGGCTTAATTCTGTCGACACTGACCATCACCTGTTTCCCTTTGATTTCTATCAACAACGTTTTTCCGTCCTCGGCTCTAGATATAACTCTATGAGGACCGGAGTAAGGTGGTTGCATTGAACGTCTAACCGAATCATCCCTGAGCATGACATGAGATGCGGTGGAAAGGTTTTTGAATATGAAAGGTGATGGTTTAGTATGTGAGGAAGCCGGAGTGGGACGCAATTTGGACATATGATGTCTTAACTTTACGACGAAATCTGTCGGCTCCTCAAAGCCAGATGGTCCGGGAGATACTAACAGTTCCCCTGGAAGCGTTAACGGTTCTCCGTAGAGCAATTCCGCTACTGTCGCTTGTAGATCTTCTTTAAAAGCAGAACGCATTCCTAATAAAACCAAAGGTAATGCATTCAGCCACGAACCATCGTAGCACATCAAAGAGGCCTTTAATTGTCTATGCATGCGCTCGACGAGCCCATTAGCGCAAGGATGGTAACTAGTAGTGCGTATACGTTTAGTACCACATAAATTAGTAAGGCGTCTGAAAAGGTCCGACTCGAACTGTCGTCCCTGGTCGGTTGTGATGACACCAGGAACTCCGAATCGAGCAATCCAGCCGGAGACAAAGGTGTTCGCCACTTCTTCTGCTGTTATTCCATTCATAGGCCAAACTTCGGGCCACCGAGTGTAGCGATCTACAGCAGTCAGGCAGTATTGGAAGCCAGAACAAGATGGAAGAGGGCCAATGATGTCAACATGGACATGCTTGAGCCGAGATGTAGGACTGGGGATGTGTCCGAGTGGAGATTTTATATGCCGCGTCACCTTACTTCGCTGGCAAGCAACGCAGGTTTGACACCAATAACGGCAATCTTTGGCAATGCCAGGCCACACGAAACGGTCTGAGATCAATCGAATGGTTGATCTAGTACCAGGATGACTAAGATTATGTAACTGACCAAAAATCTTCTTTCGCATAGGTTCCGGTACAAATGGTCGTGGTCGTCCAGTGGACATGTCGCAGACCAAAGTAGTGTTTGTGCCGGGAACTAAGACGTTCTCTAGTTTCAGAGAAGAATTCGCATCGTTATGATACTTTTTCAATTCATCGTCGAGTTCTTGGCAAGAAGAGAGAGCAGAATGGTCAGTTTCAAAACTAACAGCTTCGATGCGGGACATTGCGTCCGCCACCGTATTATCCACCCCTTTAATATGGACAATGTCCGTGGTAAACTGCGAGATAAAGGACAGTTGATTTAACTGTACCGGTGGAAGCTTCTCGCGACGTTGCGAGAACGCGTAAACCAATGGTTTATGGTCCGTATAAATCGTTACGTGCTGTGCGGCTAGGAAATGTCGATAATGCTGTACACTCTCGTATACTGCTAAAAGCTCACGGTAGTATGCTGGCCACTGACACTGACGGGGATTCAGCTTTTTACTAAAGAAACCCAAGGGTTGCCAAGCATCACCAACTTTCTGCTGAAGGCAGGCGCCAACGTGAGAACTGGAAGCGTCGGTGAAAAGCCCTAGTTCAGCGTTTGGCAAAGGGTGTGCTAACAGAGCTGCAGATGACAAGCTATCTTTACAGGCATTAAAACATTCCTCGAGCTCAGGTGTCCAATTGACCGGTGTAAGACCTTTACCTTTGGCGGTCACGATCGCGTTGACTAGCGGTGCTTGTAACTTGGCCGCATTGGGCAAAAATCGGCGATAGTAATTAACCATCCCAATGAAACGGCGGAGTCCTTGTACGGTCTTTGGTAGAGGAAAATCTTTTAGAACCTGAATGCGTTCTGCTGGTGGTTGTGTTCCGTCAGCAGATATGCAGTTTCCGAGAAAGGTAACCTTAGGAACACCAAACACGCATTTTGCGGGGTTGATAACAATTCCGTAATCTTCAAATCGCTTGAAAAGAGTACGGAGGTGTACAGCATGTTGGCGAGCATCACGGGAGTACACTAATATGTCATCAACGTACGCAAAGCAAAAGTCGAGACCTTGGACAACTTCGTCTATAAATCTTTGAAACGTTTGGCCTGCGTTGCGCAAACCAAAAGTCATGTAATTAAATTCATAAAGTCCGAAGGGTGTTATGATGGCAGTTTTACAAATATCCTCGGGCGCAACAGGAATTTGCTGGTATGCCTTAACGAGGTCGATTGTACTAAATATACTACAACCGGATATGTTGTGGCCAACATCACCAATATGGCGGACAGGGTACCTGTCGGGTATTGTACACGAATTCAACGCACGATAATCGCCGCAGGGTCGCCAAGTGCCGTCGCGTTTAGGGACCATATGAAGTGGGGAAGACCACGAACTTTTCGAAGGTCTGGCTGTCCCGCACTGTACCATATCATCAAAAACCTTTTTAGCCTCTTGAAGCTTTTGAGGCGCCAGACGTCTAGGACGACAAGAGACTGGGGCGCCCTCAGTTGTCAGAATATGATGAACTGTGCTATGCTTTGGCTCGCGAAGAAGTCCTGGTGGCTTCGTAATGGACGGAAATTCCGCAAGAAGTGCACTAAATTGGGATGACGGAGCACAGACAACTTTGACGCTGGTCTGATCTAAAACAGCAACGGCAGCAACGCATGACAAACCGGTACTGCTATCGACGAGTCTCTTACTGGCGCAATCCGGCAACAGCCGATAGTGCGCCAGAAAGTCGGAGCCGATGATGGCGGTGTTGACGTCAGCAATAATAAATTGCCACTGAAATGTGCGACGTAGCCCTAAATTAAGCGTCATTTGTATGTGGCCAAAAGTGCGTATCTCACTACCATTGGCAGCCGCCAATGTATAGTTTGAACGTTTCGGATTGTTTGCTAACCATTGATAAGGGTAACAGGAGAGGTCAAAGCCTGTGTCTATTAAAAAACGGCGCTTGGTTGTGCTTTCGGTGACAAATAATCGGCGACTCTCCTTTAAACAGTCAGACGTCGCCATCATTGACTGCTTTTGTAGTTTTCCGAAGGTGATGGCGGCGTCCAGGTACATGGTTGAATACACTTAATAGCTTTGGTTTTAAATTTCCTATGGTAAAAACACATTTTAGGTTTACCAGGCGTTTGTGAGCGTCGTCGCTGATTTGAAAAATCCCGGGTCCTATTTCTACCGCGTTCAGCAATAAGTACAGCAAGCTGACGCGTGACCTCATCCAGGCGCCGTATTATACCTTCTAACCAAGAAGATGAAACGGCAGACGTGCTCGCTGAGAAAACAGCTGATGAATGAGGTGCGGCCATGTCAGGCGAAACTTCCAGAATTCTGTCCGCTAACTCAGCGACTTTGTGTATCTCCATCACTAAACTTTAATATTTACAATTATATAAAAAAATTTTTGGTAAAAGATATTAACACAAACTGAGGCAAAATGCTAACAATACGAGACACAGTAAAACAATGTGATAAAATTATAGTAACAAGAAATAAAAATTAGGTATTCTAATACCAATGTGATGAATGTGAGTCACGTAAATAAGACTTAAAATTGTAATTATTTAAAAAAAAAAAACTTCACCGAGTTAATCAGAAAACCCAAAAAGAAGGTTCTATGTTGTGGGATGCTGCACCAACCCCACGGCTTGTACTCGATTACGTCTGGATGCTGCACCAACTGTATATGGCTTGAACTCGATCACGTCTGGATGCTGCACCAGGTTTATGTAGCTTGTATTCGATCACGTCAGGATGCTGCACCAGGTGTATGTAGCTTGTATTCGATCACGTCAGGATGCTGCACCAGGTGTAGCAATAGCAATTGTACTCGATCACGTCGGGATGCTGCACCAGGTGTATGTAGTTTGTACTCGATCACGTCGGGGTCACCAATTGAGGGGCTCTGGATAGAGTCCCTGCTAATTTACAGGAGAAATACCCTTTTCACTCCAACTAAACTGTTACCATATATATACAACACGTTGCAATTTACAGCAGTTCGTATATTTGATAACTCATATAATTACAAGAATTATAACACTTATTTATAGAAATATATGACTGGACGCTACACAAACAAAGCCTCTGATAAATCGATAATATTTTAGAATCGGTGGTTCGAGGTAATATCTTTTACTGACAAATTGGCGTTGTTGCTTTTTTGTTTTTATTCTTGTCACAAATTATCTCTATGCCAAAATGTCGTGCCTTCTGGATCTCGCATCATAAAAAGAGGTGCGTTATTAAACGCCACACATGTATAACTGTGTAACGATTTTAATATTAATAACAATACAGCATTAGAACAAGAGATACCCTATAAAATATAAGAAGTGGTGGTTCACAGTATGGAGAGGCTGTTTTATCAAACATGGGCCAAATCAGTGATCATCTTTATGGATGCGAACTAAATTTAACCATAATTTAGTTTAGCTAACTAAACTACATTATAATGGTGTATATATGTAAGTAATTACTAGTCTTACGTGGCAATTTTCTTTGAGTATTTTTTTTTCTTTAACTGTATTAGCTTCAGTGTATTCTGAATAAATCCCCAAAAAGGAGTTGATGTCAGACTGGCGGCCAGTTATAAAAAAGCTATAGCCACAGCTATTAGTACAACATGTACTCAAATGAAAGGGGTTCCCCTAGTAGCGAGTACGTGGAATTAGAATGAGACTAGTAAGTTGATATATAGATACGATGACTGGATGTAGAAGAGAAATAGCAGATGTATTAGAAGGGAGAAGAATAAATATAACTTGCTTGCAAGAGACGAAATGGAAGGGTTCGAGAGCTCGAGAGATAGGAGTGGAGTAAAAAATTTACTATTGTGGCTGTGGTGGTAAAAGGAACGGTGTGGAGTGGTATTAGACAGCGAATTGAAAAATTGTGTGACGGATGTTAAGAGGATAAATGATAGACTGCTAGTGGTAAGACTGTTGGTGGGCGATCGAGCATTAAACAAAGTGAGTGTGTTTGCCTCGCAAGCTGGATGTGACGACAAATGAAAGGAAAAACCTGGAGGAACTTTGACTCAAGTCATGATCGAGTTAGCAGATAAGGAAGACGTATATGTGGGTTATTTTAATGGACATGTGGAAAGAATGAATGGAGAATATGAATGAGTTCATGGGGGACTGGAATTTGGGAATAGAAATGAGGAATAAAAATCAGTTAAAGATTGCAGTTAAAGATTGAAGAAAGTGATATCCGGTGAAAGTATAGTTTCTCAACACTGACTCCTTATTTTAGATATCTTTCTCCATAGCGCCGAAAATTTTAAAACACAAGATAAAGTCAGCCCCCGAAATTAAATAGCATTTTCTGGAAAAGGAAGAGTATGCAAGTAAATTTAAACAAAAAATGGTAGTGATGGATGTTGGTGAGGCTGAAGGACTATATAAAGGAATGGTGCGGCTCAGGTCTAGAAATTTGTTAGCCGCGGTGCGGGAAATAAAGGTAATGCGGGTTTAATAATTAACGTGGAAAGGAAAGGAGACGGATATACCCAACAAGTCAGATAAAGTGACGACTCACCTGAGGTTCTCCAATCTGCTACCTTCCACGGCTTCTTGTTCTGCGGTTTGAAGACTAGGCCTTTATAACTAGCGGTTCAATAATAACAGACATATAAAAACTCGTGCAGGTTTAACCAAGACTCGACGGTATGTGTCGTCGGCGCGGGCGCTAGCCAAGAAGAAGAGCGGCGTGGTGGTGGTCGAGTAGTTCTATTCGAAATCACTGTCAGGTGCCGCAGCATCTAAATTAACTTGCGGGTAGGCAGGTAAAAAAAAAGATAGAATGAGGCGCCTAACCAGGTGAAATGGCTGGAAACTCTGTAAATGAATATTGGAATGAAATAGCGGATTGCATTAGAGGTGAGGCAACATAAGTTTTTGAAGAAACGAAAGAGAAACGTAAAATTGAGAGAAAATCCTGGTTGTGGAATGAATAAGTACAGGAAAAACTGAAAATAAGAAAAATGCCTTTAAAAAATGGACAAGTGTGGAAGAAGAGGATGTTTTGATAAAGAAAAGTAAGAGAAAAGAATACTTGGAATGTAAGAAGAGAGCAAAAATAACTGTGTCTCCAAGACCAGGAAACATGCCAAACTGTATGAATTTTTGGGAAGCTTTGGTGGTCAGAAACATCTTTATGTAATGGTAAATTATAGATAAAAGAATGCAAGGGATATAATCTATATGAAATGTATAAAAGATAATAGTGGAAGGGTCTTAACAGACAATGAAGAAATAAAGAGCAGATGGAAAAAAATATTGTTGTGTATAGATGAATGAATATAATGTCTGGAGTGGAATGTTAGAAAAGGCACCCGTTAACATGGACGTTGTAAAAGAAGTGTGTACGTCTGAGGTTAGATTGGCTATAGATAGTATGCAAAATGGAAAGTATGTAGGACCGGATGAAATATGTGTGGAAGTATTGATGTTGACTTTGTTCTTCAATAAGTTGTTGCAGAACTAGGCGATTCCCAATGAATAGTGCAATAGTACGCAAGTGCCCATTATTAAGAACAAGGGGGCTGTACAGGTTTGTAACAATTATAGAGGAATAAAGCTTATGTCGTACAGTATGAAGATTTGGGAGAAAGCAATAGCAAGGCGACTATGAGAGGAGAGCGAAATAAGTGAGAACTAATTTGGTGTCATACTCGGATGAGGCATAACGGATGCTATATTCGCATTTCGCTAACTGTGCGAAAAATATAGAAGTGCATATAAAAATCTGCACATGGTATTCGTTGGCCTCGAAAAAGCATATGACCGGGTTTCTCGAAAGGATTTGTAGGTTCGTAATCCAGTACCTCGGATCAGTAATCCAGAAGGACGGTTAGATAAGAAGAAGTTGCACTAGTGGTTGAAAAACTTAAAAGTAATATAATAGCTTGGTTTGGCCATGTAATACGATGGGAAGCATGCTGTATAACTATGAAAATGATAAAAATTATAGTGTATATATACAGAAATAGAGGTAGACCAAAGAAAAGATGGATGGATTGCGTAAAAGATGATATGGCGAAAAAATCTGTGAATGTTGAGATGACGGCTAACTGAGGGGAGTGGAAGGAGAGAACATGTTGTGCCGACCCCACATAGTTTGGGATAAGGGCAGGAAGAGAACATTATATACAATATCCGGATGACCGAGCTTTGCTCGGTATTTTTTTTATAAATTAATAATTGATTTTCTTAGTCTAACCTCAAAGCAAACACTCATTGACTTCTTGTTACTTAACAACGCCATCTGCTGGAATAGCTTTAGTGTTGTGTCGTTAAAGCAATTAAAAAAAATAGTATTATTATTCGCCGATAGATGTCAGGAAGAGTCACATTTTTGTTATTTTTCTTCCAATAAAAAAAATGCGAATAAAATGACATTTTCTAGAAATGATTCCTAGCTAGATCGATTTATCGCCCCCGGAACCCCCCGTATACTAAATTTCATGATGATTCAATTGTTGGAGCCGGTTCCGAGATTCCAATTATACAAGTAATATATACAAGAATTGCTCGTTTAAAGATATAGGATTTAATACACAGTATGAACAAAATTATTTTGAAATCCTCGCTCCAGAACAAAATTGATGGATAACGTTAATCTCTGCAGCTCAGTTCCTAAATTGTGTTTTGTATCACGGGACATAATATGAGAATTTTACATGTACTTTTTGCTTCATTATATCTAAGTATTAGGCTGAAATTATATTTAAATGCCCTTATAAAGCGGTATCTTATGACTTTGAAAAACAGATTAATATCGTTGTATGTATGATTATATTTTAGTATTATAGAATATAAAAACAATCCTTTCTTCCGTAATAACCTTCTCCGTGCAGGGGTAGAGTAAGAATACTAACCCCTGAGTCTGCGATCGGCGATGGTAACTGCTAAATTCTAGCAGGCCCGGCCTGTATGCTGTCCTACAGCAATAAAAAAAACCTTAATAATTATTTAATCAGTAAGAAGGATTAACAATACACTTGAAAGATTAATCGAAAAAAAGCGTTGAGCCAATCTAATATGTTATGCGTACTCGCCAATTGAGCGATGATAATATGAAAAGAAATGAAAAAAGTAAAAAAAAAAACTTACGCATAAGACAAATTCTGAAACAAACAAGGAATACTGAAAAAAGGAGCAAGGAAGATAAACTACGTCTGCATATGAAAAGAGAGTTTTAAAAGCGCATCGATGTAAAACGACATAAGGCAATCCTTTGTCTTTTTTCCATAAGAACCTGCCTTACTCTTACTACGTTACAATTTCCGGGCAGAGCCTCCGTGATTATATCGGATTCACAATCTTATGGCAGCCACCTGTTGTGTGTTTTATACAGGAATACCAGATAACCTGCAGTGCCTGCAACGGCATGCTACCTAAAACCCGAATCGCTACAATGAGCCTTACATGGTGACATCAAAGGTGTTGAATTAAACGACGTAGCTCAGGTTTTTCAACTATTTATTATAAAACTAGTACGAAATACACTTAGTAATACACGGTCGCTTGATGTTACGGAATTGCATAAATAGGCGCGAAATTCAAAATAACAATATTACATTCAACAACAGGATTGCCTAGGTTATTTACCCGCGAAGTAGTATATAGTATTGTCTTCCAACACTAAGCCAATCTCAACCTCAGTAAAAGTTTGAAATATAATAAAGACTAAACTGAAGAATAATAGGAATGTAAATATAGAGGATTATTTGAGTAAAAAACAAACACGAGACGTGTATCCGACTCAGCTACGCGGCGGAGTGGACTCTCATTTCTCTCAAGTAGGATTGAAAATGTTTATAAAACTATTGAGATAGAATTCCCGAAAGATATATGTAGTTGTTGTGTTAACATTATTTATATACGATGTTTTAATTTAAAATGGAGTGTAGCAAATCACTATTAAAATTGCCTTTAACAATGTCATCATCATTTCAGCCGGAAGACGCCCACTGCTGGACAAAGACCTCCCCCAAAGATCTCCACGATAATCGGCCCTGCGCTGCCCTCATCCAACCTATTCCGGCGATCTTGACGAGATCATCGGTCCATCTTGTGGGGGGCCTACCAACATTGCGTCTTCCGGTACGCGGTCGCCATTCGAGGACTTTTCTGCCCCAACGGCCATCAGTCCTTCGAGCTATGTGCCCAGCCCACTGCCACTTCAGTTTTGCAATCATCCGGGCTATGTCGGTTACTTTGGTTCTCCTGCGAATCTCCTCATTTCTGATTCTATCTCGCAGGGAAACTCCGAGCATAGCCCTCTCCATTGTCCTCTGAGCGACCATGAGCTTTCTCATAAGGCCCATAGTTAGCGACCACGTCTGCGTTCCGTATGTCATCACTGGCAACACACATTGGTTAAAAACCTTCGTCTTGAGACACTGCGGTATTTGGGACGAAAAGATTTTACGGAGCTTCCCGAACGCTGCCCATCCGAGTTTGATTCAACGAGTGACCTCTTTCGCCAAATTGGACCTACCTAACTGGATCGTTTGACCCAAGTAGACGTATTCGTCAACAATTTCGAGAGTACAGTTCCCAACTGTTACGGGGGTAGGTGCGACATGGGCATTAGACATGATCTTCGTCTTGTCCATGTTCATTTTGAGACCTACTCCTTGGGAAGCTGTATTGAGGCCATCAAGCATATGGCTTAAGTCTTCCATGGTTTCAGCCATGATTACGATATCATCTGCGAATCTAAGGTGAGTGATGTACTCACCGTTAATATTGATACCCAGTCCATTCCAGTCCAGAAGCTTTCTTATAGACATTTGACAATGTGACTATTGTCAAATGTCCTTATCCTCGAAAAAAACTAAACATAGAATCGGGTACTTGAACGATAACGACAATTAAACATACATGCAACTATTTAAGGGAGTGTACTTTATTACTTTTTAAACTAAGTTAACTAAGATTTTGGATTATAGTATAAAATAACTGACAAAATAAGATTATCTATTAATCTAAAAATGGTTTCATTCAAGGTAGATGTATTAAAAAGTTTCTGAAAATTCTAAAAATGAATAGTCAAATAGAAATTGCTTTTATTACTTTTATACTGTATGTAAGTGATCGCCAATGACCTGCATTGTCACGAAGTGACATTAATAAATAGATAATATAAACTTATCATTGTTTATTGCATATTGCTTGTTAATATTATATAATTAGCCAAATTTCGTGGTTAAACAAAAATACATGAGTAAATTTTAAATCCGATAAACTAGGTTGTTTAAATTACTGAAACTTCTTACTGACAAGTCATAACTACTACGATCAACACTTGGCATAATAGCAAAACAATTTCAAATCCAAATAAAAATCATAAAAAATGTAATGGCAGGCTGTCAAATTTATTTTTGTAATATTTCTAATTTTATCATGACATGGTACATATATAATAATGAATATTTGTCTCGTTGTAAAATTCATTTCTAAGTTACAAGTGTTATTTAAGAAGAAAAACTTTTACGGACCTTACGATTTGTACCTAGTCAGGTCATAAATTCTGTCACATGTTTAATGTAAAATAATTGTAACAAGTTTATTAATTATGTAACCATTCGTATACCAAAATGAACTTAACAAAACATAGATTCTTATGACATTAAAGTTTATTCAAAATGACCTCCGTGATTTTGAATACAAGCCTTCAATCTGCGCGGCCAGTCGTCTATCGCAGCACGAACGAGGTCCATGTCAATATCGGCGGCTGCCTTAATCAAGGATGTCTTGAGTGACTCCAAATTGGGATGAGGCTTTGAGCACGCCTTTTCCTCCAAGTGTTGCCATATCTTGTAATCTAACGGATTCAAATCTGGACTGGAGGAGGGCCAGTCTTCGTGCCGGATGAAGTCGATTTCACGCGCCGCCAGCCAGTCTTGTGTGCTCTTCGCTCTATGAGCTGGCGCCGAATCTTGTTGGAATACCCAGTGCCTGTTATTGAACATGGTATGAGAAACAGGTTCCACAAGGTTCGTCAGGACTGTATTTTGATACACAACAGCATTCGTTTTTACACATTTCTCACAAAAATGTACCTCTGTTAAGCCCCAATAAGAAACTCCCAACCATACCATGAGCGAGGATAGAAAATGACCTCGTTGGTCACGCGGAATACGGTTGCTCGCTTCTTCACTACTGTGTGCGTACACCTTATCATTTTGTTTGTTGTAGCTCTCTTCTACGGTAAACATTTTTTCATCCGAAAAAAGAATTTCCCGATATTTTTTTCCCGCGTACCGCTTCAACAAAGCGCGGCATCTCTTCAGTCTCAGGTCCATTAGACGAGCATTCAAACGATGTCCTGTTTTTCTTCGATATGCCCGAAGCCCTAAGTCTTCATTTAACACCCTTTTCACCGTGGTTCTGCTTAACCCCATCTGAAGGGCCAACAGTTTCTGCTTACGTTTGAGATTTCTTTGAATTCGTGCCCTCACAGCTTTTATCACTGCTGGAGTCCTAACAGACCGAGGGCGACCACTTCTTGACCTGTCATCTACACTAGAGTCTTCATTGTATCGTTTGATGGTACTCGTTTATCGTATCTTTTGGTT
Organism: Malacosoma neustria; assembly: GCA_963693495.1. Lineage (NCBI taxonomy): Eukaryota > Metazoa > Arthropoda > Insecta > Lepidoptera > Lasiocampidae > Malacosoma > Malacosoma neustria. Next base: position 21,352,853 of record OY856378.1, on the reverse strand, counting down.
ATATTCAAATTTTTCAGTATGTTAAAAATTTGAATTGGCGCGTAACCGCAACGATGCAACGCAATAACTGCAACACGGTCTTCTTTAAGCGTCCACTCCATATTTAAAAATGAGTAAAATTCTAAAAGTATACATTTTTATTTTCATGAACAATTCGAAATTCGAATTCAATAAACTTTTTTGTGGCCAGCATTCTAAAAGAAAAGTTTTTACTGTGTGACAATACTTATGACCTGACTAAGTATATATACTATATAACTTAAGTAAATACTTTCTGGCACTGTTGGTTTATATTAATAATATTTACAAGAATAAAATAACTTTTCTTCAGAATATAACATTCCATGGCCATCCGGAGTGCCATTTAATACTTGCTGCAAGAAAGTCAAATCAACGAAGGGGGTGACGGAGCGGGAGCTAATAACAAAAATACATTCAAAGGTATCCAAAAACCTCCGATCGCAATAAATAGCCACGGGCGGCTCCTTGGGTGATGTTCCGCCTTTCTATGGTATGAGTAGAGAGCACATTGCAGTTCCATGTCGCCTCTTCTTAATCCCAGGATTAATACAGGAGAGTGCAGAGAGTCCTTCTAACGCCTACCATGAAAGGCAACCTCTACAAAGGGAGTATGCCAGCGTCAGCCTTTACCACCGTATTCACCAAATTATTTTTCTTGGCTCAAGCACGATGTAATGACATATTGTTTTTTTAGGTAGATAGCCCCGTAGAGTCACATACTCTTCAATACCCTTGTGATTGTGTTCTATATAAACCACAATTTAATTTAAAAGTAAATTTTCAAATTAAAATAAAAAATTAAGCTATAAGGCTTATTCAACGTTTGCGACGTTACATCTTACTATGAAAATGTAAAAATAAAATCCAATTCAAATATCTTAATTATTCAACTCGATATTTTACTACCTCGAAAAGTTAATATTGTTCAAATTATACATAAAACAATATAATCATTCATTATTTTATTCCGACCCACAGAATATATTTTAATGAAAACTAGATATAATTGTGAATTGTTAAAACAAGAGTGGCGTTTATTTGACTTACAAATTAGAGGCAATTATTTTGATCCAGATTTCAAGACAGAATATTTACACAATCGTCCTTAAATATACACCAAACGATTATTAAGAAAATTTATATATTTATAATATTATTTGACACCTGCATCTACATATATTTTAATACTTAATTATATAATTTTTTTTATTGCTGTGAAACAGTAGACAGGCTGATGGCTCACTTAATAATAAGCAGTTACCGTCGCCTATAGCTCTTTGCGACGCTAGGGGCACCGCGATCACGCTGCTGTTCCACAGGTATACAGGAACATGGGTCACCATGCCGGAACACAACACAAGGTAATTATGGCGGCTTTCTTATAGACAGGGTTGTTTTGTCGCCTTTTGCGACATACCGACCCCGACCTCAAGAGTCTGTATTTTTATCCCTGCATGAAGAAAAATTAATATTTTTTAATCAACATCTAGATCTTCATAATATATAATCAACGGTAATTTAGAGCGAATTATATATATTTTAACACCGGTTGGCTACATTGCATCAAAGTAACGATGCATACACTATCCCTTTTCCTCTTGCCTTATATCCCCCACCCCCTTCCTCGTCAAAATAACTACGCTCAACATACAAATGTAAAACATAAAATCTAACGGCCGCTGGTGGATTTTTGGTTCCACTCTTCTAATAAAATTAATAATTTAAATTAAAATCGAATGTAATTTATTTACACTTGTAAAAAAATAACTGTATGTTTTTTAAGACCCTGAAGAGTGATCAATAATTAGAATTGTGAGTCTCTTTCCTGACCTTCACAGTTATTTCCTTCACTAACTCTTCACTGAGCCAAACCAAATAACAGAACAATATTTCTGAGACATTTAACTGTTTAGAGTTTAGATTTGTAATATCAGTTTTAACTAAATACGTAATAACAAAAAACAATAACATACAACACTAATAACAAAAAACAATAACGGCTTTTTTCAATAAATCTCCGAAATGTCTGAATTGATTTTGACGCATACGAAAATATAATGTATTTTTAAGGTGGTAGTCTCGTGTACGATTTTCAAAAAGACGAATTTTTAAAATTTTTTAAAAGTTTAATGTGTTAAGAACATACTTTGAAAATTTTAGACCGAAACACTAGTGGTTAGGCGCCTCATCCTTTCTTTTTTTCCTGCCTACCCGCAAGTTAGCTTCGATGCTGTGACGGCTGACGGTGATTTCGAATAAAACTACTCGACCACCGCCGCACCACCCTCTCCTTGTTTAGCGCCCGCGGCGACGACACGTACCGCCGAGTCTTGTTTGATCCCGCACAAATTTTATATGTGTGCACAAATTTTATTGTGAACCGCTAATTGAGTCGTATAGAAACAAAAACAGCAATCTGTCATTTTGGTGAAAATCAAGTTATATATTGGGCAGCACTGTTCCATTAGAATATTCTTTGCCCATTTAATAACTTCATATCAAAAACAGTAAATTCTAACCAAAAATTCGACTCAAAAAACTAATTTAGTATCAAATACAGCAATATACTGATATGTTTTTTCTTAATTACCACTAATTGGTGAAATGTCAGATTGCTGTTTTTGTTTCTATACGACTCAATTATAAAGACCTAGACTCCAAACCACAGAACCAGCCGCGGAAATTAGCAGATCGGAGAACCCCAGGTGAGTCGCAGCTCTTTCTGACTTGCTGGGTATTCCGTCTCCTTTCATTTCCACGTTAATTATCAAACTCGCACTAACTTTACTCCCGCATTGCAGCTACCACCTTTCTAGATCTAAGCCGCACCATTCTTTTATACGGTTTTACCAACTAAGTAGTTTTAAAGTTCTACAAATAAAAGGGGAGAGCATACCTTGGAGCTTTTACCCTATAAGACCCTATAAAGTAAGAGAATTGCACGTAGATCAGCAAGAGATGCTGAGAATGATGCTTATGAAGAAACCAAAGGCATTCTGTATGCACCAGGAATAGATGATTAATGTAAGTAAAATTTTTCAATGTAAATTTCTTCTCCAAACTTTAAACGCATTTTCTTCAAAACTATTTTTTTTTCTATTGGCCCCTATGATTAAGACTAAAATTTTTACACAACATTCTACACATGAATGTCTCTGTTCGGTACCAGAATCGTATTTTGTTATTCACAATTTTTTTCTTATCTCATTTTTAAAACGAAAAAAGTCGATTTTTGAAAAAAATTTACCAGGTATTCATTTTTTAATGTTTTACTCTAATTAATTAAATCTGCTACAAGACAGAATGACAACCTTATTTAATGAATGATTTTAGATGATTACAAAAGGAGAAATAATCAGGGCCAGCTACCTACTTTTTCATTACCTCACCAAAATGATTTTATTTTTTTTATTTATTGAAAAATAAATTGTACTATTCAATAGTTAAATAATAATATATAATAATCACAAGAAGATTATACTTCATTTTCTAAAAAAATAGATATTTAAAAACCTTCAAAATGTAACCTCAGACAAGAGACCCTCTTATATAAATAACATCACCTAAGTGGTAGTTCCTGGTTACCTCCAAAGCGTATACTAGGATGGAATCTATTGAGTACGAATAAAAGGCGAAACTATTGCCTGTCATGCACCTGCATAGTACCTAAAAAACTTGTGTTGTAGGGTCTTTTTAACGAACATATGATACCTCTTATCAAATCTTGCGGCTTACCTATATAGATTCAAGTTGGAAGATAGACCCGGGTATCGATGTGATGTTGAGAGCGAGGGGTACAGTATCTCTTGTTAGAATGACCTCAAGTATGAGCTGGATGTAACTACCGACATTTAGCTCACTGAGACTACTATTACTGAGCTTATTGCCAGCAATAAGCTCAAGCGTCACCTGGAGCCATACAAAACTAACTGGAGTGGCGTAAAATCCAATATAAAAAAACAAGGCCTGCATATAAAGAAACAAGGAACAAATAAGAGACACCAACATTTCTACCTATGACAGAGAAATCAGTGCGATTCACCGTCTTCATAACAAAACAATATAATGGAAAAAACCCACTGAGAACAATCTTCTTCTTCCCGACCTTATCCCAAACTATGTGGGGTCGGCACAACATGTGGCCTCCTTTCGTTCTCCTCTATTAGTCGCCATCTCAACATTCGCACCTTCTTTACTATATCATCTTTTACGCATACATACATACATATAATCACGCCTCTTTCCCGTAGGGGTAGGCAGAGACCACTACTTTCCACTTGCTACGACCCTTACATACTTGTTTCGCTTCGTCCACTTTCATTATTCCCTTCATACATGCCCTTCGGTTTAGGGTACTCTTGACCTGGCCTTTTTTCAAGACGTCCCTGATCTGGTCTCGAAACTTCCTAGGTCTACCCCTTCCAACACTTCCATTCACACTCGCCTTATATACTTTTTTCGTCAATCGTTCATCATTCATTCTCTCGACATGGCCAAACCATCTCAGCATACCTTTCTCAATTTTTGTCACTACATCTTCTTTTTTCTTCATCATCTTTTACACAATCCATATATCTGACAATACAAACTGAGAACAATCTACATGTATAATACCAGTCTCAATCGTTGAACCAGTCGTTTGCCATTTTGGCGAATCTTTCATAATCAAGTTAAAAACTATGTCCATATACATTATACATAGCTAGATAGGCTACGTATAAACAAATAGATGAAATCTAGATGATGATTTATCTACTGTCAAATTAATAAATACGCTTCACAAACACGACACATCAAATGACGAGTAATTTAGTCAAATAAACCAGAAAGTATGCCCACAAAATTACTTGTCAATACTAGGAAAATTGATTGCAGAAATTGAAATGGAAATTGAACGTTCAGTCTGTTTTTGACATCAAATTGGTAGTATATTCTTTTTTGCGATAGAGTTGCTGCAACGGAGGCGTATTTTGATTGAATGTTTTTAATTCATATTCTATACCCAGCCCACATTATATTGTACTACAAGTCTTATTGAAAATACTTTGAAAGAAAATATCATTCCATAGACAGTAGTAAATGCATTCCATAGACTAAATTACATACATACACTACACATACTTCTAGCATAAATTTCTAATTTTGACTATATACGTACATTGTGCTATTATTGTGTGCCAACTATTAATATTAACCGTTTAATAATAGATAGAACTCCAAAATTGTATGTTAGACGGACGTAATTCATGAATTATTTGATGCCGTAAAACCACTTACAAAGCTAATTAGTTCTAACTAGAAATACTCAGAAATTTAACTGTTAATTTAAATGTAAATCATTATTTGGTTACTGTGTAAAATTTTTAGTTAACTTGCAATAAAATTGACATTTCCTTTTTTCTGATTCTTTATTGTTGTTATACAGTAGACAGGATGACGACCCACTTAATAGTTGGCAGCTACCGTTGCCTATGGATGTTTGCAACGCCAATGGCACCGCTAGCATGCTGCCTTCCGCGTATAAGAACTGACTGTGACTCGGGGTCATTAACGCTGGAACAAAACACAAAGTATTTTGGCGGCATATTCAGAGGCTAATTTAGGGTTATTTTGTCGCCTTTTACGACAAACCACCCCCGGCAGCAGTTGTTAGTTTTTATTTGTTTATTTCTTTCTGGTACCAATTCACATACGATATATGTTGTCAAAGTAAGAAGACGTCAAAAACTTTTCTAAATATAAAGTAGATCTTATTCATTTTTAATATTTTCAGAGGTTTGATTATAATAACTAATTCGTATTCTATGCCAGTTGGAGTCGCGGTCAGATTAACGTCACGTCCCGTGGCTCCGGTGCTCAAGGTGAACGTAGGAACACCGCAATATTTTTAGTAAGTATACCAGCGACGTGCATCTTCTAAGAGGATATGAAGCATTACACGGAGAGTCCTACACTAACTTTGCGCGTTTCTACGCGGTGGGTGTACGAACAGCATATGCACCTTGATAAAATTATTTTTTGTATAAATCCAGAAAATAAATTTATAAAACATTTCACAAAAAACAACACTTCAATAACGTAACAAAACCCGCTAATAACCTGTTGAATCGGTATAATTATGTCAAGAACGAATCATAGTTCGACTTCTTAAAGTGATAAACCCTATGTACCATATGTTAAATTGAAAATTATTTTTCAGATTACCGGACATTGTCTCACGAAATGGCCTATTCTGAGGCTTAAACTAATTGTGGGTGCGCGCTATAAACACGCTGGGTTTTTAACCAACGAAAAACGGAGGAGGTCATCAATACGACACGTATATATATATATATATATATATATATATATATATATATATATATATATATATATATATATATATATATATATATATATATATATATATATATATATATATATATATGTATGTATGTGTGTGTGTGTATTATGTATGACTACGTATAACGTTTTACAGAGTAGTCCGATTTTAAAAATTCTTTTTTCATTGGAAAGGTGGTCACCAGTCACCGTGAAGGTGGTCCCATATAAATTTGGAAATAAATTCCAACCCTAAGGGTACGAAAACAGAGAATGATTGATTTTTCAGTCCCTGATTATATCTATGACCACGCATAACTTTTGACAGAATTGATTTATTAAGTACCCTGATATTTTTAAAACTGATTACTTTCCGAAATAAAAGTAAAGTTTCTCCTTATAATATTTGTCTGCCAAAGTTTCATAAAAATTGGCACATACAATACGGCGATTAAATGTAACAGCCAGACAAAGATAAAAAGCATTTTTTCAAGCAGCGTGTATACTTTCATTTAATGCAGTAAATCATTGTTATTTTGATAATATAATCAAACACTTAAAATTTTATAGATATATAATTGTATAAAAATAGAATATCCATTTCCCATCAAACAAGCTCAAAGATTTGTGTTAGATATGGATTCAAGTCGGTCGTCTACGAGGCATACGTACGCATTATAACATAGTAAAATCAGCTTTTCTTAAACTTACGAGTAAAAATAATTACGGGTGGACTTTTAAAAAATCCTGTCTTCAAACTCATGCTCTAAATAAACGTGTTGTATCATCTAAGTAGGCAATAACGGATTATTATTTTTTTCAATTTATGTACCAAACCTTACAAAATTAACAAATTAAAATCTTTCCTATTCTAGATGTATATTCAACATTTGAACAGAAACATAGAAAAGACCATCAAACAATGCATATTTAACAAGTCATTCACTCGGGATTGGTCAAAGCTTTCAGCAAACGAGAAAATTCGGAATTCCCTTTAGAGAATATTCCATTTATAATGGCATTTATTTAATTTAATATTTGAGTTGTTTGCAATACAAATAAACAAAATGAGAATACTATTTTCCTTGTATTACTTTCTGAGCAATGATTACTGTAAATATTGTTACATCTATTTCAGATATCTAAATGATTTAAGATTTAAAGGTAAATTTTCTAAGCCCGTTATAAGACCTGTCATATTATATGGATCAGAGTGCAGGGCCACAAAGGGGAAAGATGAAAGGTTATTGTATGGAGCAGAGGTGCGAATCTTGAGATGGGTGAGCGGAGTTACAAAAATGGATAAAATTAGAAATGAGTATATTAGGGGAAGTTTGAAAGTAGCGCCAGTGATTGAGAAACTGAAAAGTAAAAGGTTAGCCTGGTATGGCCATATAATGCGAACAGAGGAGCGTCATGTAACAAGGAGGATGCTAGGAATGAGAGTGGATAGATACAAGAGGAGAGGTACACCAAAGAAAAGATGGATGAATGGTGTAAAAGATGATATGGTTAAAAAGGAGTGAACGTTCAGATGACGGCTAATATTGGAGAGTGGAAGGAGCAAACATTTTGTGCCGACTCCACATAGTTTGGGATAAGGGCTAGAAAGATAATTTAAGATTTGATAGCTGAATGGGATTAAATTTGATGAAAACCGCATCATTAATATGGGTATTATATTTCGATTTCACTTAGGCTGGGGAATGTTATTTCCTATTTTTCTCTACTTGCATTTTTTGAGCCATTTTTTCGTCTATCTTCGTTTTTGATCTTACCGTATTTTTTCTCTCGTAACTTTTTATCTTTATTTCATTATTCCTTATATTTATTTGATATTGTTTCTTATAAATGACTTTATTTTATACTTGTTTACAATTTATTATTATACATTTATTTATGTATATTATACCTACTATTCTACTATTTATGTAATGCTATTTTGTGTTTCTATTTTTATGTTGATTTTTTTGTTTTTATATAACAATTTGTAGCCCTTAAATAACTTAACATTTATTTATACTTTAATATGTGATGATATATTTCTATTATTTGTTCATTTATTAATTTTTATCTATATATATTACATTCATACGCCACACCCTTGTCTTTTTACTAGTTTAAGGCAACCCCTATTCAAATGCCGCCTGCAGGGAACGGTGTCGTTGGAACCGTGTTATTGTCTATTCACAGCTATGATTGGAGAATGAGCTGATGGCCTACGAAGGGATATATAACCAAGGAAAGGAAGCAGAAAACATTTGAACTGTCAACTATCGTATGCTACTTACTAAATGTAAGATAAATTGCTACAATATCAGGAATCTGGTATAAATGTAGCTCTAATGTCTATTTAATTTTGATGATTCAAAAGTTGAATCATTGTTCCAAATGAGTACATCTGTACCTTACAAAACTAATTGTTCGTGAAATATAAAACCGATCATCATTATTATCTTAGCGTTGAATCCCGGTTGCAGTCCAAACTCTCGCCACCCAGGGTCCGCTTTCCGACATTTTCTTCTCCACTTCGCACGATTTTCGGCATCTCTGGTGGTCAGTCCATTGGCACGCATCTCAACCCCTACGACGTCAATCCAGCACTGTTTGGGTCTATCCCTCTTGCCGGGACCCGGTGGTGTCGGCATGGCCAGACATTTCTTCCCCACATAAGTAGCCGGTTACCGTAAAACGTGGCCATACCAGCGAAGGTGACACTCCTGCAATACAGTATTACATACATACAGTATAACATTATAGTTAACATTATAGTTGAACCATTTTCTCTAAAATCTAAATTTTAATCTCGAACCTACATCCATCCGGTGTGAAAATGCGCCATGTTGCTTAAACTTGAGGTAACCTTGCATCGTATATCTTTTCTATTCTACTTTTATATGGTTCTAAATTTCCATTCTTTCCTGACCTATTTTTGTTCTTACTAACATATTTTTTCATTAGCTGTTAGCAAAACCTTGGTGTGCATTTTGATGGGTGAAAGCATCCTTATAACGTGAGACCATAAATAAATCAATAATATCTAGATTTTCTTAAAGCGTTACACTAAGTTTTTAGAGTTTTCTGAGCCAGGTAACTTAAAACATACATATAAAACGGCAATTCTTCACTATCTGTTTGCTGCTCAAAAATATGTATAAAACAAAGTTTTTTATTCGTATTTTCTCTTACGCCTATGTCACCTTCGTTAGTAGTTTATAAACTAGCAAAAGAAGTGATCAACTTGTTTCTTATTGTTATTACGACTTCTTTGAACAGAACCACGTGAACAAAAAATCAAAAAGTCATGTTCGGTAACAAAATGAATTTCTGTTTTGATCTTTAAAAAAAGATCCTGGGAAAAAGATAAGGCACGGATACTCGGATTTCGAGAAATTAATTAAATGCAATCTCCTACCTTAATCTTACGGTTTACGCATTGAATATTGTCGATATTTTCATTTTTATAAGTTAGAATCTAATACAAGTCTACTGCTGGCGATAGGTTTGTCACTCTGCCTTAAAGATAAAGATTATCTGTGCAAGGGCCGAGAAAGAATACTAACCTCTGCGGCCGGGGTCGGCCTGTTGGAAAAGGCGACAAACTAACCCACCCTAACTACGTAATTAGGGTGGGTTATTTTGTCGCCACGTACCACGTGGTAGGGCTTGGGGCCCGTCTGGATGGCGACCACCTTTGCTCTTAAGTATGCCGCCATAATAACCTTGTGTTGTGTTCCGGCATTAGTGAACCAAGTTCCTGTACCCTTATGAGTCAGCAGCGTGTTCGCGATGCCACTGGCATTGCAAACACCCATAGGCGACGGTAACTGCTAAATTCTAAGCGGGCCGTAAGCCTGTCAGCTATCCCACAGCAATAAAAAAGAATCCAATTGTCGCTTTCTGATTTTTATAGCCTCTTAGTAACCGAACTATGCATGTTTAATAGTATTTTACAATATCCTTCCTATAAATGTTTTATCTACTAAGTCTTCTCCCCCTTGATAAGGGGAAGGTTGGGGCTTCGAGGCGGACCTCTTTACCGCAGCATAAAATCGGGGGGCAACTACCCCCGTGACGTGGAGTTGGCTGCCGGAGCACGTTCACCTATGTGAGCAGCGGAGCATCACGGTAGCCCGATGATGGCTTCATCTTCAGCCTGGATGGTCATGTTTTATCTCCGATGCTTTAAGCTTTTATATATGTTATTGAATGTGTGAGAAAATGTTTGTCTTATCATGTATTAAAATGAGAGAAAAGACACGATTAACTATCACTAGACTTCGGTAAAAGTTTAGTGAAGTGATATGGAAGGATTTGGATGAGGGGTGGTGGGGGGAGGGAGGGGGAGGACCCTAACCCTCCTGGCACACTCCCATAAACAGGAAATGCACCGTACTTAAGAAAAAAAAAATTACGTAAACTAACCTCAGAACGCTTTAAAGTGACGAGATATAGAAGGTTATGGGTGGAGGGTAGTGGAGGGAGGAAGGGGGAGTGCCCTAACCCTCCTGACACACTCCCATAAACAGAAAATGCACCGTTCTTAAGAAAAAAAATTACATAAACTAACCTCAGAATGCTTTAAAGTTGCTTCTGCATCGTCTCCCTTCGGGTCTCCGATTTTTAACTTTTTAAAATAATAAAACTAGGGGTAGCAGCCCACAACAACCACAAAGTCGGGGTGTCCCGATTCGGTTTTATAATAGATTCAACTTATTTTACTCACAAACACAATGAACGAAAAACATTGACACTATACAATGAACATGACGCTAATAGTAGAGTTGTATCAAATATCGATGAATGAAAAGTATCAATATATCGATATTTTATTAAACAGGGGCAGCTCATATAATTAATATGCTTAATAGTTTACAAACCAACCTAACCTAACTCACCCCCTGGAACCACTCCCATAAAACGGTAAATTAACAAATTTACCATTTATACTACTTTTGTACTGTAAACTTTTTTGTTATTGATGACATACTGGCTGGTTGTAAAAAAAAATGAATGGTGTAGAGAACGCAGATCTCCACGTCCATTCTCTCTGAATGTTCACGCTAGATCGCCGCCCGCAAGCCGCCGCCATATCTGAACAGCTGTACCGCGCTGCCGCGCGATACAGCTGTTCAGATATGGCGGCGGCTTGCGGGCGGCGATCTAGCGTGAACATTCAGAGAGAATGGACGTGGAGGCGGCTATTTGGTTGTACGTTTTATGCCCCAGACTGGGAGCCCACCGATACGTCACGGGAATCGCGCTTGTCGAAGTGAATGGTGTAGAGAACGCAGATCTCCACGTCCATTCTCTCTGAATGTTCACGCTAGATCGCCGCCCGCAAGCCGCCGCCATATCTGAACAGCTGTACCGCGCTGCCGCGCGATACAGCTGTTCAGATATGGCGGCGGCTTGCGGGCGGCGATCTAGCGTGAACATTCAGAGAGAATGGACGTGGAGGCGGCTATTTGGTTGTACGTTTTATGCCCCAGACTGGGAGGCCACCGATACGTCACGGGAATCGCGCTCGTCGAAGTGAATTTCAACTTATTTCAACTTATTTAAGAATTTCATCTTATATGAACGAAAAACATTGACAATAAACAATGACCGTGTAGTGGAGATTCTCTGCCAATCTTTTTCTCAACATCATACAAATATACGGTATGAGGATGGCTGTATAATCGACTAGGTCCCCTTAGAGTTAGTTGTAATCATAAACAAAATAATTTAAAATAGCAATTTAATAAGTCGAAAGTAGATGTAAATAACTGTAATGTTCTTAATGACATTTGTAATCTGAGTCATTTCGTGAATATGGCTATTGAAAAGGAACCGAAATGTATCAAACTAAAATAAAAAAAGAGAGAATACAACGGAACAAGATTAAAATTATAATTTAAAGTAATATAAATAGGATATATAGAAATATATATTAATATTTAGCAGATATATTTTAGTCTTAAACAGCGATACAAAATATCCAATATTATATCGATATTTTCTTACACTTGCAAAATTCCTAGTTAATTAACTAATATATCTCAACCAATCATTAAACACCACAGACTAACAGTAGATGTTACCAGGTAGAAATTGCAAATTACAGAGTCAGCAAACAAAAAAATTGTCGTGTTTTAAGTTTAATTACTTTACATTTATTTTAAAATTACAATGTATATTACTGTGTCAATGTAAAATAAAATACAACGCAGCAATAAAAAAAAACAATAATAGAACATTACCGTTAACCGTGTTTTGGTAAAAAAATACCATGTATCTAAGATAATTACCATGTATCTGGTAACTCCGAAACTTATTAACACAGATTATATCGTTTTGTTTACACTTTTTATGTGATTTAGGTTAGAAACAATTTTTATTATTTTCTCGAAAAATCTGGATGTCCGGCATTATAAGTAAGTACCATTATAATCAGGGACTCAAGCTCTACCAGCTGTGACCCCTTTTAACCTCATACAAACATATCACTTCACTACACTGGAGCCTAGACTTCGCGCCTTTAAAAGGAAACTCAAATAATTGAGTTTCCTTTTATTCTTTCATTTAAGGCATAAGCCTTAAATTTTAGCTACTGAGCTTTTTTATTGTTGAAGAACAGCAGACAGGCAGACGGCCCACTTAATACTAAGCGGTTACCGTCGCCTATAGCTCTTTGCAACGCCAGAAACATCGAAATCTCGCTGCTGCTCCATAGGAGTATAGAACCTGTGTCACTAATGCCGGAACACAACACAAGGTTATTATGGTGGCATACTTATATACCAAAGGTGGTTGCCATCGAGACGGGTTTGGGGCCCTACCACGTAACTAGGATTGTCTTGTCGTCTTTTATGACAGGCTGACCCCAGCCGCAGGGGTTAGTATTTCTAATCCGCCCCTGCACGGAGCGCCAGCTCAGCACCAAAGTATATTTATGTGTATTTTTTCTTGAAAAAAAAATTTCATGCACTTACTTCTTAGTGTAGTTGCACTTAACAGCGACGATGATGAGCAGAACATTTGCAACTAGCGAGAGCAGTATGATCGGAACATACAACGTAATAAGAACGTGTTCCGGTTGGAAAAATATGTCTAGATCCGAATCAAAATTCAACGTGTCGTTTGTACTTAAATTTAGACCCTGTAGCGGGTTGAAGTCATTCAAAGTAAAGTTGGAAAACATAATTTATGAATTAAGACATTTTTGCAATCGAATTTTTTGATTTAAAACACTGTTCACATCGGAAAATTTAAAAATGTACGATATTTACACTATAATAAGTATGTTTTGTATTCACTTTTTAATTATTTATAATGATGATTAAGTTGCGTAACACTGTGTAGCATTTCACATTATTTCACATAATTAAAACCTAACCTATTAAACTTATAGCGCCACTATTTTGTAATTTTGTCGAAATGTTAAAAACAAATCTCAAATATCGCGAAAACTTCAACCCACTCCAAACAACTTTCAGTTGAAACGCGTATCCGGCCGAAAGTTCTAAAAGCGACTGAATGACAATCTGTTCTACACGTGGGAGCAAGAAAGATATGGAAAGTAAGGGAGAAAACATCTGAATGAAAAGAGATTTGTTATTGTTAGTTCACGAATTGTTTAATGTTCTCAATGGAAACAATAAATATTTAATGAAAATATCTGTCTCTTTGAATTTATAACTGATATGAAAGCTCTATTATGTTTATAAATGATTTAAATTGTATAAATTGGGATAGAAGTAATATATTTTTTTAATGCTGTAGGACAGCAGACAGGCTGACGGCTCGCTTAGAATTTAGCAGTTACCGTCGCCTATGGTTGTTTGCAACACCAGTGGCATCGCGAACAAGCTGCTGTCCCATAAGGGTACTTGGGTCACTAATGCCGGAACACAAAATAAGGTTATTATGGCAGCATACTTAAAACCAAAGGTGGTCGCCATCCAGACGGGCTTGAGGCCCTACCACGTAGCTAGGGTGCGTTATTTTGTCGCTTTTTACGACAGGGCGACCCCGGCCGTAGAGGTTAGTATTTTTTCTCCGCCCCTGCACGGATAAATCTCTTTGCTTTCTATGTACATCTGAAATATAGCAGTAAAAATTAATTCACTGGTTCATTTATAAATATTCTCGTGTACTTATAATGCGTGCCACAGTTTTGTTTTCATATTTATTTAATGTTATTATAAAGTTAATCCATCAATCAAAATTCGGGGCGGAGAAAGAATACTGACCTCTACGACCGGGGTCGGCCTATCTTAAAAAGTAACAAAACAACGCACCCTATCTACGTGGGCCCCAAGACCGTCTGGATGGCAACCACCTTTGCTGTTAAGTATGCCACCATAATAACTTTGTGTTGTGTTCCGGCATTAGTGACCCAAGTTCTTGTACTTTTATGGGACACTAGCATGTTCACGATGCTAATGGCGATGTAAACACCCATAAGCGACGGGAACTACAAAATTCTAAGTGGGCCGTCAGCCTGCCTGCTGTCCTACAGCAATAAACAAAAGTTACTATTGTATAAAATTCACGATTTGGTTACATCTGTGGGTTTTATATTCTTTCAGGACGATATATTTATAAAATTCAAATAGTTTCTTTTGGTTTGAGTGTATATGGTCGTACAATATTTCTCAAATTTAGGGTTGTAAAAAAGAACATATGCGTATGTTGAGGATAAGTTGGACGCATAGAGTCACAAATGGGGAGGTTCTGCGGCGAGCTGGACGGAAAAGGGAACTTTTGTCTATTATCAAGAGACGAAAAACTGCATATCTCGGTCACGTGCTCAGGCACGATAGATATAGCCTCTTGCAACTTATAATGATGGGCAAGGTTGCCGGTAAACGTCGACTTGGTCGGAGAAAGAAGTCGTGGCTCCGTAACATCCGAGAGTGGACTGGAATAGCGAGCGCGTCCAAATTGTTTCGACTCGCTAAAGACAGGCAACGATTCCAGAAGTTGGTAGCCAACCTTCACTAGTTGGAGAGGCACTTGAAGAAGAAGAAGAAGAAGAAAAAAGAACAGAGAGCAATTTTTTCCTAAAGACATATTACAAGAGTAATGTAATAATGCGATAGTGATCTAGTCAAGGTTTAAATATTTATTGTCAGCCATAAAATCTAGGACCAGGTGGTCAATTTCGTCAAGGCAATTCGCAATGCGTGGGTCACAGGCACGTTTTTATAGATTTACGTCAACGTTATATTGTACGTTATCGCCAAAGATGTAGAAATCGGTATTCTATGTTAGAGAATTCTAAAATACATGTTAGATGCATTGTACTCGTATGGAATACTTAATCTATCATTAGATCGAAAGCAGTGATACTAGGTTGAATAAACTAGCATAACCACCCTTCAAAATAATAATATTGTTAATCTTAATTATTGGATGTACGAGTATCTCGGTTATATTTAGAATTAAGAACAAAACTTTTGTTTGAGTTTGTATCTACAGACGTGATTGGAAATATGGCGTGACCGGTTAACGTGAGTACTACAATCACACGCTAGCGTGATATAACTGCTAAGTTATTAGCCAGATTTGCAAGATATTGCCGAGGCCCTTGTAGCTACGAGAGGAGGACATTGAATGGAAGACCTCGGTAAAGTACTTTGGAGTATAGTACGCCCTTAATGAGGTGCACGAAGCCAGGCCAAAACATATTCTACAAATGTGCACCGGCGCGGATTGGTTCATCAAGAATGATGTCATCCACCGCGACCAGGGTTTCAGCTGTATGAGAGATTTCGTGGTGACATCAGCACATCGAATCTTCTAACACCCAGAGACTGAATTCGTTGCATACTCGTTGGACCAGGGAGGCGCATCGCCGATGAACTAATCATCAAGACTTCCTCTGAGACCATCAAAGCCGTAGGTGCCTAGGTTGAGAAGTCTGGACACCCAGGCCGAGGGTGGCCCAAAGACAGACGGCTGTGATGCTCAGCCGTTCACATAGATGCATAATCCGGCGATCCACTCTCCTTCTTCTTCTTAGTCGTTTCACTCTTTACAGAGCGGTCGTGATCAACTGGTAGTAACTCTCCTTCACTGGCAGTTTAATACAATACTCAGCGCGCCTTCATATTTTAAAGTACTTTAACCCTCCGTTTTTAGTCAGTAAATAAGAGGATTTACGTGATTATGTTCTTTAATACTCGAAACCCTCTTCACAAATTTTCAGTTTTACGTCTTTTAATCAGAGATTACTAGCAAAAGCTTTTAAACCCTAAATAAGCTTCAAGGCATATAGGCTTAAGCAAAGTATTTACTTCTTACCTAACTTAACCTAAGGTAGGTTGTGTAGGAAGTAAATCTACTTGGTAGGCTAGTAGTCTACCAGGTAGGATTCATATCTACTACCCATTAGTCGGGGATGTGACACATATTAGTGACCACAGAGCCTTCGTGAATATGTTCAACATGGAAATTTTCTGAATCGTTGATTTGCCACATCCAAAAGCTTCGTATGTAAGTTTACATGAGAAATAAAACACACAACTTGTGTTGCAAAGGTTAATCAACTGTCTCGTGAAAGCGTTGTGTTTAGTACATTTATAGATACATTTACCAGGGCTACGTTATAAAAGTGAGTTATAAAACTATAGTTACTCTTTTAGTCATATAAAGACTTAGTTCCGGTGAGAAGCAGTTGATAAGATTCCTTTACATATCTGTCCTTGATCATGATCCCATCAGCATTGGGAGTATTTCATACTACAGTAGATCGTGATCAGTAAAACTAAAGTGGGAGTTACGTTATATTGAGATAAATATGCTGCGGTGGATTTGAAGCAGCCTGTTGAGATTCTGTATAAAAATTGCCATCATTACATAGTATTACCGCTGATGGCAAAAAGTCATAGAAACTTAGATATGACCACAGACTTGTCGATTACCTTCAAACTCTGATAGAAGAATGTAAGCTAGCACTACATAGACAACTTGATTGTTAGATAAAAAATTCTGACATTTTAAAATTTAACGTCACCCAACAGGCTATATAGCGTGCTATTATAGTTATATATGTATAATAGAGCGGGATGCTGTTCATAGAAGAACCAAAGTGACTGAAATAGTTTATATAATGCAAACTAAACGTTATTGGCAGGCAATTGGTTAATCGAGCTCCAGACTGGAGACAGCGTCTCGATCGACGTAGTGTAAAATATCTCTCAGCCCGAAGGTGTGAACCGAACCATTACAATTAGAGTTTGCTGGATGGAATAAGCACAGGATTAGGGTGTTAAATTTGGGAAAGCCACATCCAACAGTGAACGACGTTTGGTTAACGATGTATTCAAGACTTTTATTGGTTAACTATATATAAAATTTTATCAAATTTCCTTTAGAAGTTTATCTAACTTTCAATAATTTTACAAGAGCGCTATTATGCAATAAATGGAACACGACGAGATAAGGTAAAATAATAAATTTATATACTTTAAACTTTCCAAATTTATTCAATACAGACCTTTACTTAAAATTCTCAACGCATAGTGAGATTCTGAACCGATTTATTGGACGATAGTCTTCAACATTCATGAAAATTTGTTTTATTACACTTTATAAGCCTCTGAATGAACCTTACCTACTTACATAAATATATCGTCATTAAATTAGCAACATTAAAAGAAAATATCTAATGATGTTGAATTGTTGTATGAAATGTTATCAAAATATCGGTACATTTTCAACATCATCATCATCATTTCAGCCGGAAGACGCCCACTGCTGGACAAAGGCCTCCCCCAAAGATCTCCACGATGATCGGTCCTGCGCTGCCCTCATCCAACCTATTCCGGCGATCTTGACCAGATCATCGGTCCATCTTGTGGGGGGCCTACCAACACTGCGTCTTCCGGTACGCGGTCGCCATTCGAGGACTTTTCTGCCCCAACGGCCATCAGTCCTTCGAGCTATGTGCCCAGCCCACTGCCACTTCAGTTTTGCAATCATCCGGGCTATGTCTGTTACTTTGGTTCTCCTGCGAATCTCCTCATTTCTGATTCGATCTCGCAGGGAAACTCCAAGCATAGCCCTCTCCATTGCCCTCTGAGCGACCATGAGTTTTCTCATAAGGCCCATAGTTAGCGACCACGTCTGCGTTCCGTATGTCATCAGGGGGGTTTTTGCCATTTTCAACATAAGATAATAATATTTCTACAAACTTAGAAGTAAACTCATATTATTAACGTTTTGGTAGTATTGAAAGTTTTCTCTCAAGTAACGTCACAGAGCCTGGAAACATCAGAAAATAGACGACCTATGCGTTGACTTCTTGGTTTTCAAAATGGAGAATGCTCTTTGGTCTCCTTAGCTCGATAAGAATACTTATTGGGGAACAGAGAGTACAGAACTTAGCAGATGCTTTTGCATATCTTAAAATCTAGGTGGAACGGTATTCATTAGTTTGATGTAACAACGTACTTGTATAGAAATACAGAGCATCCGTATGCTGTAAGCTGGACGTAACTGAATGAAACAACAAATACAAAATTTATGACGCTGATGAGCTTCCAAATCTTGGAAGCAACAACTTTCCCTGACTCATCCGTACTGGCAAAAAGCCCGAGGAAATTGAGGCGTGAAAAATGACTTAAAATGTATTAACAATGATACTGTTTTATTTTTAGATTGAGTAATTGGCTTAATTTTAGCCGTGTTGTCTATACGAGAAATAGTTATGAAAGGTTAATGAGGCATCACCTCTCTTTTGAGTCGCAGAAGGCGTCAAATAATTTTTAATTAGTTACCATATTAATAAGGGAACCATTTTATTTCAGATTTGTGCTGGATGAGAATGTAGAAACATTTGTGAATACCAAATTTTATATATACAATAACTACATATCTATTTTGCAACTATATCATCAACAAAACAAAAACAGCATCGAAGGTACGTAAAAATCTTTAGCGGATTCTACCATGCTGAAATGCTTATAAGAAGAAGTTACTCGATGTATCCTCAAGCACCATTCTGCCGTTAATAGATTGCCTTGATCTAATAAAAACAGAGCTCGATTAAATTAAAAATTTCACGACTAACACTGAACACAATGAAAAAAATGCATATTTTTACATAAACAATCCAGACGCGTGTGGCGAACAAAAATATTCATATATCAGTTGGAAACATTAGAAGTCTCCTTCGTTTTAAAATATTTGCTCATGTTTTGGCAGTATTCGCATGGATGTTCGCAAATTTAAAATCAAACAGAACGTGGATGAACTCTGTTCAATCAGTGCTGACGTGTGCGAAAATGTGTACTGGAAGTATTTTTTGATCAAAGTATTTTTTGGTAGGGATAGCAGATTTATATTCTAAAATATCTAAACATATTATAATGTTATTTCTCTAGAGTTTTAAAAGCTATTGTATTACGAAACATATCGATCGATTACGGCACGGTACATACAATAATTGCTCCAACTCTTGTTGTGTATTCCTGGTCGAGAAAAGAGTTAACATGAGGCATACGCGCAAAAGGCACTATTTTACCCATATTCAACGTTATTTAGTAACCAGTGACGTCACTATCGGGTTCCAACTGAACACCACAACTGATTTCTTATAAACCTTTTTTTACCATCTTTTTTAACCACAAAAGCCACAATACTATAAACCGTATATGGTATGTAGTAGTTTAGAAAATAATAATCAGTAAAGTTCACTATGATTTATGTCCAACTAAATAGAATTAAGTAAAATTTAAACATCTGAGTGAAGCAAGTCGCTAAATATAGTACTTAAAATATATTTCTTCTTTCTTTTTAAAAATATATAGAGCTGCTATTTATATATATATTGATTATCATCATCTTAGTTTTGTCATAGCAAACTATTGTACTTAAAAATGTGACAACGGGTTTAAGCGTTTGCTAAATATCAAACAATTGTTCCTATATTATCAACAATAAACGGAAATTGAGTTTCTTTTTATGTGTTTATTCAATAATAATTACTCGTTAACGTACGTAATATGTGTTAGGTGACGTAATACACTCGATCTTTTTAGCATCACACATTTTAGTATCAATTTATTCTCAAATGCGCCGATGGATTTCGAGCTACCACTTCTGCGTCAATGAGCTTTAAGAATTTCATTTGAAGTAATTATACTCGTATGCATAAATGTTTCTGAATAGTCTGAATTTATCGGATTTGTAAAAGGAACCTTTAGAGAATTTAATTAAATAGAGTATTCCCAGTGTTTATGACGGTATATGCAGATTATATTGTATTTTATGTTACAAGTAACGTTATTTAAAATTCCATATTGTTTACAGAATAATATCGAGGGATAAGACACATCACACGTTCACATAATAATAATAATAATAATCTTTATTCAATTTTACAATAACAATACACTTCAACTGCAATGTTCGTCGTCTCTAAATAGGCCAGCTTATAGCCTGTGTTAAGGAACGACGGCCATTTAAATCCTACAAATAATGCAACGAAACATACAAATATGAATAATAAGCTCCACATCATTTTACACATTTATGTTCGATTGAGTGTGTGAGTGTGTGTGTGTGTGTGTGTGTGTGTGTGTGTGTGTGTGTGTGTGTGTGTGTGTGTGTGTGTGTGTGTGTGTGTGTGTGTGTGTGTGTGTGTGTGTGTGTGATTGTGTATGGAAACAATTATATATTATTATGATGTTATATTAATGATTCAATATACTGCTCGATTTCATCATAAGTTTTGGAAAGCAGGAAAGTACAAACTTTCTCTCTCAGTTTAGGCAAAGACAGGCTATAGACAGAAATATCATAATTTATTTTATTATAAATAAGAGGTCCTAAATAAATAGAAAATTTTCTTGTAAAAGCTACATTTGAATTAGGAAGAGTGCAAACTTTATGTTTAAGACGCTTATTCACTGCCACAAATGGTGTGACACAATGCTGAAATATAACTACATGCAGTATATATAACTGTCTCACTGTGAGCACTTTGCAAGTTTTGTAAAGTTCAGTAGTAGAAAAAAGTCTATGTTTAAAAGTTGCCACCTTACATGTCTATCCTTCATCATCGCCGTATAATGAGTGACTTAATATTTGTGCGTAAAATAATAAATAATAAAATCAAATGTCAGCATCTCCTTGCTCGTATACAGATCAATGTCTCTTTTAAT
This sequence comes from Malacosoma neustria, assembly GCA_963693495.1. Lineage (NCBI taxonomy): Eukaryota > Metazoa > Arthropoda > Insecta > Lepidoptera > Lasiocampidae > Malacosoma > Malacosoma neustria. The sequence goes on along the minus strand of OY856378.1, from coordinate 21,331,353 downwards.
TGCTCACGCAATTTTCGGCCTGGTGTGTTTCGGTTTCCCCCGTGCAGAATCAATCTCGGCCAGCACCTACCATTGTCTAGAATGTGTAATAAATATAATGAAATAGCCGGTAAAATTGCGAACACGGATATCTTTTGCGACTCATTGACGGATTTTAAAAGGAAATTAATCGTGTATTTTCGTGAAGATTGAGTTAATTTAAGTTAAAATAAATATTAACATTGACAAACTGTAGACAAAGCTGTGTACGCCTGTCACTGGCATATATTTATATAATTGTTATGTTTGTTATATCATGGTCTTAATGTGTACTGTGCTGTTGGTGTACCAATAAAAATAAATAAATAAGACGCTCGCAACTTCCTGTAACGGTCATGGTCAGTATGCAAGTAAGATGGATTAATAAGTTACTCACAACGGTAATCTAGATTTTTTCTTTCACCGTCGACGCAACAATCATATATGAGTATTATGTATATTAGGCCAGAAATAACTTCTTGTGGAAATTGAATCTGAGTCTAAACTCACATATTTTGCTAACGAATCTTTATTTCAGTTATATAGAGATTTGACGAAGAATATACCACGACTTTAGAACTACATTACTATCTTAATCTTTTGTACTTAAAACTATTAGTTATATTTCAATTAGAGATATCAAACAATTAGAGAAACACGTACTCGTAAATCATTTACTTCTCGCATTTGTAAAACTGCAGCGGCGGCTCGTGCCCCTCTTAATAAGATTATGAGAGAATATAATAAAAGCTTCACGGATGTAGATATATTTCACCTTTCTGCTGCTGCTTTTAGGAATAGTGTAACTAAACAATTGGTTATGCAAACTGAATGACCGTCTGTATGTATGTATATCTCTTTCTTTTTATTATAGGTTTATAAGTTATGTTAAGGATGTGTAGTTTTTAATCTAATGTAGTTTACCTTAGCTTCATTTTAATTTTTTTGCAGTTTGTCACTGTGGGCAACGATACTGGTTTTACCATTAGTAATTTAAATTTTTATTTTACCTCTATTGTAATTTTTATGGTAAAATTGTTTGTAGCTCCTAATAAATTTAAAAAAAAAATTAGATTATAGTTTTTCTATATAAGCAATATGTACTGCATAGTCTGGTATAAATGTATAAAATATTTTAAATGTAACATTAACTTTTCAGTCTGCTATTTAAAATTGAAAATAAAATTGGTTCTATTCCAGAAATCGTCATGACAAGGCATCGATGCAAAATGCGTTATCGTCGTATTACACTAAAATAATACATTCATCCCGTGCTTATATCTAAAAGCCAGGGACGTAACTAATTAAAAATCTCCATGCAGGGGAGAGTAAAATACTAATCTCTGCAGCCGAGATCGGCTTGTCGTAAAAGGCGACAAAACTATCCCAGCTACGTGGTAGGGCCCAAACCCGTCTGGATGGCTACCCTTAGTCTATAAATATGCCGCCATAATAACGTTGTGTTGTGTTCCAAAATTAGTGACCCAGTTTCCTATACTCCTATGGGCCAACAGTATGTTCGCGGTGACCCTAGCGTCGCAAACACCTATAAGCGACGGCAACTGTTTACTATTAAATGGACCTCCAGCTTAACTATCCTCAGCAATAAAAAAGTTTTATCATTGGTTAATCATTTTCTTGTCAATTATACATAATTTTGCATAATTGAAAACTTTATTATATCCTTAGATACATAGTGAAAAATATTTCGTTGAATAGTCTAGTCTAGAATCTAGTATCAGTTAGTTTATTATTAATTACTTAGGTCTTATCTGTTAAACAATAAGGTGTTCATTAATGTTAGTATGTCTTAGGCACCTTAAATTAATTCATTGCCTGCATTAAAGTTGCTGTTTCAATTATCCAATCGTATTGTAATAATATTAAGAAATAGCTACATGAACATTTTGTCGAAGTTATATCTGACAATGTTTTTTTCTTTTGCTGTGCAACGGCAAACAGGCTGTCGGACCATTTTATAGTAAGTATTGCCTTGGTCTATGAACTTTGTGACACCATGGGTACCGCTAACACGCGTCAATCCATGTAGACGAACTGGAACCTGTGCCATTTATACCGGAACACAACACAAGGTTGTCGCGAAAATGAAACCTGAATGGGGTAAAATAGGGATGAACGTAATTAAATTATATTATTTATTTATTTATATGGCAGAACAACGTCTGCCGGGTCAGCTAGTATTTGATAATAATACATAGTGCTTGGCCAGACTGCACAAGCGGGCGCGGGGCGGTCGCGGCGCGGCTACAAACATATTTTATGAAACCGCGCCGCGACCGCCCCGCGCCCGCGTGTGCAGTCTGGCCAAGCACATAGAAGTTACTCAAACTTCATGAGTGAGTTCAATGAATAACTTACATCATCACCATATCTAGTTTCACTAATCCTCTGTATTTTATTGAAGAAAATAAGGTCAATATACCTAGTCAGGTCATAAGTATTGTCACACAGTAAAAACTTTTCTTTTAGAATGCTGGCCACAAAAAAGTTTATTGAATTCGAATTTCGAATTGTTCATGAAAATAAAAATGTATAACTTTTAGAATTTTACTCATTTTTAAATATGGAGTGGACGCTTAAAGAAGACCGTGTTGCAGTTATTGCGTTGCATCGTTGCGGTTACGCGCCAATTCAAATTTTTAACATACTGAAAAATTTGAATATTACCAAAAGATTCGTTTATCGTACCATCAAACGATACAATGAAGACTCTAGTGTAGATGACAGGTCAAGAAGTGGTCGCCCTCGGTCTGTTAGGACTCCAGCAGTGATAAAAGCTGTGAAGGCACGAATTCAAAGAAATCCCAAACGTAAGCAGAAACTGTTGGCCCTTCAGATAGGGTTAAGCAGAACCACGGTGAAAAGGGTGTTAAATGAAGACTTAGGGCTTCGGGCATATCGAAGAAAAACAGGACATCGTTTGAATGCTCGTCTAATGGACCTGAGACTGAAGAGATGCCGCGCTTTGTTGAAGCGGTACGCGGGAAAAAAATATCGGGAAATTCTTTTTTCGGATGAAAAAATGTTTACCGTAGAAGAGAGCTACAACAAACAAAATGATAAGGTGTACGCACACAGTAGTGAAGAAGCGAGCAACCGTATTCCGCGTGTCCAACGAGGTCATTTTCCATCCTCGCTCACGGTATGGTTGGGAGTTTCTTATTGGGGCTTAACAGAGGTACATTTTTGTGAGAAAGGTGTAAAAACGAATGCTGTTGTGTATCAAAATACAGTCCTGACGAACCTTGTGGAACCTGTTTCTCATACCATGTTCAATAACAGGCACTAGGTATTCCAATAAGATTCGGCGCCAGCTCATAGAGCGAAGAGCACACAAGACTGACTGGCGGCGCGTGAAATCGACTTCATCCGACACGAAGACTGGCCCTCCTCCAGTCCAGATTTGAATCCGTTAGATTACAAGATATGGCAACACTTGGAGGAAAAGGCGTGCTCAAAGCCTCATCCCAATTTGGAGTCACTCAAGACATCCTTGATTAAGGCAGCCGCCGATATTGACATGGACCTCGTTCGTGCTGCGATAGACAACTGGCTGCGCAGATTGAAGGCTTGTATTCAAAATCACGGAGGTCATTTTGAATAAACTTTAATGTCATAAGAATCTATGTTTTGTTAAGTTCATTTTGGTATATGAATGGTTACATAATTAATAAACTTGTTACAATTATTTTACATTAAACATGTGACAGAATTTATGACCTGACTAGGTACTCTCCAGCAGTAACAATACATTACCCGTCCTACTTTCTTAACACAACACAAAATTTCTTGAAAAGCCTATTTTACATGTTCCATTGAGTACAGTACAATGCATGCTTTTTATTATATACTAATATATAATCGTATTATTGGAATTACCGACCTTACCGATCGATTGGACTTACCGACGCGCAACGGCTTGGCTGTAAGGGGCACAAGCTAAATTCCTGACTGTTGATGTTTATGTATACATACATATAGTTTCTCTTTACTTATAAAAATCATATCAGTTTTCTAGCACTCATAACAAAAGCACTGTTTCTTACTTTGTGATTAGTAGAGGCGTTCTATGAACTAGTATTGTTAACGCCGTTTGGCTATAATGGTTCTAGGTGAGGATGCTATATCCTAATAATTTAGTAATAATCGGGTGTAAAATAGTGTAAAGGTGTGTTTGATTACTCCTACGAGTGGATCATCCGTGGGCCCACGTGAAAATAAGGACGAGTAACGAGAATCGTGAGTACCTATAAAATATTCATTTCCCTTCAATAGCTCTTCGCCTAGGAAGACCCTTACCAGCGCGAACAAGTATCATAATATTTTTTGTTTAATTACAAATAAAAGTCAAAACCATTAAATCCTGTTAAGATGATAACTTTGACACCAAAAATAAAAAAACGTACAGTTAAAGTCCTATTTATTGAATGTTCCTTATGGAAAGATTAGCTTCTTTAAGGAAGAATTAAGCTTCTTAGCGAAGTTTATTTTAATACATAATCCATCTTAAATTATAATAGAAGAGTTCTCGTACTTTTGATGGCTTGTTTACATTGAGTGATAATTATATTTTTACGGTATCACTTTGATAAATTATATAAAGATATGTAAATAATAAAAAAGTATATCAGAGAGGACTGTTCTACTAGGAGAGGATTCTCCTAAATTTGGTTAATTATACTTTACAGTTATTTGGGTCTTTATTAATAAATTGGATTACTTTAAAAGAACCCAATAGGTCAGATAATTTAATTTATACTTGAAAACCTTTTTACTCGTAGCTAAATGCAAGATCAAAGCGGGAAGGGAAAATGGCGGCGATAGAACTTGATCGGGTGATTTGGCGGAAAATTTTCCAGAACTCCGTAACAAGGGATTTCCTTCACGGAATCTTTGTAGTTTTATACTTGCTAACACTATTTGAATGTCTTATTAAACTTCCGTTTAGATAAAGGCCTATCCGATAGTTGATGGTCACCGTCACCTATGGACATTTGCAACACCAGAGGCAATGACAACGCGCTGCGGGCTGCAAAATAATTTTATAAACACCGGTTGAATGCAATAACAATTTTTGTAACGAATGAAATTGGGACGTGCATATAATATTACATATCTTGACTAACAGAAACTTATTAGATATTAAATTAGGGAGTTGAATAACGCCTTTTTGAAACACCTCATATGGTACCGTGATAAGAAAAGGTCCCCAGGAGCTCATTCCAAATTCAGAGTTTTGTCATTTGGATTTGTCAATAAATAGTTTTTTAACGTAATGAATATATGTAAAGAAATTCTATTTCTTTAATTCCCTTTGAATGTACATGCAGTCTTCGATCCTGGTAAAATAAGAATAGGAATAGTGTGATTACAACATAAAGAAACATTGGTCGACCACAGCCACAGATGTCATCACAGTTCTGTCAAAATCAATTTTTATTTATGAAGGTGGAGTGAATTTACAAAATTAATATAACGGAATCGACAAGTTTAATTAATAGACTTTAAATGTCGTTTCTTTGTTTTTTCAGGTATGATAGTTAAAATAATAGTAAAGGTATTTTATAATATAAAAATGTAAACATAGATTTTAAAAAAATTCTTTGTTTTTTCAGAGCAACATATTTGTTTATTTTGCCGATTCCTTGATAATCCGGCCCACCCTGGCAGGTGGTAACCGTCGCCTATAGACGTTTGCAACACCAGAGGCATTAGCAACGCGCTATCGGCCTCGAAGAAATTTTATAACGTCTTTTTGGAGAACACCAAATCGTACCACGCTGAGAAAACCTCTACCGGAAGCTCATTCCAGATCCTGAGAGTACGCAACATGAACGTTTTTGAGAACTGTTTCGTACAAGAAAAAAAGAGGCTCCGAGAAATGGGGATGTACACCCAACCGATGGCTTACATTATGGCTTAAAATGATCTCTTCCAAAGATAGATTTAAAATTACAGTAAATTTTAAATATATTAGAATTCTAAAATATAATAGAAAATACAAGTAGCGACTTTCATGCTGTATTGGTGTAACTTGTCCCTAGCTTTTTTTCACTTATCGTGATAAATAAAGTTTTAAGGTAAGGCTAATTTGTCAACCGTGAGGAGAGTTCAAAATCTTTTACGAAATAAATTGCTGACGTAATTCATCTTATTTTTCCTTACCTCTACTTTCTCTCTGTTTTCATTCTTCATAATTAATTGATGTGTGAAAAATTGCTTTGGATATTTTGTGAAATATAATTTGATAAGTGATGATTGAATTGAAGCAACATCTTAAAGATAAAACTGTGCTGTCTATTGATTGCATTGAGTCATTTCTTTATCTAATGCTCACTATTAAACAAGCTGGTTAAAATAATATAAAAAAGCTATACAATACTAAGCATAGTATTGTACAACTGTTACAAAAGTGTAAACAAATTATTCATCTTCCTCCTGCCCGTATTCCACATTCTATGGGGTCGGCACAACATGTTACGTGTTGTAATAGTCGACACTTAGTTTTTACAACCGGCTGTCTGTCTGAAAAAATGAAAAAAAAATCCTGGTATCCAAACATATATCGAACTAACTCTAAAAAACAAAATTTAATTAAAATGTTCTAAAGTAGGAGATTAAACCTCAGGGGCGCTCCTCTGTCCGAGGAGTGCACGGGTGTGCGTACCCGAGGTGCCCGAGCATCCGTCGCCTCACTCCCCTCTCCGTCCGAGGCGACAGAGTCCTACCTTTCTTCCCGTCTACCTCCTACATCCTTTCCAACTTCGCTCTCTGTTCGTGGCGTGGTCCCCGGTGGGATAGTTGCGAATACTAATTGAGGTCCCGGGTTTTGCCCCGGGCCCTGATTTGGTAGTCGAAACCATGCCTATTTGAGAATCGCATCCTCGCTGTTGGTTGGTCATGCTGGGCCGGCTACGGCGTTGGGCGACTCCCTGGTTTTTCTGGAGTGTCGCCTGGTAGTCGTACTCACGCCTGACCGGCACGCGACGGGGGTGCGAGTCCCGTCCGGAATTGGCCGCCGACCTGTCGCTCCCGGCCCTGGTTCTGTCCATGGTCGGGGGCGATCCTGGATGGTCGCCGGAGGGCAAGCAACGACCTCCGGCCGCCGTAGAAAGCGGCCGCGGGTGGCCCCTCGGGGGAGGATCCGCCGCCCGCACTATTGCCGCAAGGGAGAGGGCCGCGTGCTATTCCGCGGCCCTCCTCAACTCCTTGAGTCAACAGGAGAGCGCCGGGGGGATGAAACCCTGACCCCCTCGCGTCAACAGTTTAGAAGAGGCCCGCCTTGAGAAAGGGCGGGCCGGCGCCGGCCCGGGCCACGAGATCGGCAGGCCACATTTCCGTAGGGCCCGGGCGTAGGCGATAGGAGAACAGCGGGGTTTTTTAGTGGGTAGTCGGATGGCCGAACATCTTCCCCGGAGTCCCACATATCCCTCGGTCCCCCCGGGCCGAGGGAACCCGTCAAGATAGGGTTTTTCCCCGAGACCAAAAAAAAAGGAGATTAATTGAATAATTCGAATTTTAAATCTCGAACTAATTATTTTTAATTAATTACTGTCTTAAGGAAATATTACTACAATTTTTAATAAATTTTTGGTTGGATTCAAACTTGACTGAAATATTCCTTTTACTTACTTCTACCGTCGCCTATGAATAATAAACCTGGCTCACGTTACAGTTGGTATGATAACGGGGAATCAGTGCGCCATTTAATCCTGAGAGAGTAATTATTACTGCTTGTGATGTCGAAAAGCAATGACCGAAAGTCGATCCTGCGACCCTCACATAGGCTTTAGGTGACGATCGGGGTTTTTAGTGGGTATGCCGCCGCGACCACCCTGGCTATCTTTTGCTAGCCAGTTGAGTGGTCATAGTACCAGGGCGGTGAACCCCACATACCCACGATGGCTTCCCCTGGAGTTCCGACGCGACAATAATCAGGTTTAGTTTTCTCTGGACAAAAAAGACAGAGTTTATAATTTTTTGTTCTTAAATTACATTTGTAATCTAATTTGAAAAAAGTAAATTAAAAAAAAATGGAAAAGGGTCAATGGAATTCAAAATTAGCTCAGAACTATTCACGAAAAATTTCGCGTCGAATGATTGCAGTCATATTCCTATTATGTTCAATAGTTGTGAAGTGATGGTGCGTCAAAGGAATATATATATATATATATATATATATATATATATATATATATATATATATATATATATATATATATATATATATATATATATATATATATATATATATATATATATAGTTTAAGAATTTTTTATATATAAAATATATATATATTTTATATATAAAAAATTCTTCAAATTTAATACCTACATATTAAATAGAGGACCCATTATAAAAAGTTTATAAATACGCAGAATAGCAGACCGTCTGTTACTAAATCGTAGAAACTCATCAGCTTTTATGACTTATTCCGATGGACTGCAATAAAAATTTCCTGAGGTGCAGGTGCCTTCTGAGCTAGTAAATGAAATGAAACATAGCAATACTAGATGTAACTATTACTTTTAACGCAATAAATATTTATGTCATAATAATAATAAAACTTTTATTTCTCCTTACATAAATATTTACATACAAATTTTAAATAAATGAATATTTAAACGCAAACCCTTTATGAACCAGCCATTTTATGAACTTCATGAACCAGCCCCATGAACTTTGTGAACCAGCGGTGGACGATTCAGAAGAATAGCAACCAGACCAACAGCTTCCTGGCAGGCAGACCGACAGCTTCCTGGCAGGCAGACTGACAGCTTCAGTTCTTTCTTCTGTTATGAATAGTAAACAGTGGTGGGACGGCAGACAGACCGACGGACAGCCTCCACACGCGACGACAACCGAACGAAAAAGAGAGAGGCCTGGCACCTACTTGCAGCGCTTTATACGAAAACGGTCGGCCTGTCCCTCACTCGTCCCCATTCCACAATTCGGAAGCGACTCTCATTGGTTGCTTGTATTCCGGAAGTGGCTCTCTTTAGTTGTCCAAACATTAGATTCTCATCGGTCGTTTATACTCCGGAAGTGTTGCACTTCGGAGGTGATTCTCTTTGGTTATTTTAAATATTAGTCAGTGTTGCCGATAAGAAAATGTTAAATTCGATATTCATAACAAGTATTTATATTATATTGTTTATTAGATCCCGTTGCGGGTAAAGCCTCCAACTTGTTTCAGGTCCTTCCTTTGACATCCAGTGGGTGCCAGCTGTATCTATTATTTCGTCGACCCACCGGTCCGCAGATGGCCTCTAGCTCTCTTGCCGATTGGTCCTGCCCATTTTGTCTTCTTCTTTTCATTTATGTGATACTAATGAATTATCATCATAAAGGTAAATAGCATTCAGTATAATTATGTTGAGATGACAACTAATAAAGTGGAGTGGAAAGAGAGAACATGTTGTACCGACTCCACATAGCTTGGGATAGAGCAGAAAGAAGAATAAACGCTACCAGAACACTGTGCCTATTTTACAATTCCCAAAAGAAAATACTCGCTGTTTTATTTATTTATTTATTTATTGGTAGCAAATGGATCTATTGACAAACCTTGGTCTAATCTGTATGTGGCTACATATAGTGTAATTTGATTATTTAATGTAGTTTAAATTTATTAGCATACTTTTTGTCATTATTTATAGATGAAATTATTCATGTAACTTTATAGATGTTTTTGAACGATCTATTGTAGAGTTTCATTTCATGTCTTCGAATATACCTAGTCAGGTCATAAGTATTGTCACACAGTAAAAACTTTTCTTTTAGAATGCTGGCCACAAAAAAGTTTATTGAATTCGAATTTCGAATTGTTCATGAAAATAAAAATGTATACTTTTAGAATTTTACTCATTTTTTAAATATGGAGTGGCCGCTTAAAGAAGACCGTGTTGCAGTTATTGCATTGCATCGTTGCAGTTACGCGCCAATTCAAATTTTTAACATACTGAAAAATTTGAATATAACCAAAAGATTCATTTATCGTACCATCAAACGATACAATGAAGACTCTAGTGTAGATGACAGGTCAAAAAGTGGTCGCCCTCGGTCTGTTAGGACTCCAGCAGTGATAAAAGATGTGAAGGCACGAATTCAAAGAAATCCCAAACGTAAGCAGAAACTGTTGGCCCTTCAGATGGGGTTAAGCAGAACCACGGTGAAAAGGGTGTTAAATGAAGACTTAGGGCTTCGGGCATATCGAAGAAAAACAGGACATCGTTTGAATGCTCGTCTAATGGACCTGAGACTGAAGAGATGCCGCGCTTTGTTGAAGCGGTACGCGGGAAAAAAATATCGGGAAATTCTTTTTTCGGATGAAAAAATGTTTACCGTAGAAGAGAGCTACAACAAACAAAATGATAAGGTGTACGCACACAGTAGTGAAGAAGCGAGCAACCGTATTCCGCGTGTCCAACGAGGTCATTTTCCATCCTCGCTCATGGTATGGTTGGGAGTTTCTTATTGGGGCTTAACAGAGGTACATTTTTGTGAGAAAGGTGTAAAAACGAATGCTGTTGTGTATCAAAATACAGTCCTGACGAACCTTGTGGAACCTGTTTCTCATACCATGTTCAATAACAGGCACTGGGTATTCCAACAAGATTCGGCGCCAGCTCATAGAGCGAAGAGCACACAAGACTGGCTGGCGGCGCGTGAAATCGACTTCATCCGGCACGAAGACTGGCCCTCCTCCAGTCCAGATTTGAATCCGTTAGATTACAAGATATGGCAACACTTGGAGGAAAAGGCGTGCTCAAAGCCTCATCCCAATTTGGAGTCACTCAAGACATCCTTGATTAAGGCAGCCGCCGATATTGACATGGACCTCGTTCGTGCTGCGATAGACGACTGGCCGCGCAGATTGAAGGCTTGTATTCAAAATCACGGAGGTCATTTTGAAAAAACTTTAATGTCATAAGAATCTATGTTTTGTTAAGTTCATTTTGGTATATGAATGGTTACATAATGAATAAACTTGTTACAATTATTTTACATTAAACATGTGACAGAATTTATGACCTGACTAGGTATACTCTATATTTATTTTAACAGCAGCTACTCATTCTTTGTATGCATTGACCCCGTAAAAGTCGGCGCCTCGGCAAAAATGCCAGCCTGCACACCCAAACCGACACATGGATGTTGTTTACTCAAAAAGAAACCAATAAAAGTGTCGTTTGCGGATATATTAGATGATTGACAACGAAATTTCGTGTATTACTTTCAATATGAAACGATAAAAATAATTTAAATAAAAAGGATGACAGATTTTTACCCAAAAAGGGGTTAACGTCAGGCAGGCGGCTGGTTGTAAAAATTAAGCCACAACTATTACAACATGTAACATGTTGTGCCGACCTCATATAATGTGGGATAAGGACAGAAAGAAGAAGAAGAAGAGTATAATTATTATTATACAGTCAACAAAATTATTTAACGAGTTTAACTTAACGTTTATGATAAATGTGGAACGGGTAAGCAACATGCAGAGGAGCACCATTTGGGTTTCATTTTCAGAATATCACACGATTTAGCAGTTCAAGTTTGCTGCAAATAAGCAAAATCTATTTACCCGTTCCTGTTTCCTGAAAAATAAATTGTCATGACAAGGCATTGACAATATTAAGTAGCCTATCTACGGCTCAGAAATTTCGAATGCAAGCTAGCTGCAAGTTGTAAAAAGAATTTAAGTTATAATTTCATTGCACAAAGATTTCATGCTAGAATCGCCTAAAAGAGATTTCAATTAATATAACAGCATATTGTCACGGAGGAATTCACTATTAACTAGTATTGTTTATTTTTCTGTATAAATTCATATTAAACACTAGCTGTGCCCGCGACTCCGTTCGCGTGGAATAGTGACTTTAGGCAGCATTTTTTGGATATATGAGGTCAAATTAAATTGGAAATTCAACCTACTAAATCCAGCCTAAGCTGAACCCTATTTCATATGATTGATGATATAAATCTGAGGTCAACTTAAATTGGATTATTAAATTTTCGAAACTTATCATTTTTAACAAAAACTATTTTTTTTTTCTAAAATAAAAATAGCCTAAGTTACTCCTTGGTACATCAGCTATCTGCCAGTGAAACTCCCTTCAAAATCGGTGCAGCCATTTCAGAGATTAGCCGGAACAAACAGACAGACAGACAAAAATTGTAAAAAATGTTGTTTTGGTATATGTACCGTGTATACGTCCGAATGCACTTAGTAAAAAGCGGTTATTTTAATATTACAAACAGACCCTCCAATTTTATTTATTTGTACAGATTAACACTCAGATTTGGGAAGGGCATCGAACCTATGACCTCCTCAAATACTTCGATGTATAAAAGCCGTAGCACCACAGAGTTCATCATCATACCGTCAACGTCAGTTTTTATATAATTATACGTATATAGATATGTATAAGTATCTGAGTTACAAAAATTTATAAAATTAAAAATGAGTATATCAAAGGAAGTTTAAAGTAATGCCAATTTGACAAACTATATTTAATTTATCCACAGACACCACTAGACTGACGTTAATTTTGTTACTATAAAACAGCAGGGGTGGTTACTATCTAAACAGGCTTGGAGTCCTTTCACCTAGATAGGGTTGTTTTATCGCCTTTTACGACAGGCCGCCACCAGCCGCAGAGATCGGTATTCTTACTCCGCCCCTATAAAGAGAAAATCTATAAAAATAAGTAAAATTGGAGGGTCTGTTTGTAATATTAAAATAACCGCTTTTTACTAAGAGCATTCGGACGTATATCATCATCATCCTAGCGTTAGTCCCGGTTGCCACCCAAACTTTCGTTTCGGTGCCCGGGGTCCGCTTTCCAACTTTTTCTACTCCACTTCGCGCGATCTTCAGCATCCCTGGTAGTGAGCCCATTGGCACGTTTATCACCCTTTACGACGTCAAGCCAGCACTTTTTGGGTCTACCCCTCCTGCTGAGGTCCGGCGGAGGCGGCATGGCCAGATATTTGTTTCCCACGTAAGCATCCGGTTGCCGTAAAACATGGCCATACCAACGCAGCCGACATTCCTGCAATTTATCTGCAATGTCACGAACATGTAGACTACCGCGAATGCGGGAGTTCCTAACGCGGTCCTTCCGCGTCACTCCACACATCCACCGCAGCATATTAATCTCCGTGACACGCAGTTCTTGCTTGTGTCGCTTTAACATCGGCCACGCTTCACAGCCGTATAAAAGGACAGGCCTAATGATGGTCTTATAGACCTGTCCCTTCAACTTTACCGGCATCTTGGGGTCACAAATGACACCAGTTACCTCACGCCATTTGGCCCACGTGGCAGCAATGCGTGCCTTGACGTTCGGACGTATAGACGGTACATATACCAAAACAACATTATTTACAATTTTTGTCTCTGTCTGTCTGTTTGTTCCGGCTAATCTCTGAAATGGCCTCACTAATTTTGACGGACTTTCACTGGCAGATAGCTGATGTAACAAGGAGTAACATAAGCTATTTTTATTTTAGAAAAAAAATAGTTTTTGTTAAAAATAAGTGTCGAAATTTTTTTTCCAATTTAAGTTGACCTAAGATTGATATCAACAATCGTATGAAATAGGGTTCAGCTTAGGCTGGACATTGTATGTTGAATTTCCAATTTATGTTAACCTCAGATTTATGTCATCAATCATATGAAATAGGGTTTAGCTTAGGCTGTAATTTGTAGGTTCGAAAGTACGTATTCCGGAGGCGCATGACGTAATAGTTACATTCGATAATACTGTCTGTTTGCATATTTCATTTATATTTTAGGGTTTATAGGGTTTGTAACCTAAAACAAACCTTAAGATATATCCAAAAAATTCAGCCCTGAGTCACTATTCCACGCGGACGGAGTTGCGGGCACAGCTAGTATTTTATAAAAAAAAAAAAACAAATTATATTGTCAGGAAGAATGCAATAAAACGCATAAAATATACACACCTATATTTATTAGTCTTTACGATCGCCCCCGTTCCTCACCCCACCTCACAGGGGAGGGAGGTGAATCAAACTGCTTAGAAGGTGCATATTGGGTGCACGAGACGGACGCCACCACCAGCGGGGGCGCCTCCCTCCACCTTGAATCCCCATTCCTTCCTGTCGGTTGTATGTAATATTGCACATCGCGCCGTATAAACCGCAATCCTATATAAATGAACGAATGGTCACACTTCTTTTAAAATTGTTTTTTATTTTTGTTTGTTTTACTGGTTATTAGACAAAACTTTTTAATTTTTATTAGTTATTAAATTTAATAAATTATTTTAAATTGTTTAGTTAATTAAATTATTAAATCTTTCACTTATCATACTAGCGCTAAATCCCGATTTTAAAACCAAATTCCGCTGCAATACCTGGGGTTTGCTCTCCGACTTAATCTTTTCTACTTCCCACGGTCTTCGACGTTTACTCTGTGATGTCGACATTTTTAGATTCGAAAACTCGACAAGGGGGGACCTCCTGTCGGGCTCTATTGTGATGGTATGGTTAGATATTTGCTTACTCATGTAAGTTTCCGGTTGTAGTAAAACCTGGCCATACCAGCAAAACTCATATCTTGTATTATCTACGCGTTCTAGCTTGATAAACTTGGTAAGGTATTTATATCTTCAAGATATCTTTAAAAGATTTATGTATAAAAATACATAAATCTCTTTTTATTATATACTAAAAAGTATATAATAAAAATTATGTGTATGAATAAGTAAATAAGAAGCATGGGTACTAGAACTCAAAACGCTACACCTACATCGGCAAACTCCTTATAATAATAAAATATCGTTAGATAACTAAAAGGTTGCCTGGAAGAGATCGCTTTAAGGGATAAGGCCGCCTACTGTGTATTAGTTGTAAGAATTTCTATGTTTTGTAGATAAATTGAGTAAATAATAAAGAGTCAGTATATCTATCTATCTACTTTCAGAAAATAAATAACTCGAATAAAACTAAACGTACCTGTAAATGCACAGACCTTCAAATTTAGTTAGATAGAAGGTCACAAATTTGACCGATATAGCAGAAAACAAATGGCTATATTAAAAAGATGAATTGTTTGCAATAATGGACACCATATTGAAAATGGTTTCATATTTCATTACTACCGAAACTATGTGATGTTTAACAGCGCCATCTCTGGAAATGTTCGTAAACTACCATTGAGTTCAGTTCAATCTCAGAACAAAAAGTTTGTGTAAACTTGTTTACAAAAACACGCTTCTGGTGGAAATATTGATTCGGATGCAATTAAGAAGAGGCAGTCGTAACTGATCTAGTCGACTACACATATGCTACGCTCGTAGAAAAACGTGTATACTTAGTGAGCGCTCCAAAATCAAGAAACTATTTCGTGTAGATACTATATAATATACAATCAATTTGCTGTTTGGCTGTATTTGATTACATTAGGAACTGCCATCTGCACCCTAACCCTTGCCCTTGGTGCCCTTTCTTTCATCATCATCATTTCAGCCAGAAGACGCCCACTGCTGGACAAAGGCCTCCCCCAAAGATCTCCACGATGATCGGTCCTGCGCTGCCCTCATCCAACCTATTCCGGCGATCTTGACCAGATCATCGGTCCATCTTGTGGGGGGCCTACCAACATTGCGTCTTCCGGTACGCGGTCGCCATTCGAGGACTTTTCTGCCCCAACGGCCATCAGTCCTTCGAGCTATGTACCCAGCCCACTGCCACTTCAGTTTTGCAATCATCCGGGCTATGTCGGTTACTTTGGTTCTCCTGCGAATCTCCTCATTTCTGATTCGATCTCGCAGGGAAACTCCGAGCATAGCCCTCTCCATTGCCCTCTGAGCGACCATGAGCTTTCTCATAAGGCCCTTTCTTTGCTGTCTTTAAATTAGTAAATTTAGCATTACAGGTCTTTAAAAACTCCCTAGAAAACTAAATACGTCACATCTTTTTAACGTCGATTCTATATAGCATTAATTCAGTCAGTTTTAATATATTTTTAATGACTATAGTCTTTTTATTAGTAAAACATCTCATTATTCATTCGGTCAATTGTTTAATTATAAGATTTAAATAGATACATGCCAGCCTAGTGATATCATACTTACAGACCAAAGTAAAGGTTACATACAGGTTTGAAACCAGTAATACCGTATACAGCTTAGGCAGCTTTTCTCACTCACTTTCACAAGATCACTGGTATATGTAACCCACTAATCCGCCTTGTCAAACGTAGTAGGTATCCTGCCCGTTCCCACTAAGAGGTCCGAACTCAGTATTGGGAACATTAAATAGTTGAGGGATAATTATGTTATAAGACTTTTTAAAAGTTCACCTGCCATTTCCAAAGAATACTGACAAAGGTAGCGAAGTGCTTTAACGATTTTTCCTTTTCTTATTACATAATATAGATATCCTGCAGTGTTTAAAAGCAATATCGTTAATAATAAATATGAAGTAAAGGATTGACTAAATGGCAGGAGAGATTGGATGGTGTTGGGTTGAGGATAATTAGAACCAAAACTGAACATCTATTTTGTGACTTGTACCTTAGGAGGTGTGTCTCTGCCAACTTACTCCAACTTCCGGTACCTCGGATCATCAATCTAGAATGACGACAGGTCTCAGGAACAATTTGCGATCCACAAGTGGCGTTTAGACTTAAAGATAAAATTTATAAGTCCGTTATAAGACCTGTCATATTGTAGGGATCAGAGTGCTGGGCCACAAAGGTGAAAGATGAAAGGTTATTGTATGGAGCAGAGGTGCGAATCTTGAGATGGATGAGCGGAGCTACTAAAATGGATAAAATTAGAAATGAGTATATTAGTGGAAGTTTGAAAGTAGCGCCAGTGATTGAGAAGCTGAAAAGTAATAGGTTAGCCTGGTATGGCCATATAATGCGAAGAGAGGAGCGTCATGTAACAAGGAGGATGCTAAGAATGAGAGTGGATGGATACAAGAGGAGAGGTACACCAAAGAAAATATGAATGGATTGTGTAAAAGATGATATGGTTAAAAAAGGTGTAAATGTTCAGATGACGGCTAATAGAGGAGAGTGGAAGGAGTTGTCGTGTGGAGAGTCATGTTGTGCGAACCCCATATAGTTTGGAATAAGGACAGGAAGAAAATGAAGGTAAGAATTAAATAAAAATACCAATAAAGTTGCTATTTACTAATTAATTTTATTAAATATAACTAATAATTAAATACTGTACTTACTAGGGCCGACTTGCACAACCAGTCACTAAACCGATTTAGCGCTAAACTTATTTAAATCGTCATTCTGTCCCTGTCAAATGTTGTCAATGTGACAGGGACAGAATGACAAATTAAATAAGTTTAGCGCTAAATCGGTTTAGTGATTGGTTGTGCAAGTCGGCCTAAGTTTCAATTACATATATGTTTTTCTTACATTTTACGTGGAATTTTAAATAATTTAATTTTTCCTTATGAAAATAAATTATATGTACATTTAGTAACGCCAATAATAATTGCATATTTATTATTTAATAAAATTAGAGTTTATAATTATTTTGCATTAATTAAAGACAAATATGAGTAGCTTTAATATTTGATGCTATACTATCACAATGTGGCAATTAAAACCTCCAACTTTATACTTGTGAACTGAAACAGAGCTGAAATTCTAACCGAAAAGAAGGAAACTCACCGTAGCAAATTCCGTTCTAAATTTACAGTGAATTCGTTTGTATCATAAAAAGCTCTTATCTTTTTATCGTTAGCTTAATTTTCAAACATGAAATGTAGACTTATAATAAATATTTAGTACCATCAAAAAATAAAATAAACATGCTCTTTTAATTTAAAGACATAGTCTAAAAACATTCAATACAGTTTTTAAAATTATTATACTTTGCAATATCATTTTATGAATTATAACTAATAACTATAAATTTTTATTCAAATTTACTTGACGCCTAGTTATTTAACAATTGATCGGATTCAAAAGCATCTTGACAGTATAAGTCTCTTTATTTCTACTTCAATTGATCTACTACGACCGAGTACGCGCAACATATTTTATATATTTAAGCATACTTAATGTGACTAGACTTAGCGACAACTCTACTTAAAACTATATTTATTTTATACTATTTTCATCTAAATTCGTCATATCCATTATTTTTATAAATACAACTGGTCGGCTCGCCAGACAGTGACCAGCAACGCCATCTGCCAGATCTAAAGAACAACGTAACCTAACCTAACATTGAATCACTGAGCTTCCGTTTGAAACCCGATTGCGACAAGAGTTTCCTGAAGGAAACAGAATACCAAGTAATAATAAAACAGTATCCATATCTAGAGAGCATGAAAATAAGGTTGTTACAAAAGGGTCGAGACTATTTTTGTTTACAATCAGCATTTGATATTGATTTAACAAGTGGCGTTACTACAGCGCTAGAAACCACCCACCGAGCCCATAAATCTTTTACAATATTCTTATATAACTTACAATATTACAATCTTATTAACAGCAACATTATTAATATACTTAACGAAAAGAAACAACGAATGACTAGAATTATATAATGAGAACCTTAAAACTATATTTTTCTCGGTTAAAATTTACGTAACGTTTTAATAGTATCTCTAACGATGACGTGAGTTCTTAATTTTTACAACAACGTTATTTGGTTTGAACTGAAAGGAATTAATTCATTATTATGGTAGCGAGTAAATTTAATTTCAACCACTTTGTATAAAGCGCTACAACGCGCATTTTTCTTAAAAAATAAATGGTATTTTCATCAATTTAAACGTGACCGGTAAGGCAACACAAACAGGAACTGCGTGTCACGGAGATGAATATACTGTAGTGGAAACCCCGCATACGTGGCATTCATGTCCGTCAAATAGTGAACAAATTAAAGGATTGTCGCCTTCGCTGATATAGCCATGTTTTACTACAATCGGCTACTTACTCGTCTAAATGTCTAGCCATGCTACCTTAGTCGTACCCTGGCAGGAGCGATAAATATCCTAAAGGGTGCCAGTTATATACGTGCCAATAGAATTACTACCAGGCATGTCAAAGACCTGGCGAAGAGAAGAAGAGCAAGTCGAAAAGCGGATCCTGGGTACCGAAGCCGAAATTTGGATTTCAACCGCAATTTAACGCTAAGATTACGATGATTATTAGTAGTTTTTTGTTGAAAACCAGTGATAATAGTAGGTTGACTGCAATAAATAATTTTAAGTGATGAGGCTGCCAATTGTAAAATCTTTATTATTTGTATTTGTACAATGTATATATTTTGTGTGTTGTGTAATAATATTTATTTATTCATTCAATAAACATCATTTTTTAAATCTTTGCTTGGATTATGTTTAATATGGACATATAATGCAAATCATCTGAAGTCCAATACTCAGACTCGCGTAAATAATTCAAAATGACTAGATGTGTTCTAGCTACTCAATCGCACATCAAAATAACAAACATCATAAACACATGTTTTTCATAATGGTCACTATTGAAGTGATAACTTCTTATTGGAGGGTAAACCGTTTCGTTACGTAACGCGTTACGGCGCCAGTCTGTCTGGCTTCCCTTTCTCTCACGCATACGGCAGCGGTAGGCAGGCTCCTCCTCTCTCACTCTAACCCACAGCGCTAGATCTATTCGAATTGCGACTTTATTACAATGAGTTTAAATTAAATATTATATAATAAATACATTTGAGTTTTTTTTTCTTTATAAAAAATCTACATTAGGGAATAATTTAATTCAACAGTTTTTTTTTTGGAAAAATTGGGAATTCGTAAACTTTAGTTATTTTTGAATTACTTTTGGTTTTATTAATAAATAACCTTTCCTAACATTATCATATTAATATAAATAAAATTTAAGTAATAACTTAAGCTTTTCTCAAATTAAACAATTCCAATATTATATAGTTCAATTTAGATTACTTTAATTTATCACTTCTGTCAGTTGTCCCGAGAGGCACACTTTTTTTGATATATATTAATGTTATTGGGCTCTTCTAGGATTTTTTGGATTCTCTGTGCTCTTGATTTGCTATTTAAGACTTCTGTTTGTTATATGATTCAGGCGGCCATATAAAAATACTAAAAACAGCAGATAAGGTTTAGCACAGTCATTATCAACTAAAAAGCCTAAATGTTAAGCATTTCGTTATCAAAACTGCAGTTGGGCACTATTCAGACTTAGTCCGCGATATTTGATATATTTACAAAGTTTTCATCATGAGGTAGAGGTAGAAGACACTTCTAAAATTTAAAAAAAATTATATTAAATGAAGATATGGCAATAATTTTTATTTTTGTATAAGGGCCAAGTGTCTAAAAAATAAACCTTATATAATTTAATTGAAATCTATCCAGTAGTTTTGCCGTGATGCGCACACAAATGCAGACCTCTATAATTTAATTTATATAGATTAAAATATGAAACAATTCACACAACGTCATTTAGTTCCAAAATGTAGCTTAGTACTTGTCGTGGATACTAGATAATTAATATGCTATGTATAATTTTTATTAATAAATATATATTATACATAAAGTAACCGATGTGAGATGCGAATTAAAACCGTGACCTCCGCAAGCATACCGAGCGATATTCGTAAGGACAAATTTTATATGAGCTGCTACAGCCACATATTTATTTTTATCGCCTATTTTTTATTGCTGTCGGACAGCAGACTGGCTGATGGCCCACATAGAATTTAGCAGTTTCCGTCGCCTATGCGTGTTTGCAACGCCAGTGGCATCGTGAACACGCTGTTATCCCGTAAGGGTACATGAACTTGGGCCGCTAATGCTGGAACATAACACAAGGTTATTAGGGCGGCATACTTAGGACTAAATGTGGTCGCCATCCAAACAGGGATCCTACCATGTAGCTTAGGTGGGTTGTTTTGTCACCTTTTACGACAAGCCGACCGCGGCCGCAGAGGTTTTTCTTTCTCCGCCCCTGCACGGATAAAATCTTTGTAATTTTAGTATATTTTATTGCTTTTAATTATATGTACGCGTTTACTTGTCATTGAAATGTCATCAAACTTAAGAGTGACTTGCTTTTTATGTTAACTCTGACGAAGCGACGCGTCTATGATCGCGGCGCAGCCTACTGGTTTGCTCACTTTTTGAGCGGGTACCACGCGATCATCGGGTTTTCGACGAACTTCTTTTAGTTGGTTTTTAATTAACAGTAATGTATTATGATATTAATTTGGACTGCTATTATTAGAAACTAAGCCTCGGATTCCATTTACGCCCACGCTATCTACAATTAATTTAGGCGCAGGCCCTCCTGCACTTATAGGTATTTTTATTTTTAAATTTCGTTCTAAATCTATATAAATTGTGGATTCTTTTGGCATCGGTCCTTCCAAAGATTATCTCTCACAGAACTCCTATTAACTCTACCGTACTGGACTGGTGGTGAACAGCCCCTCCCGAACTGGTTGTTACTACTCCTAAAAGTGACTGTGGTGCAGGTTCTCATGCTAGACGTGTTGGATTTTT
Source organism: Malacosoma neustria (assembly GCA_963693495.1). NCBI lineage: Eukaryota > Metazoa > Arthropoda > Insecta > Lepidoptera > Lasiocampidae > Malacosoma > Malacosoma neustria. The sequence continues at coordinate 21,309,791 of OY856378.1, read as the reverse complement.
GACGTAAACCTTGCATCTGGAAATAAATAAAACATATCTAATTATTTTTATATAATGTCATGGTCTCTCACATATAAATTTTTTCTATAGTTCAACTAAATAATATATTCTCTTTTTAAGTGTCTTCTGGTTAAAAACGAAACTATAACTAAAGAATCCGCGAATTAATGTTGTAGCACAGTCCAAAATAAGCGTAAATATATGCGCCGCATTGTACTTTATACGTCGGCTTCATTTTATTTTGTAAAAAGCTAATTAGAAATTAGCATAGATATGGTTTACTTTAACATATTTAAGGAATGAAGACGTTTGACCCACACCTTGAAAGAAATATTCAAAGTTTACCTCTCCTTCTTTGCGTACTAATATATGGTCCATTTATCGCGTTATATGGTAAAATGAAATGGCAATATTATTGTTCTAACCTGGGAGGAATAATCTAAGCCATAGACTTTTACTAAAGTATTTTATTAGTTACTATTACTTAAAAACAAATAAGTAATTTTAGCATTTAGTTAGAACGATATTCACAATTAAATCGCATGTTATAATGAAATTCTTTAAATTGGATTAATTATGTTAATAGGCCAGTCTACATAAAATATGTTTTTGGCAAGAATAATATTATCGGTCATAGTTTTTTCCGCAACGCTAGAAGCGCTGATAAACAGGAAACCCCATATTCAAAATGTGTATTAATCTAAACCATTAGTTCCCAAAGTGGTCCACGTAGACCACGGGAGACTCGAAGGGGATCTACGTTGGCGTGACAAAAAATGGGGGTTCACAATTCGAAAGCGGGGGTCCACGAAAATTTATTTGCTTTCCATAGTAAAGAACTAAAATGTTGGCTTGACTTCACCTATTAATGTAGGCAGATGATATTGTAAGAAGCTCGTCGCCTGTTACTTTTAAAAGCTTGCATATTCCATATTCAGTACAACACCATTGGAGAGCAGTTAATTTTACCCGCTGTTAAAGAGGTTTTAAAAACTGTTCTGCACAAATCTCCATTTGACATAGTCAAAAGAATTCCTTTGAGTAATTACACTGTACAAAGATGTATTGATGAAATGAGTTCTGATATTGAAAGTTGTGTTTGCAAATAACTCATTTTTCTATTCAACTGGACGAAACAACTTTACCTGGTAATGAAGCATTATTATTGGCATATGTTTGATTTGTTACGGACAAAGAAATTCATGAAGAGCTACTATTCGCAAAAACTTTGGAGACAGACACTAAAACTGAATCAAAATTTAATGACCTGTGGTATTTTTTTAAGGAAAAATCGAGTCTATTCAGATACGTAATTTCGGTGGCAACAGATGGAGCTCATACCATGGTCGAGCGATATCGTGGATTTGTAAGCCATCTTAAAAGAATTATACCAGGGGTAGCTGCAATTCACTGTGTCATCCACCGACAACACCTAGTAGTGAAAAATTTGAGTGATGGATTGCATCAATGGCTTAAATTTGTGATTAATGCAGTTAACAAAATAAGAAGCAATGCGTTGAATATGCATTTATTTGCATGATTTTGGGATGAAAATTATGAAGACTTCCAACGATTGCCTTTGCATACTGAACTACGCTGGTTGTGGAAAGGTGTATGTTTAACAAGGTTTTACTCATATTTTGAATCAGTTTTAGAGTTTCTGGAAAGTAAAGATCCAGATTTAAAAGAAAACCTAATCACTTTGAAAGCAGACATTGCATATTTGACAGATTTGTTAAAAAAATTAATGACATTAACTTATAATTACAAGGTGAAAGCCTCAATTTAATAAAAACAAAGAGAAAGTTGAAATTTATGAAGCAAAATATTAGTTGGCACGAATTTTCCCAGTTTTCAAAATTGTCACAGGTGAGGACTTGATGAGGATATTCAGACATACAAGTACATTCAACATTTAATTGCCCTGCATGATGACTTCAAAATCAGATTTGAAGATATTCGGACGATGGAAATACCACCATGGATCATAAATCCATTTGATGAAACGGAATATAAAAACGGATATTACAAGAGAAGCTACACAAGCTTAGCACTAACGAGGAGCTGAAGGTGAAATTTAAAAGAGGGTATCAAATATTTTGGCCGCAGGCAGAAACACTCGAAAAATATCCTGGACTATGGGGAATTGCGAGAAAGCTTTTGATAGCGTTACCCTCGTCATAACTTGTCGAAAAAAGTTTTAATGTCGTTACAAACCTTTTAACAAAAAAAAAGGAGTAGATTGAATCTCACGGAACGGGGAGATTTGCGGTTATTCCTAACAAAATTGAAGCCAAACATTATTTATTTGCTGTCAATCGATCAAGTACATCCCTCCCATTAAAATTATAACTATTTTATGATTGTCATTGTAGAAGTTACGTTACGTTATTAATTTTTAATTTTAATTAAGTATATTACAACTGTTATCATATTACAATGTAATATGATAAGAATAATAATTAGTAGTGTAATAATTACATATTTGAATAAATACAACACAAAATAAATACTGTTTCTTTTTATTTTCACCACTCCGAAGTTTTCTAAATTTAGATGTCAAAAAAGTTAAGTTGGATGGAATCACTTTTTTGATGGGCCAACTTTACTTTTTTGACATCCAGTCACAGCACAATCAATATAATTAACCAATCAATTCTCATTTTTTTTTCAAATACTATTAATTCGTGGTTGGAACTCAGTCGCAACGCAGATTTCGTTACTAAGATCTTATCTTCACATTTTATGTTGAGTTTGCGAATATGGTACAAATGTGGCTGCAGGGGGTCCACCAGAACCAACAAAATTTTGAAAGTGGTCTATGAGAAAAAAAGTCTGGGAACGTCTGATCTAAACGATTAAAATTATTATTAATTTTTTGTTTTGTAATATATTTTAAATTTATATACCTAGTATAATATTATCTTAACAAATATTATGTTACACTAGCTGTGCCCGCGACTCCGTCCACGTGGAATAGTGACTTTGGGCAGCATTTTTTTGATAAATCTTATGGTTTATTTTGGATTACAAACCCTACAATGTCCAGCCTAAGCTGAACCCTATTTCATATGATTGTTGATATAAATCTGAGGTCAACTTAAATTGGAATTTAAAATTTTCGAAACTTTTATTTTTAACAAAAACTATTTTTTTTTCTAAAATAAAAATAGCCTAAGTTACTCCTTGTTACATCAGATATGTGCCAATGAAAGTCCCGTCAAAATCGGTGCAGCCATTTCAGAGATTAGCCGGAACAAACAGACAGACAAAAATTGTAAAAAAAATTGTTTTGGTATGTATGTACCGTGCATACGTCCGAATGCACTTAGTAAAAAGCGGTTATTTTAATATTACAAACAGACCCTCCAATTTTATTTATTTGTATAGATATTAAACGTTACATAAATGGAGTTTTAAGTTCATGACAATTATTTTCGACAAAAGTCGTGTTCCAATGAATATTAGTTATTTAATTATAAAAATTATTAAATTAGTAAATGTAAAAAGTAAAGTAAATGTAAATTAGTTTTTATTTATTTGTTGTTGAGGTACAGCAGACAGGCTGACGGCCCACTTAATAATAAGCAGTGACACCACGAACACGCTGCTGTCACATAGGGGTACTGGAACCTGGGTCACTAATGCCGGAACACAACACACGATTATTATGGCGGTACTTATAGACCAAGGGTGGTTGCCATTCAGACGGGCTTGGGACCCTACCACGTAGATAGGGTTGTTTTTTCGCCTTATACGACAGGCCGACCCCGGCCACAGTGATTAGTATTCTCACTCCACCCCTACACGGAGAGAAGTAGAAGTTATGAACGTAAATACTTATAAACTGTTTCACACGTTTAGTTGTGTTATTGTATTATTTACAACAATGAGGTAAATTGAGTATTCTCGTCGTTTCGTGTGAACTTACATGGAAATGAGTACTAGAGTTTATGTTACCGGTGTCGTGGCAGATGAGCTTGCGAAGCGACCGCCGGAAGTTGCGCGTCATCAAGCAGTACACTATTGGATTGATGGCAGAGTTGGTGTGACCTATAAATAAGAAACACATATTTTAACTCCAAATCATTTATTCTTTCACCGACAATGGTATATGAAAGATCACATCTAAAAAAACGTTAATAGTAGCCAGTATAAACATGATTTAAAATAGAGTTTCAATGATGAAAGTATCGCACTTGGAAAATATAATTACATACATATCATATTACATACGTAACCCTAATATTTAATACTATTAAATCAGTCAAATGATATAGGAGTTCAATAATGGTACCATAATTGACTAGTCTTAAATTTGATCAAATCAACGACAAATTAAAATCATCTTCCAAATTCAATTGAATTTGAAATTCGGAAGGAAGTGAATCAAATTTATTCGACAAATGCTGCTAATCCGGAAGCGAAAGATTTGGGCTTTGATTAGATTTATTTGAATGACTTTATTGTTCTATAATTTATGTAAGTAGTTTTTCTAAATATAATAAATAGTTTCTCATGAATTAAATATTTCAGTCTGATTCTGAATTTTAAATCAAATTTATTAAATTAATATATATACATCTAATCATAGCTTTAGAATTTAAGGTTAAATTAAGAATAAGGCATTACATTCTGAACTTGACTACATATTTTGCTAGTAAATAGCGTTCCTATGGGCAACTCACACGCTCACAAATATCCACGTAGATTATTATCTCTCGAATTTACCCCTGTATGTTGCCCACACTTGCCTGTGGCTCTGGTGTTCTGGCAATGACAGTCTTCACAACTATATGTAAACATGCGAGATAGCATAGGTCTGCTATAAATGTATATTATAGAATAAATTGCATAAACTACAGTTGTTCATAAGCAGTAGATGAAAGCAACAGTTTGTTTATTCTTTTAGGATTAGAGGGTCGGGCAAACTAATCACTCACAGCTAACCGACCTTTCGTTTAACAGTTGGACACGCATTTTCTTAGTACAGGTGTAGAAAAGAATACTTACCCCTGAAGCTTGTTGTAAAAGACAAAACAACCCTAGCTAGGTGATAGGGCTCCAAGCCTTTCTAGATGGAAACTACTCCTGATCTATAAGTATGCCGCCATAATAACCTTGTGTTTTATGTAGCCCTATGAAGACAGCAGCATGTTCTCAGTACCCCTAGTATCGCAACGTGCATATGCGACGATAACTGCCTTCTGTTAAATGGGCTATCAGCCTGTCTGCCATCCTAAGCCAAAAATATAAAAAAAATGCTAGGCAATTTCGAGCACGGCTGATAGCTGGTTAATTAGTGTCCTATACCTTTATTACGAGTATCTGAAGATGAACGCGTAATTAAGTTCAAAAACAATTCTATATCTTTAAACGAGCAATTCTTGTATATATATATATATATATATATATATATATATATATATATATATATATATATATATATATATAATTCGAATCTCGGAATCGGCTCCAACAATATTCATGAAATTTAGTATACGGGGGGTTTCGGGGCCGATAAATCGATCTAGCTAGGAATCATTTCTAGAAAATGTCATTTTATTCGCTTTTTTTTATTGGAAGAAAAATAACAAAAATGTGACTCTTCCTGACATCTATCGGCGAATAATAATACTATTTTTTTAAATTGCTTTAACGACACAACACTAAAGCTATTCCAGCAGATGGCATTGTTAAGTACAGAGTACAAGAAGTCAATGAGTGTTTGCTTTGAGGTTAAACTAAGAAAATCAATTGTTAATTTCCAAAAAACACAATTTATAAAAATATAAAAAATACCGATCAAATCTCGGTCATCCGGATATTTATTTATAATTCCATCAACATAAAATAATTTATACTGCCGTTTCATGGAATCAAATCACTAATAAACGTTTTTGCAAACATTATAAAAATTGCAAACACAACTAAAAGATCCAGTTATCGAGTAAATACTGCAGCGAGCTAGATTACAGTTTGGCAATATACCACGTGGATGCGTTGACGCATATAAAGTTAACATATCTTCTAACTAACTTAGCTCGAAGTATTTTCAATTTACATTCTGCTTCAAATCAAATTTGTTTATTTGTCAGAAACATGATGTGTTCACGTTCCGTCGTCGGCATACAAAATTATGTACATACATTTTTTCTTCACACTGATCTTTTACTGTATTCTTTCTTATCATAGAACTGCAGATAAATCCAGATCATTGTAACTAATTACTAATGTATCTATGCAACAATTATTTCTATGTTTACCCTATTGCAAATTTAGGGACTATATTAATTTGTAATTTTAAAGTTTTTATAAATAAGGGTAAAAAGCGAGAAATAGATATATAGTAGGAGATAGGCTCATTTAATAATAAGCAGTTACCGTCGCCTATAGATGTTTGAGATGCTAGAGGCGTTAGTTCGGTGATGTCCGCGTTAGGGGACTGAAACTTGACTCACTTACAGCGGAATATAAGACAAGGCTATTACGGCGGCATAATTTAGAGACCAGTCATGGTTGTCATTCAAGCTGGCTTGACGCCCTATCATCACCTACCTACGGTTGTTTTGTCGCCTTTTACGACAGGACAACCCCGGCTGCAGGGGTCAGTATTGTTACTCTTTGCTTGCACGGAGAAAAATTAACTCAATTATAATTAAATACCCTCTTTATTAGTAATTCTGTGTATATGTAATTTATTTTTCTCCGTAAATAATCTTTGTTTGTTTTTTTTGAACTTGTTCTTTCCTTTTTCTCTGTAAAATTTTAAATTAAAATTTCATGCTACTTCCTTTTTTATAATTTCTACTTTATATACAGTCTACAAAGTGTGATCTTTTTTTGGCCAATTTCCTGTTCATTATATAGTATGTAAGTTTGAAATTTGTACTCTATGATCTTTGTTGAAGTAAATAAATAAATAATTATTTTACATCAGTTGAAGAATTAATGTGCCTAACACGAGGCAAATTTTATTTATGTTAAGCTGAAAAAACGCGAGGCTTTTAATATAACTTAAAATTTACCCAGCAATAAAGTATACGGTAATACAGCTGACACAGACTCCACTTGTACAGCATTAACATCGATCAACAGCTGCAAGATGTTGTACGGCAGCCAGCACAGCGCAAACAGAACTGCTAGAAGTAACAGGATCCATGCTACTCGCTTCCTCTCTCTAACTAGGCGAAGTCGCTGAAAAGTAGGAAGGTCAGTATTTAATATCACAATTTATATAGTCAAGCTGTTAGACCGTAGTCTATTCAAAGGAAATAACTTATTAAACTGCGCATTAAATTTCCGTCAGAGTGTATTTAAGAACGATATTTTTGTTATTTTCTCGAATTTTATGGAATATATTCCAAATGTGCTGTGTGTTACTCATAGAATATTCTTTATTGAACATCAAAAATGAAAAATCAACATTAACTTAATAAATGTATTATTGCCGGTCTTTTTTCTTGATAGCGATTTCTTCCAAACAACCGTCTTACATGTTAATTTGATTAAAAAGGTGTAATAATGCACAGTTTTTATTCCAATATATATATTATATGTGTTATTTAGAAACAATATCTACCTAGAAACCAAAACTGGATGTTACCTAAGTTATGTACGATACATAACTAGCTAATGTCCAATTATCAAGTTTTGTTTATTAATATTTATTTTGGCAAGTTTAATTCTTTTGATCCTAATGTGAAGTAAGGTATTTAATAACATTTCGCCTAAATTATAACAAAATAATAAAATTATTTTAGATATACACGTTGTACATGTATATTTTATTTGTTATATTGTAAGTATTGTATAAGTCGAGTTTTATAAGATTTTGACAATTATTATTGTTAAAGTATATTCAGACATTCTCAAAAAATCAGGAGGTTGGCGAGAAAGACAGTAGTTATAGTCGAAAACATGAAAATAAACTAGTAGTTTTGGTTAAAAAAATATATATTCTGTAGGACATATATTTTAAACAATATTTCACGTTCCAAATTTGAGTTAGCTCAGCATTTTCTTATTTTATGTATGTTATAAATAAAATCAGCGCTTTTCTTCCAAGTACATCCAAGAAACTAGGGACTTAGTTTGGGATTTTATTATTACTTTTTTGTCTCGGGGAAAATCTCTGTTCTTGACGGGTTCCTCCGTCCCGGGGTTACTGAGGGATATGTGAGACTCCGGGAAAGATATTTGAACTCCGACTACCCACTAAAAAACCCCGCTGTTCTCCTACTGCCTCCGCCCGGGCCCACGGATATGTGCTCTGCCGATCTCATGGCCCGGGCTTTCGCCGGCCCGCCTTTTGCGTCAAGGTGGGCGGAGGTCGTTACACGCCCTCCTGCGCCAACTACGTGGCCTGCGTTGGTAGGAGAGGAGTGTACTTGTCAAGTCCCGCTTCAACTCCGACACCTCCTTTGCGGACATAACTGCTTCGCAAAAGGAGTGGTACATCCCGGTAACGCACCCAACCATGGAGAGAACTAGAACCGGGAGCGATAAGTCATTTCCAATTTGGGTGACGAGGGCGCGGTGCTCTTCGCCCCACGCAGGGCACACAGCAACACTGTAGGTCACTGTGTCCTCCTCGCGCCCGCACCGCAATGGTGGCACCCTGACGTCGTCTCCCGCCCTATGCATACCAGTTATCTCCCGAAGCAACCATGCCCCGAGAGCACCTGCATCAGGCAGAAGGTCGTGGCGCCTATCCATCCAAGAATCCAGGACGGGCCTCACCGCATGAACCAAGACACGAGCCTCGAGGTCCCGTGGTTATTTCAGCTAACTTTAGAGAATGTTAACTATGTAAAACTGTTTTTAGTTTAGAAGCGGTAAATATTTGATGCCAAACTATAACATTTTATGTTTATTGATACAGTACACCGATATATTCACCATTTTAAGACATTTATATACTATTAGCGGCCAGGTATATTCCCTGGAAATGTCATAACATAACCCAGTAAAATGGCGAATGGAACTAGTATGATATGAAATTTTATTACAAATACCACATATTGTTCCGGACGCCATCTTCCAACCTTGATGTCAGTTATGTTTATTGTGAAAAAATGTTGATAGCTTTTTTACGTGCCATAAAACATTTTACGGGCATTGTACTTCGGACTGTGATGGTCAGACAATAACCATACTATACAGCCCTATAATCATCTTTGACGACCTCCTGGCGTAACGGCTAACGCACGTCGGTACGCTTGCGAGGGCACGGTTTCGATTCCCGTCTAGCGTCTGGATGTTTATCTATAGCATTTATTTATATGGAAACGAAAAGTATATTTGTAATATATCAGTTGTCTAGAACCATAACACAACTTAGTTTGGAATAGATGACGTTGTGTGAAATGTCCCAATTTATTTATTTATCTATCTGTAAGTCGAACTAAAGAGAGACCCAAAAAAATCCGAATTATAGATTTTTGGACATAAAGAGGATTTCGACTTGAGTGAATTTTGTAAGAAAACATTTGACTTGTAGAGGTTAAATTTTATTTCAACTAATTTTGTTTAACTAATTTATATTAAAATGGCAACAATAGTAATGAATTAGAATCGATTACTACTATACCGGCACGCTATGATGGCCGTTTTGACGTTTGTCCACACATGAAGTTTCGTATTAATTAGTAATTACATTTGAAGGAGCAAATTTCTGTTCTTTATTGTCAATAGCGACGTGCAGTTATTGACAATAAATAACTGCAATTTGCTCCTTCAAGTATAATTACTAATTAATACGAAACTTAATGGAGTGGATAAACGTCAAAACGGCCACCATAGCGTGCCAGTAGCATAATTTTAAATATACGGAAAATCAATAGTATTACGTTTTGTAAGGCGTTATTTGAGTAGTTAATATCATCCACATTTCGATAAAAAAGATTTAAGGAACAACAGAACATAATTTATTTATCTTGATATTTTTACGCTTTTATACTAAATAAATAATATTAGTAAATGTTTACTCTTAATATTAAAAAAAATTATAAATTATATATAAAATATATAGCAGACCTAAAAAACTAACCGCAAAAGAAAAAAATCTAAAAATAAATAAAAAGCAATCTGACATGAAACTATTTGAATATTTAATTTTAAAAAGTTGAGTTAAAATGTAATAAAACAGCGCCGGGGGGACAAAACCCTGACCCCCTGGCGCTAACACTTTAGAAGGGGTCCGCCTTAAACAAAGGACGGGCCCGCGTAGGCCCGGGCCACGAAATCGGCAGGCCATATATCCGTAGGCCCGGGCGTAGGCGATAGGAGAACAGCGGGGTTTTTTAGTGGGTAGTCGGAAAGATCCCGGAGTCCCACATATCCCTCGGTCCCTCCGGGCCGGGGGAACCCGTCAAGAGAGGTTTTTCCCCGAGACCAAAAAAAATGTCAGTTTTAAAATTGTTTACCTGTTGACTGTTGGCACTGCCTTCCGTTTGGTCAAATGGCGGCAGCACTGAGCACAATCGCCTGCCCATTAGGGAGTAAGAGACTACCACTATACAACCTGAAACATAGTGCGAACTTAAACATTTAACTCCTTAGTAATGTTCCGTATAATCAGACAATTTATAGTTCGAGGTGTATCTGTGTGCAGGGATAGAGTAAGAATACGGGGTCAGCCCTACGTCACGGGGCGGCCTGTCGTAAAAGGCAACAAAACAACCCTAGTAGATCGTAGGGCTCCAAAGTCCGACTGAATGGAAATCACCCCTGATTTAAAATGTGGAGACCCTGTGTTTGATTCCATTGCTAGTTGCTGTTGAAATTTGGTTTGAATAGCATTGAGCTCTTACTAACCAATTTTTTCAACTTGTAGCTCCACATCGTTGGTTGTAAGGAATTTTGTTGTAAAATGAGGCAAGTGCTTAAATCCAAAAGTTTTGGAAAATACCCGAGATGAAATTCTTGTAGAATCAGCAGAAAAACTAGTTAATTTCAAATGAAAACAAAAGACAACCACAGGGAACACTTTCATTATCTTTTAATAACTCGGCTACAAATTTGGGAGGATAGTACTCGTAGAGCCAGTAACGTAACAAAATTTACGTCACTGGTTATATTAACATATTCATAATTCTTTAAAAGCTGTTAAGATTAAAGTTCTCTGAGTGGGAGCGTTCTTTAAGCATTTAAGATACGACATACGACTATGTTCTCAACTACTGAAAATTGCGATTTGGCCGTAAAAATATAAAATTCAAAGAAAAGGACAAAATTGGATAATAGTTATGGTGTACTGTCGAAGTTTTGAAAAATTCCCTCTTAGATTTCAAGAGTAAGAATTTAATATACTATACGTAAATTTCATTATTCAAACACAGGTCTGTTTGAATCTTATTCGGTAAGCAATGAATGTAAACCCAGTTTGACGCTTTGAAATACGAATAACAGTTGATTAGCATTCCTTGGTTGTGTTGAGTTTGTGAAAAATTGTCTTAAAAATGACAGAAGAGCACACGAGAAACGGTACATTGTACGGATTACGTACAATGTACTCAGACTAAAGTAAGTGCGCCATATGTAACTTTAGTGTATCGTAAATCAATTAAACGGTGTACCGTAATGAGTGTGTTAAAATTTTGTAACCATTTATTAGTAAGATTCGAGTGGTCTATTTGACTGACTCGCAATTATTTATGCTCCATTTTATCCAAAATATTTTTCCTTTTTTTGATAGGTCTGTGATCCCATCGGTGAAAAAATTTCTGTAGTTTCTGGTTGAATCAAGTACTTTTTATGGTTTTTTATGAGATCAACTTAATTCTATTCAGATAGTTTCAGACTGTAAGGTGTATAAACTCTTTCAACTTGGTCGCCAAAAGTGTGCGATCTGGTATTTTCATTATAAAATATTATTGTCTTTCCTTTTAATGAATAAGAATAATATTGTATTTTTTAAGTAAATACCAAAATCATACAACAAATAGCAAACATTTTTTTATTACTGACGAACAGCAGATAGGCTGGCGGTCCACTGTTTGTTTTCGACGCCAGGAACACCAAAAACACACTACTGTCCCATAGGGGTACAGGAACCTGGGTCACTAATCCTGAAACACACCACAAGGTTATTATGGCGACATACTCGTAGACCAAAGGTGGTTGCCATCCAGATGGGCTTGGGGCCCTACCATACCAAACATCTACTACATCAGCGCCACAAAATCTTGCAAACTCCGCTGAGTAACAAATAAAATTAACTGTTATAAAGAAATCGTAATAATTATAATTAAATTTCAACATAGTTGTTCATTTCACGAGTAATTTTGGAGCCATCAAATATTTTTCAGTACAATAACGGAGTTCAAAAGTGGTTAAAATTATAACTTTAATTTATATGACAAAGTACACAATCGAATTTACGACTGCATTCTTCATACTTCGATACTTCGATACTGCATGCTTCGATATGTTTGCATATTCCAATAACTATGCGAGGAATTTAAAGTAAATGTATTATATAAAGGAAAAATGCTTTGCATTTTATTGCTCGAACTTGTGTGTTTTAACGTTCAAGTACACTTGAAAGTAAAGTTAGGGTGTATTTTTTTATTTCTGAATGAAAATGTACTAATAACGTCACGCAGGCGGCTGGTTGTAAAAAGTAAGCCACAACTATTAGTACAACATGTACTTCAATGAGAAGGGAGGTATCTGAAAGGAGAATGAGACTGGCAAGTTGGAATATAGGTACGATGACTGGAATAGGGAGAGAAATACCAGATGTATTAGAAAAGAGACGAATAAATATAACTTTCTTGCAAGAGACTAAGTGGAAGGGTTCGAGAGCTCGAGAGATTGGGGCGGGGTATTAATTTTATTATTGCGGAAATGATGATAAAAGGAACGGTGTGGGTGTGGTATTGGACAGCGAATTGAAAAAATGTGTGACGGATGTTGAGTGTATAAATGACAGTAGTCAAATTATTGGTAGGTGAACGTATATTTAACATAGTGAGTGTTAGTAACATAGTGAGCTAGATATGATGACAAAGAGAAAGAAAGGTTCTAGGGAGATGATTCAGTTATACTCAATATACCAGATAAGGAGAACATATATAAGAGAGAGAACATATATATAAGAGAGGTGATTTTAATGAACATGTAGGAAGAATGAATGGGGAATATGGTAGGGTGCATGGTGGATGAGGATTCGGAAACAGAAACGAACCCGGGGAAGCTTTGTTACAAGTTGCTTCCACGTTTGATTTTGCTATAGTTAACAAATTTTTTCAAAGCAGAAATCAGCATTTGATAACTTATAGCAGTGTGAAGCCACAGTTGATTTGAGTATTCAAATAGACTATTTCCTAATTTGAAGGAATAGAATCAAGTTCGCCAGAAATTGCAAAGTGATCTCTGGTGAACGTGTGGTTTCTCAACACCGGCGCCTAGTATTAGATATAACTATCACACAAAAAATTATTAAACACAAAACAAAGACACCTCCCAAAATTAAGTGCTACTTTTTGAAAAAGGTAAGAGTATGCGAGTAAATGTAAACAAAGGCAAGTTTGTAGGACCAAATGAAATACCAGTGGAAGTATGGAAGTTTTTGACAGCAGATGGATGAAAATGGCTGACTTCGTTCTTCAATAAGACGAGGCGATCTCCGATGAATGGTGCAACATGGTGATGTACAAGTTTTTAACAATTATAGAGGAATATAGCTCATGTCGCATATCATGAAGATTTGTCAGAAAGTAATTGCAAGGCAACTATAAGAGGAGACCGAAATAGATGAGAACCAATTTGGTTTCATGTCATCAGTGACCAGGGAGGCTGTAGCGGAGAGATCCGCAGACGCACAAAAATGGCCTAATCTGCAATGAGCAAGATGACTAGAATTTGGCATAACAGAAGCATCTCTAATACCACAAAGATGAGAATTGTGCGATCTCTGGTCTTCTCGATCTTTCGGTATGGCTCAGAGTCATGGTCTATTCGTGCGGCTGACCGGAAAAAGATCGAAGCTTTTGAGATGTGGTGTTGGAGGAGGTTGCTACGCATAACGTGGACTGCAAAAAGAACCAACACATCCATTCTTGACCAGCTGAATTTCAGAACCAGATTGTCCACGACCTGCTACAAGCGAGTACTCGGCTATTTTGGCTATATCGCTCGACAGGAGTCAGACAACCTCGAAAAACTGATAGTGCTAGGCAAAATAGAGGGGAAAAGGCCCAGAGGACGGTCACCAGCCCGATGGTCGGATCAAATTAAGGCTATCACGGGGCTCACTTTGCCTGCAGCTCTGGAACAGGCCGAGGACAGAGTGGTGTGGAGGCAGTTTGTCAGCGTCTCCGTAAAGGCTTATCAAGACGGGCACGACCTTCAGGAATGAAGAACACGACGAAGAAGAAGAAGAAGGGTTAAAGATAAGCAGAACCAAAACTGAACATATATTTTGTGATTTTGGTGGAATATTCAACTTCACCCCAATTACTTTAGGAGGCGTAGCGTTGCCAACTTTTTTTTTGGTCTCGGGGAAAAACCTCTCTTGACGGGTTCCCCCGGCCCGGGGGGACCGAGGGATATGTGGGACTCCGGGAAAGATGTTCGGCCATCCGACTACCCACTAAAAAACCCCGCTGTTCTCCTATCGCCTACACCCAGGCCCACGGATAAATATGGCCTGCCGATCTCGTGGCCCGGGCCAGCGCCCTTTGATTTAAGGCGGGCCCCTTCTAACGTGTTGGCGCCAGAGGATCAGGATTTCGTCCCCCGGCGCTCTTCTAAATCAACATGAGTTGAGGGCCGCGGAACAGCACGCAGCCCTCACCCTCGCGGCAATGGTGCGGGCGGTGGATCCTCCCCCGAGGGGTCGTCTGCGGCCGCTTTCTACGGCGGCCGGAGGTCGTTTGTTACCCTCCGGCGCCGACGACGTGGCCTGCGTTGGCGGTAGGGGAGTGTAGTGGTTGACTCCCGCTCCCGCTCCGCCACCTCCTTTGCGGACATGACTGCCTCGTAAAAGGAGGCGACGACCGACGACGACATCCAGGATCGCCCCCGACCATGGATAGAACCAGGGCCGGGAGCGACAGGTCCGCGCCGATTTGGGTGACGAGGGCGCGTCGCTCCTCGCGCAACGCAGGGCACACGGCGGTGTGGTCCACCGTGTCCTCCTCGTCGCCCGCGCCACAATGGTGGCACCCCGACGTTATCTCCCGCCCTATGCGACACAGGTACCTCCCGAAGCAACCGTACCGCGAGAGGACCTGCGTCAGGTGGAAGGTCAGGGCGCCGTGGCGCCTTTCCACCCATTCAACCAGGACGGGCCTCACCGCTTCGATGGTGGCGAGGCCCGCGCTGGGGTGCGCGAGGCGCTCCTTCCACTCCACCATGAGCACCTCGTCGCGCAGCTCCGCCCGCTTTATCTCCACTTCGCGAAGCGCGGGGTGAGAGCCACGCTCGGCCGCATACCGGCGCCACTAGTACAATTGAGCCAGGACTCGGACCTCGAAGTCCCATGGCGGGGATCCGGCCAGCAAGGAGGCCGCTTTGAAGGACACCGTGCGGTATCCCCTTATCGCCCTGACGGCCAGGACGCGCTGCGGCCTGCGAAGCAGCGCCGTCGGTTTGGCCGTCAGGCGATCCTGTAAAGTCCCATCGCCCGTCGAGCACCAGTCCAAGATATTTCATGGATGGCCCGACACCTCCTAATGGGAATACGTCGAATTAACAATAACCGTATATAAGTAACTAAGAATACTTTATTTTAAATATATGCATTTATATTTATTTTATATTAAATGTTAAACTTTCCCCTAATTTCTTTATTATAAGATACCATATATCAAAGGTCCAAATACTGCTTACTCAATATAATAATGTTAGTAATAAACTCGCATCTCTTGTTTGAAACATTTAAGTTCAAACGAAATTAATTTGGCTAATTGTTATTAATTTAAACACACAAGCCGCTACCAAGTCTTGTTTGATAACAAATTAAAAGTGACTTTCATGTTAAAGTATTTTCTCGTTGCTATGTTATGTATAATTATCAAGTCTTAAAAGTTTATTTATGGCGCAGCTATTTCTGTCCCAAACATGAGCACTCGTGTATATTAATTATTTATGTATATAAAATTGGTTGTCTAGTATCCATAACGCAATCGCTCTACTGCTTATTTACAACTTGATAGTGCTGTGTGAATTTTTTTACTTTATTTTCCAGCGTTTATCAGTGTGCATTCGAAGTAAAGTTTAAGATATTCCTAAAATATCGTCGTCATAAGCCAAAAGAAAGCCTTAACTTTGCGATGATATTTACATGACATTAAAGACACGAAAATATGACTTAAATTATATCACCGACTCAAACATGAAAAGGAATAACTGAATGGAGCTCTTCGTTGGTTGTCTTTTAACAGAGACAGTAACGTACGTCCTTTTAGAATAAAGAACGAAACGGGATATTTATATTTTTTCTTATTCTAGTTATATTTTATCCGTGCAAGGGCGAATAAAGAATACTAACTTCTGCGGCTGAGGTCGGCCTGTCGTAAAGGATGACAAAACAAACCATCCTAGCGACGTGGTAGGGCCCCAAACCCGTCTGGATGGAGACCACCTTTGGTTTTAAGTATGCCACCATAATAACTTTGTGTTGTGTTCCGGTATTAATGACCCAAGTTCCTATACTCTTATGGGACAGCAGCGTGTTCGCGATGCCACTGGTATTGCAAACACCCATAGGTAACGATAACTGCTAAATTCTAAGGCCGTCATCCTACCTGCTGTCTTACAGCAATAAAAATAAACCTTAACTGGAATTTGAAGGTAACTTAATCAAAGATAATACCTAATAGCTCATATAATACACAAATACACATGTTCTTCAAATAAACCTCCCTCCCACGTTTATTACGTAGAAACAATTGCTAATTGACGGTTAACCGGAGAGTTTAGATTAAATTTAAGATTGCTAAACCGATTTTCTCAATGTGTTTTAATTATTCTAGAATAATTATGTTTGCAAGTTTGATATAATTTGATTATAATTAAAGTTATTATACATAGATATTTTCACAATATTTTTCATACATAAAATTGTGACAGTACCAAGTTAATAAAACTATTCTTATATTTAACCGATACTATAACATTAAGGAAGACGTCATTTAATTTTATTGTTGAACAAGTTTGTTAGTAGGCAGAAAGCTTTTGGGGTGTCCCCTTTGTTTACTCACATACTCTACAATTTTAATGTCAACAGCACTTGAGTTTTCTGTAAATGTGCTTGTTGTTGACACAGTGTAATGGAGGAATAGTATGGCAACTACGTAAGAAGGATGGGGCGACGATTCTGCAAGTCTAGAGCTTGGTTGAAGTCTAAGCCGTATTAGATGTGTATGTTTGTTCAACAAGTCTTGACGTTTGGCAGTGAAGTCAGTATTTATTTAGTTTTTCTTAGTTAAAATAACAATGTTGACATACTATAATAGGTTTTTACTGTGGCACGTATCGCAATGTTTAACACTTTTTTGCTGTGGTGAGTGGATGAAATTTGAAATATAGGTAAGGGATTGTATTGGGCAAAGCATATAAGGAATGAAGTCAGAATAGTGCGGGGAATCTGATTTGGGACGCTGCAAAGAGCGGATCAGATAAATCCCGATTAAATAGTGGGCGACTAACTCCAGGCTTCACGTTGTGTGATATTTGTTTTTATATGGAGGATTGATTAAGGTGGGTTACGTTGTGTTGGATTTGAACGTAACCGGTTCTTCATCTTCATGGCGTGGGTTGCTTCTATCTATAGGTCTATTTTCTACCCCGTAATTCGCGATAATTTTAATGTGTTAAATTCCATGGAATTCCGACGTTGGGTTTTATTAGTCAGTGTTGCTTCTTATTCTGCGATTTAATTAATTCACGGGTGTAACTAATCCTTTGTCTGTTATTTTCTCGAATTAGGATCCAGTCAAGTCAGTGTTATTTAGCTGATTAGCTATTACGCGAATAAGTCCAGATGATTCAATTATTATTTAGTGTAATTCTGAAATAGGGTTTAGCTTAGAGTCAGTGAGACTCAGTTCAAAACAGAGCTGACTGTCAAGTAAGTCGATTAGCTTTAATATAGGTAATTTATCTACTTCATAGTTTTCCGATTCCTTTGTTTTATTTTGTATAAAATATTCGATTAGAAATACTTCTATAGATGTAGGTGATATAACTCTTTACTTACATATAATAGAAATTTCAACATTCTACAAGTGTAAGTCACAATAATATATCTCGTGTAACTACTTTTGTACTCCCTATGTATTTATATTATATTCAATATAATTATAAATCTACACATCACACAGTCACTTACATAGATAGAGAATACCTATTTGTTTCGGCACTAATCTAGTTTTAAGATATTAAATTAGAACATAAGGAAAACATACTGATCAGTGACGTCTTGAAAAAAGGCCAGGTCAAGAGTATCCTAAACCGAAGGGCATGTATGAAGGGAATAATGAAAGTGGACGAAGCGAAACAAGTATGTAAGGATCGTAGCACATGGAAAGAAGTGGTCTCTGCCTACCCCTACGGGAAAGAGGCGTGTTTATATGTATGTATGTATGAAAACATACTGACCTAATTCTATTTGCATGAGGTATACGCTTTCTGATTGACTTCATTATATATTTAGATAGATATGTGAAAGCCCGGGCTTAGACGTCGAGTAAATGCTAATCTTACGAGTCGTAAAAGGGTGGGCCGTCTGCCTGTCTGCTGAACTGTAGCTATAAAACAAGTTCGAATAGTATATCTCGTCTATCACTTAATCGTGCTTTATGCTTGTCTGGAATGTAACTAGAAGTGTAGACTAAAAGACTGAGACGTTCCAAACGAAACGTTGCCTCCCTACTCTTCGTCTTAATGTTAGAGTATGCTGTTTTTAGTTATGCTGACGATGGACGGTCGAGTGCGGTTATGGATCTGTAATTTCCATGTCTGTGATCTGCATACTTGGTTACATTCTAATTTGAGCGCACTCATGGGTTTAAATTTTATACCGATAAGCATATGTATAATCACTTCGTACGCTATATTCTTCAACTCATTTAATTAATACTGCATTTACTCGTCCTTGGTTTTATAAAGCTAAGGTTATTTTTGTCTTTTCTCTCGTACATGGCACGTTAATTAAGGCACAAAAGGCGTAATACACAGTAAATAATGATAGAAATTAAGACAAATAAGCATTAAGGCGTAATGAAGAATGATAGGCATTAAGGCGTAACATACCTAGTATAATATGATCTTTAGAACCTTATTCATCACATGCTCGATCCATTGCTTTTAACTCACTATGATTTTTTAAATGTTATCCTAATAATCCTATTCCTCTCCTATCTTTGTAAAATTGTACTGAAGTTTAGTGCACGTTTTACCCTAGTGATGTAATAAAAAAAGGAACTTTGATTTTGCTGACTGCTGTTGCCACTCAAGTTGCACAATTATTCTTCTGGTATAAGTTATAAAGTGAGAACAGAGGAATTTAAATTTATCACTCAACTCTTAATTATTATAGCGAGATAATTATCATATCAAGAACTATAATCTATTACTTTGATAAAAAGGGAATTGCTAGATCTGTGAGAGGTGTGAGCACGTGGCCTATAAGGCCGAACAAACACATACAATCCACAATGCCATTAATGTGCTGATTCGATATAAGTGCTCGAGCCTGACCTGAGTCTTCTCTTCGACATGACGCAAGATGCTATTTCCTTGCTATACTTTAACGAGTTGGCCAGAGTTCTTTTGCTCGCCATTCGATAGGCATAGGCGTATCGCCAATGGTAAATGTGGTCTTCGATCTCCAACGTACAAGCGCTGCTCACAGCTTAGGCAAGTTCACGCGTTGCATTATACTCGTAATATCCGGATGACCGAGCTTTGCTCGGTATTTTTTTTTTTTTTTTTGGAAATTAAACCTTATACTCTATTTGTGATGTCCTGAGTGTAAGAAAACTGTATATTCTTAATCTTACTTTAAAAGAATACAATAACACAGAATACAATAAAAAGTTAACAACACATAGGAGAAAGTTTAACATTTGTACTAGTCATATTAATACAACTTTTGCTCTTCGACAATGTGTAAAACAGGGAGCCTATGTATATAATAAAATCAACGAAATACTTGATATATATCCCATGAATAAAAATCACTGTAAAATTAAAGTATTAAATTGGTTAAAAAATAAAACATACGATGAAATAGAAGTCTTTATAAGACAAACTTAGAATCGGTAACTGGTGCAAGTACAGGAATACTTTAATTATGTAAATCAAATAAATTCGATATTTCCACAACTATAAAATACACACACACCCACATACATGCATACACACACACACACACGTAAACATATCAATCCTTTATTAGATAGATAGATAGATAACACTTTATTGTAAACCAATTATATAAACACAATGAAACTTATTTACACAATCAATATGTACTTGACTTACAATGGGCGGCCTTATCGCTACAGAGCGATCTCTTCCAGGCAACCCGGAACCCAAATTATTTATTTTGTAAATCATATCTTTGTTATTTGTAAAGTCTAGTGAAGAGCGGAACCTTTTGACACAGGTATTATATACTTACTAAAAGGTTCCCACCACCCATGTATTCTTATTGTAAACAATTATTATCTGTTCACCTTGCATTTTATCTGCCTCTGTGTCTGTGTATGCCACTCTAATGGCCCTAGCGGAAGATCAGCGCTGGTAAACTCAACCAGCAATCTGCTGAGCTGGGACCAATTTAGAGCTACATTTGCTTGTTTTTTCTAATAACATAAGCGCATTTCACATTGTACATTTATTTATTTGTGTTAATGTTATGTATACTCATTTGTGTTATTGTAGTTCTAAATAAACCTTTTTTTCTTTCTTTCTATTAACTTACTCGCACTCTACACATTACAAAATGTTTTTTATTTCTTTTATTTTTACCCACGTTATATTTTCTTTGATATTTATCTACCTATATGTATTATAAGTATGTTTAGTACTGGCCCATCCTCCATCAAGTCCCATAGAAATAAGTAGATGTATTCTAACATATACAGCTTCCGATTTCTCAAAACACCTGTTAATAAAGAATCTAAGTTGACTACTTTGGGAAAACACAACGTAGGTGTCCTAGCCGTAAAGATGATCTCCGGCCAGTGTATCACCAGAAACCGTCGTTCGTTGAGTGTGTTCGGTGAGTGACAGAAATTAATTAATTTATTATTTCCATTTTACATGAAAATGTATAATTTTCTCATCAAGCAGTACTTCGTATCTGTGATTGCTCATTATATCACTCTTCTGTACACTTAAATGCGTGATGCTTAATTAAAATAATTATTTTGATTCGTCGTTACTGATCGAATCTCCTCGTTCATATATGTACACCGGTAGGTACACGGGTTTATTATTATAATAAGCGTTGCGGAGGGTGAACGCAACGCTTATTATAATAATAAACAGTGCATAATGAATTGCTTTTGTTGATTTTACTGTTCTAAAACGAGGATTGTTTTTTTTAATAATAATGTATGAAGAAATTGGAGGATGTAATGGATATAACAACGATGTCCTAACAAAAAGAGTTTAACAATAGCCTTCTGTACGTCCCCACGTGGTGGATTCTGCATAAAGCATTACCACCTCAAAACAAGGTACAAAATCTGTTCGCAGGGTCTTTTTTTATAAAACTATAATTGACGGACTCGCAAACCGAACAATCGATGTGTGGCTTTTGTATTGTTACAGAAAAGTAGACAGCCTAACGGCCCATTTAACAGTAAGCAGTTTCCGCCGCTTATGGATGTTTGCGACGAATCTGGATCTTTGTTTACTCATGCCAGGTCGAAACATCAAATTATTTTAGAGGCATATTTAGAGAATGTGGTCGCCATCCAGTCGGGCTACCACTTAGCTGGGTTGTTTTGTCGCCTTTCACGACAGGCCCGGCCACAACTGCAGGGATCAGTATTCTTACTCCACTCTGCACAGATAACAGAGAGTATAAATAAATTGTCTTGATTAATTATCGAACTCACAAACACGACCATAGTAACTGCGTGAGCACAGACGTTAATTTTTATTTCTACTAAATTAGTTAGAATTTTATTTATTATTAGCTGTGCCCGCGACTCCGTCCGCGTGGAATAGTGACTTTGGGCAGGCATTTTTTTGGATAAATCTTATGGTTTATTATAGATTACAAACCCTATAAACCCTAAAATATAAATAAATAAAATATGCAAACAGTCAGTGTTATCGAATACAACTATTACGCCATGCACCTCCGGAATACGTGCGTTCGAACCTACAAAGTCCAGCCTAAGCTAAACCCTAAACTTAAATTAGAAATAAAACCTACATGTCCAGCCTAAACTGAACCCTATTTCATATGATTGTTGATATAAATCTGAGATCAACTTAAATTGGAATATAAAATTTTTGAAATTTGTCATTTTTAACAAAAACTATTTTTATTTCCAAAATAAAAATAGCCTAAGTTACTCCTTGGTACATCGGCTATCTGCCAGTGAAAGTCCCGTCAAAATCGATGGAGCCATTTCCGAGATTAGCTGGAACAAACAGACAGACAGACAGACAAAAATTGTAAAAAATGTTGTTTTGGTATATGTACCATGTATACGTCCGAATGCACTTAGTAAAAAGCGGTTATTTTAATATTACAAACACACCCTCCAATTTTATTTATTTGTATAGATGTATAGATTAAACTTAAATGTTCCGCAGATACGGCCTGTGAAAAAGCGCTACATTAACTAAGAGAACTAAAATCTATTAACAAACCATTCTAATGTTACATATTTTGTAATATTTTATACAAACATTTCTTCATCAGCCCAATATTCAGCTAAATATAAACTTTAGTAATCTGATTCCTCCAAACTTTTCTCTTAAACTTCTCCTAAGTTATAGGTTTACTTACCAAGCCAAAACTAAATATAGCAATAAACATAGGTATTAATTGATATCTGACCTGGCACCGCATACACCAGAACAAAACTAAAAGCACCAAACAGTTCTTTCCTAATGGAGTCCGGCCACTTCTCGGTGCAGAACTCGATGGTGCGTTCCACCCACACCTACGGACAAAAGCATATTTATTACGTCCACGTTGTTTTGATAATAATGCAATTCATAATAATGGACCATATATTTTTGATTATTTAAATGATTATCTTACACAATGTAATATACAATCTGCCTGTTTTTTTCTTATTTGTTAATTTCTAGAAGGTAGCTAAAATACTTGGCATTAAAGAAACTTTTTAAAGAAAAAACAAAATTACTCTGTACCTCGGGACAGTTATTTTACTTATCTAATTTCTAAAAAATTAACATCTTATCTGGTGAGTTGGATTAATAAACGAAAGAACCAGATTGCAGTCTCTAGCAACAAAATTTTGCTTCTCTTTTATTTTATTTTGGTTTGCTACTCAGGAAAAGGAAATGTACTGAAAAAGCTTCTTCGCATATACGCGCGCAAAAGTTAGTCATTTCAATATTTAGTAGCATAACTAACTTTAAGTATTTTTGTATTGCTGAAAAACAGCAGATAGGCTGACGGCTCACTTATCAATAAGCAGTTACTGTCCCCTATGTGTGTATGCGACGCTAGGTGCACTGGAAACACGCTGATGTCTCAAAGGGGTACAGGAACCTAGGTCACTAATGCCGATACGCAACACTAGGTTATTATGGCGGCATATTTATAAGCCAAGGGTAGTCGCCTTCCAGGCGGGCTTAGGCCCTATCGCGTATCTAAGGTTGTTTTGTCGCCTTTCACGACAGGTCGACCCCAGCTGCAGGGGTTATTCTTACTCCGCATCAGCACAATTTTCAACAAAATTGTGCTGCAATCAAGGGCGTCGCCAGCTTATGAATAAGGGGGGGGGGACAATTGGGCAATGTTATGGAAGATAAAAAATATGAAGGCCTGGTACAGCCGAAAGCATGAAGTGTTACACTTTGGAAGTCTTTGTCTCGATGATGATTGTAATAAGAACGGTTCTAATGTCAATATATAAATAAAACTTCACAAGCCCTCAACACCACAATAACTAAATCAAACTTTGATCTCTGGGGGGGGCTGCACCCCCCCCCCCTGGCGACGCCCTTGGCTGCAGTCGGGCCAAATCGTATATGATTAAAGGTTATTCTAGAAAATTATGATAATAGTCTAATTTTATGATTTCAAATATTAGCGTCTCTACAGTCCTATTTGCAACATTTCAGTTTAATTGTGTCTAGCTTCTAAGTAGCACTATACTAATATCAGACTCTTGCATTTCGAAATGAAGTGGTCTTAACGTTCCCTCGGTGCAAGTTAAATCTAATCAAATTTCTACACATTCTAGATACAAACTAAATGTAACATGTTGAATCGTGGCTTTATAATTTATGATTATATGTTATATTATATTACTATAATAATATCATGTATTTTAATTTAATTAGACAGTTTTTCAAACATAATATGTTTTTACCCGCTGTGGACATGTTTATTACCTATGGATTTTGGTGACGCAAGGAGCCTCGCTAACACGTGGCAGTCTATTTAGAAAACTGGAACCTGGGCCGCTTATGTTGGAACACAACACAATTATATTATTGCGCATATTAAGAGACGCAGGGTAGTTTCTATTCGAATCGAATCCTTCCACCTAGCTAGATGTTTTGTCGCCTTTTTGGGCATCGATATTCTTACTGCGACCCTGCAGAAAGACATATTACAAAATTGTGTGATGTGTATGTTATACCTAGTCAGGTCATAAATTCTGTCACATGTTTAATGTAAAATAATTGTAACAAGTTTATTCATTATGTAACCATTTATATACCAAAATGAACTTAACAAAACATAGATTCTTATGACAATAAAGTTTATTCAAAATGACCTCCGTGATTTTGAATACAAGCCTTCAATCTGCGCGGTCAGTCCTCTATCGCAGCACGAACGAGGTCCATGTCAATATCGGCGGCTGCCTTAATCAAGGATGTCTTGAGTGACTCCAAATTGGGATGAGGCTTTGAACACGCCTTTTCCTCCAAGTGTTGCCATATCTTGTAATCTAACGGATTCAAATCTGGACTGGAGGAGGGCCAGTCTTCGTGCCGGATGAAGTCGATTTCACGCGCCGCCAGCCAGTCTTGTGTGCTCTTCGCTCTATGAGCTGCCGCCGAATCTTGTTGGAATACCCAGTGCCTGTTATTGAACATGATATGAGAAACAGGTTCCACAAGGTTCGTCAGGACTGTATTTTGATACACAACAGCATTCGTTTTTACACCTTTCTCACAAAAATGTTAAGCCCCAATAAGAAACTCCCAACCATACCATGAGCGAGGATGGAAAATGACCTCGTTGGACACGCGGAATACGGTTGCTCGCTTCTTCACTACTGTGTGCGTACACCTTATCATTTTGTTTGTTGTAGCTCTCTTCTACGGTAAACATTTTTTCATCCGAAAAAAGAATTTCCCGATATTTTTTTCCCTCGTACCGCTTCAACAAAGCGCGGCATCTCTTCAGTCTCAGGTCCATTAGACGAGCATTCAAACGATGTCCTGTTTTTCTTCGATATGCCCGAAGCCCTAAGTCTTCATTTAACACCCTTTTCACCGTGGTTCTGCTTAACCCCATCTGAAGGGCCAACAGTTTCTGCTTACGTTTGGGATTTCTTTGAATTCGTGCCTTCACAGCTTTTATCACTGCTGGAGTCCTAACAGACCGAGGGCGACCACTTCTTGACCTGTCATCTACACTAGAGTCTTCATTGTATCGTTTGATGGTACGATAAATGAATCTTTTGGCTATATTCAAATTTTTCAGTATGTTAAAAATTTGAATTGGCGCGTAACCGCAACGATGCAACGCAATAACTGCAACACGGTCTTCTTTAAGCGTCTACTCCATATTTAAAAAATGAGTAAAATTTTAAAAGTATACATTTTTATTTTCATGAACAATTCGAGATTCGAATTCAATAAACTTTTTTGTGGCCAGCATTCTAAAAGAAAAGTTTTTACTGTGTGACAATACTTATGACCTGACAGGTATAAACAGCTAGTTTTTATATTTGGTTAGATACAAACACCTACCCCAAAAACTATTGATACAAAATGTACTTACTAACATTATAATGTACACAGTTCTAAAAATAAATAAATAAATAAATAAACAACACAAGCAAAAGTTACTGAAGAAAGTATTTCAAAGGGAATATTTTCTGAACGATTTATATATAAATATACAAAATCCTGATCAAACAAACCCTCAATACCTATAAGAGATTTATATTATTTGCTCATAATATTATTTTGATCAATCGCGCGGTAAACCTAATGCAAACCAAATAAGTTATGAGTACTCCTTAGTGGGGCTTTGAAATAAGAGATTATTGTGTAAAATAATTACTTTTTAAGCATGCATGTTTATCATATGTTTCAATATAATTAAAAAATATTTACATAAATAAATTTTCATAATTTATAAGTTTTCTCAGATGTTTCACAATTAAATAGATGTATGTATATAATAATTTATGATATTTGATATTTTTTTATTTGATATTTTTAATTTAATATTTTTTGCACTTCTGCCCTATAAAATACTTATGGCACTCCCAGCAGCATTTTAAGTTGTGCTGTACAATCTTCATTTATGGTAAATATTTAGAGTAAAAGAAATAATACCTGATTCGATCATCCAGAAAAATCCTGGCTCCAAAACTTAATAACTTTAAACTTAATTAAAGTTGGATAGTGCTAGAAAGAAGGTTTGATCCCTTCTTTTTTTATATCCATAACTCCCGTAATAAAAAATACGAAAGCTGTATGGCCCGACATAATCCGTTTATCTCATCCCTCCATTGTTTAGGCTCAGACTATTAACATGACCACATGCCTATACTATTATGACTGAAAATGCTCACTGATCCGTGTGCTTGCACTCAAAGTACCAAATGCACCCTATTTCTTTGAAATAGAAGTTAAATTAAATAAACTTTGCATATCTTAATACTTGGACCATGAATATTAAATTAATCTCTGAACTGTCTCTGGTGTAGACTAAAAGGATTAATATAAGATCTTCAGAAATTCGCTTGAATTATTTTGAGTACTAGTTACTTTAAGCTATCAAAGTATGAGGTTGTAAATACTGGTTTACAGAAATTATGTTTTTTTTTTATTTTATTCTTTATTTTTTTATAATGACAGTTCAGCAGACAGGCAAACGGCTCACCCTAGCAGGTGGCTCCGTCACCTATTGACGTCCGCAATACCAGAGGCATTACCAACGCGCTGCCGGCCTCGAAGAAATTTTATAACGCCTTTTTTGAAGAACCCCGTATCGTACCGCGCTGAGAAAACCTCAGCCGGAAGCTCATTCCAGATCCTGAGAGTACGCAACATGAACGTTCTTGAGAACCGTTTCGTACAAGAAAGAAGAGGCTCCAAGAAATGGGGATGAACACCCAGCCGATGGCGATTACAAAAATGTATCAATAATAGGTATTGTTTATAAATATTAACTATGGAGCCTAAGATCCTCTTTGAAGTACAGTCACGTACTGTCCTATTTATTGTGGCAAAATAATACCTGCAATAATAGGTGCAAAGTTTTGGATTAATCTGATTTATACATAAGCGATTGCAGTTTGACATCCAAGCTCAAAAGAAAACCTTACACCTGAACCTCGTCTATTGTTTGACAGTATGTACGACCTAATAGGTATTGGCCCAGGTTTTAGTAGGCCCCTATCACAACTAAAATGTTTACGCTTTAATAAGGAAATGATGTAATGATAGTCTCCTTAATTATTTTTGATATAAATAAAATAAATTACATCATTTTATAAAATACGCGGTTTTGATGTAGTAAAAAAAACTAAAATACAGATATACAAATTCCCAGGACTCTCAAGTAAACTCCCTAACTTGAATGCAACAAAAACTAATAATCAAGACTTGAATATATATTAAAAAAAACATATAAAAACATGCTCATAACTCACAACTACACAACTCCTATTATAATAAAATATATAATGATGATATGATAGTATAAAAAGGCACTATCTATCGATATTTTAATCACCTTAAAGTAAATTAGGCAGTAAGTAAAAATCTACTTCAATGCGTTTTTCACAATCATAAAATTAACGATCTCGTACACACAGAGAACAAACTATTTGCAGATCATAACATTTTGTTTACCGTGGGGACCTCGTGGCCACTGAAACAGGTCGTTAACAATTTAATTTACACCATTTCCAAACATAAGCAGCATCTTGCATGTTTTTGGATCTAGCTCTCCTATTAGCCCAGTGGAGATATGCTTCCTACCCATCTGATCGGGTTAGTCGTAAAACATGACCGTATCAGCCTGTTACATATAAAACCTCTATCCGTCCTTATTCGTAAAATCTGCCACAAGAACTGAATATAAATGCACCAAAAGATATGAAGTATACAAGTACTCCTGGCAGACCTGTTTTAAATACAACCCGTGACAGAACTATCTAATAATCCTTCTTTTATTATTGGTTTGGATTATAAAAGTTCAAAATACCAATCTTTCTTTGTAATCAATTATTATTATTTCCATATGTTTTATATGAGATATGTGAGTTTTTTTTTGTATAATTAAACTTTGGCACGAATATAATGTGAACCCAGACTACTAGCGCAAGTAAGATATATGTCATCAAAGTCAAATTAGGTAAATTTTAAGGTAATAAAGCTCTGTTAATTTTATTTATAAATGAGTTAACAATTAGAAAAGCTAAAACTTTGACTACCAACACCCTAGTAGATTACTCATCAGACTTAGGAGATGAGAAGCTGGAATTCACAAAATTACTAGACAGACCATCAAAAGGCTTGATGGCTAACGATAGCTAAGATTAACCAAGCCAAGATAAGCCAACGTAGAGTTAAGTAAACCATGCCGAAGATATGGGTATGCGCTCTCACTCATTTTTGTGGAACAGTATTTTATCTTAAAAATTAATCCTGGATTTCGGGTGCAAATAGGGCGACACGATTGTTGTAAGAAGATATGAGACATGAGCTAGAAAAAAATAGGTCGCTTTAACGCTTGATGCTATCGTTTCTGACAAACCCTGTTGGTGCAGATACAAATAAAATCCTAACTAATATTATAAATGCGAAAGTGAGTTTGTTTATTACACTTTCACGCCTAAACCGCTGAACCAATTTTAATGAATTTCGGTATAGTCATAGATATGACCTTGAAGACGGACATAAGCTACTTTATTAAGTTCATATGGCAGAATAACGTTTGCGGGATCAACTAATCCTAACTTAATATTATAAATGCGAAAATGAGTTTGTTTGTTTATTTGGTACGCTTTCAAGCCCAAACCGCTAAACCAATTTTAATGAATTTCGTTATAGTCATAGATTGGACCTTGGTAAAGGAAATGGACTACTTTTTTTAATTCATATGACAGAACAACGTTTGCTGGGTCAACTAGTTAATAAATAAATAAAACTAAAAAATGGTGACACTATGACATTTTCCGTTATAAATCTATCATAGAGACTCTTGAGCCTAATAAGATTCCAACAGTTCCCTAACTTCCAATTATATCATTATTTTTAGTCTAATCGGATAAATGAAAAGCCTGGCTTTGAATAACTTAAGTTTTCCTATGATACGGTTATAATATTGCTTCTAACTAACAATTGCTTCTAACTAAAAAGTATATTCCTTTGAAGCTTCCTCAGTGAAGTAATTTAATTTTTTTTTCAAGTTCACCTATCTATCTTTTTTAATTAGCTTATACTATTTTAGATCTGCTCAAGTGTCTGTTTAATATTATGTACAAGACTTTTCAGAATATTATTCTCCCAAAAGACCCAAAGCCTCTATGAAAAATCCTACAAACCCTATTTCTATCCATGCAGGGGCGGAGAAAGAATACTGACCTTTGAGGCCGGTGTCAGCCTGTCGTAAATGGTTACTTAACAACCCAAGTTAGATGGTAGGGCTCCAATCCCGTCTGGATGGCAACCACCGCTGTTTTTTTAAATATGCCGTCTTAATAAACACCCATAGGCGAAAGTAACGGCTAAATTTTAAGTGGGCCGTCAGCCTCTCTGCTGTCCTACAGCAATATATAAAAAAATAAAAACAATCAGCAAATAATAACAATAGCATAAAAACATATTTAATAGTACGGTGCAATATAATTAGTTAATACGACGAAGTATTTCAATTGTCAACTGTTTCTTAGTTTTATGCCAAGTCACATAAAAGGGCATCCCAAATATCTGGGGCTCCGAAACTCTCGATGCAAACGAAGAAAAACGCTCGCAAGAAGTGAGTATCAACAAATAGTTGAGCGAAAGTCACAATTTGCTCCGAACCTTTTTCTTTTTACAACTGTTTTATTGTTCCGCAAAAGTAAATGAAAGGAAATTCTGGGTTTGAACCATTTTAATTAAGCCCTTCAGGCAGTGCCTCTCTTAATCATTTTGAGAGTCATTTCTCTTCTTTGTACTGTTAAATTGCAACCAGATATCCAGAAATATCATTTATCTTAAAATAAATGTCACAATACGAGCTAAATTGTTAAATTTAGCTCGTATTGTTAAATTTAATATTTTTTTGTTTGTTTCCATAGCTATTAGCACAGGTTCAAACTATTGTTTGTTTTCTCCCCTTTGAAAGTTAAGCTAAATAAATAAGAAGCAGAACTTAATTAATACCTATTTAAAAATATATTGAGGGTAGATCATAAGAGAATCATAATTTTAACATTCCTCATTCACGTTAGTCACCCTTTGTAAGTAAAAACGAGTATTGAGAGGTCAATACTTCAAAAATTAATACGCGTTTAAAATCTATAAACTAATTTTAATGATACTAGTCTATGTCGGATTGTCCTTTTTATTTCGCTTGTTTAAAAAAAAAATTACATTTAAGGGTGTGACTTATTGGGTATTATTTACCCTTTACGATGTGGATCACAGGTTGACATTTTTATTTTGGAGTGATTTATTTTCTAGTACAAATTGGAATTGTTTATATATTGGACATTGTTATACAAAATAGAATGTTTAAATTCATATGATAATAATGATTGAGTAAACTAAGTGATGCGTTAGTGATTATACGAGTTCTGATTTAAAATTAATAATTGTCATTCAGCAAACAATATACTCATATGTTATTTTTATTTTTTTATGTTGGAAATTTATTTTGCGAATTATAATTACAAATTTACTTTGCCACCAACTACCTAGATTGAGTTGACTTGAAGCGGACTCTATTCCTTAATGTCAGATCTATAAGATTTGTCATTAACATCATTTTTTTAAAAGTTAGAAATAAAGCTATTATACGATTTAAGTTAGTCTAATATAAATTAATAAATGTTCTTGTTAGAAAGTCATGAATAGTATTTAGTTTAGCCGTATGATAGTTACTAATAATACAGATTAAAACACAAGTAGAAGTATGTACGTAATTTTAATGACAGGCATAAATGTATATACATTATACAGATAGAATAGTATTCTCGCCTATAATTTACCTCCAGAACAATTCCAAGGCTGTCATTACCAAACGAAATCGATTCGATGGTCCGCAACCAATTTGATGCCTGACATTACGAGTTTCATTTGATTTTTTTCTCGTATCTGTAAAGTTAAATTTAAATCCAGGTGGATTTCATTTATTCTATTCAAGAGCATATAAGAATATCTTCTACTAAGGGTTTCAACACGGTTACATTCGATGTTTCTATTACCAAGTCCGGGGGCAGCTGTTATATATTGTACCAAGATGAAAGTTAATTTAATACTTGTATAGCTTATCTTACCACTAAATAATAGCCTCCCATTGCTGGGCTTCTGGATAAGTAGTGGATGCCACCGTGGGATTCGAACACGGGACCTCTAGATTTGTCTTCAAGTGTACTTCCACTGATCTACCAGGTACTCAAATATTGAGTGTTTTTTATTGCTGTAGAACAGCAGACAGGCTGTCGGCCCATTTAGAATTTAGCAGTTACCATCGCCTATAGGTGTTTACAATGCCAGGGGCAACGCTACCACGCTGCTATCCGCGCAGTGGTACTGGATACTGAGACTGGAACCCAAGGTTATTATGGCGGCATATTTAAAAAGCAGGGATGGTTTCCGTCCAGATGTGTTTGGAGCCCTACCACTTTACTTGGGTTGTTTAGTCGCTTTTTATGACAATCGCCCCGGCCGCAGAGGTAAGTATTCTTTTACCGCCCCTGCACGGATAAAATGTAATTAAACGTTACATAACCTTAAAAACAATATTAGCAAAAAATTGTTGAACACTATCATGAATACCGTAAATTGTTTTAGCTTACAAAAATACACAATCTATCGGCGCCCAAATACTATTCTAAATCGAAAATCCATTGGATATTGGACGAGCGAATAAAATGGAAATTTCGATGCAGTGTTCATCGTACTCTTGCGGTGCGGAGCCCAGCTTAAATTGAAGTTTCTCGATGTTTTTGGATTTTTGTAAACTTTATCTAGTTCAAATTGTAGGGGGAATTGAAATTTCTTACCTCTACGCTAGGCAAAAAGGGAATCAAATTTTATTAGATATTCCATGTACGTTTGAGCTCATATTTAAGCATAACATTACAAGAGAAATCTCAAATTGTAGACGCGGGTATTTTATATTACAGTCATTGCTTTTTCTGACCCTTTCGAATAAAAACATTTTTTCAATAGTCGTTTTGTAAAGAGATATATCTATTTTTTTCTTAAACTCGTTCTTTTTCTAATCGTTTTATTTATCAAGTATTGTCACATACTTAACTTCTGCGCTTCTATTAGGATCGATTCCCTTCTATTAAGTTAATTTTCGTGACTAAAAGAACACTCAAAAAATAAATTCTTCATTGCTAATGAGTTCATTGTTATTCATATTCATGTGATGGTTACCACAAGAAACACCATGAGATGGTAATTTTTTTTTATTAAATTTATTAGATTAACAATGCACGATATATACGATGATATGATATATATTGGTCTATAGTCCTATTACAAAAGAACCTTAATAACATTCAAACTTAAAGTTTGAATAAATTATGATCGACTATCAATACCAACGACCAACAACAATAGCGTGCCAATTAGCTAACTGTCAGGGATATCGAAGACCGTGAGCGGTGGAGAAGAAAAAGTCGAAAGCGGCCTCCGGGCAGCTGAAGGTTGCAACCGGGACTTAACGCTAAGATGATGAGATGTGATGAGATAAGATTGATAGCAATGCGGCGCACTTCGAGCGCCTGGCACCGAAGCTAGTTCGGGAGGCGGCGGGACTCTTCCATTTGCTGCCGAATATCGGCGGGCCGAGCGCAGTGTGCCGCAGGCTCTTTGAGGGAACCGTGCGGTCGATGGCTCTTTACGGGGCCCCGATCTGGGCGGATCGCCTGACAGCCAAAACGACGGCTCTGCTTCACAGGCCGCAGCGCGTCCTGGCCGTCAGGTCCATAAGGGGATACCGCACGGTGTCCTTCGAAGCGATCTCCCTGCTGGCCGGATCCCCACCATGGGACCTCGTGGCTCTAGTCCTGGCGCTATTATACTAGTAGTGCCAGGATGCGGCCGAGCGTGGCTCTCGCCCCGCGCTTCGCAAACTGGAGGTAAGGCGAGCGGAGCTGCGTGTCGACGTGCTCATGGTGGAGTGGAAAGAGCGCCTCGCGCACCTCAGCGCGGGCCTTGCCACCATCGAAGCGGTGAGGCCCGTCCTGGCCGAATGGCTGGAAAGGCGTCACGGCACCCTGACCTTCCGCCTGACGCAGGTCCTCTCGGAGCACGGCTACTTCGGGAGGTACCTGTGTCGCATAGGGCAGGAGATGACGTCGGGGTGCCACCATTGTGGCGCGGGCGACGAGGAGGACACGGTAAACCACACTGTCGCTGTGTGCCCTGCGTGGTGTGAGGAGCGCCACACCCTCGTCGCCCAAATCGGCGCGGACCTGGCGCTCCCGGCCCTGGTTCTGGCCATGGTCGGGGGCGATCCTGGATGGACGGTCGTCGCCTCCTTTTGCGAGGCAGTCATGTCCGCAAAGGAGGCGGCGGAGCGGGAGCGGGAGCCAACCACCACACCCCCCTTCCGCCAACGCAGGCCACGCCGGCAGCGCCGGAGGGCCAGTAACGACCTCCGGCCGCCGTAAAAAGTGACCGCGGGCGGCCCCTCGGGGGAGGACCCGCCGCCCGCACTATTGCCGCGAGGGAGAGGGCCGCGTGCTGTTCTGCGGCCCCCCTCAACTGTTGATCCAGGAGAGCGCCGGGAGACGAAATCCTGACCCCCGGTGCCAACAATTTAGAAGGGGCCTGCCTTAAGACAAAGAGCGGGCTGGCGCCGGCCCGGGCCACGAGATCGGCTGGCCATATATCCGTGGGCCCGGGCGTGGGCGATAGGAGAACAGCGGGGTTTTTAGTGGGTAGTCGGATGGTCGAACATCTTTCCTCCACCTCTCTTGCTCGGTCCCCCCGGGCCGGGGGAACCCGTCAAGAGAGGTTTTTCCCCGAGACCAAAAAAAAACATTGATAGCAAAAGATAAATTTCTGCCCTTATCCCACAACATATGGGGTCAGCACAACATTTTCTCCCACTCTCCTTTCGTCCGTCATCTCAACATTCACACCCTTTTTGCCATATCATATTTCACACAATCCATCCATCTTTTTTTGATCTCCTGTATCAATCCACTCTCATTTCTATCATTCTGCAAGTATAAACGTGATCCACATAACAAGCGCGTTATATTGATGAAATTACGGGCATTTCAGGAAACGACCATTCCATTCATAACGCTTAATGGCGTGAAATTTATTAAATTGAGCCGAGTCGCAGAGATTGCGGTAATTCATTTTATATCGGTAAAAGGTATTGTAGCGGAAATTCTTCTAAAATTTTAACTTAAAAGAGAGATGTGAAGGTATTCGATTCGATTCAATAAAAATATACTCAGATAGAACACTATAGAACCCCGTCTATACTAGACGTTCCAGTCGTTAAGCTACGGAGGTAATCGAGGTCATTGAAAATTTTCTATTAAACATTATTTTTGTAGTTTTCAGCATGAAAAATAATTAATAATAATTTATCTTAGCAGTCCGTCTGCTCTGATTCAGTGTTATAAAATAATATGCTAATGGAATATTATATACACTGTAAAATTTTGTGGGAAACCATGAATGTGCGCATGAAATATTTTAAGTTTTGCCAATAACATAAACGTGTTTCAGAGGAAATTTATTGCTAATCTCCGCAGCAAGTGTAAAGGTAAGACTACTTTTAAATTTGACCTTTATTTATCATTATCGCTTGGATACAATCCCTACTTACAGAAACACTGCTATCTTACTCACAATTGGCATATCTACATCTGCAGGCACATTGACAATCACAACACTCAAACTCGATTGTATTCGACGCTGTAATAAAACACGTCACGTGCTGAGATCAGCTTGTCGACAGCTCAGAGTCGGTGGCGGGATGAGGAAGCCCCGATTGATTAGGGGGACGCAGTTCTATAAGTTGTGTTAATACATGCTCTGTAATTATGTTCTGGTTTTCCTTATGTCTAATCTACAGATCAGCTGACGCCTCATCTGATATACGCAGACAGTGGCTTCTAGATGTTGTAAAAGCAGTAGAACCTTGCTTCATTTATATTGTTTCTTTTGCTCAATATTTTAACTCGATTGCAACATATGAGGCTTGAAGTTTATCATTGAGAATTGTTTTCTGCGCGCATTTAGCGTCAGACTTACCGCAAACTCGTTTCTTGCGTAAATCAAAAATATGTATATGGTTCTTACAATATTAACTACCATATGATGATATATTATGATATATATAAACTAGCTCCTAATAAACTATCGAAAGCAGTAATAAATTTATTTAATTTTACATTCCCCAAGAAAATTAATGGGTTCCCTGTTATTTTTTCGTACTCCCGGACATATGGAACCGATACGAACAGTTCACTAGCTTTGATATAACAAACTCAAATAAAAAAGACACTTGTGAAATCCTAACACTAATCACATAAACAATAAACTTTCAAACAATAGAACTTCGAGAATTTTATTACAATCATAAAAAAGTTGTTTCCCAAACCACTTTAATCTTTATTTACCCCATATTTTTGTTATAATGCCAATTCAGCGTAATACATCATACGTTCGCGTGGGAGTCGTGAAATAAAACGGAGATTTAATTTTATCGCTTCGATGCCTAGATTTATAACGTTGTTACGATTCTAATTTAAGACACCACCTCTGGTAATAAATGCAATTTTCCATCACATCGTTGCAATCTCCACAAGGTATTCTTTAGTGATATATTTTAAATATAACTGATAAGTTACAATAGTCTCAAGGGACAAATTATTTCTTATCATCATAATTTATTTAACAGACACTGCTCTTTTCGATGAAGAATCTTCCAGTCCTTTTTACAAAGCGCCTTTTACTTGACTTCTTGATACGACACGACATCCAGTCTTTGATGACTTTCTTGGTTTCTTTCTCTTTCGTATTACTTCAATTCTCCCTTCAGTGATGGTTTTGATTAGATCATCATGTGGTGTAAAGTGTCCCAGCATATGTGTTCTTAAATTCTTAATCATGCTTAAAAAGTTCCTTTTCTTTTTCGTCGTATTCAGCACTTGCTCGTTGGTCTTTTTCTCCTTCCAGCTTACCCTCAGCTCAAGTCCCTTCTCGGGATCCTTTTCTTTTGTGTCAGGGTCTACGTTTCACATTCATATAGTGCATTACTTGTGACGTGGGTACATCTTTATAATTTTTTTGCGAACACGTTTTTTGACTTTCTATTGCTCTTTTTTTATTTCTTATATCAATTAATAATCAATATTGTTCAGAATTGTGTTTGATATTTTATTCCTGAATTCAAAACAAAAAAGAATGTAAGTAGTATAGCAGGATAGACGTTTTATCACACTTGAAGAGTAACACAGAGTCCCTGGAGCTCAATTCCAATCACAATTTAAAGCTCTTCGGTAGTAGTTTTGCCATTAAAGCATTATTACTATATTCTGAAGATAATGGAAGATATTGTGTGTGACAAATTGGTGGATGAATAAGCAGACCTAGCTTATCCATTAGCAGGTTAAAGTATATAACGTGTGTACGCAGGTTCACTATCTGTTCTCTTTAGAAGAATGGCGGGATTCAGCATTGGGACATTACACACTGTTACTATATCATGTTATGCAGCAAAACAAGTACATATCAATGTTGATAGTCCAAATTTTATTTTTGGAAGTCCAAAGTAACATATGTGAGGGTTGAAGCAAGAAACAACGATAAAAATCAAACCTAAAATAAAATTGTAGAAGTAAACTATAATACGAGTAATATAAACACTAATCTTTTTTTTTCAGACTTTACTTTCGTATACACTGTTCTGAGACAATCTGTCACTGTCGTATTAAAACCCATCTTAATTAACAATTAACAAGGCTGTCGGCAACTTCAAACAATTACTCAAAGATTCAGGGGGACGGCGCAAACAGATTGTATTATCCACTTACCAAATATCCGCTTAGGCTTTTATTTCCCAAAGGATGTCAAGGCCGAGTTTTATGTGCATTGTTGAAGTAATCCATAGAGTTACAATAGATTTAGAAAAATATATGAAACTAGAATTGGCAAAAGAAATATAAATAATGATCAAAATAAATAGAAATTCAATTAATGATGAAAAAAAATTTAAAAAAAATTAATAAAAAGGTAAGAAATCAATAATGAATAACATAACTGAATATATAAGAAACTATAAGATGAAATAGTAATTATTATAAAAACTTTCCTAGCGACTGGAGAATGCAGCGCTTAATTTTGACAGTTTTGATGCCGCTGTAACATATAAGCGAATGGACTGAATCATATGACAATTCATATGATTCAGTCCATTCGATTATCGATTATCGATTCGTTACGATAAAGAGGTCGTCAATATTATCTAACAATTTCCTTTCAATAAAGGAGATTGTTAGATAATATTGACGACCTCTTTATCGTAACGGATAACGTACTTCGGTAAGCTTACGGAGCTCACGGGTTCGATTCCCGTATCGCGTTTGGGTGTTTATATATAATATGTTTTTATTTACCAAAAAAGCATATATGTAATGATAGGTCTTTACCTATAAAATTGCCGTTCTGCAGTACTGGCCATTTCAAATGAAAATAATTTTTTTTTTGGCTAAGAATTCTAATTTCAAATTAATTTTATTCTAAAAATATGGAACTCTTTTTTCAAAAGTAGTCATTTGTTTATTGATTAGTGTTACATTTTCATCGCATTTCAATCTTTTTGTCATCATGTTAAAAGTTCGAGTAATTATGGAATATAAGCGGCACGCGACATCAACGACGTTTACGGAGCTAACACAACAAACCAACGCACCACCTGTTATTGGTTTGCTCGCTTCCGTTCTGGGAATTTCGACCTGAAAAATGAACCTCGCGGTCGTCCGAAGACTGGTCGACAATGACGAATTAAAGGCGATTGTGGAAGCTGATGATACACAATCTACGGCTGAATTAGCGGCAGCTTTCGACGTTAGCGTCAAAACAATATTGGTCCATTTGCGTCAAATTGGCAAAGTAAAAAAGCTTGACAAATGGGTGCCCCACGAACTCAATAATCGCCAGCGCGAAGTACGCATCGAGACGTGCCTTGCACTGGTCAACAGACACACAAATGAAGGAATTTTGAACCGCATTGTTACCTGCGATGAAAAATGGATTCTGTTTGATAACCGCAAGCGCTCAGCAAGTTGGTTGGATCCTGGTTCAGTACCTAAACAATGCCCTAAACGAAAACTTACCCCTAGAAAAGTGATGGTCACTGTATAAACTGCCACTGCGTTGGCAAAGATACGTTGATTGCATGGGTGATTACTTCGATTAATACAAATAAAAAATACATGAAAAAAATTCGTTTAATTTTTTTCATACAAAACGGCAATTTCATAGGTAAAGACCTAATATATCAGTTGGCTAGTAATACCCATAACACAAGTGCTATGCTACTTAGTTTGGGACTAGATGACGTTGTGTGAATTGGCACTAAATATTTATTTATTTATTTATATTAAGTTGAAGTTACTAGGTGGTAAGACTCCAAGCTCGCCTGGATAGCAACCAACCCTGGATTTAAAACATGTCGCCATAATATGTTGTATTCCGGCACTAGGGTCCAGTTTCACTTCAAGGCCGGCAGCGCGTTGGCAATGCCTCTGGTCTATAGACGAACTCAAACATCTATAGGCGACGGCTGCCTACTATCGGCTGGGCCGTTTGCTTGACTGCATATTTTTATTATTTTATTGTTGTACGACAGTAAACATGCTAAAATCCCGCTTAGAATTTAGAAGTTACCGTCGTCTGTGGGTGTTTGCAACGCCAGTGGCATAGCGAATACGCTACTGTCCCATATGAGTACAGAAACTTGGTCACTAATGCCGGCACACAACACAAGGTTATTATGGCGACATACTCAAGACCAAAGATGGTCTCCATCCAGACGGGCTTAGGGCCCTACCACGTAGCTAGGGTTGTTTTGTCACCTTTTACGACAGGCTGACCTCGGCCGCAGAGGTCAGTATTATTCAGCAAACATGGTGTTATCGAAATTGAATTATTATACATGTATAATTTTCCTTTTCAATATTACACGTTGTTTCTACTTTGCCGTTTTGTTCCCCATTTCATTTTCCGACCATCCATTTGTAACGGCGTGCTCTTACTGACGTTTATCTACTTTTATTACCGACCCCCTTTGTGCCATAAGTCTTTATATCGTTTGCATTAAATATATTCCTCACATTGAGTTTCAGTTTCTCTCAAATCTTTTAAGCTTTTAAAGGTGTGCACAATAATCCGTTTTATTAACTTTTAGTGCTGATTTTCCAAATTTTTAAGGGTCCATAACATGTATAAATCTGTTGGACATGTCAAGACGACGAGCAGCTATAATTCTCTGACTCATATACAACACAACGCCTCATATGTTGACTTCATA
Source organism: Malacosoma neustria (assembly GCA_963693495.1). Taxonomy (NCBI): domain Eukaryota; kingdom Metazoa; phylum Arthropoda; class Insecta; order Lepidoptera; family Lasiocampidae; genus Malacosoma; species Malacosoma neustria. The sequence continues at coordinate 21,269,632 of OY856378.1, read as the reverse complement.
TCTCCTCATATCTACTTATTCTACTAGTATGCCGATGAAAGAAGTTTTTGTTTTAAATGGAAACTTCATTGATTTGTTTTTTTTTTATAAAACATTTACACTGTGAATCATTATAAATGTATGTCATTGTAATTGTATGTTTCCCATATAAATAAATATATATTTCGATTTTCTATTTATATGTGTCTATGACCTATTTATTATAAATAGATAGGACCTTTTAGTAAGCTAAAATACCGTACCTACCTATTATATATATCTAATTTATTAATATAGTATATTAAGCAGTGTAAGATTAATTTTTCCTTATTCAAATTTGTATGCACATAATAGCACTCTCTGATCTCTTTTGCGTGAAATAAATATGCTTCGAAGTAACTAGCTCTCCAACTCGGCACTATTATAACCAATTATCCAATCATAATAGAACAGACATTTAGAGGATGGAATATAAATTACATATATGGTTTACCATCCGCACTCTCTTATCTACTTGAAAAGTTTATTTTTTGATTATTAAAACACGATTCAAGGGCTATACCCGTATTTGTTGTTAGACAGTTGTAAATGTATGATGGTATGAGTTTTTTTAGAACTGGATGTAAAATTGATATGATTGTATTGCATTTATACGAACACCTATGCTGAAATCTTATACAAATGTTTGCTTTCCACCACTTTTGTTAGAAACTTTTTACTTTTTATTATTTTAATTTCTATATATATTTTCTTTCTTAGAATTTACGAGATTTTATTAAGATTGCAGTTCTATTTTCTCCCAGTTAATTCTTAACTTTATTACAATTACTCTAGACATACAAATTGAACTTTCTTTCTTTGTATCAAATAGTAAAGTACTGTCTGACCAATTACAACGAAAAAAAATAGTTTCTTCAGTTTTCTGTTATTTTTAAATAAATGTTTCATAGAAGAACATTGATGAAATAAGTAATAGTTTAAATAACTAAAAGACACGATTATTAACATAAGAATAAAATTACTGACGTTCGATATAATAAATCATTATAATTTTTTTATAAGTTTCACTCCGAAATGCATTTTAAAAATATCGTACAAAGCACCCCACGCTTTTTAGAACAGTGACATTAATTTTCTCGTCAGTAATTTTATTCTTATGTTAAGAACTATTTTTTTCTTTTTAGTTTGATTAACTATAAAATATAATTAATTTGTGGTCAATTCCCAATCGGTAAATATTTTTATTAATTTAACACCATCTTTCGGCAGTGTTATTATTAATTTAACGCCATCTTCTGGCAGTGTTATTAATACTTGGGTCGAACAACTTAGTATTGACGGCTCTCTGATGACGTCGATGACGACGCCCGACGTCAGCGTCACGTGACTGACCGAGCGGAGAGATAGGTGCGGGAAAGGTCAGTGGTCAGTAATTGAGGACTAGGACGATGAGGTTGGTGGAATCTTCCACTTTAAAATTTCAAAAATATGTTTACAGGGGGGGAGACACTAAGTTCCTCAACCCAATTAGCCAAACTAGCCAAGCAGCAGAGGGGGGGGGGGTTCACAACACAGTCGAAATCCCCGAAATTTTAGAGTTTCAGATAATTCAGACAATTTCCAGTACAAATTAATTATTTAATTACGAGAGCGAGTTGATCTACCCAAAGTAAGCAAACCGTCTAGATCTGAGTATCCTGGTAAGGATAATGATACAAACTATACAAATTATTGAATTGTCATCGGTCTTTGATAAGTATGCCAAATTTCGAGTTAATGCGACGTTTTAAAGGGGGTCAATGTCATTTTCAAAATTTTCGTTACATACTAAAATACAAACACACTAACATACGTATGAAGCTAATAAAAGCGTGTTAAAAAAACACATAATTCAATCATTGTGGCAATACTCAAAAGCACACCTTCATCTGTGGGTCATCATTATCATCATTAGCTTGGACTTGTTCCACTCATTTGGGTTCGGCATAATATTTGGAGTATACATAAGTCTTTTCCGGTTTTACTAAGAGATGGCGCCACCGAACAATATGCCACGTATAAATTTGACACCATGTCAGTTTATTTGTATGACAATAACCTACAGAAACACATACAAGTTTAATCTGCCAATTGACAAAAGTGCGAAAACGAGCAATTGCAGGACGATGACCCTGCTCAAACACAACAGCAATTAGAAGAAGCATTAAAAGTAACACAAGAAACAATTAGTAGACGTTTCGGGCAATGGGGAAAATCCATAAACTTGGTAAATGGGTCCCACGCGATGTGAATGAACGACAAATGGAAAATCGCAGTCCTTTGTGAAATGCTGCTATAACGCTACGAATGAAAATCATTTCTGCACCGAATCGTGACTGGTGACGAGAAATTAATTTATTTTGAAAACCCAAAGCGAAGAAAATGGTGGCTGGCACCTGGCAAAGCTGGCCATTCAATACCAAGGTCAAATCGCTTCGGCAAAAAGATCATGTTTTGTGTCTGGTGGGACCAGATCGGTAATGTTTATTATGAACCCTTGCAGCCCCTAAAAACCGTTAACGCACAACGCTATCACCAACAAATAATTTAAATCACTTATTAATCGAAAAATGACCGGAATGGGCCAGGAGACATGGCAAATTGATTTGAGTGAGTTACACTACAATGCACCGTCTCACATAGCAAAAGTAGTGAAAGACACTTTTAAATCGTTTGGATGGGACATCCTTTCGCATCCGCCGTACTCCCCTGACCTGGTGCCATCAGACTATCACCTCTTCGCATCAATGGGGCATGCGCTCGCACAGCAGTACTTCACCGATTTCGAGGAAGTTGGAAAGTGGTTTAACGAATGGTTTGCCGCAAAAGAGAAATAATTTTTCTGGCAAGGTATTCATAATTTACCTGAAAGATGGGCTAAGTGTGTAGAAGCCGAAGGCCAATATTCCAAATAAACTTAAAATTTATTTCCTTTGAAATTAATGTATTTATTTTAGCACAAAAACCGGAAAAGACTTATGCATACATCGGTATGTCTTTTTTCTATTTTAATCTGTCCTGACATTCTTTATCTATCCATTTACAAATCTCCATCACTCTTTTCATGGCTTTTTACCTTTGTCCTTGTATACTACTCTTATCAGGTTCTCTTCTCCTTACTTTCAGGTTCAATATTCTTTAAGTAATGTGGTCGGCGTCCCTTCTCATCACATTCTCGTACCATGCCAATCTCCACTCAATTTATCATTTATAGGTGCAACTTTTAGAAATCCTCTTATATACTTGTTTCTCGCTTTATCCATGCTTGTCACTTCACACATCCTATCCGTCCACCCATCTTAACCTGAGTAAAACACTTGTAAGAAATTATTGTATATGACATAAACACTACGCATAAGAGAGTTTTTTGACTTTAACATGTCCCTGCCATTTCAACGTTGTGGCAGCACAGTTGAAGTTGAATATCTTATAATCTTATAGTAACTCATTTGCAGTTTATATGATCAATAACGATTCCTGTCAAATATTCACCATCATTTCTGTTTGTTGCTTCATCTCCTTTTTCTATCTCTACTTCTACACTGACAACTTCAACAGTGTGTCTAACTAGACACACTAAAGAACCTTTAGAATAACCTACTCGTATGTAAAATATGTAATACTAGCTGACCCGGCAAACCTTGTTCTGCCATGAAAAAAAAACAGGAAAAAAATATAAATTAATTACGTTCACCCCTCTTTCGCGTCAAATAGTAATCTATGTCCTTTTCTAATATCTAGTTTGTCTTAGTACCGAAATTCATCAAAATTGGTTCAGCAATTTAGGCGTGAAAACGTACAGTACTTAATGTGCTTATTAGTGAATCCAGCTAAGTCCAAATATTTACTGTTTGGCAGTAAAAATCAGTTAAGAAACCTTAACTCAACATGTAGAGTTGACGGCTGTCGCCTCCTTTTGCGAGGCAGTCATGTCCGCAAAGGAGGCGGCAGAGCGGGAGCGGGAGTCGACCACCACACTCCCCTCCCGCCAACGCAGGCCACGCCGGCGGCGCCGGAGGCCCAGTAACGACCTCCGGCCGCCGTAAAAAGCGGCCGCGGGCGGCCCCTCGGGGGAGGAGCCGCCGCCTGCACTATTGCCGCGAGGGAGAGGGCTGTGTGCTGTTCTGCGGCCCCCCTCAACTGTTGATCCAGGAGAGCGCCGGGAGACGAAATCCTGACCCCCGGCGCCAACAATTTAGAAGGGGCCCGCCTTAAGACAAAGGGCGGGCCGGCGCCGGCCCGGGCCACGAGATCGGCAGGCCATATATCCGTGGGCCCGGGCGTAGGCGATAGGAGAACAGCGGGGTTTTTTAGTGGCTAGTCGGATGGTCGAACATCTTTCCCGGAGTCCCACATATCCCTCGGTCCCCCCGGGCCGGGGGAACCCGTCAAGAGAGGTTTTTCCCCGAGACCAAAAAAAAAAAAAAAAAAAAAAAAAACATGTAGAGTTACACCGGCCCGGGCCACGAGATCGGCAGGCCATATTATATCCGTAGGCCCGGGCGTAGGCGATAGGAGAACCCACCATCGAAGCGGTGAGGCCCGTCCTGGCTGAATGGTTGGAAAGGCGCCACGGCGCCCTGACCTTCCGCCTGACGCAGGTTCTCTCGGGGCATGGTTGCTTCGGGAGGTACCTGTGTCGCATAGGGCGGGAGATGACGTCAGGGTGCCACCACTGTGGCGCGGGCGACGAGGAGGACACGGTGAACCACACTGTCGCCGTGTGCCCTGCGTGGCGCGAGGAGCGCCGCGCCCTCGTCGTCCAAATCGGCGTGGACCTGTCGCTCCCGGCCCTGGTTCTGTCCATGGTCGGGGGCGATCCTGGATGGACGGCCGTCGCCTCCTTCTGCGAGGCAGTCATGTCCGCAAAGGAGGCGGCGGAGCGGGAGCGGGAGTCAACCACCACACTCCCCTCCCGCCAACGCAGGCCACGCCGGCGGCGCCGGAGGGCCAGTAACGACCTCCGGCCGCCGTAAAAAGCGGCCGCGGGCGGCCCCTCGGGGGAGGACCCGCCGCCCGCACTATTACCGCGAGGGTGAGGGCTGCGTGCTGTTCCGCGGCCCCCCTCAACTCCTAGAGTTGTTAGGAGAGCGCCGGGGGGACGAAACCCTGACCCCCTGGCGCCAACACTTTAGAAGGGGCCCGCCTCAAGACAAAGGGCGGGCCGGCGCCGGCCCGGGCCACGAGATCGGCAGGCCATATATCCGTGGGCCCGGGCGTAGGCGATAGGAGAACAGCGGGGTTTTTTAGTGGGTAGTCGGAAAAATCCCGGAGTCCCACATATCCCTCGGTCCCCCCGGGCCGGGGGAACCCGTCAAGAGAGGTTTTTCCCCGAGACCAAAAAAAAAAAAAAAAAAAAGGCGATAGGAGAACAGCGGGGTTTTTTAGTGGGTAGTCGGATGATCGAACATCTTTCCCGGAGTCCCCCATATCCCTCAGTCCCCCCGGGCCGGGGGAACCCGTCAAGAAGATTTTTCCCCGAGACCAAAACAAAACATGTAAGAAAGAAAGAAAGAAAGAAAATATGTTTATTTAGGACTTAAAGTTATTATTTACAATTTATAATTATATACTATATATTTGTCCCAAATTGGTCCCAGCTCAGCATTTGCTGATGGAATTTACCAGCGCTGATCTTCCGCTGGGGCCATTAAGTGACACCACTAACATTATATACACAATAACACAATAACCACAATAACACGTGTGCACTTTACACATGATAGAAGTGAAACCCTGAAAAATGTAAACCTCAATGTAATAAAAACATAAACAGAAAAGTAAAAGTTTATGGAGTTATGCAACTTAGAGCTACACATCGCTTGAACTTTGAGGTGAAATTATCAGTGTTAAAATTAACTTAAGTTTACAAATTACAAATTTTTCCAAAAAACTTTCAAAACTATATTAAATCAAACCATTCCTCAAAGTAGATTCCATATAAAGAGAGAAAAAAAAACTCAACTGTATTTCATTGTAATAAAGTGGCAATTCAAATAGATATATGAGTAATACAATGCAATCATTTAAAAATTACTCTATAGAATAAGCCTTAAGCTATTATTCATAAGGTTGGTATTAGTGGAGCAAAAACACTCAACTGTATTTCATCATCATTGTAATAAAGTCGCAATGCGAATAGATATGTATAAGTAATGCATTGCAATCATTTAAAAATTACATTATTTATTAAGCCTTATGCAATAAAATAAAATAATAAACTATTATTAATAATGTTGGTATTAGCGAAACAAAAAAAAAAATTATGTGAATTTTTCGGTTTCATTAAGATTCAGATCACAATGATGCTAGAGAAGTTTTCACTTTAAAAAAAAAAAAATCATCAAACAACAATTACATTACACTTAAAACTACTAACATATATTGAAACTATAATCTATAATATAATTTAAAAATGAAATAAAACAAACAAGTAAACTACTGACTATAAGACACTAGTCTCAAACGCCAAATGTAGAGTTACACACAATGGAGTTGATATCGAAGTCGAGTCAGTGAAGCGCGAAGTCTGGGCCTAATAATAGATAGTGAACTCAGGTTTGAAAAACGCGTCGGCCAATCTGTAAAACATGTTTTTATAAGTTAAGAGTGCTATATAAAATTAGGCCATACTTAAACCAGAGCATGAGGATCTTACTAGTTGAGTCATTGATACTATCTAAACTAAATTATTCTGACATGATGATGTTTGGTCCCCGCTTGCTGAGCTGAACTCAGAGACTAATACAACGGGTCCAAAATGCTTGTGCATGATTTAGTTTTAAAATTCCGGCAAGAGGTCATGTGACTAAAACCTCTAAACCAGTGTTCATCCTTAAAAATGAAGCACCGTCAGAAGTTGCATCTCGCTTGTTTACTTTCAGTGTTATAAAACATAACTCTCCGCTATGTCTTTATGAGAAGTTGTCATGGTTTTCCTCTCGGGGATCGGGAGCTCTGCGCCAACGCTGCACTCAGTTAGCTACCTCACACCATTGTACAGCCGTGTTCAGAGGTAGTTTTAAGTATAGTGCTACAAAATGTTGGAATAACATTCCATCACCAATCAGAAACCAACCAACTATTGCTGGATTTCGTTTGAAACTTAAAAAATTCTTACATGATCATCAAACAAAGCAAGCAGATTTTGTACTTGATACCAGTGCCTTTTAGGTGCAACAAATTTTTGTAATATTTTTTTGTATTTCGAATTATTATAATTTTTAATATGACTATTGTAATTAGTAAGTAATTTTGTGTTATTCTTTCTATTTTGTGCTTAATACAAATGTGTAAGTGCAATGTGTAACACGTCAATGTATAAGTATAATATTCTATGTTGTTTTTTGTAGTTGTCATTCGTTTGTCCGTGTCATCATTCGGTGGGCCTAGCGGAAAACCAGCGCAGGTATTTTAAACCAGAAAATGCTGAGGTAGGTCTAATTTAGGTACTTTTTAGTTTTACTAGTATGTAGTAGTTGTGTATATTGGGCAAACCTAAATAAATATTATTCTTTCTTTCTTTCTTACAGACATATAGAGTTACTTTCACATTTATAATATTATAGATATATTGTATATAATAAATCAATCTGTTATGAATTCCTACACTCTTTATTTAAACGAAACAGCGTTGAATACATTTTTGAAATTAGTTTTTACTAAAAGAAAATTTTAGCAATGTAATACTCGAGAGGGTAGTCTAATAGTTTTGACTATTCGACTCGCATACCTTCAAATTAAACAACAGTGGATAATAGCACTTTACGCAATAATGCTTGCTAATATATATATAAATATTCTAGCATAGTTCGTATTAAATTGTTATGGAGCCATTTCAAAAGTACTCGCGTTATACCACTAATGTATCATAATATAAAATTATGAAGCTTGGTGTGCAATAAGATACAAAGAAATTTTTAAAACACAGTATCCATAGTTTATAAATTTAGAGCCTGAAAACAAGTTAGTGGCTATTGTCAGATTAAATATTTTGCTTGTCTATTTCGTCGACTTTATTCTATGACACTTTAATTAAACGTCGAAGAGGCTCAATGATAAAGGTGCAATAGATGTCACTACGAGATAGATGTAAAGTTTCTTTGTGAATCAACTAGCTAGAGTAACCCCCTACGACCATCACCTTCACATTTATCCATCCATCATTTTCTTTTACAAATCTCTACAGAGGATTCCTAATTAAATTGTAATATACAAGTTGATAAAGTTTATTTATTTAAAACTAATGGCTGTAAGTTTTACTTGGTGTCTCTTAAATAATGTAAAAATTTTGCTTCACGTACAGCATGCTCCGGTCGTTGACTCTTGCAACTGCAATGCGCTTGCGAAGTACTAAACAAACTTCCATTTGTGATGCTGCCAATTAGTAGAGGATCTGAATATTTTGTATTCACAATGTTACAAGAATGTCTGGGAATGTTAATTGATTCTTGGCGACACGTCTGGTTTAATAACTACGTAAGTAGCATTCCGTGTTTAAAGCTTGAAACTAAGACGGGAAAAATATTTGTATCTCGTCAAAAATATTTTTATTTCTAATCTGGATGTACTTATACAGATTTGTATTATTTGTAAAGATTAATCTTAAAATGATGTTTAAATCAATGGAATGTATGGGAAAAATATATATCCGTCGAATTGATAACCTCCTCCGTTTTTTTCGTCGGTTAATAAAAGAAAAATTATTGCACAACAATGGCTCATGTATGAATACTGAAAATGATGAAGCAACGAAATTCTTAATACTTAAAACTTCAAAGTAGAGTCATTGTGATCCTTAGATCCCAATGACTACTTTGAAGTTTTGCCCAGGAAGCTAGGAGAAGGATCTTATAAGAAGCAAAAGAAAATGGATCTCAGATGGTCTCGGGGAAAAACCTCTCTTGACGGGTTCCCCCGGCCCCGGGGGACCGAGGGATATGTGGCACTCCGGGATTTTTCCGAATACCCACTAAAAAACCCCGCTGTTCTCCTATCGCCTACGCCCGGGACCACGGATATTTGGCTTGCCGATCTTGTAGCCCGGGCCCGCGCCGGCCCGCCCTTTGTCTTAAGGCGGGCCCCTTTTAAAGTGTTCGCGCCAGGGGGTCAGCGTTTCGTGCCCCCGGCGCTCTCCTGTAACAAATCTAGGAGTTGAGGGGGGCCGCGGAACAGCACGCAGCCCTCACTCTCGCGGCAATAGTGCGCAGCCGCTCTTTACCGCGGCCGGAGGTCGTTACTGGCCCTCCGGCGCCGCCGACGTGGCCTGTGTTGGCGGGCCTCCTTTGCGGATATGACTGCCTTGCAAAAGGAGGCGACAGCCATCTATCCAGGATTGCCCCCGACCATGGACAGAACCAGGGCCGGGAGCGACAGGTCGCGTGGCGGTACCTCCCGGCGCACCACAGGTACACGGCGACAGTATGGTCCACCGTGTCCTCCTCGTCACCCGCGTCACAGTGGTGGCACCCCGACGTCATCTCCCGCCCTATGCGACACAGGTACCTCCCGAAGCAACCGTGCCCCGAGAGGACCTGCGTCAGGCGGAAGGTCAGGGCGCCGTGGCGCCTTTCCAGCCATTCGGCCAGGACGGGCCTCACCGCTTCGATCGTGGCGAGGCCCGCACTGGGGTGCGCGAGGCGCTCCTTCCACTCCACCATGAGCACCTCGTTGCGTAGCTCCGCCCGCTTTACCTCAACTTCGCGAGGCGCGAGGCGGGAGCCACGCTCGGCCGCATCCCAGCGCCACTGGTACAATAGCGCCAGGACTCGGGCCTCGAGGTCCCATGGTGGGGATCCGAAGGTCGCTTCGAAGGACACTGTGCGGTATCCCCTAATCGCCCTGACGGCCAGGACACGCTGCGGCCTGCAAAGCAGCGCCGTCGTTTTGGCCGTCAGACGATCCGTCCAGATCGGGCGGTTTAGCACACCTAAGCTAGGTTGGAGGCAAGTTTTGTCTTGCTCTCCAGTTGACCCCTAAGTCGTTAATAGTGCTAAATAATATTATCTAAATATTTCCTGCAACTATTTTCAATATAGCCGTTAAAACCGAATTTACAATGTTATAGAACTATAATCATCTGCCATAAACATTATAGTCCGGTCAATTTAGACATTCGAAGTTACATAAAGTCCCAACAAGCTGAAAATCAGTGAAAGTGTTCAAAACATAATTATAAACAATATTTAAAAGTTCCCCATCATTCCCGTGTATGGAATTTTTTTTATTCAAGGTCAAAGGTCAAAAAAATGATTTTTTCGCGATTTTCAGCAAAACGGTGAGTTTTATCATAAAAGTACCTCAGACAAAAATTGTAGATCATAAAATTATCTATAAAAAATGTTTCTATACTTTTTTCCTACGAGCCACCGTTTCTGAGATATAACGATACTTCACTCTCATTTTTAGGTCTAAATTGACCGGACTATTACTATAGGTTGCAAATTAAAACTTTAAATCTATACAAATAACTTTGCTTCGGTCCGTTTAAAGAATAATGGAACTTTTAAATACTTGTTTATTCAAAGAAAACAGATTGAAATCGAACCAGTTAAACTTTGGTAAAGTTTGCAAACTCAATTTCAAAAAGGATTCTGTGAATTTATATTGGAAAGGCATAAAATGCATCCAAGACAATTAATCGTCCTTTGATTTAAATATAATAAATTGTTATTTTCATTTACAGGATTACAGGATTTTACAGGATTAGTGCCACTGGTAACGTCTGCAGAAGTCCAGAATTGTCTTCGCCGCATGAAAAATTGGAAAGCTGTCGGAGCCGATGGAGTCCCCATCGAAGCCTGGAAGGCGGTGGGCTCTCGTAGTGTGAGCACTTAACCGTCCTTTTCAACCGGACACTCCTCACCGGTACGATCCTGAACCAATGGAGACTGAGTATCCTATGTATGTTTAGATCTTTAAAACTACGCAATGGATTCGATGCGGTATTTTTAATAGAGTGATTCAAGAGGAAGGTTTATATGTATAATCTCTACATGGTAGGGCCTCAAGCCCGTCTGGATGGCGACCACCTTTGGTCTTAAGTATGCCGCCATAATAACCTTGTGTTGTGTTCCGGCATTAGTGACCCAAGTTCCTGTACCCTGATGGGACAGCAGCGTGTTCGCGATGCCACTGGTGCTCCAAACACGTATAGGCGACGGTAACTGCTAAATTCTAAGCGGGCTGTCAACTTGTCTGCTGTCCTACGCAATAAAAAAAAACTATTTCAAGATAAAGACCTAAAAATAATTTCAAAGCAGAAAACTTACCGAACCATTTCGCGTTTTAGACAGCAACGGCACTATTTCCCTCTCTACAGCAGCCACTGCCAGTAATGGAGCGAATATGGCTAAAGATACCAGCCATATCAAGCCTAGAAGTATGCAGGCACCACGCCGTGAGGGCATCCAGGGCTGCCTGAGAGATTGCGTGATGGCCAGGTATCGGTCGACTGACATCGCTGTGATCGTGAACACACTAGATGCCACTGCCACGCCTGGAAATAATTATTTCTTTCAGTTATCGTGTTTTTGACATTCAAAATGTATTAGTTTACAATGAGCTTATATGGAATAAGATTTAAAACTAATCTTAATCACTTTTCTCTCTATGGATGTATGTAAGGAGTGTTCATAGCGACAAAATGTTTTCGTTGCCTCTATAAAACCTACAGGTTAAGATAAGTCAAGATAAAAAGTCATTTAAAGGAAAAATAAAACACGAGGTAATGCTCACCTCATTGCTTCTATGTGTTAAAGAGGAGAAAACCATTTATTATATTATTATTAGATACACAAGTATCTCAACTCATTCCGTTTTACTTTTTGGGTTTTCTTTGCGACGACAATATGTGTGCAGCCTTTGTAATTTGCTCATAGTAGCATTTTCTTCTCAAAATAAACCCGCATTTTCAGGTTTATTTGGAGCAAACAGTTTTATTTTCTGTTTATGATATTGTATTAGCAATATCTTTCTAATTTTTGGCAATTTACTAGAAAATTACCTAGTTGTACACTAATTCCAAGAGCCAATTACTATCTATCTAAGATGCTAAAATAACGTAAAATTACGTGTAACCTTTCATTAATTTTATATCAGTTTTCACGAGCTTTTAGATAATTGATTTTTCATCCCAACCCTTTGATCGAAGTTCAAAGACCCGTATGAACTTAAAGACTTTTGTAATTAAAAAAATAAGTCAAGTTCGAATAGCAATTTCTTATTGTGGTTGCGTTGAAAGTCTGCCTAGACCGCTTTTGAATCAAAATTTAGGAGAACCAAATGGATTGGTAAAGTGAGACATATAACAAACAGTCTAAAGGTGAGACAGGTAAGGTGAGTACTCCAAGCAATATACTTCATTCAGGAATAAGTTAACATTAAATTATCAAACTTTTTGTTATTAACATACGTACATTAACATGAATGGTTTAATTTTGTGTTTTGTTCAGGTTTAGTAAAACTTTAGGTATTAGACAGCTTCTTTTAAAAATTATATTATACTTCTTGTATAAATTTCACCACTTTTAGGAACCCTGTGAAGAGTTCGTTAAAACATACTCGTATTTTCTATCATACACATCAAACGTAAAGATTTAATTAAAAACTTCAAACGCGTCGTACCAAATAATGAATGCTGATAGTCCCTTTGTTTAGGGTTTTATATATAATTATATTTTTTTTTTATTATTACAAGCAATTATACCGGTTACACCTATGATTCCGATACGCCTCTAATCCAATACTTAGTAATTATAATAAAAATCACCCGGTGTGTTCAAAATTACGTTTTATTTGCTTTGTTGTACCTGTTTGATATCATTCTCCTAAAAATCGAGTAACACAAATATCCAACTACATACCAATTTCAATATTATCTACTTTTTCTGCAATCTTTTATATATGCTTATATTCAAACGGATTTCAAAATATATGTTTCTAATTATCAATATGGATTCATAAGCTTAAGATCTAACTTCACTGATTCAGTTAATTTTATTAATATGTATTGACTTTAGTGAGACTTTTGATAAGGTTTTGAATCGTGAAATGTTAGGAAACCTACCAGTTTACAGTATTACCTAGTGCTTACATGGGTTCAGTCTTATATCACTGATAATATTTCTCGGTAGTAGGTGATGGCTTTGAATCAGTGTTACAGGAAAATTGGTTCTGACGTCCTGCAATGTTCATATTTAGGTCCGATTATTTTCAATATATCTGTTAATAATCTGAAAAATTTTCTTAAGTACTTCTCGCCATATATATTTCTGGAATATTTAAAACTAATATAACTAGTTAAGAAGTTATTTACGATATAACAACGTTGACGTGTATAATGAACTTGTGGAGCAGCCACCATGGATGCTCATGTATGCTAATGATATCGCGCTTGTACATTCGGACAAGGGCAGGTTAATGCGGCGCGTGAAGGCATGGAAGGAGTCGTTTGAGAATGGCAGTCTGAAGATCAATGTGGTGAAGACCGAGTATACTACGAGTATAATTAAGAACCATTATTAACTCAAGTAAGTTATTATATATTGTATATAATTTATACCCTGTAATATATAGTATATACCCTGTAGTGTCTTGCTTTTCTTGCAATAAGTAAAATTATTTTTATTCGTGCAGGGGCATAGAAAGAATACTAACCTCTGCGGCCGGGATCGGCGTGTCGTAAAAGGCGACAAAACAACCCACCCTAGCTACGTGGTAGAGCCTCAAGCCCGTCTGGATGGCGACCACCTTTGGTCTTAAGTATGCCGCCATAATAACCTTGTTTTGTGTTCCGGCATTAGTGACCCAAGTTCCTGTACCCTGATGGTACAGCAGCGTGTTCGCGATGCCACTGGCGTTGCAAACATCCATAAGCGACGGTAACTGCTAAATTCTAAGGGAGCCATCAGCCTGTTCGCTGTTCTACAGCAATAAAAAAAAATTATTTATAATTTATGACCTAATTACACCTTTTACCCAGACTAGATTCAAAGTTATATTTTTTTTACAATTTTCAAGACTTTAAAATTATGAAACTACAAAAATGTACATAATACCATCCATATTTAAATGAGAATTAAATACCATGTACATTTAAAAGGCTCTTAAAGTAAATTTGCTTTAACGAGAACAAATATCATCTAATCTGAGAACTTATTCCGAGAAATACATAATTTTAGTCTAATTTTCAGCGCCAACTAGCGGTTGATTTTGACTAACATACCTACAGTGAAATCCATTTGTAAAAAAAATCAAAAGGCAATATAAAAAGGATATGTATTTAAAGATAAGAAAAGGCTATAATAAAAAGCTTTACCACCTATTACCGCATCCTCACTTTAAAAGCTAGCCATAAAATAAATCACTTAGTTTACAACCTGGTCTTAAATTAGTTTTTTTTAGTTTATCTCTGTATTTTTATTATTACTTCCACAGCATTAATCTAGCTTTGTTATATGGTATGTTATAAATGATAAGGTAGACTAAACTTTTTATTTCTATCCGGTACCAGATTTTTTTTATTGCTGAGGTACAGCTTATAGTCTGACAGTTGGTCTAAAAGAATATCGCCATAATAAACTAGTGTACTAGCGTTAGTGACCCAAGTTCCTGTATTAGTATGGGACAGCAGCGTACTGCGGTGCTTCTAGCGTCGCAAACATCCATAGGTGCCGTCAGTTCTGTTCTTTACTGTACTATTCTTTATCAATAAAAAAAAACTTAACAAAATATTGAATCAAAAGCCAAATAAAGAAGTAATATTTTCCTTGTGGAAACAATTTTAACATTATCAATACGTCCCAATTAGAATTCACAGCTCATTCTTCCAAATTTTCAATACGGAAATAAATATTTTTGAAGTTCGATCTAATGAGATTTTGTGAAAGAAGGATAGACATGTCTGGAATTGTAAGGATTTTTATTAAACAGTGGTTATATTGGTGGGCTGAAAAGTTCGTAGGCTAACATAGAATGTTTTTTTTGATACTATTTGATTTGTTTATTCAATATAGTTGCATTCGAGAGCGATACAACGATTATAGCGGTCATACAATTTTTCGATACCAGTTTTATTGTACGATTACTCTGTATACTCTTCATCAACGCAAAATTTCTGTCCAGCGAACATTCTCTTGAGGTCTGAGAACAAGAAAAAGTCGCTGGGGGCCAAATCTGGAGAATACGGTGGATGCGGAAGCAATTCGAAGCCCAACTCATGGAATTTTGCCATCGTTTTCATTGATTTGTGACACGGTTCATTGTCTTGATGACAATGAACGCTATGTTGATGATCGCTGTTGATGGTTTTTCCTTTTTTAAGATAGTCCATGAATATTATACCATGTGCATCCCAAAATATTGATGCCATAACCTTGCCAGCCGACTTTTGCGTCTTTCCACGCTTTGTAGTAGGTTCATTACGTGCAGTTCACTCGGCTGACTGTCAATTGGACTCCAGTGTGAAACGATGAAGCCATGTTTCATCTATTGTCACATATCAACGCAAAAATTCGGATTTATTACGATAAAAATGCTTTAAACACTGCTCAGAATCATCAATTCGTTGTTGTTTTTGGTCAATTGTGAGCTCGCGCGATACCCACTTTGAACAGAACTTTCGCATTTCCAAATATTCATCTAGAATCCAACACATTCCTTTGATATCTTTAGGGTCTCAGCTACCTTAATCAACTTCACTTTTCGGATTTATCCAAAATTATTTTGTGGACTTTTTTGAGGTTTTCGTCGGTAACAGCCTCTTTGGAGCGTCTACTGCGTGCATCGTCCTCGGTGCTCATCTCCCCTCGTTCAAACTTAGCAAACCACTTCACTGCAGAGTCCGAATGATGTTTATCAAGCCAAGCCTTGGCTTCAATAGTATTTTTTTCACCAAAAAGCAATCAAGGGTATTTTATATTAAAAAGTTAGAAATATGTTTTTTTTAATATATTTAACTTATAAATACTACTATTCAACGTTCATTTACAGTAAGCACAATTCTATCTACTAAAGTTATCTTAGTAGTTTTAGTGTAGATAAATTTGTTTATATTTATATAAGTATATGTTCGATCCTTGTATAAAGGGTAGTTGAGATCTCGCCTCCTGATTTTGTTATCTGCTCTCAATCTCGGTGAGGTGAATGATAAAAGCGAGCGTGGGACGCGAGTAGTATCACGTGAGCCACTAAACGCGCGGGACGGTCGACCTTCGACCTGCCTAAAGACCAGTCTTGCCGTGAGCAATTGGCTTCAGTTATTCCTTACTAACTCTCATTTGGCCGTGCCATAACATTGTGTGTTCAGTGTCTAGTTTGTGACATTTAGCTGGTGCCATGCAACAGTTCCTCGTTAGCGGACCTGAACCGAACCGGGAAGGGGTGGAATCAAAGTCAGTGCGAATTTCTTTGTAAACTGCAAGGTATTGCATATATCTAATAACCGCTCCTCTACCCCATTTCTCATACAGTCCACTGCTATCAAGCTATCCCTCTTATCCGTGTACGGTGTTTCGGTCCATGACTGGCATCGTAAAGTATATAAATATAAAAATTAAATACATAAAGGAAACCAATGAATCTGAGATTAATACGCATCAGTTTCCCGATATTGGTATTTCTCTCAGAAACCTATATCTACGGTCACAAGGTCATGAATTTAAATCGAGCTTAAGCCCGGACTAAGCATTGAGAGTTTATGGGTAGTTATTATTTTAATGCGTCAGTTTGCGGTTTAGCAAAAGAAAACATTACTTTAAACAGTTATTATGTTATTATGATGAACCGGTATAGAATTATAGTGGTCGAATGAGAAGAAAAAGTCCGTATTTAATTATATGTTTCATAACTACTCCGCTCTTGTGTTTGGGTTACACTCTTGGAAGGCTGGAAGCATACATGTATATGTGGTTTTGAAAAGTAGCAATGATCAAGAGTCGATTCCCCATGGCATAGGGTGGAGACCGAGGTTTCAAGATGCCGATACTGTCACCACTGACTGCTACTCTTACCTCTCAACTAGCAGCACCAAGGCGGCTACCACAAGATTAAACCAGCCTAAATTAATCGGCTAATTTATATATAGTATAATAAAGGATGTTAAAGAAAATTTTATCCGTGCAGGGGCGGAGAAAGAATACTAACCCGTGCATTTCATTGCATAAACATTGGCTTACTTCTTTCAAAATTAAAATATTATGGTTTCGATCAGAAGACGGTGCGCTGGTTTTCTAGCTATCTAAGTAACCGGTACCAATTAGTTAAACTTGATTATGACAATGGTTCTTCTTCTATATCTGAGAAGGTGGCAGTGAGCAGAGGGGTACCTCAAGGATCAATTCTGGGCCCTCTTCTTTTCATTTTATATTCAGCGGACATAACTCATCAAATACATCATTGCAAATTTCACATCTATGCCGATGATACCCAGATTTATATGTCATTTAAACCGGCAGATATAGATTGCGCTATTGCTAAAATAAATGAGGATTTGTCGAGAATAGCTCTGTGGTCTAAACAGAACTGTTTAGTGCTGAACCCCTGCAAGACTAAATATCTTATTTTTGGCAGTAAAAATAATGTAATAAAACCCAACAGTTGAAGTTATGCTTAATGACGTTCCTATTGACCGGGTGTACGAAGTGCGAAACCTAGGCCTTTATGTCGATAGTGAACTTAGATTTGAAAATCACGTTGCTAAATCAGTAAAAACATGCTTTTATAAACTTAAAGTATTCGGCCATATTTAAGTAATAGTTTGAGAGTCCAATTAGTTGAGTCATTAGTTCTGTCCCAGCTTAATTACTCTGACATCGTTTTTGGTCCTCGCCTACTGGGTAGAACACAGAAACTTATCCAACGAGTACAGAACGCATGTGCATGCTTTTGCTTTGACATCCTATTTAGAAGTCATGTGACACCTTTTATAAACAAATGCTCAATGTTGAAGATGAAGCACCGTCGTAAATTGCATCTTGCCTGCCTACTTTTTGGAGTTGTTAAGCACGAAGCCTCATTATATTTATATAAAAAGCTTTCTTGGTTCAATTCTAAAATATCGGTTGAGCTGCGGGAATGTGCTATGCAGCTTGCGACACGATGGCATAACACAGTTGCTTTTAGGGGTAGTTTCAGGTATGCAGCCTCCAAATGCTGGAACAATATTCCACCCCCCATAAAAAATATGCAAAGTATTCATGGATTTAGACTAAAACTAAAAAAGTTTTTGTATGACCATCAAGTTCGCCAAGCGGATCTTATTCATGATACCAGTGCTATATGATGGCGCCCATCTGGAGGATGTGCCTGACCAATTCTGTCTGTGTTGTGTCGTGTGTTGAGCGTTTTTGTATTTGTTTAAGTTTTCTCTGTACTCTTGTTAACATCACTATTTCAATCCATATGAATAATACGTTCTTGATCTTATAATAGTTGTTGTGGTATATATATATCTCTTTTTATATTTTAATTATTATCTGTTCACCTTGCATTTTATCTGCTTCTGTGTCTGTGTATGCCACTCTAATGGCCCTAGCGGAAGATCAGCGCTGGTAAACTCAACCAGCAATCTGCTGAGCTGAGACCAATTTAGAGCTACATTTGCTTGCTTTTTCTAATAACATAAGCGCATTTTACATTGTACATTTATTTATTTGTGTTAATGTTATGTATACTCATTTGTGTTATTGTAGTTCTAAATAAATCTTTTTTTCTTTCTTTCTTTTCTTCCTTTCTAACCTCTGCGGCCGGGGTCGGCCTGTCGTAAAAGCTGACAAAACAACCCACCCTAGCTACGTGGTAGGGCCTCAGCCCGTCCTTTGGTCATAAGTATGCCGTCATAATAACTTTGTGTTGTGTTCCGGCATTAGTGACCCAAGTTCCTGTACCCTTAAGGGACAGCAGCGTGTTCGCGATGTCATTGGCGTTGCAAACACCCATAGGCGACGGTAACTGCTAAATTCTAAGCGAGCCATCAGCCTGTCTGCTGTCCTGCAGCAATATAAAAAAATAATAAATAAAAAGTTAATGACCATGATCATAATTGGGCTAACTTAAAAATAAGGTATTTTGCGATATGATGAGCCTTAAATTTAAATTTTACCTTGTAAGAAGTTAACAGTTTTGCACATGACCTCCCCAAAGTACCAAAGCAGTGTGACAGATTTTGCGATCTGCACCGGCATGCAGAACAGCGTCACCAGCAGGTCAGCGACAGAAAGGTTCACCAGAAATATGTTTGTCACACTGTAACAATGAAAATATTTCGTTAATAATGCTACACGCACACATGCCCTTGTCCTAAATTAACTGATGTGACTATTAAATATAGAAATAAATACACTGACAATTGACTCAGCGCCATCTATCTAGTTCAAAGTAAGCAGCAGAGCGCTTGTGTACTACACAACTGGTATATTACTTGTTTGCAAATAAATATTATAAACATCCAAATTTGGGACGCAGATCAAACTTCTAAAACATGAAAGCCGTAACGCAGTTTGTATATTTCATTTATTTATATTTTAGGGTTTATAGGGTTTGTAATCCAAAACAAACCATAAGATATATCCAAAAAATGTTGCCCAAAGTCACTATTCCACGTGGATGGAGTCGCGGGCACAGCTAGTATTATATAAATAAGTAGCGTATTCGCGGTGCCTCTAGCGTCACAGACATCTATAGGCGATGGTAACGACTTATTATTAAGATGGCCGTTAGCATGTCTGCAGGTCCGCAGCAATAAAAAAGGAAAATGAACATCTATTTTCTGAAGTTATTTGATTATTTTTAGAGAGCCAATAATTATTATCTGTTTCATTCCTTCAGTCTGTCGTTGAATACGGAATTAGTGCACGTTAGTTATATCGTTCACCATTTCAAGATTTAGTTTTAATCAGCATCATGCCAAGTTAGGTCCTATTTAGGACAATATAACTGTAATTTGTGTTATAATTTCTATGTAAATTTACTGTAAGAGTTGTCGTAATAAATATTATTTCTTTCTTTCTTAGTTTGTAAGGAAGGGTTGCATATCGACCGGCACTTAATCCGCCGTCTGATATACTGTCCTGTCTGTTCCCACTACACGGAGGCCTAATCTTAGAAAATTGACGATATATGCTGTTATTTTCTATTTAGGAACAATAATAGTTTAATGAAAAATACGTAATATGACGTCGACGAAATTGAGCGTGTTTTTAAAGAAGGCAGCATAGCAGCCAACTGGAAGTGAAAACTAAAATTCAAATTCAAGCTTAATTATTGAAAACAATTAATGAAAACTTGTCAAAGTTTGCAACAAAGGCAAACTTTCTTTGTCTCAAATAGCCGTTAATTAATTTTAAAAAAACAATTTAAATGCAAGACTGCTAACTAATTGTCAATTAAAACTGCACTAAAAAAGTAATAAGGTTACTATATATAATATTAATTAATTATTAATTATTATATAATTGTATTTGTTACTTCTTCTAAAAAGTAAAACTATGATGAGTTTTACTTTATAAGTGGACCAAATCTAATTACAAAGTGTTATTAATTAAGTACTAATACTTATTGAGCCAATATAATTACTTTGATATATATTATTACTAATTGACCCGGCAAACGTTGTTCTGCCATATAAATTAAAAAAGTAGCCTATGTCTTTTTCCAAGGTCCGGTCTACGAGTATACCGAATTTCATCAAAATTGGTTCAGCGGCTTAGGTGTGAAATCATAACAAACAAACAAAACTTACTTTCGCAACTTTTGAGATTACTTTAGCATGTTATTAACATCACAAATATATTCAACTTGTATTTTTTTTTATATCTCTTGAAACAATTAGATTGAAATTTAAAGTATTTTTCTACTAATTTTGATGATGTCCATATTATTATGCCATAGATATTATTTCTTAATTTAGATTCTATCGTTTTATTATTTTAGTTTTTTATTATTACTTATGTACTAATGTGATTCATTCAAAAGACAGATCAATGAAATAAATAACTTCATCCAACATTTGCAATAAAAAATATTAAAATACTGCAAAACTTATATCAATTACAGTTAACTGAATCCGAATAAAGTTCTTATTGTTTTATCAAAATTATCGAAATTTAATTTTCTAGTTCATTTAATCTGTCTCCATTTATGTATGATATTTTCATTTTATTTGCGTTAATAACCAACTTCGAATAAGAAGATATCGATTCGATGTATCACAATCACTCCTCCATACAGGACGTGCTTGGGAGTCCATGAACCACTATTGAATTCAGTCGCAGGCCAAAACTACAGTGCAATATTTTTGTCTGTCGTTTGATGAACTTTCTTAACTAAAATAGCATAAAAACGATATAGATGAATTTATATTAAACTTATTGAAATTATATTGTTTTCAAAGAAACAATTGACCGTCTGGTCCTTACACCTGAAAGGACCTTCCTTCCTTTGCATTTGGTAACTAGAATAATATTTTTGTCGCCTTTTACTCTCAAGTAACGGGCAACCTTATTCTAGTTGGGCTGGACCAATCCACCAATCAATTTGATTTGTTTGTTAATACATGTTTTCTCTAATATTATTGCTTTATTTAACCTGTCACTTTTATTAATAACATAGACATTGGCAAAATCAATGCCAAGTGCATTGGAGCCATAAGCACAAAGGAAGAAGAAGTTAATACATGTTTTATTGGAACTGTGCTATACTATTTTTATACAAACACTGTTCGCCAAAAGGGATAAATGAAAGGCCAATATTAATACATGTTCGGAAGTCGTAACAACACGGCCAGTTGAAGTACGGCGCTGTTGGCCTAAGGGTAAATGGCAATCGGGAGTCCATGTTGGCTCTATGCCCAAAAGCCTATCTCAATTTGTGAATTTTGGCGCTCACTTGGTTGTATTGGCTGTAGTTTATTTTTGAGCATACTTCGGACATAACCGTTAGTTATGCAAGATGTATATTGTTGCTATTGAAATTATCAAGTTTGTATTTACTCGTTTCATATTGGTGGCAGGTATTTTAGTATGCAGATAGTAAATATGGTCAAAATTTTGCTTACTTGTACAGTTCCATAATGACGCATTAGTGTCAACACCGCCATTAATGATATGTTTTGAGCATATTTTATAACTACTATCCTACTTACTTGCATGTAATGTAACATTGTATGTATTGAGTGGAACGAAAATTTAGAAAAAAAAGTCTTAGCCATATTGGTAGATTATGAAAACAAAATTTGATCAATATTTAGAGGTGCCCCGCTAAATTTTTTATTAACTAATAGATTAAAATCATTAGTTTTATAAAGAAACTTTATTATTTTTAATTAAAATCTTTGTAAACGTCGAGTGTTTTTAGTTTTTACTCTACCTTAATACAGATAATGTTTCAAGTTTATCCGTACAGGGGCGGAGAAAGAATACTAACCTCTGTGGCCGGGGTCGGCCTGTCGTAAAAGGCGACAAAACAACCCACGCTAGCTACGTGGTAGGGCCTCAAGCCCGTCTGGATGGCGACCACCTTTGGTCTTAAGTATGCCGCCATAATAACCTTGTGTTGTGTTCCGGCATTAGTTACTCAAGTTCCTGTACCCTTATGGGACAGCAGCGTGTTCGCGATGCCACTGGCGTTGCAAACACCCATAGGCGACGGTAACTGCTAAATTCTAAGCGGGCTGTCGGCCTGTCTGCTCTCCTATGCAATAAAATAAAGTAAAACATATACTATGGAATAGTATTGCTTGCCTTACCAAGATTGATCTTAATTTTTTAACTAATTTGGTTGCTGATCAAGAATAATATACGTTCACAACTAGTAACAAAAAGAAATCTTAGTTTGTGGTTTGCAACTAGTTGGACAATCTAGTTGCGGTAATTCTGCTAGCAAGTAACATCTTCCATTTTATCTCCAGTTAGAAGAAGTTTATACGGAACCCAAATCACATTGTCAAACTTTGTCCTAGTAACTACAGCAGACCCTTTTGATTTGAGTATCAAAATCACCGATACATGGCGCGTCTCATAATTAAATCGCGGTATAGTTGTTAATTTCTTTATTTGAGGGCGTGTTTCAGAAGTCATAGTTCTCTGGTTCCTTACATATATGTGCTCGTTATGTTGTTGGTGTTTTATTTTAAGACGTTAGTTACGCTATATAGTGACTTTTCTCGATAAAAACATATAAAAGTCTGGAAATAAGTTCAATAGAATGATCTGCCGTCTGATCCGCAATCTTAAAAAAAGATCGCACGACGCCATATTCCGAGAACCATCAAAACAGTCAATCATTTTCGACTACGGTTCTCTAGTTTCTACTATAGAGATAAGGTAGCTATTCTTATGGACGGTACTACAGAGCTTTAAACAGTTAAAGAAAATATTTGAATCTTTACTGTTGGTTACATTCGTAATATAATGCTCAATTATTCAATTAAAGATGAAAATTCTTCAAGTATTTTGTCTTCCCACAATTACAAGAATGTTTGGCAAACAAACCGTCTGCTAATCTGGGAACAGCTTTGTACATTGTAGCTAATTGTACAATACAACATTAAATTTGACCCTTTTCAAGCCCTTTTTGCCCCGTCTTTGTTTTAATGGGTAACAATAAGTCTGACAAAGCTTATGTTCAAAGTCTCGTCCCTTGTTTTGTAGTGCTTTAAATGTGATATTACTTATTTCTATTTAGATGGATATATAAATTTATTGCGACAATTCACACAACACCAATAATATATGTATATATATATATATATATATATATATATATATATATATATATATATATATATATATATATATATATATATATATATATATATATATATATATATATACCTAGTCAGGTCATAAGTATTGTCACACAGTAAAAACTTTTCTTTTAGAATGCTGGCCACAAAAAAGTTTATTGAATTAGAATTTCGAATTGTTCATGAAAATAAAAATGTATAACTTTTAGAATTTTACTCATTTTTAAATGTGGAGTGGACGCTTAAAGAAGACCGTGTTGCAGTTATTGCGTTGCATCGTTGCGGTTACGCGCCAATTCAAATTTTTAACATACTGAAAAATTTGAATATTACCAAAAGATTCGTTTATCGTACCATGAAACGATACAATGAAGACTCTAGTGTAGATGACAGGTCAAGAAGTGGTCGCCCTCGGTCTGTTAGGACTCCAGCAGTGATAAAAGCTGTGAAGGCATGAATTCAAAGAAATCCCAAACGTAAGCAGAAACTGTTGGCCCTTCAGATGGGGTTAAGCAGAACCACGGTGAAAAGGGTGTTAAATGAAGACTTAGGGCTTCGGGCATATCGAAGAAAAACAGGACATCGTTTGAATGCTCGTCTAATGGACCTGAGACTGAAGAGATGCCGCGCTTTGTTGAAGCGGTACGCGGGAAAAAAATATCGGGAAATTCTTTTTTCGGATGAAAAAATGTTTACCGTAGAAGAGAGCTACAACAAACAAAATGATAAGGTGTACGCACACAGTAGTGAAGAAGCGAGCAACCGTATTCCGCGTGTCCAACGAGGTCATTTTCCATCCTCGCTCATGGTATGGTTGGGAGTTTCTTATTGGGGCTTAACAGAGGTACATTTTTGTGAGAAAGATGTAAAAACGAATGCTGTTGTGTATCAAAATACAGTCCTGACGAACCTTGTGGAACCTGTTTCTCATACCATGTTCAATAACAGGCACTGGGTATTCCAACAAGATTCGGCGCCAGCTCATAGAGCGAAGAGCACACACGACTGGCTGGCGGCGCGTGAAATCGACTTCATCCTACACGAAGACTGGCCCTCCTCCAGTCCAGATTTGAATCCGTTAGATTACAAGATATGGCAACACTTGGAGGAAAAGGCCTGCTCAAAGCCTCATCCCAATTTGGAGTCACTCAAGACATCCTTGATTAAGGCAGCCGCCGATATTGACATGGACCTCGTTCGTGCTGCGATAGACAACTGGCCGCGCAGATTGAAGGCTTGTATTCAAAATCACGGAGGTCATTTTGAATAAACTTTAATGTCATAAGAATCTATGTTTTGTTAAGTTCATTTTGGTATATGAATGGTTACATAATTAATAAACTTGTTACAATTATTTTACATTAAACATGTGACAGAATTTATGACCTGACTAGGTATATATATATATATATATATATATATATATATATATATATATATATATATATATATATATATATATATATATATATATATATATATATATATATATATATATTACACATAGATACCCAAATGCGGGACAGGAATTGAACCCGTAACTTCCGTCACGGAGGTCGTCAAATTCATGTGAATGATATTTTATAAACGAAACAGTATTCAGGTAATGCTTTCTTTTATTTTAGTCACAAATAAGAATAGTGCTACTTATCGGTTTCCTACAGTTGTTAAAGGGATTATTGCCGCGAGGGTGAGGGCTGCGTGCTGTTCCGCGGCCCCCCTCAACTCCTGGAGTTATTACAGGAGAGCGCCGGGGGGACGAAACCCTGACCCCCTGGCACCAACACTTTAGAAGGGGCCCGCTTTAAGACACAGGGCGGGCCGGTGCCGGCCCGGGCCACGAGATCGGCAGGCCATATATCCGTGGGCCCGGGCGTAGGCGATAGGAGAACAGCGGGGTTTTTAGTGGGTAGTCGGAAAAATCCTGGAGTCCCACATATCCCTCGGTCCCCCCGGGCCGGGGGAACCTTCAAGAGAGGTTTTTCCCCGAGACCAAAAAAAAAAAGGCGACAAATAGATTGGATAACCTCTGTGGCGTAAAGTAGGAAAGAGCGAAGACACTGAGCTCCGCAATTTAATGCAACCGGGTAAATCGCTTATAAGACGGAGAATAATTATCATATTACCTTTAATTTACATTTTATTGTTAACAGTTCATGAAATCGTAAGTAAAAGCTACTAAGCCTATTTAAAAAAAACTGACACAGTCGATATTTTTATATCTCGATTTCCCGGGTCTCTCTTTTAATATCCCAAATAAAGTGGAAGATTGTGTAGTACCGACTTTGTTTTTTGAAGTTATACTTCTTTTGGTGCATTGGGAAAAAAATATTAGTATTATAGTGAACAGCGTAGGGCGCTTTTTTCCATGTCTTGTACCATTTTTGGACCAATCGTACAGGAGTCTCACGCTTTTTCACAGTAATACTATAATTTTTCGATCATTATTTTACTCCTATATTAAGAATTAATTTTCACTTTTTTAGTTTGATTTATCATTAAAGCGTCTTTTCTAGTTTTTTTAACTATAATTATTTTTCACTTTTTTATTCAGTTTGTCACTAAAGCGTGTTCTTTTGTTTTTTAAACTATATTTATGCCTTTAAGTTACAAGCGATTATGTATGTATGTATGCGCCATCTTTGACATACAAATTTAACAACAAAACAATATTGAACTTATAATTTTATTAAAAGTTAATAGCACATTGCTACTCCCAGTTCAAAATTATTTCATCAAGCATAATTTATAAAATTTCACTATTTTTTATAATCAGGATAATGACATAATAATATCAATTTTTTAATCCAAAAAATAAATGAATACTAACCTCTGCGACCGGGGTCAGCTGTCGTAAAAGGCGACAAAACAACACACTCTAGCTACGCGGTATGGCTCCAAGTCCGTCTGGATGGCGACCACCTTTGGTCTTAAGTATGCCGCCATAGTAATTTTGTGTTGTGTTCCGGCATTAGTGGCCCAAGTTCGTGTACTTTTATGGGACAGCAGCATGTTCCCGATGCTACTTGCATTGCAAACACCCATAGGCGACGGTAACTGCTAAATTCTAAGTGGGGCGCCAGCCTATCCGCTGTACTACAACAATAAAAAAGACCGGGCAGAGCTGGGGATAGTGATGTTGCGGCTGAAAGCCAAGAACACCGTCCCAGGCCTCGACGGCATTCTGGAGCGTGCATGGATTCTATCCCACGACGTCCTGGAGCTCTGACTCTTGAGGCTCTTTGACAGCCTCCCCGCAGATGGAAAACAGGGAGGCTGGTCCTGATCTTAAAGGAAGGGCGCCCGTTAGACTCATCGTCCGCCTCGATAGGCGGATACCCATCGTGCTACTGGACGAGGTGGGAAAGATCTTTAAATGAATCCTCACTGACCGCCTCGTCCAGCACCTAGAGACGGAGTTGCGTTGCAATGGCACCGTGACGCGGCACCGTCACCGTGTAGTAGGTAGTACTCACCGTCGCCGTGTGCCCATTCTCGTATTTATGTTTTTACGGATTCATGTATTCAGGTATTCATGTATTCATATATTCATGTATTCAGTTATTCAGATATTCATGTATTCATATATTCATCTATTCATCTACTCATGTATTTATGTATTCAAGTATTAATGCATTCATTTATTCATCTATTCATGTATTTATGTATTCATGTATTCATCTATTGATGTATTCACGTATTCATATATTCATATATTCACGTATTAATGTATTCATATATTCAGGTATTCGTGTATTCATATATTCATCTATTCATGTATTTATGTATTCATGTATTCATATATTCATCTATTCATCTACTCATTTATTTATGTATTCATGTATTAATGTATTCATTTATTCATCTATTCATGTATTTATGTATTCATCTATTGATGTATTCACGTATTCATGTATTCATATATTCACGTATTAATGTATTCAGGTATTCATGTATTCAGTTATTCAGATATTCATGTATTCATTTATTCGTTTATTCATTTATTCATATATTCATGTATTTATGTATTCATATATTCAGGTATTCATATATTCATTTATTCATCTACTCATGCATTCGTGTATTCAGGTGTTCAGGTATTCATATTTTTAAGTATTCAAGTATGTATCGGATGTGTGTATTGTATGTAACGGAATCTTTGAATGTGTGTTTATCTGTGCAGGGGTGGAGAAAGAATACTAACCTCTGCGGCCGGGTCGGCCTGTCGTAAAAGCCGACAAAACACCCCACCCTAGCTACGTGGTAGGGCTCCAAGACCGTCTGGATGGCGACCACCTTTGGTCTTAAGTATGCCGCCATAATAACCTTGTGTTGTGTTCCGGCATTAGTGACCCAAGTTCCTGTACCTTTATGGGACAGCAGCGTGTTAGCGATGCCACTGGCGTTGCAAACATCCATAGACGATGGTAACTGCTAAATTCTAAGCAGGCCGTCAGCCTGTCTGTTGACCTATTGGAGTAAAAAAAAATTGATTTTCGCCCATTTCAAAACGACGAATTGATTTGAAACTTTGCACACTTATCGAGGACTGATGCTAATGCAATAATTTGTATAGTTTGTGTCATTATAAGGATAGTGACACAAACTGGTAAGGACCAGGATCTTAGGATTAATAATTTTTTACACGCTTTATATTAATTTGGACTTGATTATTAGATAGATAGATAACTCTTTATCTTATATCCAGAACAACACAATATAATTAGACAGTAAAATAAGTAATAACAAAATAATAATAATGTAGGCGCTGGTTCAGGTAAGTTTTGAAACTCCGTATTCATGCGAAAACACTCTATTGATAGAGAACGACTCACTGGACTCGAGGGGTATTCTTATATAATATCTTCTTCTATTTATATAATTCTTCATCTTCATGGTTAATAGTTCATACATACACTTCCAGGTTATGTATGTATGTACTGAAGCGCATCTGTATTTAAGCAGCGAGCTGGATTTAAATGTAAGGAGGATGAATTCAATTCGTTGATAATAATATACAGTGAATGTGAAAGAGCAATTGACACTGTTGTCAACGAATATTATATCTTTGTGTTATAACTGTACACATGAGTGCATGAATTTTAGTTTCTAAATATTGGTTAACAAGAAATATATAATAACAAATCCGTGTTCTTTTGACAGCTATAGTCCAAAACAATGTTTTCTGTTCATTGTTGGTCAGGTGACATTTGCAGTAAAAACAAAATTAAGTCAAGTACATTCCATTTGTTTTGTTGTTCATTTCTCATGAAATGAGACAGTTGCGGGAGAGCATCGACGTAATTAGTCGCGAAAAAATCAAGTCAAGTGATATTCAGCAGGTCACCACGGACTGCAAAATCGAAACTTTTGATGCAACCTACATCAAACCTTTCTTCTGCTCCTGCCTGTCAGCTCGATTCCCTAGCTGTCACTCTATCTAACGGCACGCAGTCCGTCTTGTCAAAAAGTCTATTTTCACATACGACTTAGATCTTGGCTTCTGAAGGAACTTGGAATCCTTTTGTGCATTCTACTGTCTGTATAACGGAGAAAGTTCTGCGGAGCTACTCGTATTTAAAAAATGATCTATTTGTCGTGTATCTACGATCGCACTAATATTCATCCCCATTTCCTGTAGACACTGATCTCAAGCAAATTTATAATATACCCTACCCTTCTGATTTGGAATAAGCTGAGAATTTTCCATCACAGTACATTATATAGAGTTTTTCAAAAATGGTGTTTTCGTGTGTTTAACATTTCTTCCAGGCTGGCAGAACTTTGGCTATGCACTGGTATTGCAAGCGTCTATAGGCGTTGGTGACCACCTGATATCAGCTGGTCTACTTGCTTATCTGTTAAAGTTATAAAAATATGGGGGAACAAGAAGGTGGACTTACCATGTGGGTAATTACAATGGAACAGCATTCATTGTAACTATGAATATTTATATCGTTTTTGATTTTTTATCAATACAATATAATATGTATGATTTCGACGAAAATCTTTTGTATTTGAATAAGACAATTTATGTAATGTATCCAAGATATTGGATTGAAACAATAACACATCCATGTATGAAAATTGAAAGTCTAGTCAGTCAGTAAGTTTAATATTTTGTTCGAATGGATTAACTTATTATACTTGAAAAGATATCGAAACCATAAGAAAATATCAGTAAAAATATAATATTGATCATGAAACGTGATTTAAGACAAAAACCCCCACAAAATATGTATATACATATATAGGTCAGAATGTTTTCGATGTACGCAATCCCCGTGAGAAAAATATTTCAAAATAGGCGTTTATATGTTAGAGATAACTCCAGGCTTAAATACATAAAATTATACGCAGGGCAAAACCTAATTATCAATTTTCAACTGGAATTTATTATTTTTTATTCCTGTGGAATAACAGACAGGCAGATGGCACAATCAAAAGTCACGTTACCGTCACATAAGGTTGTTTACAATGCCAGAGCGTATTAGAGAATACGCTGTTGACCGCGTTGAGGAACTTGAACTTAGGTCACGTATACCGAACACAATGTTATTACGGTAGCATATATACAGACTAACCAAGGTTGTTTTGTCGCCTCTTACGATAGAAAGGACTAAGTACATGACTTTTTAAGTAGGTATGAACCTGTATTTTGAAAATCAGTAAGCAGTAAATATATGCACACTTTTTATGTCAATACCCCTCTGTAACATTTATTTTAAACAGTTGCTGGACTCCGCAATTGGAGGAATTGTTATAACATTGCTTTTCTATCTACGAGGGCTGTTTGACAACTCCGTGAATATTTGAATAAAAAAAATTTTTCAGCATGTAAGCGTTTTATTTTTCAACGTAATCTCCTTTTAGATCAATACATTTAGTCCAGCGTTTTTCGATGTTTTTATTCCTTCCAAATAATAGGTCAAGGCCCTCAAAATAGGCGTGTCTCTGTTATGACCTCTTAATTTGACCCAAATCTCTTACCACCCAGCCATTTCTTCAGGTTTGGAAAAAAATAGTCGCAGGGGGCTAAATCTGGAGAATATGCTAGATGGAGTAGCATTTCATAGCCCAAGTTGTGGATTTTTGCCATAGTGACTACACACGTGTGCACTCGTGCATTGTCTTGATGGAACAGCACTTTTTTTTCCAATGTGGTCGTTTTTGCTTTGAATAATATTCGCCGGTAATCGTTCTACCTTCATCTAGGTGATTTATGTGAATGATACCGCGTACATCCCAAAAAACTGTGACCATGACCTTGTTGGATGACAGACCCACCTTGGCCTTCTTTGGTGCACGTTCACCTGGTGAAACCCACTGTTTGATTGTTGCTTGGTCGTTGGGGTATTGTGATGAATCCGTGTTTTGTCTACGGTTATATAACGGCGTAAAAACTCGTCCGTATTGCGGTTGAACATCACCAAATACACTCCTTTGAAGTGGTCACACGGTTGCGCTTATGGTAGAGTGTGACCAATCGTGGCACCCATTTGGAGGATAGCTTTATCATGTCCAAATATTCACGTAAAATGTGATGAACTGTGATGAACAACTGAGCGAGTAGCTCAGTTGAGACGCCTACAGTCTCAGCCACCTCAAGGAATTTTATTTTCCGATCATGCAATATTATTCCATGAAATTAATCGACGATTTCTATCGTGATGACCTCTTTTGGGCAACCTGAACGTACGGCGTTACTTGTGCTGGTACAACCACAACGGAACTCAGTAAACCACTTCTTAACCATTGAAATTGATGGTGCAGAGTTCCTATAGTATATATATATATATATATATATATATATATATATATATATATATATATATATATATATATATATATATATATATATATATATATATATATATATATATATATATATATATATATATATATATATATATATATATTTGATATACCAAGTTTTTCCTTGGTTTCAGTGATGTTTTTTACACAAAAAATAATGCTTAATCAACACAATACAAAATTAACTTTTTTCCATTTTTGTTAAAATTCACAAGATTGTCTATTGTTAAAGGCTGTCAAATACAAACTAAATGTCGTAGCTTGCTCAAAATTTGGCGGTAGTCTATTAAAAGATGATGGTTGATGGCAGTAGTGTTGCATTTAAAGTTACCGCGCGGGAAATTGAAAAAGTCACGGAGTTATCAAACAGTCCTCGTATGAGCAGAAGAGTAACAACCTATTTGCCAACTCCCTGATTTTTTTTATTATTTTCATTAGACGACACAACACTGACACCCAAAACTATAAATGTAATTTTTTTTTATTATTACTGTAGACTGTGTACAGCAGACAGGCTAACGGCCCATTTAGAATTTAGCAGTTACCGTCGCCTATGGGTGTTTGCAACGCCAGTGGCATCGCGAAAATGCTGCTGTCCAATAAGGGTACCGAAACTTGGGTCATTAATGCCTGAACATAACTCAAATTTATTATGGTGGCATACTTAAGACCAAAGGTGGTCGCCATCCAGACGGGCTTAGGGCCCTATTACGTACCTAGGTTGAGTTGTTTTGTCGCCTTTTACGACAGGCCGACTCCGGCCGCAGAGGTTAGTATTCTTTCTCCGCCCCTGCACGGATAAACATTTATAAACAGTAATATGTATTTATAAGTAATATTTATAAACACAATAAACCTTTATAGCACCCACTGATGCGAGTTTTCATAACCAAATAAAAAGAAATATAAATGTTGATCGTTGTACAAAAGGAATTGTTAAGTGCTCTATATTCTTTATTTATTTTTATACATTATTTATGTTAAGTAAATTGATTGAGGGCTCAGATTATATCTGAAACGTTTTAGTACATTTATTTTCAGCACATCCGTTTATTCCCGCCTTAAGCAAACGATTACAAATGTTTAATGGTAGTCTCGCTTATACGAGTATTCACTCCTAAGTCGAGAATGAGATTAAAAATATTGAATTTAGTGTAAATGTGATTCATTGTTCGTTTCATTATTTTGAAAGAAACATGTTTCTTCTTTCTAAGCTATATATCAAACATAGATATTTAGATGTAATTCTCATTCTTCGTTCCAAAAGCCTTATATTTCTATTGAAAATTATTGTTATGTAATGTATCTTTGTTCTTAAAGATTTTTATGTAAAGAGAAAAAATAATACGGGGTAACTGCGGCTAAATTTAATTTTACACGGGTCTGTTTGAGAATCATTTATTTTTCAGCTATCAAAAACGCTCGTGATACATACATATATACATATAATCACGCCTCTTTCCCGAGGGGTAAGCAGAGACCACTTCTTTCCACTTGCTGCGATCTTTACATACTTGTTTCGCTTCGTCCACTTTCATTATTCCTTTTATACATGCCCTTCGGTTTTGGGTACTCTTAACCTGGCCTTTTTTCAAGACGTCCCTGATCTGGTCTCGAAACGTCCGCCTAGGCCTACCCCTTCCAACACTTCCATTCACACTCGCCTTATATACTTTTTTCGTCAATCGTTCTTCATTCATTCTCTCAACATGGCCAAACCATCTCAGCATACCTTTCTCAATTTTTGTCACTAGATCTTTTGTCAGACCACAACGTTTCCTTATCTCGCTATTTCTTATCCTGTCACTCAGTTTAACTCCTATCATACTTCTTAACGCTCTCATCTCTACTGCATTTATTCTGCTTTCATGTTTCTTCTGCCATACCCAACTTTCACTTCCGTACATGAGTGTCAGAACCAACACCCCCTCATGCATAGCCAGACGAGCCTTGTTAGACACCTTCCGACTGTTCATAAAGTTCACAACGCTCGTGATCTTAGTAATTAAATAAACAATTAATAGTTAAATGCCGATTGCAACCCAAACTTCTGCTTCAATGCTCGGGGCTGCTTTCAAAGTTTTTCTTCTCTACCATGCATGGCCTTCTGTATCCTTCGTAGTGAGTCCGTTGGCACGCATCTACCCCTTGCTGGGGCAGAGACGGCGTGGCCAAAAATTTATTCCTCACGTAAGGAGACGGCTGTCGCAAAGGCAAAGAGTGGCAGCAAAGGGCCTCCTGCAGTCAATCCAACAGACATGAATGATACTACGAATGCGGGAGATTCTAAAAGGATCTTTTCGTATCATTCCACACATCTACTGCAGTATATTCATCTTCGTTAAGTGCAATTATGTCTAGCACCAATTAAATATGCTACTGAATAAACTCTTGATTCAAAAATCTAAGTAAAGCTTTTCACCCCAATGCGATTCCTCATTAAGTATTGTTTAAACACGAAGCACCTTTACGGCATAAACTGCATAATTTAGTTCAATATAAATGCAAATGGGTAAATTTTAACGAATCTCTAACAAATGGTTTTACATCTACATAATATGTCACGCCTGCATAAATCAAGGTAAGCTCCCTATAATTGTTTGGCTAAAACTTAAATAGCTTATGTAAATTAGTGTGTCGAATTAATTTATATCAGACAAAGCCTTTTAATTATTTTTTCTTTAATCTTGTTTTTTCTTTAATTGACCCAAGTTCCTGTACCCTTATGGGACAGCAGCGTGTTCGCGATGCCACTAGCGTTGCAAATACCCATAGGCGACGGTAACTGCTAAATTCGAAGCGGGCCGTGAGCCTGTCTGCTGGCCTACAGCAATAAAAAAAATCTAGGTATTTAAGACTTATTTTAATAATAAGCTATTACTGTACATACTGATCTGGGAATGAGTTTCAGGATTCAGGCATAAAACACATTCTTACCGGCAAAAGCAACAATCATATTGAATTAACTCCAAATTATAACCTGATTATGTATAAATGTGAATTTGATTAATGTAGGCAAATTAAAAATTCCTGGCGAGAATTATCGCTAATTTCTGAACAATCTAAACCAGCCTTTTTGACACAAAAACCAAATACTTGCTCTGTAATGACGAAAATAAAAGCTAGCTGCATATAGTATTAAAACTGTAACGGAATTTCAAACTTATTAAAAACAGCAATTTCAGAATTATTGAAATAATTTGAGGACTGCTTCGATACTCTTTAAACATTTTAAAGCTGAATGAATGAATGCTGAATAGTCAGTAGCATAACTGGTCCACTGCCACTGAATATTACACATATTGAAATCTGAAAAAGCGATGTCGATGATTTTAGTTCTAAACTTTATCTTTGAAGTTTCTATGAAGAATTGCATATTTTATACAACCATAGCTTCTTGAGTGACTATAAATTAAAAATCAGTTTGTCAAATGTGAAAGCATTGGTGTTTAAAGAAGCAGCACTAGTATTCCCTTACATTCTGAAAAAGACGTCACTTTAGCAAAATTATGATATCATACTAATTTAAATGAAAACCAGATGAACCAGAACCAGATGAATGAACCAAAACTTAAATCAACAAAGTAATAAAAAATAGCAGTACAAATAAAATTGAAACATATTTATATAGAAATAGATATGATTTCGCAATACAAACTGAGTGAATCCGCTTAAAACAGAACAAATTGAGTCTACACGAACATCAATACAACTCGGAGTTATTTACATAATAGGGATTCTGATAAATAAACAATCGTCAAAATTAATTCTCTCGTTCATTTAAGTTCAAGTTGGTGGTGGAACACTAACTGAACCTTACTGAGATAAGATAAACAATACGCACATGGGCTTAGCGGCATCAATCGACTCGGATAACACGCCCACTAAAGCTTATAGAACTCTGCTTACACCGACATATATCCGCGTTACGTCTTAGTGGTATTCGAAGTGAAAAATTTTATTACAACCAATAAGGATTTTATCTGTGTTATATAACAAAAGATACGTGGAAGTTAAATGTTTTTACACTACCTAATCCAGAGATCTAATCCATCCCCACGTTGACATGCACCTGCAAGGCAATTCTTCTGGTATATTGTCCATATTTATAAGGAAATACGATCAAATATCACGAGATCTTTATCACTATGTACTAAATTGACTTAAAAATGAGCATAGTAGTAACTGACTCACAAAATGAGTACATTTTGTAATTTAGACGCTAGAGTAGATTTTACGGAAATCCTATTCCAAATGTTATTTTTTTATAATTAAATAGCTATTATAATATCACAAGATCTCTAAGACTATACACACGAATGACTTGTAAATGTAGAAGTTCACTAAGAAAGGATTTTATATAAATTATATGTATCCAAAATGTATTTTTTTATCCAGATAGTTTTAACATAACTTCCAAGTACTGACTGTAAAAAGATCATGAAAAAACTACGACACCAAAATCACGATGGTAACTATTATAAATATGTTACTCACAAATCCAACTTAGATCAGGGTGGTGGGTATAATCTCCGTTCCTTGTACCCCACAGGCCTTCCCAGACTCGAGAGTAGTAGGCTATTATAGACTGTAAATATGTAACTATAATCTTACTTTTATTTGACGTTAGGGACTATTTCTGCGACTTAAATGACCGTATACGTCATACCTATATGGTTTTGAAGTAAACCAAATTTATTTATTGTCTGTAATTCTTCTTCTTCCTATCATCATCCCAAACTATGTGGAGTCGCCGGAACATGTTCTCTACTTCCACTCTCCTCTATTAGCCGTCATCTGAATATTCACACCTTTTTTAACTATATCATCTTTTACACAATCCATCTTTTCTTTGGTCTACTCCTTTCATGTATCCATCCACTCTCATTTCTAGCATCCTCCTTGTTACATGACACTCCTTTCTTTGGATTATATGGCCATACCAGGGTGACCTATTATTTTTTAGCTTCTCAATCACTGGCGTTACTTTCAAACACCACCAGAGCCCATAGCCTTCCAGGCTTCGGTGGGGACTCTGTCGAATCCAACAGCTTTCCGATTCTTCATACGACGAAGACAATTCTGGACCTCTGCAGACGTTACCAGTGGCACTAGTCCTTGATTCGGAAGAAGATCTGGCGACTGCACCTCTTTGTGCTGCGTGTTCAGCAGCTCGTGGAAATATTCTTTCCTCTTACTTTCCTTTATCATAACATTCTCTTCATCCACACTTTACCATTCTTTAAAACCATTTTTCTTTTCTATCAGAATCACTTGTACTTCTTCATTCCACCACCAAGATTATTTCTCAATTTACATTTCCCTTTCGTGTCTCCAAAAACTTCCTTTTCCGAATTCCGCTATTTCATTCCAACATTTATTTACAGATTTTCCAACCATATCATCCATCCATTTTATCTTTAAATTTACTTGTATATTCTTCTTTTTCCAGAAAATACATACATACATATAATCACGCCTCTTTGCCGTAGTGGTAGGCAGAGACCACTTCTTTCCACTTGCTACGATCCTTACATACTTGTTTCGCTTCGTCCACTTTCATTATTCCCTTCATACATGCCCTTCGGTTTAGGGTACTCTTGACCTGGTCTTTTTTCAAGACGTCCCTGATCTGGTCTTGAAACGTCCGCCTAGGTCTACCCCTTCCAACACTTCCATTCACACTCGCCTTATACACTTTTTTCGTCAATCGTTCTTCATTCATTCTCTCGACATGGCCAAATCATCTCAGCATATACACTTTAATTTTACTGTCTGTAATTATTCGGATCTAAATGTACGTGTTCGCCGATTACAAGTATAAAAAGCTTATATGTATTCACTGAGTATCGAAACTATTTGATGTTACTTTTCCGTTTAGCTTTGTAATTAAAGATATATACATATATTTCGCACTTCGATACTTATGGTCCGATACTTGTGAGCAACTAATAACGTAAGGTCCGTAAGTCGCAAGATATTAGATATCATATTGGACCACTTATATAACATCATAGATGTAATGATCTTTATGAATTTGTTACTTAGAAATAAAGGAAAAATGTATTTGTGATTTTCTTACAATCTTTGAACTACAAAAGGACTTATTTCGCTATTAGATAAAACATATCAACCTAACCAATTCAAAATATCAGTTTTAGATAATTAATCCTGTTGTATGTAGATAGGAAACAAGATTGTAGTTACATAAGCTTAGTAACGGATGGATGCCTAAATCTGTTAAACGAGAGATCGTGTTGATGGAACCGAGGAAATGTTATTGCACAATATAGGATCGTGTGGGTGATACGATATATTTTGAGCATTAACTTAATAGGTCGTAATATTATTAAATAAGAATTCATTAGAGAAAGCAGGCTTACATTATACTTAAAATATAAATAGTTTTAAATCTAAATAATTTATTTATACCTTTATTTATCTAAATCACAGGCTCCCAGACTTTTTTCTCATAGATCACTTTCAAAATTTTGCTGGTTTCGGTGGGCCCCCTGCAGCTACATTTCTACTATATTCCCAAAACTCGACAAAAAATGTGAAGATTAGATCTTCTATGAAAATTTGCGTTGCGGCTGAGTTCGAACAACGAATTAATAGTATCCGAAAAAAAGTGTGAATTAATTGGTTAATTAATTGTAACAAATGAATAACGCTTATCCTTGGCATTCGTATTTATATTGGTGAAGAATCAAACAAGTGCATGCAAGATTGCAAGCACACACATCACAGGTATGGTATAGACACAAAGGTATGGATGTTTATCCCCAAACAAAAAAAGGCGTATTTCGTTCCTTTGCACGTCTGAACAAGTGTTATAGTCGGCAGCGGCGGCAGCGGCGGCGCTTTACAAGTTTACACAGGTTCTACTGCGGCCCTACCACCATCTTTTACAAAACAATCTTATATCCAGAGAGTTTTGTTTCAACCTTAAATTAACATTACTCATTTTCGTACCATGAACATATAGTAGCAATATTAATATAAGAATGCTTGGTGACTGGAAAGAACGAACAAATTGTCTATTCCTTACTTTAGTAGAAAAGAAACAACGCTATATGAGCTTGTATAGCGTTATCTCTATCCACAAGCGTGTTCCGAATTGTACTACAAAGTCTACTATTTTGAAGCTAAATTAAGTATTAATTAGCCAAATATATAATAATTAACTTTAAAAAATGTGTTTAAGTAATAATTTCTAAGTTTGTATATAATTTTAGAGGAATTTCTATAAAATGCATGTTTATGTTGAAATATTTTACTGTTAAAATATATAATAAGCTGCGACGGTATGACGTGCAATAAATAACGGAACAAATTTTGACATATTACATTGTTTACTTTATCAGCTGTGTAGCGCGTACGAAATTTTGAATCATATTAGTTTTCAAGTGGATAAATAAGTGATTGAACTAATTTTTATCTTGGATGCAGTTACGATCTGACTAAGGCGACATGGAATCAAGGTAAGGATAATACTGCTATTCATTACAATAAATATTTGTTGTAAATGCTTTGTAGAAGTTAGTTTGAAACAGTTACGTATTACTGATTGTGATTTGTTATTAGTTTTACAGTCGAAGAATTCACCGAGTTTCCCTGCGTCAGCTAGAGATACTCTGGGAATTTTTACATAGTAATAGAGATATTGCTACCGATGTCGCAGGAGGTTGCAAGACGTGCCCTTGTTCGCTCCTCTCAAATGCATGCCGAGGTTGCTTTAAAGACTGCCATTGCCATAAAGAAAGGAGTTGATATATTGAAAGAATTTAAAAAAACAGCAATGAGGATTGAGATGTACACACAGGTAAAAAAGAAATCATAGTCTTTTGATTAGCAGTTTGAGGATTTAAGAAGGCTAACCAGTGTATGATTTCATTTTTAAATTCATGGAATAATCTTTATTTTACAACATCTATAAGGTAAAAACTATGTCATAAAAAAAAACAACAGTTGAAAAATAGTTTAATTAAATTCATTTTTATCTATCCTAATTTAATTTACCATGGCTTCCAAAAGGGCAACACAACTGAGAAGAAGCCACAAGAAACTCAGTCAGCCTTTTTTAACTTCATTCAGTTTTTACATTAGTATACAAATTGAGCAATTCATATCACTGCCAAGAAGCCTTGTCAGTCAAGAAATATATAATACTACAGTAAGCCTTTAGGTATAATTAATTTGTAATAAAAGTTTTAAATTTATGTTGTGAGGAGCTATGCAAATTAATTGGCAGTGTATTGTACATACATATACAGTGACTTGCAAAAGTAACTTATTTTATGAAACCAGTTTTCATTACTTTTTAATTTAATTTATGAAGGTTACTATTTTCACTAAACTTATGTATATTCTTATGGGTATATACATTAGGTTTTCAAAGATGTACTGTGAATACACAGTCATAAGAACATAAAACCATACATTTTAAAGATACACAATTCCAACTATCAGACAGAGTTTACAATAAAATAATCTTAGCGTTTATAATTTTTTTTTTGTTTTTCTAGGTTCTTATGTGTTGCCTCTCCTACAACGCTGAACCAGACGATTCCGAGTAGCCACATCCTGCTGCAGAGCGACGTTACTGCTGTGCGGCTGTTCACTCGCATTGTCTTGTGGCTGTAATTGAACTTCTCGAATCACCTCTTCGTTGTTTAACTGTTGCACAGTAAAAGATACCCGGAATCCCCTAATAATAAATTAATTTAAATTATTATGAACTAAAAAGTACAAATTATATTTATTTAATGTTAAATATTTAAAATATTTAACATTAATCAAAAGCAATAATGCATACCAAGAAACCAAGTATCTTCTCTGTTGCTTAGTTCTTCCAAATGAGCTCTTAGAGGATGAGTAGCCCATATAAAAGAGTCATGACTTGCACCACCATAACTTGCATCTACACTCATTATTTGCATGTCTGCATCACAAATCTGAAAAAAATATGATTCTGTATCTGGAGACTGTAAACTGTCTTAAATGTGCATAACATAAGGATCTCATCAACAAATTTTATGATTTGTTATGTTTGTTACTATTTTAATAAATAAAAACTTAGAATTTTATGTGTGTTTTTTCTTTGAAGAAGTTATAATTTTTTTATTTATCTTTATTTGTAAAGAAAGTTTTCATTTTTACCTATGCTCAATTTTATTGTAAATAGTTATCTTCTACTGAAAGTTATTGAACACTTTCCAAGAATACGAAAATTTCAGGGACATTGGCCATCTAGAATCAGAAAGATTAATATATAAATAATATAATATATAAATAATAATATATATGAAAGAATAAGAAATTAATACTCATAAAGGTGCTAAAAACGCCAGATACACAATTCATTCGACAAATTCACGTAAATAAATGAATTTTACTTACTTTATATATCACTAAAATATTTGTTTATAATATAATAAACAAAATAATATTATATCCGTCTCGTCTGAGTAACTTTTTTACTATTGCTAAATTTGACATAAAAACAATATTGCTTGTGTCA
The DNA here is from genome assembly GCA_963693495.1 of Malacosoma neustria. Classification (NCBI taxonomy): domain Eukaryota; kingdom Metazoa; phylum Arthropoda; class Insecta; order Lepidoptera; family Lasiocampidae; genus Malacosoma; species Malacosoma neustria. Next base: position 21,228,536 of record OY856378.1, on the reverse strand, counting down.
AAAAGCACGTCGTGGTACGAATTGAATGAACGATTTAAAGGTGACGTCACAAAACTGCTAAGAAAACAATATTGTTTCAATGTTATTTTTTAGGGGGTCATGGTACGAAAAGGCAAAGTAAGACTATTTTAATACTGCTTTAAGAGATGGTGGTAGGTACCCTGAATATGGAATATGCAAGTTTTTACAAGTAATAGTCGCTGAGCTTCTAAAAATATTATCTGCCTACATTGATCGGTGAAGTCAAACTAACATTTTAGTTCTTCACTATCGAAAGGAAATAAATTTTCGTGGACCCCCGCTTACAAATTGTGAACCCACATTTTTTGTCATGCCAACGTAGACCCCCGTTGAGTCTCCCGTGAACCCCTGGGAGTCCACCTGGACCACTTTGGGAACTGAGAATCATTAATCATTTATTTTATATGTAATTCTTCTGTGCGTATGTATGTGACTGAACTTTTCCTAAGCGACTAGACAAATTGTTTAGGCCGTTATAATATTATTAAAAACTTCTCTCGATATATTCGTAATACGCAGTCATGCGATAACGCCTTATGTGCCGTCTCCCTCACACCTGTATATCCTGACACTATCTTGATACCTATTTTTCACCAAGAGATGGCGTGCTGTCGTGACGTATGTGTTCAGTGTGTGTTAAACCAATAAAATATTGACATTGTCTCTGTGCGCGCGCGCCTTTTATACAATTTAAGAATAATTCCTTGTTGTTTTCGGATTAAAAACATTACTGTAATTGTGAACTACATGCTAGTGATTTATAGAATAAAAGTGTGGACAACGGCAGTACGTGAAAAGAAGACCCCTCGAGTTCGGTGATTCCCTTCAATTCCCATCCTATATACCTCTAATAGGGTGTTTTCGCATGAGAACAGAGTTCCATAAAATTTACCCGAACCAGCGCCTACACAAAAGTTGATGAAATTTTATGTGTGTTTAAAATTTGAGAATAGTTAAAATTCAAAATTTGGTTCACTACACAATGTTTTTTTTTATACGGCACAACGTTTGCCGAATCTCTTATTGAATGTCAAGAAGCTAACACAGTTTTCAATACAGATTGATTTAATGTAGTCTTATTTAATGGTAAATCTATAACCTGTTTTTCAGTATAATATATATTTAAAAATGTATAAGAGTAGATATATTTAGTTAGGACATACTATTTTGGTAGCGATTTAGAATTGCACACAAAAATAAAATAGGCATATTTTTAATAAAATATCATCTATTAAGTAAATTTAGCACAATCAATTAACCGCTAATATTTCCTAGTATCGAGTAAATCGAATCTAAGCAAATGCATTGCTGCCTTATTCTACGATGACACTGCAATCTTGTCATTCTTTCACCCAAAATATATATGTTGCACAAGCGTCGAGTGTTTTCCTCGATTTGTTTGTTCTATTCCATAATTTCAAGAAACTAACTAACTCAATCAAAAGTAGCTCGTGCCAGAAGCCTACTAGACGAATACCGAGGTAAGTAATCAATTAACCGCTAATATTTCCTAGTATCGAGTAAATCGTATCCAAGCAAATGCATTGCAGCCTTATTCTACGATAACGCTGCAATCATGTCATTCTTTCACCCAAAATATATATGTTGCGCACGCGTCGAGTTTTTTTTCTCGATTTCGTTGTTCTATTCCATAATTTCAAGAAACTAACTAACTCAATCAAAAGTAGCTCGTGCCAGAAGCCTACTAGACGAATACCGAGGTAAGTAATCAATTAACCGCTAATATTTCCTAGTATCGAGTAAATCGTATCCAAGCAAATGCATTGCAGCCTTATTCTACGATAACGCTGCAATCATGTCATTCTTTCACCCAAAATATATATGTTGCGCACGCGTCGAGTTTTTTTTCTCGATTTCGTTGTTCTATTCCATAATTTCAAGAAACTAACTAACTCAATCAAAAGTAGCTCGTGCCAGAAGCCTACTAGACGAATACCGAGGTAAGTAATCAATTAACCGCTAATATTTCCTAGTATCGAGTAAATCGTATCCAAGCAAATGCATTGCAGCCTTATTCTACGATAACGCTGCAATCATGTCATTCTTTCACCCAAAATATATATGTTGCGCACGCGTCGAGTTTTTTTTCTCGATTTCGTTGTTCTATTCCATAATTTCAAGAAACTAACTAGCTCAATCAAAAGTAGCTCGTGCCAGAAGCCTACTAGACAAATACCGAGGTAAGTAATCAATTAACCGTCAACATTTCCTAGTATCGAATAAATCGTATCTAAGCAAATGCATTGCTGCCTTATTCTACGATGACGCTGCAATCTTGTCATTCTTTCACCAAAAATAAATACGTTGCACACGCGTCGAGTATTCTTCCTCGATTTCGTTGTGCTATTCCATAATTTCAAGAAACTAACTAGCTCAATCAAAAGTAGCTCGTGCCAGAAGCCTACTAGACGAATACCGAGGTAAGTAATCAATTAACCGCTAATATTTCCTAGTATCGAGTAAATCGCGGGGGTTCGCGCTATGACGAGCATGTCGTCGGCATAGCATATGAAGCCGACGCCCGGGAGGAGCGCCCCCCTCAGGACCCAATCGTATACGATGTTATTTCAATTTATACTCAACCGCTTCTTCTGTTAATGTTAAATTTTTCATGGATATTCTAGAAATATTATTATTTTAATATTTTCTAAAAATTTATTATTATGTAAATGAAAGTCTTTTGACACTTCATTAAATTTAAATTTTCCGTACATTAACTTTGAATTTATAAGTCAAAGTATTATCTATGGTGGCAGCTTTTTGCATTCTGTTCATTCTGTAATGAGAAATGTACAATAACATTTAAGGGAAATATTCCGAATGGAAAATATTATTTGAAGCAATAGCTTTGTTTCTCTTTACAGGTTAGTAAATAATAGTCATCATCATCATCCTAGGGTTAGTCCCGGTTGCCACCAAAACTTTCGTTTCGGTGCCCGGGGTCCGCTTTCCGACTTTTTCTACTCCACTTCGCGCGATCTTCAGCATCCCTGGTAGTTAGCCCATTGGCACGCATATCACCCTTTACGAAGTCAAGCCAGCACTTTTTGGGTCTACCCCTCCTGCCGGGGCCCGGCGGAGGCGGCATGGCCAGACATTTGTTTCCCACGTAAGCATCCGGTTGCCGTAAAACATGGCCATACCAACGGAGCCGACACTCCTGCAATTTATCTGCAATGTCACGGACATGAAGACTACCGCGAATGCGGGAGTTCCTAACGCGGTCCTTCCGCGTCACTCCACACATCCACCGCAGCATATTCATCTCCGTGACACGCAGTTCTTGCTTGTGTCGCTCTAACATCGGCCACGCTTCACAGCCGTATAAAAGGACAGGCCTAATGATGGTCTTATAGACCTGTCCCTTCAACTTTACCGGCATCTTGGGGTCACAAATGACACCAGTTACCTCACGCCATTTGGCCCACGCGGCAGCAATGCGTGCCTTGACGTCGCAATCGATGTCACCAGACTCATGAAACACAGATCCCAGGTATTTCACATGGTCCGTGCGCTCGACCGTGTTGCCGTCTATGCGTACGGGTGTGGGATCTGTGGAGTTACAGGCCAAGTACTCGGTCTTCGCCACATTGAGCTTCAGACCACCGTTCTCAAGCGACTCCTTCCACACCTTCACACGTCGCACCAGCCTACCCCTGTCCGAATCTGCCAGCGCGATATCATCAGCATACATGAGCAGCCACGGGGGCTGCTCATGTGAGTTTCTGATGCTGTTTGACAATACGTCTAATACCACGCTAAACAGAAACGGACTAAGGACGGATCCTTGGTGCACACCGACGGTGATGGGAAAAGGTTTAGTGTCGCCAACAGCGGTCCGAACTACGGAATCGGAATCACGGTACATGTCTCGGATGATCTCAATATAGGCATCTGGAATCCCTTTGGACCGCAATGCCCACCAGATTATCGCGCGAGGAATACAGTCGAAGGCCTTCTGCAAGTCAAGAAACAGACAATGCAGAGGCGTATTCTTCGCCCTGTATTTCTCCGCGACAGTCCTTAGGGCAAAAATAGGGTCCATTGTCCCGTGACCAGGGCGGAACCCATATTGACATTCCGAGACAGTGCACTCCTGTCGAATCCGAGAGTCGATAACCCTCTCGAAGAGCTTCATGGTGTGGGACATGACCTTTATACCGCGGTAGTTACCGCACTCCTGCACCGATCCCTTGCCTTTGAAGACTGGAGTAATGATACTCAGCCTCCATTGGTTCGGGATCGAACCGGTGAGGAGTGTCCGGTTAAAAAGGTTGGTTAAGATGCCCACACCACGAGAGCCCATCGCCTTCCAGGCTTCGATGGGGACTCCATCGGCTCCGACAGCTTTCCGATTTTCCATGCGGCGAAGACAATTCTGGACTTCTGCAGACGTTACCGGTGGCACTAGTCCTTGATTTGGAGGAAGATCTGGCGGCTGCACCCCTTTATGCTGCTTGTTCAGCAGCTCGTGGAAATACGAGCGCCATCTCTCCTTCACCGCGAGGTCCTCGCATAACAGGTTGCCCCCGGGGTCTTTTACACAGCGGCACTTGGAAATATCCTGTGCCGCTTTGACCCTGGAACGCGCCAACTTATATATGAGCTTCTGCCCCTCAGACGATTCCAACTTATCGTAAAGTGGTTGTAAGTGGTCTCGTCTGGCTCTGGCTACAGCTTTCTTGGTGGCGCGTTTGGCATCTCTGTATGCGTCGCGATCTTCAGGAGATCTGGACGCTTGCCACTTCTTAAAGAGGGCTTTTTTCGCCCTGGTCTCCCTCTGGACTGAGTCGTTCCACCACCAAGTCTCCTTGTCACACTTGCGTCCGCCCTTAGACACGCCAAGCACCTCTCTCGCCGACCCAAGGATAGCCGCCTGAATCCTGTCCCAGTAAGCTTGAACCGGTTCGCCCTCACCTCCGGCGCACTTGTCGCCGATGGCAGAGGCGAACACCTGGGACTTGACATTATCAAGCAGCCACCACCTGATTCGGCGTTGAAAGCGGTCGACACATTTGCCTTTGGGCTTCACGCAGAGGTCCATGACAAGAAGACGGTGTTGTGCAGTGAGACTCTCACCGGGTATGACCTTGCAGTTGGCTACTTTGCTGATGTGGTGTCTCCTAGTGAGTATGAAGTCGATTTGGGTAGCATTCCTCCCGCTCTTGTAGGTGATGAGATGCTCGGGTCTCTTTTTGAAATACGTGTTCACGATGGCAAGGTCGGCAGCCGCACACGTATTGAGGATGTTCTCCCCTTCCGCGTTGCGGGTACCGTACCCAAATCCACCGTGAACACGCTTAAATTCCCCACATTCATCACCCACATGACCGTTCAGATCACCCCCCAAAATGATCCCCTGTGATAATGGGACTCCACGGAGCACTTCTCCGACTTGATTCCAAAACGCCATCTTATCGGCGTCGTCACAACCGGCCTGTGGCGCATAGGCACTTATCAAATATGGGGTAGTTACCCCATCGATAAGTACCCTAACGACCATAAGCCGGTCGCTATGACGTTTCACTTCCAAAATGTCGTTCTGGAACTCCTCCGAGAGCACTATGGCAACCCCATTCTCCCCACCAGGTGCACCTGTGTAGATCAGCTTGTAGCCATTCCCAATGAACCGGGATCTGCTGGCCTTCCACCGAGTCTCCTGCAGGAACGCCACGGCCACCCTCCGCCTGGAGAGCACATCGGCCAACTCTCTCGCGCGTCCGGTTAGCGTGCCAATATTCCACGTTGCGAAGCGGAGTTTCCTTTTGGATGGGGCTAGTGTCTTTAGCCGTGCTCGCCCACGGCACGGCAGCCCTAGTCCACTTGTCACAGGAGTCGGGCGAAGTTCCTGCGCGTCGTTTTGCGGCGACGCCCTATCCGTGACATATCCCTTACGTGGTTAGTAAATAATAGTAGTTTGTACTTAATACTAGTTGTAAACGTAATGTGTTTGTAATTTGTGATATGATTCTGTTTCATAAAAAAAAATTTCCACCTATAAACGTAAGAGCACGTACGTAGGCGTACTTTAAAACCATTTACATATACTCAATCAAAATTCGATATTATAACTTCGACGATTACTTGGCGATTTCTATACAAATATATTTAAATAAATAGGTATATTCAAAAACGGCAACAATATATCAATCTTTAAATTAAATCTAACATACATTCAATCAATTTCTACAAATTACCTGTATGTTTTGTTTGCCTTCACAATGTTCACGCGGGTCGCAAAAAGCAATAGAAAAGAAAGCAATTTAACTTCCTGACCATTATTACACAAACATTATGTATAAATTTAAAGTCACGATGTTTTGCCGTTTAAATTTATACCGAATTAAACTAAGTTTAAACAACATTTTCAAGTATACTCTATTTGCTTGTACTATAAAGCAAGTTAGTCCATATTAATAAATTTTTAGATACAAAAATAATACAATACATAAAGTTTATTCAAATATTAAAATTAAAAAGAGGGTTAAAATACTTTTAAGGCACTTATAAACTTAGGGTATAATTTACTAGCGGCCCGCCACGGCTTTGCACGGGTACATACGGTACAAACGGGTACATATGTTCTCAGGAATAATGTATTCTATCAGGGAAAGAATTTATGAAATCGGTCCAGTAGTCTTTGAGTTTATTCGTTACAAACACATAAAAAAACCAAATCTTTCCTCTTTACAATACTAGTGTAGATCCTAACTAATATTATAAATGCGAAAGTGACTTTGTTTGTTTGTTACGCTTTCACGCCTAAACAGCTGGACCAATTTTGATAAATTTCGGCATTGTCATAGATATGGGTCCTTAGAGTAGGACATAGGCTATATTTTTTTAATTAATATGGTAGAGCAACGCTTGCCGGGTCAACTAGTTATTAAATAATTTGTACCGACATTAGTTTTATGTCTGCTGGCTATCCTTTAGCACCTCGGTATTCCTTCTTTCGTATAAATAGAATTCAATAGTAAATAAAGCCTTATATTCAATGTCACAAATATGAATCACTGGTCTTATTATTATCAACTCATTACTAACCAAATTGAGTGTAAACGCAGGTTGAAAATGTCAAAGAGCATCAATATTTAGAGCGGATAAGAAAAATATTTTCAGATGAATTTACATATGATCTTTACTAAGAAATTTATCAAGTCTAAGAAAGCAATTTACGTGTAAATAATAGTAAATAATAACAACTAAGGATGCTTTCTTTTAGCGAGTTGTCATAATTACATTAGCAATGATTACACACTTCATCTATTCTATTTCAAGGAAGTAGTTCATGCTAGTGCTTCTTACAGCTACAATCGAAGAGCCACAAAAGCTCTAAGACCAAGTTAGTGGTCGTCAATTGGTGTTTTTGAAATTCTATTTTTGAAGCCTAACAGTAACAATTGATTCAGCGCCATCTAGTTCCAAAATAAGCAGCAGAGTCATTGTGTTATGGATCCTACACAACTAATATACTACCTATATATATATTTTTTATTTGTACGCCAACACTGTAAGCGTTACTAAGAGAAGTTTATACTCCTTCACGTCCATTTGCATCGATGTCCTTCCATAAACCTTCTTTTATAACAAAGAGCAAGATGAACCAAAATGTAGTAAACTTTTAATCCATGCAGGGGAGGAGAAAGAATACTGACCTCTGCGGTCGGAGTTGGCCTGTCATAAAAGGCGATAAAACAACTCACCCTTGCTACGTGGTAAGATGCCGACCATTTTTGGTCTTAAGTATGCCGCCATAATAACTTTGTGCTGTGTTCCAGCATTAGTCACCCAAGTTCCTGTACCCTTATGGTTAGCTTATTATTAGTAGTTAGCCTATGGTTAGTTATTAACAGCGTGTTCGAGATGCCACTGACATTGTAAACACCCATAGGCGACGGTAACAGCTACATTCTAAGTGAGCCGTCATCCTGTCTGCTGTCCTACAGAAATAAAAAAAGCTTTTGTTTTCGTTCGGGAGTCAATACTCTAACCGAAAACTCAAACGGTAACTTCCGTTTGCTATCGATGATATAACAAAAGTACTAATATTACTTTTTTATAATTAAAGGCCTATTCTTATGAAGGTCTGATATCACACAAGTGTTAACTTCAAGGACAAAGAAACGTATTTTACAATAATATTCATATAAAGTTTTTGAGTTATATAGAGAATACTGCACGCAAACCGACATGAAAACGTACTGCGGAGCGTGGGAATCCCCGTATAATGCACCCATGCAGTCTTTTGGCTAGGAGGCGCACGTGGCAGATACACCCACTTAAACCACTACCGTTCGTGCAGCGGGAGGTAACGTTAGTCGAACCATGTCTCAATTAGTGCTGGTATCTTTAAATTATTACAGTTAATACTCCAACAACAATAATGCTCTACCAAAAATACACAATTCAATACTAGAAATGCTGGCGCAGAAAATGATTTACCACGCTCATTCACCTCTTACGTAAAAATAAATATCAGCGGATGGTTTTTAACATGAAATGATAATAATTTGTCGACGTTTTTTTTTGATATAAGCGTACGACATGGCCTTTCATTTGAATTCATATCGAAATACATGGGTAAAATATTTATATTATACTAGCTGACCCGGCAAACGTTGTTCTGCCATATAAATAATAAAATGTCAAAAAATTAAAAAAAAATTTTTGGGGGTGGGTCACCCCTAACATTTAGGGGGATGAAAAATAGATGTTGGCCGATTCTCAGACCTACTCAATATGCTCACAAAATTTCATGAGAATCGGTCAAGCCGTTTCGGAGGAGTATGGCAACGAAAACTGTGACACGAAAATTTTATATATTAGATATAAGGTTAACTATCAATAACAATGAGCGATGTGCGACTGGATGTTTCTGTCTATAATATTATTGTAGCCTCATTATGAATGGTTTTCATATAGTGTAGTTTGGAATCTGATCTGTCACAAAAATATCTAAATGTAAACGTTTTGCTTGCTGATCTTATTATAACATTTACGAAAAGGTTTTCCACTTACAATAAGCAGCAGTTTTGGTTCAGGCCTCTATTACTCCTGAAAGATCTTAAAGGATCTTTTTTATATCTGGAGTTCAGCAAACAGACATACGGTCCATTCATACTGTGATGGGAAAACCTTAGTTGGAAGTTCATTCCAAATCCGGAGAGTACGCAACATGAACGAGTGAATAAAATAATTTATAAGGTACATATATTTTTGATAATAGATGGCTCTGTGTATTTGGTGGAATCAGACTGATGTAGTGTATCATGAGTTGTTCAAACCAAACGAAATCATTACTAGAGTTGTCTACTGCAATTAATGAGATTGAACCAAGCACTTAAGAAATTACGCACCCACTATTAAACAAGATACGACATTACCACTATTAAACTAGATTCTTCAACGTGAAAATGCTCGTCCACATGATACAGCACCGGCCAAAATTTACTTAAAACACTTGGGAAGTTCTATCCCATTCGCTTCACCAAATATCGGCACTTCTGACGATTACCACTTTTTTTATTGTTGTAGGACAGTTACCGTCTCCTATGGGTGTTTGCAACGCTAATGACATCGCAAACACGCTGCTGTCTCATAAAGGTACGGGAACTTGGGTCACACAACACAAGGTTATTATGGCGGCATACTTAATACCAAAGGTCGTCGCTATCTCGACGGGCTTGAGGCCCTACCACGTACCTAGCTAGGGTTTTGTTTTGTCGCCTTTTACGACAGGCCAACCCCGGCCACAGAAGTTAGTATTCTTTCTCCGCCCCTGCACGGATAGAGTTATTCTGGTTGATAGCACATGATCTGCCTGACCAACGCTTTGCATCACATACAGATATCAAATACCTGATTCGTGTATAGCCTAAAAAATAAGGAGATAATCCGAATGTTGCCAGAAAATGGGGAGAAGTAGATTGCTTTTCCTCATTATTTTACAGTTTTGGTTTACTTTGATAAAAATACGTCCAAAACTTATCTATACACCTTATAGATTATTTTTTGGAAAATACATTAAAGTAAACAAATAATTTTTAAGTCGTGACCCGAAATGCCTATAAAACTTAAAAGGAAAGTAAAGAAAGAAATATAACTTTTAATTACTTGAAAATTGTGTCGGTCGGGGAGGTGAGCCTAACATTTTTATAAACCAGCCTACTTACGAGATCTCAGAGTAAAGGGTTCTCAAATTATGTTTTTTACAAGCCCCTATTTTGAAAGGTATTTGTCAAGGTAAGGTTTTTGTTTTAGTTTTAATCTAATTGTACTTCTTATAGGTTTCTTTTTTAGCGGTAAAGCAGTTAAGAATTATAAGTACATGTAATGATCAGATAAAGTTACAGTTGCAGGCTTTACCTAAACTTCAATCTATACAAATAAATAAAATTGGAGGGTCTGTTTGTAATATTAAAATAACCGCTTTTTACTGAGTGCATTCGGGCGTATACACGGTACATATACCAAAACAACATTTTTTACAATTTTTGTCTGTCTGTCTGTCTGTTTGTTCCGGCTAATCTCTGAAATGGCTGCACCGATTTTAACGGGACTTTCACTGGCACATAGCTGATGTATCAATGAGTAACTTAGGCTATATTTATTTTAGAAAAAAAAAATAGTTTTTGTTAAAAATTATAAGTTTCGGAAATTTTGAACTTCAATTTAAGTTGACCTCAGATTTATATCACCAATCATATGAAATAGGGTTCAGCTTAGGCTGGACATTTAGGTTGAATTACCAATTTAAGTTAACCTCAGATTTATGTCATCAATCATAGAAATAGGGTTTTGCTTAGGCTTGACTTTGTAGGTTCGAACGAACATATTCCGATGGCGCATGGCGTAACAGTTGATTTGATAATACTGCCTGTTTGCATATTTTATTTATATTTTAGGGTTTGTAATCCAAAATAAACCATAAGATATATTCAAAAAATTTGCCCAAAGTCACTATTTCACGCGGACGGAGTCGCGGACACAGCTAGTTTGAAATAACATTAACATCAATATGGCTGACAAATTTTAATAAAAAATCACTTTTCACTCTAAATATATTTTGATGAATTAACTGAATGCGAATTATGAGTGCCGACGAAATTGTGTCTAAGATTACGTTTGATTGCTCAGAAATTAATTAGAAATAAGATATTAATAAAATACACTTTGAGAGGTATATTCATTCACCTTTCAAAGTCAAAGAATATTACTGTCAATATTTGTATTTATTTTTTAATTAAAATAAACTATTGATTTTTTTTTTAAAGAATGTCTAAGATTCGCAACAAAGAGATTTTTATGAAATATATAATAAAGCTAATTAATACCTGCGCGAATTCTCCAATAATAATATCGTGTCCATATCCTGCTGGAGTCGGGTCTCCTTTTAAATGAACGTGACAGTATACCCGTGACGCTTTTCCAAGGCCGATTGGCGGGTTACGGATACCGGTGATTGCGTATGTAGATTTCGATGTTTTCGTTCAGTCGATACATTTTGTGCAATGTTAAAGTATAACGTTTCCCAGGAATCGAAACCACAACCTACAAGTTGGTCTCACAGTGATACCCACTTGTATATCTATTTTAATCAATTATATTACAAATTTTGCAATGTTATTCGTGGGAACAAAGATGCACTAGACAATTGTTGTGATTTTACAGAGGGAACTGACTCAGACCATCAACCACAAAAAAAGATAATAAACGATAACGGTAACCAGAGGTGAAGGAAAGAACCACTTCCTTGTGAGCTACAGACTGAATATAATAAATTGGTTGTCTTTTATGAAACCCTAAAAATAAGATCAGGTGGCCCGGTTCTATTTTTATACTAAAAGTGTTTAAGGTTTCATTGCTAGAAAAAAATTCGATCAAACTTTCTATATATGGTTAAAATAGAAACTTTCACCATCAGTCTACCGAACGTTTCCATATATATTCCTATAGAAAACTATGCCAAATACTTAATCTTATAGTATGTAATACAGTCAAAGTAACATAAATTAAGTTACTGTAGGGGGCGAAAATCAATCTAAACTTGGGCGAGGACAAACTAATATTATAAGTATTGTAACACAAACACGACACAATATTTGGAATCCTATTAATCTTTCCAAACAAGTTCAGAAGTGAAAAGAGTGGGCTCAATAAGATCTTCCACTAGCCAAGTACAATTGCAACACACAACCTCAGTGCGATAAATAAATAAATATACTAAAACATTTTACACAGCGCTAGTACCAAAGTAGCACAGCAATTGTGTTATGGGTACTAAGCAACTAATATACTACATATATACTTTTCTTGTACATATAGATAGATAGATAGATAGATAGATAGATAGATAGATAGATAGATAGATAGATAACACTTTATTGTAAACCAATTTTACAAAAACAATGAAACTTATTTACATAATCAATATGTACTTGACTTACAATGGGCGGCCTTATCGCTACAGAGCGATCTCTTCCAGGCAACCCGGCAACATATATACATACTATACAAAAACACCCAGACGCGGGACGAGAATCGAACCGGTGACCATCGCAAACGTACCGACGTGTTTTAACCGCTACACGGAGGCCATCAATATACCACATTGTGTGTATATTGCAATTTATACACACATACATATTCAAGTTGTGGGTAGATTAAAAAAATTATATAACGATAAAGTCAAAGTCAAAAGTCAATTGCTATTTATTCTCTTCAAACGATTTCTAATTAGAAGCCAATTAATTTGGCCAAGGTTTGTTCTTTGCGACGTTTATAATAACAAAGGATAGTTGTTTATTAAACCGTCTAAGGATATTATAAACGCTATCGTTTCGCCACAATAATGATTTATTGAATACAAAGTAAAATATTCTTGCAGATTTTCAAATAAGTCATTATTATATTTGAGTTGCATTTAATTGGATTGTTTGTGTTAAAAACATATAGTTTCATCTTATCACAAACGTACTACAACAGGATTATCGATATTAATTACGACTACAACTGGGTTCCACTGAAATCACCACGCTTGGCGCAAACCATAGAACAGGTCCGCCATGACACTAGGGACGGGCCGACGACGCCTACCGACGAAATCGGCCAGTTGCCCATCGGCTCAAGCACACTCACTGAGTCCCATATACCCTCCGACTTCTTCGTGGTTGAGAGCATTCGGAAATTAGATATTCCCCAAAAAATCATTGCTATCCTAATGAACCTCACCTACAACATCGCACTAGTGGGCACAGGCACTATACCCGCCAAGCTTGTCTAAGGATTGACGGGTTACACATACCGGTGATTTCGGTATGCAGGTTTCCTCACGATGTTTTCCATCACCGTCAGCACATGGCAATTTCTTTTTATTGCTGTCGGACAGCAGACAGGCTGACAGCCGATTGGTGTTTGCCATGCCAGTGGCATCGCGGACACCCTGCTGTCCCATTAGGTTACAGGAACTTGGGTCACTAATGCCGGAACACAACACAAGGTTATTATGGCGGCATACTTAAGACCAAAGGTGATCGTCATCCAGGTGGGTTTGAGGCCCTACTACGTAGCTAGGGTGGGTTGCTTTGTCACCTTTTACGAGAGGCCGACCCCGGCCACAGAGGTTAGTATTCTTTTTCCGCCCCTGCACGGATTAAATCATGCTATAATATGCACAATATGCGAGAAAATCTGCATAAGCGGTCTATGCCACCTTGAGATTCAAAACCAGAAGGTTTAGATTAGTATCTGAGTGGAGCTTGTGGTACCACTGAGCTACCACAAGCTCTTCATAGTTGGCGGATACTCCATATATCTACCAAAAAATGAATGTCGTAATTTGTAGTCAGTGAAAATAGCTGCTGAAACGTACCTGAAAATCTCATCTACATAGTTCAGATTTAGATAGAAGAACAGGACGTGGATAGGTGGATCTTACATATATCTCGACTCTGCAGAAATTTGCAAAAAGAAGTTCACACGATAAAAAGGTCACGATTTATACCCCACTAATTCTATATACTATTCCTAACGAACGAAATATACGTTCCTAAGACTACATTAAATTTCATAAAACCTGCCCTGCTTAAAAAATATTTGCCCATGTAAACATTTTTCTAACAGCAATTTTCTTACTTCATGTCAAAAAATATTTGCATACGTCTAATCAGAGGAAATTTACAGGAAGGCGTCGGATATAAAAAGTTTTATACTGGTACCCTAATATTGATTAAATTTACCCAAAATGTCATACAGTTTCAGCGGCGTAAATGTTTATGAATATCAGTTTTGCACCTGTGCTATATACAATATACATAAAAGAATACGATTAATATTTAATTTTTAAATGTTCAATAATATAATGAGCACGTATACGTTAATACAGTGTGCATTATGAGAGAAACGCACATTTTCTGGGAAAAATAGATTTATTGATTGGTACAAATTGTTAAAATTCTTCGAAATAGTCTCCTCCCGCATCAATACACTTGCGGAGACGATTCTGCCACACTTTGAAGGTACTCTGAAACTCCTCCACTAGAATACCTCTCGGGAACCTCTTAAGGTGAGCTTGGACGTTCTTTAAAGACTTCCAATGTTTTCCCTTCAGCTCTTTCTTCAGTCGTGGGAACAAAAAAATCACACGGAGTCAAGTCTGGACTATAAGGATGCTGGGACACCACGGGGGTCGTGCTCTGGGTTAGATTAACCGGTAACGGTAACGTCAGGTAACGATGAAAGCCGTGTGGTTGAGGATATTGTCGTTGTGGAGCTTGAAGTTGTCTTTGATGTCAAGCCTGACACACGTGACCGTGTCTCAATCTCTTAAGCACCTCCAGGTAAAAGTCTGCGTTAATAGCTTGTCCTTGCGGTACAAACTCGATAAAAGGACTTTATGCGCAGACACGTCCAACCTCTCCTACTGCTCGTAGCAAACTGATATTGGCGCGTTTGGAAGGGCAGCCCCCCCCCCCCACATTATCTAACTAATATGAGTGCGCTGCAATGGATAGTTACGTCACAAAAAATGTATGCTCATTACTTTCAAAATAAAATACACTCTGTATACATCCTCTAATTGAAATTAGAAGGAACGGGCAGTATACGACGCTTTGATATGCAACTGAATAAATAAAAATAAACAAACATAAGTAAATAGCTTAGCGCTTGTGTTGTGGGTACTAGACAACTGATATATTATATAATATATTCTTTTTCAAATACCCGTGACTTCCCCAAGCGTACAGAAGTAGATTAACCGCTACGTCACAGAAGTCGTCATGAAAGAGAAATATGTATTATATGCATACACAATCAATTTTGATTTGATAAGTGATCCGAGTTCCAAAGGCTCATCAAATCGATTTGTTTTTGATTAGTTAAGATATTGATTGATTATTTTTTATTTATTTATTCATTTTTAGTAAGACTTACAGGCTAATGAAAATTACAATATGTATATATAATCTACATACATATAATCACGCCTCTTTCCCGTAGGGGAATAATTTTAATTAATTAAATTTTAATAATTTTCCCATCATTACTTTGAATCTGTTAACTTTAGCTGTGAATAAATCGATATCGAGCCGGGCATCTAATTGATTAAATCCATTTGCACCTCGAATAAAAAAGCTATTTTGTCTATAATTAGTAGGTGCAAAGGACACACTAGACAGTTGTCGCTTTCTAAAATTTTTGTGCTGTGTACGGAATCCTATATTAGCTAAAAGTTCGGGGCAGTCGTATGATCCATTTGCTATGTTAATAAGAAGACAGACATCACTTACGGATCTTCTGTATTCAAGTGGCAAAAAGTGATAATGTAAGCATCGATCGTGATAGTTTTCAGAATTCTGTTTAGTTTTAAAATCTAAATGTCGTAAAAATTTCTTTTGAATACTCTCCAAGCGAGATATATAAATTTGGTAAAATGGATTCACACTGGTGATGCACACTCTAATAGGCTGCGTACATAAGAACAGTAAAGGATTTTGATGGTTTTCAAAGAACGAAAATTGATTGAGTTTCTTGTCACAAAACCTCATGATTTGGATGCTTTATTAATCACATTGTTTATGTGTTTTTCAAATAAAAGTTTACTATCTAGGATTACTCCAAGATCTTTAATGCTATCTACTTTTTTAATTGTGTAATTATACGAGTATACATTGGTATATGTCTGAAAGTTTCAATCAATCACTAGAATAATAAGCAGTGTTCTTCAAAAACAGTGGTCTTCACCAGCCCAAACGTGTTTTATCCCATAAATTTTACACATTGTTATCACAACAGATCTGTATTAGGCAACTCAATATTGGGCAGCTATCTAGTAAATATAAAATTTTGGTTAAAATGGCTTCAATAAATACGCAAATTGCAGGCTCGACAAATGTGTGACAACAATAGTCCTTCGGGGATTTTCTAGAAAAATGAATGTTTATTGGGAACATATATTTGCGTATCGCGATATTTGTTTGTTGAAGAACAAATACCAAATCATAGTAAATAAATTAAATTACCCTTTCAGCGGCTCAAACATATTTGAATAAACGAATAAATTGTTGAGATATTAAACAGAAAAGTTGACGGGTGGCACACTGTACATAGCTGGGAATTTGAAATTGACAAAGGATTAGCATTTATCACGCTTACTGCTCCTTGGCGACCTAGATATGAGTAATTATAGATAATAATTACTACGAGTATATGCCAAGGTATAATAGTCAATTTTTTTATTGCTGTAGGACAGTAGACAACTTGACGACCCACTTAGAATTTAGCAGTTACCGTCGCCTATGGATATTTGCAACGCCAGTGGCACGCCGAACACGCCGCTGTCCCATAAGGGTACGCCATCCAGACGGTCTTGAGGCCCTACCAAGTAGCTAGGGTGGGTTGTTTTGTCGCCTTTTACGACAGGCTGACCCCGGTCGCAGCGATCAGTATTCTTACTCCACCCCTACATGGATAAGAAAAAAAAGCACATTATAGATAGCACATATTTTTATTGTTTCTTTGTTATAGTTATTGTTATTTTTATTACTTAAGAAACTCTTTTTGTAATTGTTCAGCTTGTTCTGAAATAAAATATTTCTTTCTTTCTTTCTTTCTTTAAAAAAAGTAACTCACTAGAAAATTGTGATAGAAAAAAATTGTTTGTTTTTATTTTTTTGCCGACTTAAGTAGTTCTTGGGTTCAACTGGAGTTACCCATTTGTCCGTCTCCTCTCCTGTCCTGTTTTATTTCCTTGGAAAAGTGGTGGGATACTTTAGTTCATATTTTTAACCACACAAATACCGCTATGGTTCTATAAATATGCTGTAAATAAAATATAAGTTTGGTGTTTTTCAAACAAACTTTATAACCTTTTCCCCGTGAAGATTACAGAACAAACTTCAATTACCAAGTTAATATTGAAATGGGTCTTACAAAGAAAATGATTTTTGGAATGAAATTTACCAAATTTTATTTTTTGGCAAGTTTAGAATATCTGTCTGTAAGCTTAGGTTTACTTTAAAACATCTTCGCAGAATAAAACTATTATGTAGTTTCTTTGCTTCAATTGATTCCGTCTAAATATTGAACCTACTAAAATAACTACATTGACTAAATTAACAAAAAATAAATAATACGATTTTGTATTCACAAAATACATATAGTGAGATAAAATACAAGCTGATAGGACAAAGCACGAAATTACACTCGTTATAGCTATTTAGTCAATACTCGTATGCCTTCATTTCAAAAAGATATATATATATATATATATATATATATATATATATATATATATATATATATATATATATATATATATATATATATATATCAACTGTCTAGTACTCATAAGACAAGTGCTCTGCCTCTTACTTTGGTTCTAGATGTCGTTTTATGAATTAATACTATTATTTATTTGTTACCTGGATGTCATCAAAACATTACTATAATTGACGCACTAAAGTCTTATCCTTTGAGCTTAGTAGCGTTCTCCGGACTTCACGTGTGAATATTACAAGAAGACCAATTAAATAGCTATAATTACGTAAACAAACCTAAAATAAAAAAAACATTTCATAGCGTCCCGCTACTGGACTCGGACTTTTTTTTGCTTTTTTTTCCATCAAGCTTGTCCAAAGCGTAATCTCGGTGTACAAGTATCATCACGATGTTTTCTTTCATTGTCGGTACATGGCAATTATTATAATAAACACGTTAGTCGAGACGACAACCTTTACTTACGTAGAAATGTCTAGACTCTGTCAGACCCTGGCCAGAAGGGTCTACCCAAAAAGTGCTGGCTTGACGTCGTAAAGGATGAAGAAAAAGTCAGAAAGTGGACCCCGGGTACTGAAGCGGAAGTTTAGGTTACAATCGGGACTTACACAAAAAAATCTCTATAGCTAAGTAAACTTTTGTTTCAGTAATAAACGAGGAAAACAGAGGTAAACAACATTTTCAACTATATCACTGCTAATCGAAGCTGTAAACAATGTTAGGGACTTTAAAATTGTTTGCAATTCTTGAAACTTTGCACAGATAAACAATAAACTACTTAGGACTATAGGAACCCTCTGCCGTTGTAATTTTAGTTGTTAAGTAGAATTAGTTTAGTGGATTAACCTGTTATTTAACAATGTAATAATCTATAGTCCATAGAACATTTCTGCAAACTGACGATATACATTTACAAGTTTGTCTATATTTGTAAGCTTGTCTATGTTGTAGATCATCCTGATTTTTATGTATAACATTTTATTTCTTTGCGTTCTCACCTTAAGCTTATATAATGTTTTGTGATTGAAAAAATAATTATACTCGTACATACGAAATTAAATAAATATATTTATATTAAAATTAGACGAAAGATTCTTATTTATAATGAGGTCTTAAACCCCCTGGCGCCAACACTTTAGAAGGGGCCCGCCTTAAGACAAAGGGCGGGCCGGCGTCAGCCCGGGCCACGAGATCGGCAGGCCATATATCCGTGGGCCCGGGCGTAGGCGATAGGAGAACAGCGGGGTTTTTTAGTGGGTAGTCGGAAAAATCCCGGAGTCCCACATATCCCTCGGTCCCCCCGGGCCGGGGGAACGCGTCAAGAGAGGTTGTTCCCCGAGACCAAAAAAAAAGGGCGCAGCGTGTGACTCCAATATATTGATAGTACAGAGGACACAAAACTATATTCTGAGACAATGCGTCGTGGTTTATCACAACAAAGGAGATCCATGAAACCCTTATTCAGCCAACGGTTAAAGAAGTAATCGACTGATATAGTGGCCGTTACAACTTGTAACGACTTCAAAAACACACGAACAAACTTGCTTGACAGCTCATTATTCCTGAAACAATTGGTCGACTGAAAAAGCGACGAGACATATTTGACGAGAATAGTCACCCATAATAAGGCTGACTATATAAAATAAAGCGGTGCGCTCCGCTCGGAGTAAGTACTCTGGCCCCATATATTCCAACCTGTCTTCAACACATCTGCTTATAATCAACGTGACTGATCGCATGATAAAAATGAGAAAATAATAATAATTAGAGGTGTAGCTGGGGAGTTGCCGCTTCTTGTAACAGCCAGACGCGAAATTGAAGTTTGTGTTTGATAGTTTGAGGCAATTTTTTTGTAACTCATTTTCTACTTGATGATAAAAGTTCTTATTCGCAAGCACATCGTGATTTACTCTAACTCCTACGGTCGATATATGTTTCGCAAATAAATTTTGATTCCAATTCCACTTTATAATGGAAAACATTTGTCTTTGTTGCACCTTAAATGTCAATGGATTAATCTTTGCAATTACCTTTCTAGAGCTATCGTAAATTGTATTATTTGCTACATGTAGTCTCTGGTTTCACATTCTAGATCAACATAGAGGTTATGGATCGATTCTAATAATAAATCTAACCGCTTATTTTTGTATAAAAACTAGCATAATTCTGAAATAGGTCCAATTTAAGACTACCTTTAAACATTTTATTTCTATTTTTTTATATTAGTGCGTCCTAAAAAATACATTGATTTCTTCTTTTTTCTTTACCATTCCAAATACTCATAACCTAAAAACACAATAGCAGAGAAATTTGGCAAATATAACTAATCAAAAGATGAAAATCATCGAATCTGGAACATTCAAAAAGTTACAATAGTCTCTTTTGTACTCTCGAATACCTACTCTAAAACTATTGCACCAATCTATTAATATCCTGCAACAATCTCTACATATTTGTTTTACTTCAAAAAGTAAGCGTTGTTTTACTTCAAAAATTAATGCATGCAGGCAAACTTGCCTTATGCCCATGTGCTCCGTTTATCCGGCTCTAATACCAAAAACACAAAAAAATATAACATAATAATCAATTCATCATTTATTTCAGAAATTAGGTTCCACGCATTGTCACGAAAAACAAAATCATTAAATTACATAACTAAATTCAATAATAACATTAAATAAAATGAATACCTAGTCAGGTCATAAGTATTGTCACACAGTAAAAACTTTTCTTTTAGAATGCTGGCCACAAAAAAGTTTATTGAATTCGAATTTCGAATTGTTCATGAAAATAAAAAAGGTATACTTTTAGAATTTTACTCATTTTTAAATATGGAGTGGACGCTTAAAGAAGACCGTGTTGCAGTTATTGCGTTGCATCGTTGCAGTTACGCGCCAATTCAAATTTTTAACATACTGAAAAATTTGAATATAACCAAAAGATTCGTTTATCGTACCATCAAACGATACAATGAAGACTCTAGTGTAGATGACAGGTCAAGAAGTGGTCGCCCTCGGTCTGTTAGGACTCCAGCAGTGATAAAAGCTGTGAAGGCACGAATTCAAAGAAATCCCAAACGTAAGCAGAAACTGTTGGCCCTTCAGATGGGGTTAAGCAGAACCACGGTGAAAAGGGTGTTAAATGAAGACTTAGGGCTTCGGGCATATCGAAGAAAAACAGGACATCGTTTGAATGCTCGTCTAATGGACCTGAGACTGAAGAGATGCCGTGCTTTGTTGAAGCGGTACGCGGGAAAAAAATATCGGGAAATTCTTTTTTCGGATGAAAAAATGTTTACCGTAGAAGAGAGCTACAACAAACAAAATGATAAGGTGTACGCACACAGTAGTGAAGAAGCGAGCAACCGTATTCCACGTGTCCAACGAGGTCATTTTCCATCCTCGCTCATGGTATGCTTGGGAGTTTCTTATTGGGGCTTAACAGAGGTACATTTTTGTGAGAAAGGTGTAAAAACGAATGCTGTTGTGTATCAAAATACAGTCTTGACGAACCTAGTGGAACCTGTTTCTCATACCATGTTCAATAACAGGCACTGGGTATTCCAACAAGATTCGGCGCCAGCTCATAGAGCGAAGAGCACACAAGACTGGCTGGCGGCGCGTGAAATCGACTTCATCCGGCACGAAGACTGGCCCTCCTCCAGTCCAGATTTGAATCCGTTAGATTACAAGATATGGCAACACTTGGAGGAAAAGGCGTGCTCAAAGCCTCATCCCAATTTGGAGTCACTCAAGACATCCTTGATTAAGGCAGCCGCCGATATTGACATGGACCTCGTTCGTGCTGCGATAGACAACTGGCCGCGCAGATTGAAGGCTTGTATTCAAAATCACGGAGGTCATTTTGAATAAACTTTAATGTCATAAGAATCTATGTTTTGTTAAGTTCATTTTGGTATATGAATGGTTACATAATGAATAAACTTGTTACAATTATTTTACATTAAACATGTGACAGAATTTATGACCTGACTAGGTATAAATTCAATTACATATATGTTTATTGTTTTTATAATACAACCCTCAAAATACTGACATACGGACCCCTGCAAGTTGCTGGAGGGGGAAGCAAGTGAATCATCATCAAGATTATTTTAGCATTAAACCTTCTTTACATCCAATCCAATAGGGACTAGATTCATACTAGGAGGTGATTTCAATGCCAAAAACAATTATTGGGGATCTAGACTAACCACGACTAAAGGAAAAGATTTGCTTCAAGCTATTAGAGATTTAAAATGTAATACAATATCGACTGGTAAGCCCACATACTGGCCCACCGATCCGCAAAAAATTCCAGACCTAATAGATTTTTTTATCTATAAAAATATATCATCGAATTTCCTCCACATTGAGGAAGGGTATAATATGAATTCAGATCACTCGCCAATACTATTAACTTTTTGTGAAAGTCTTCTACAGAAAGAAAGCTACCCTACCCTAACAAACATAAATACGGACTGGGAGAGTTTCAAATTAGATTTAGACTCTATTATCGATCTAAAAGTCTCTCTTAAAAACCCGCAACAAATAGACACTGACTTGGGGAAATTCATAAAAAATATTCAACAGTGTGCCTGGAAAAATACTCCTAGTCTTAAAAGAAAAAACAGAACTAATGTATACCCACGAAAAATCAAGTATCTAATAGCAAAAAAAAGGAAACAGAGACGTAAATGGCAGTGTACTCGTCATCCTCAAGATAAAACACTACTAAATAATTTAACCAAAAAGCTTAAAAGAGAAATTCAGAAATTTCAAGATCAGAATTTAAATACTTATCTTAGTCAGCTTACAAGTGATCGAACTACTGAATACTCACTGTGGAAAACGACAAAGAATCTTAAAAAGCCAATAATGCATATCCCTCCCATTAGAGAGATCAATGGGCGGTGGGCAATAAGTAACGAACAGAAGGCAAACAGGTTTGCACAGCATTTAGAGAACATCTTTCAACCAAACGAAGGAAACGAAGAAGACCTTACGCCAAATGAATTGTCTCAAGATGAATTAGAAATAAAACTGGCAACTCCGCGAGAAGTACAGCGTGAGATCAAACATCTGAAGCTAAAGAAATCTCCTGGCTACGATCTCATTACCGGGGAAGTTCTCCAAAAACTTCCACGTAAAGCCATAGTTAAACTCACCACACTAATCAATGCAATGTTTAGACTTAAGCACGTGCCCGACATGTGGAAAGTTGCCGAAGTCATAATGATACCAAAGCCTGGTAAACCACCTCAAGAAACCACATCATATAGGCCGATATCTCTTTTGCCAATTATGTCAAAATTATTTGAAAAATTGCTCCTGAGACGATTGAAGCCCATCATTGAGAGCAGAAATTTAATTCCTGACCATCAGTTTGGATTCAGGGAAAAACATTCTACAATAGATCAAGTTCATAGAATAACCAACACAATAGAAAAAGCACTAGAAGAAAAGAAAGTTTCTACAACAGTTTTCTTAGACGTAGCACAAGCATTTGATAAGGTTTGGCACGCTGGGCTTATACATAAGATAAGAAATATACTTCCTAATCAGTTTGCAGATATTTTAGAGTCTTATCTTACCCAAAGAACCTTTAGAATAAGACAAGAAGATGCATTCTCAGAGATTAAGGAAATAAAAACTGGAGTGCCACAAGGAAGTGTACTTGGTCCGGTCCTGTACCTATTGTATACCTCTGATATTCCAGAGCTAGAAAACAGTACCATTGCAACATTTGCTGATGACACAGCTATAATGGCAACTGGGGTAACTCAAAAAGAAGCAGTAGAAAAGGTGCAAGTAGCCATCAATACCATAAACCATTGGACGAAAAAATGGCGAGTGAAACTTAATGAATCTAAATCGGTTCATATAGATTTTACAAATAAGAGATTTATTTATCACCCGGTGTACATAAACGGCCAAGTGATACCATATGAAAATACAGCTAAATATCTAGGCATGACACTAGACGCAAAGCTTCGCTGGAAGGCCCATGTCAAAAAGAAAGGCAACGAATTAGAGCTTCGCTACAAGAAAATGTACTGGCTGCTAGGGAAGCATTCCACGCTGTCAGTACACAACAAAATACTAATATATAAACAAGTTCTCATGCCCATATGGACTTACGGTATACAGCTGTGGGGCTGTACCAAAGAAAGCAATATTCAAATAATTCAACGTTTCCAAAATAAAGTGCTCAGGGGTATTGTCAATGCACCCTGGTATATTAGAAATGACGACCTCCATCGGGACCTTAAAGTGGAACTCGTTGCCAACGTTATTAAAAGGTACGCCGAAGCTCATGAACAAAGGCTTCATCACCATGTGAACGTCGAGGCCATCCAACTCCTCGACACCACGGACATAGTGAGAAGACTAAGAAGGAAAAAACCTTTTGAGTTAGTTTAGTGCAGTGCTAGTGTAATGTAGTGAAACAGGTACTACTACAAAGAACACAAGAACAAAGTGACTTCCCCTTAATAGAGACATTAAGAAAAGTGTTATTGGACACATTCTTAGTAAAGTCTATTTAGCAAATTAAGTTAAATTTATATTACTAATTAGTCTACGTATAAGGCTAGATTGTAATTTCAAATGAGTTACCAAAAGGTAGATCATTTTCAAGAAAAAAAAAAAAAAAAAAAAAAATAAGAATCTATGTTTTGTTAAGTTCATTTTGGTATATGAATGGTTACATAATTAATAAACTTGTTACAATTATTTTACATTAAACATGTGACAGAATTTATGACCTGACTAGGTATAATCATTGCATACAGTAAAAATAATATTAATAAGCGCTGCCAAGTGCAAAGTTGTGTCTGCAAAGTGAAGGATTCAGCTTGGATTGATGGCTTTCGGAAAGCTTCCCCTCAGTGTTTGAAGATTAGCATGGCCCCTGCGCAAGGATGACACGCAAAATCGTGAAAAGTTCTTTTAATTGTTCTAAAGCTTTCTTATAATTCTCTTCACATGGTGGAAAACTTTCTACTGTGTCCCTGGCAGCTGAACCCTTTTCCAGTGACTGTAATAAATGGTGCATTTTATAATCGTCATCTAACTCTTCGTCATCATTTTTCTTACGGAACGTTCACCAAAAGCCAATTCAGTTTTTATATTGCCATCAAGGGTAGGTAACTCAAATTCTGGTAATTTTCTTATCACAGTCACGTTCTGTAAATGTTGTATTGTCTTTGAGCAGTGCCTCTTGCCAGTGATGATCTGGGGTGACATAGACACTGACAGTGGTCACTGATCCACAAATTTCTTGTCGCTCAGCGTGCTATGGAGCGAGGTACGTTGAGTGTTTGTCATAGAGATAAAATTTGTAACTAATAAATCTGTAATAGAACCAAAGTTAGGGGCATATGTCGCAAAATACGCTTGCTGAAGTGGCGTCTGTCGCAGGAGCTATGGGCACTGGAGCAAACGAGTAAATTTATAGAATAAAGTGAAGACTGCGCAAGATTGTCAATCAGAGCTGGATGTGAAAGTAAAGGATTCGTGGCACAAACTTGGGAAGGTCTTCGTCCAGCTGTTGACTATGAACGGCTGATGACGATAATTATACTATGGGGCCCTTTACACAATATAGGTGGCAACTTCGGGGACGCTGGTGATTGACTCAGGTATTGCTGGCAATTTATTTAAAGCAACTAAGATTATCTAAAGTGAACATGAGAAAACAATAAAACAGACTGAAGTCATTGAAATATAAGTCGAGAACTCAATTATTTTACAAAAATAATTATCTGTTCGCAGTAACATGAGCTTGTTAATCTGATACAGAGCTATTGTATAAACAAATATTTTTGGATTTAACAGTATGTATTGCCCGTAAATAAATAAAAGTTTAGAAGCTGTAATAACCATTTTATTTTTGGTATACTAACAATTTTTCTCTATGAAGGGGCGACTAACAATTTTTCTCTATGAAAGATGCTAATTCGTGCGACCGGGGCGGCCAGTCGTAAAAAGCGACAAAACGCCAGCTAGGTGCTAAGGCTTCAAGATGGTTTGGATAGTAATTTCGAAACGACTACTTCCGTGGCGTAGCGGATAACGCACTTCTTATAATTATTTATATACAAAAGAAAAGTATATCAGTTGTCTAGTACCCATAATACTACTCTACTTAATTTGAGAGTAAATTTATTATTATATAGAGAGCTATATTTATTATTTATTTATTCATTACTCCTGGTCTCTAAACCTGCCGTCATAATAACCGGTGTTGTGCTTCGGCGTAAATGACCCGGGTCCCGCATATCCACGGACGTGAGCGTGTTAGCGGTGCCCCTTGCATCGCAAAGATCCATAGGCGACTGTAACTGCTTACTCTTAGCCTGTTTGCAGTTCCATAGCAATAAATAAGTAAAGGCTTTAAAGACTTCGAAATCATTGTATTTATTATCATTGCCTAGTATATTATGTCGCAACACAACACCGGTTATTATGACGGCAGATTTAGAGACCAGGAGTAATGAATAAATAAATAAATAATTATTATCATTGCCTATAATTGCCATCAGTTATCCTTGTTAATACATCAGCTATCTGCCAGTAAAAGTCCCGTCAAAATCGGTGCAGCCATTTCAGAGATTAGCAGACAGACAGACAGACAAAAATTGTAAAAAATGTTGTTTTGGTGTACCGTGTATACGTCCGAATGCACTTAGTAAAAAGTGGTTATTTTAATATTATAAACAGACCCTCCAATTTTATTTATTTGTATATATTGACGGAGTATTTACACCACAAACGTAACAAAGCATTACCAATCAGCTTTTTACTCGTATTACACAAAATAAGGTGTGAAATTGACACGAACTGGAATAATTGATAAAAGACTTCCAATTACTCACAAGCATTAGAAAGTGTTTCTTTGCAAGATTCTTTGTAATGCCAGTGATGTGAAAGGTCCTTTCTATGCCCTTTAAATTACATTTTCTCAAAGAATTGAAACGAAATTGCTCTAAAGAACATTTATAAGATTTATTTATCATACATAAACAACTTCATTTTTATTTATATTCTGGTATTATCCTTCTGTTACAATAAATATACTAGAACAATTCATACAGGGCTAGGCCGAAAGTAACTAGCTTAACACTTGTGTTATGGATACTAGACAACTGATATACTACATATGTACTTGTCTTTTATAAATAAATACATATTATACAATAAACGAAAACGGATGATTGCAAAACTGAAGTGGCAGTGGGCTGGGCACATAGCTCGAAGGACTGATGGCCGTTGGGGCAGAAAAGTCCTCGAATGGCGACCGCGTACCGGAAGACGCAATCTTGGTAGGCCCCCCACAAGATGGACCGATGATCTGGTCAAGATCGCCGGAATAGGTTGGATGAGGGCAGCGCAGGACCGATCATCGTGGAGATCTTTGGGGGAGGCCTTTGTCCAGCAGTGGGCGTCTTTCTGCTGAAATGATGATACAATAAACACCCAGACGCGAGACGAGAAGTGAAACCGTGACCTCTGCAAACGTACTGAAGTGCGTTAGTCGCTACGCTATACAGGTTGTCAATTAAATTACATTTCGAGAATCAATTATTTTGGTTTTTTTTTTTTTTTTTTTTTTTTTTTTTTTTTTTTTTTTTTTTTTTTTTGGTATCGGGTTGGAAAATCCTCATGGAGGCCCTCCGCCCTCGGGGAAGGGCGAAGGGGACTGTCAGACTCTTACTGACTAAAAACCAACCCGTGTTCCTCATGTACCCGTGTGTCGGAGGGGCGGGTATCGCCGAAGCATTCGTCGCCACCCCCCGACGGGTATTGGCCCGCCAGATGGTCAGGCGGGC
This sequence comes from Malacosoma neustria, assembly GCA_963693495.1. Classification (NCBI taxonomy): domain Eukaryota; kingdom Metazoa; phylum Arthropoda; class Insecta; order Lepidoptera; family Lasiocampidae; genus Malacosoma; species Malacosoma neustria. Next base: position 21,200,884 of record OY856378.1, on the reverse strand, counting down.
CCCGTCACCCACTGCGGCCGTCACCCCGGCCGCAGGACTCCACTATGAGGCGCGCGCGGAACAACACGCCGCCGCCTCGAGGCCTGCCGCTGATCGGACGACAAGACGCCCCGAATCTGCCGTCCGCAGGCCGCGCCCTACGGTGGCCGGAAGTCGGCCACCCTACGGCGCCCAGTGCGTCTGCTGCGAGACGGGAGAGAGGAGGCAGTTTCTCTCTCCCTTTCCGCCGCCTCCTTTGCGAGCATCACGGCCTCGCAAAAGGTGGCGACGGCACTCCACCCTGACTCGCTCCCGACCATGGTAGACACAACAGCCGGAAGCGAGAGGTTTCCCGCAGCTCCTACGGCCGCGACCAAGTCTCGGCGCTGCTCGGCCCAAGCTGGGCACTCCGCCAACGTATGCAGCGCCGTATCGTCGCGGCAATCACCACAATGGTGGCACTGGGACGTCGGCTCCCGGCCTATGCGACACAGGTATTTCCCGAAACACCCGTGTCCGGTAAGCACCTGCGTCAGCCGGAAGCCGAGGGCGCCGTGGCTCCTATTGAGCCACTCCTCTAGGATGGGCCTTACCGCCGCTACGGCGGCGTGCCCCGCCGTGGGTTGCGCTAAGCGCGTCTGCCACTCCGCCACTAGGACCTGGCGGAGCTCTGCCCTGCGTGCCTCAATCTGTCGCGGCACCAGGCGCTCGCCCCGCTCGACCGCCTCCGCGCGCCACCAATAGAGCGACGCGAGGAGCTTTGCGTCGAGGTCCCAGGGCGGGGATCCGGCTAGGAGGCTCGCTGCCTCAAAGGAGATCGTACGGTATCCCCTTATGATCCTGACGGCCATCGCGCGCTGCGGCCTTCGAAGCGCGGCGACGTTGCGGGCCGTCAGGGCGTCCGCCCACACTGGCGCGGCGTATAGCGCCATCGACCGTACGACCCCCATGTAGAGCCTCCGGCAGGAGGAGTCGGGCCCTCCCAGGTTGGGCAGCAAGCGCGAGAGCGCAGAAGCGGCGCCCAACAACCGGGGGGTGAGCCGTGTAAAGTGCGGCCCGAAGTTCCACCGACTGTCGAGGACGAGTCCAAGGTACTTCATCGTCGACTCGACAGCGATGGCGATCCCTCCTACTATGATGCTGGACCCCGGAGGCGGCTTCATCCTGGGCCCATGAAAACACAGGGCCTCAGACTTGTGCAATGCCACCTCTAAGCCCAGCCGCCGGATCCTACCCACGACGTGCGCGACACCAGCAGTCGCGCGTATGGCCGCCTGCCGGTACGACTTCCCACGCGCTGTAACTAGCGTATCGTCGGCGTAACAAATGACGCCGACGCCGTGGAGAAGCGCACCGCGCAGAGCCCAGTCGTACCCTACGTTCCACAGGAGCGGTCCCAACACCGAACCCTGAGGAACGCCGCACGACGTCTCTCGCCGACCCCATCCTTCTCGACCCGGGTACACCACCGATCTTTCCGACAAATAGGCCCCGACAATGCGTTGGAGGTAGCGCGGCACCCCGTGGTACCGGAGTGCCTCTCGGATAGTACTCCAGGGCAAGGTGTTGAAAGCGTTGGCGATGTCGAGCGACACCGCCAAGACCACCTCACCCCGGGCGACTGCCTCCTCCGCGAGGACCCTCACGCGCATGATCGCATCTACCGTGGAGCGCCCCTGGCGGAAACCAAATTGGTTGTCCGCCAAATCCGGCCCCACCTCGGTCATGTGCTGGACGAGGCGACTGGCGATGATTCGCTCAAAGATCTTACACACCTCGTCCAGCAACACGATTGGCCTGTACGCAGATGGTGAGTCTGCGGGGCGCCCCTCCTTCTTGAGCAGGACCAGCTTTCCGGTCTTCCACCGGCTTGGAAACTGGCCCCGCTCCAAACATGCGCTTAAGAGCCCCGCTAATCGGGGCCCGAGAGCCTTCATAGCCAGGACCCATGCACGGCCTGGAATGCCGTCGGGCCCTGGGGCGGTGTTCCTGATGCGAGCCACCGCCACTCTCAACTCTACCCGGGTCACTTCGGGCACGTCGTCGTCAATGTCGTCTTCCGCGTCGGGCACATTGCGAGGCGGAACCATAGCCGGTGGTGTGTGCTCCGGTCTCGACGGAAACAACGCACACACCACCTCCTCCAGCAGCTGTGGCTGGAGACTCCGGGACAATGGGGGAGCCCATTGGCGCAACTTGCCCCGTACCATAAGGTAGGGCCGCCCCCACGGCTCTTGGTCCAGAGTCTCCAGCAGCTCTTCGTTGGCCTGGGCCTTTGCCCGGACAATGGCCAGCTGGAGGGCGCTCTTCGCCTCTCTATAGCGGTTGTATAGTTCCGCCTCTTCCTGTTCGGCCGCCGCTGTAAAGGGGCGGCGGCGTCTTCTTCTTCGGCACCTTGCGTACCGGCGTCGCACCCGCACACAAGCGATGCGCAACTGCGCAATCGATTGCGACCACCAGTACACTTGGCGCCTGGATGGTACCGGCCGGACTCGGGGCATGCCAGCGTCACAGATGTGCGACATGCTCTCCCGGAACCACTCCGCCTCCTCGTCAATGTTGGTTGGCCTGCCTGGAGAGTCCAGCCAGGCCTTGACGATAGAGGCCTCCAGGAGAGCCTCCCTGTCCAGCCGCTTCAGCGCCCAACGCGGGCCGTCTCCAACGCCCCCCGGGGCCGCTTGGACCGGCCCAACCGAGGTCTGGGCGGAGACGCTAAATCGTATATATCGATGATCGGACAGCGTCTCCACCTCCTCCAAGACGTGCCAGTCCTGGACAGTGCGCGCGAGAGCGGGGCTAGCGAACGACAGGTCCACTATAGACCCACCCCGCTGCCGCACGCAAGTCTGCACGGAACCCCGGTTCAGGAGAAGCAGGCCCTGCTCAACCGCCCACTCCTCCACTAACTCGCCCCGCGCATCCGTAGCCGGGGAACCCCAAGCCGTAGATTTGGCATTGAAGTCCCCTAGGACGATCACGGGACGAGGACGGCTACGACTGACGACCGTGCCCAACTCCAAGATAATATCCTCCATGTCGGCGAGAGAAAGGCTGGGGGCGAAATACACCCCCGCGACCATAACATCTCCCCAAATTGCCGCAACATAGCCCCGCCCTCGGGTGACGGCCTCGAAGGGAAGGGTGTCGGCGGCAGACCTCATAATTAGTGCTACCGAGCGGTTTGTGTCGCACACCCAGTCATCCCTGGGTGGCACAAAATACGGCTCGGCAACAACTGCCACATCGATCGACCACTGCGCCATGCTTTGGAGCAAGAGATCCTGAGCCCTGGCACAGTGGTTTATGTTGGCTTGGAGGAGGCGACATAGGGCCATTACTGTGTGTCCATGGCCGTTTTCTCCTCCCCAGCCCTCGGCGGATGTTCTGCCGCAACCGGCGGGTGAACCGGCTGCGAGGAGCTGGTTGCCTTCGTTGTCATTTGCCTGATACTCGCCGGCGGATGAGCCGGCTGTCTCCTGGCATTATTCTTCTTGGGCCTGGCGCAGGCCTTTGACCCGATCTGATGGTCGGCTGGCTTGCCAGATGCCGCACAGATGACGCAGTGCGGCGTGGCAGTGCAAGTGCCAGCCTTGTGACCGAGCTGACCGCAGCGGAAGCACATTTGGCTGCGGTCTACCCCAGCGGTGCACCGTGCCCCCGCATGTCCTTCTTCTAAGCAGCGGTAGCACCGATAGGGCTTGGGCGCTAGGAGCGCGACCTGCGCCGAGACCCATCCAACCAAAAGCCGCTTATCTTTAATCTTTTTGGCCGCCGCTACGGGACAGCTGACAAGAATTGTACCGAGACCGGAGACACCCCGGTGTATCGTGCCCGCCTTGACCTGATCCGGCGGGCATCCTCCGGCCTTGGAGATGGCAGCGGCGACCTCCTCCTGTGTGACGGAATCGTCCAGGCCCGAAATGCGCAAATCTGCGCACTTAGTTGGCCTGGACACTCTCACATCATCCGGGCCTAGAGACGCCCTGAGTTTATCGGCGAGGGCGTCTGCTTTGGGACCACTGGTGGTTCCCGATATCTCCAGTAGGCGGCCACCGGTTGCAGTTGTTTTGCACCGGAGGCCTGTTATGCCGAGATCACTCAGCGAAATCTCGGCTTTCGCCTTTGCCAGGATTCCGGCATATGTGAGGCCCCGCTCCTCCGCCCCTGGCTGCATGGTGAGAACCACTGCTGTAGAGCGGGGGGTACTGAGCCTCGCGGTCCGGCGCTTGGCCGCCGCTTGTTTCTTCTGGGCCTGCTTCTTGGCCCGCTGACGCGCCTTCTTGGTTTTTTTGGCGGCGCCCGCAACCGTCCACTCCGCCTCAGTTCTAGTGGTGGGTTCGCGCGTTACTGACCTAGCAATTTGTGCAGGCGGAGCAGCCGTAGCACCTGCCTTTTTGGCCAGTTTCGCCTCTTTTTTTAACTGCCTTTTTGATTTAGGCCCCGCAGTTTCCTTTTGCGAGGCGGCAGTTGGAGCAGTCCTCTTTAGTGTTTCAGCAGCCACTTGTGCCGGTTGGGCGGCACGGGGCGCTGCGGCTTGAGCTGCATATGTGGGCGCCGGTGTACTGCGTCGGTCTGCAGCTAGGGGGGGACGAAGAATCCTCCCCTCAAGCACCGAGAATCGCGCGTTGAAACTCGCCATCTCCTGACGGATCAGGCGAGTCAACTCCGTCTCCTGCTGCTTCGACGGCTGTAACGGCAACTGCAGTTGCGGTTGCGGCGTTGCGTGCGGAAGGCCCACCTCCCGCCTGAGGTGTTCGCGGCGGAAGTTGGCCATCTCCGCCTTGAGCTCCTCGTGCTCCTTGCGGAGCTCCGCCATTTGCGCTGCGAGCTTTGCGTTCTGGGCCCGCAGCAGCGCCGTCTCTTCATTCGTGGTGCGGGTCAAAAGCACCTGAGCAGTTTCCAGAATGGAGGCCGTGGCCTCCTTAAGGGCTTTCTGGCTGCAGCCGCTAAGGCCCTTCGAGACCTTGCTCACCCTTTTTATTGCCGCAACCGCGTCGGCCATTCTTTGATTTAAGTCGGAGGCAGGTAGCTCTTCTGCCTCCACTCCCATATCAGAGACGGCCGACGACGACTCCGACAGGCGAGTGACTCTCCCTTCCGTCACCCTTTTCGTCAGAGCCGCAATCTGCCGCTCGTCCTCCTCTAATTTTTCGGCGGCTGCTGCGGCCTTCATTGCAGCCGCAGCCTCACGCCTGGATAGGCCGATACCGGCATATTTGCCGGTAGTAGCGGGCCTACCTCTCCCTCCTTTTTTGGCACCGACCTTGTGGGCCGGCACCGCTGTGTCGCTCAGGGCCGAGTTCGACCCTGAGTCTGCACCCTCTCTCGGGCGTTTACGTAAGCGTTTGGAATTTACGCTCACCGCGCTCGCCACACTCATAAGGCTGGACGCGCTGTCGGAGTCCGACTGCACGCCCATCCGCTCAACTAGTACCAGAGGTACTCTCTCACCCACTACGTCATTTTTATTTTCGGTTTTATTTGAAAGGTTCTCCATTTTGGTCCCACGAGTATAAAGCAAAAAAGGTCAACCCCGGGCAGAGGCTTAAGTACCCGGGTAAGCCTACATACTGCTGGGGGCGGCAGGTACCAGCAGGTGGGAGCGCTAACGACCGTACCCCCAACGGCCATTCATCCCCTCGCCGCGCTCCCGAAACTTGGGATTGGGTGGTTTTTTATCTTAGAGGTGTCCTTCCTCTGGGGCCGGGCGCTTAAGCCAAGCCCCCCGACGGCGGCATTGAAGCATGCCTCCGTCCGCTGTCCGGCCAACCCGACTCAGCGGACCCGCCGAAAGGTTTGCTCCTCAATGAATGAGGAGACAAACGAACTCCGCTTAGCCCCCAAAGCTGGGGGATTCCGAACGGGACGGGGCTGGCATCCCCGCCGCGCGCCAGCCAGGCGTAGGCATGACTACCAGACGACACCCTAGAAAAACCAGGGAGTCGCCTAACGCCGTAGCCGGCCCAGCCAAACCGACGGATAGCGGAGATACCGTTCCCGCCCCAGGAACACTCTCTGTGCAGGCGCAGTCGAAATGGGCATGGTTTCGACTACCAAATCAAGGGTCGGGACAGAACCCGGGACCCCAGTCAGTACCCGCAACCATCCCACCGGGGACCGCGCCACGAACAGAGAGCGAATTTGGGAAAAGGATGATGGAGTTAGACGGGAAGAAAGGTAGGACTCCGTCGCCTCGGACGGGAAGGGGAGTGAGGCGACAGATGCTCGAGCACCTCGGTTACGCACACCCGTGCACTCCTCGGACAGAGGAGCGCCCCTGAGGGGGTGAGCGCCCCTGAGGGGGATTATTTTGGTCCTATAGCATTTCTTTACCCGACTTATCTCATATTCTTTCCAGTTCTAAAGAACTAGTAGTAAACTATTTATTTACTAAATAGTAAACTATTTTCACTCTTAGGAGAACATTAATAATTATCCTGACGCCAATGCAATCTTAAACGCTTTCAATGTAAGTTACAGCCAGTTTGCTCCAGTCTGATAGTAAGAAACCTAATTATACTCATTTCATATATTTATATTAGTTGACATTATTACCTTACCAGGATTACTGCTAATCTCAAAGTTCGTATATTTTTAATAACATTATAATAGTATTATTTTAATTTTATTGAAGCTACGTCATAAATTTAACAAATTAATAGGGATGCTGTTAACCTTTTCAAATAAACTCAAGGGCTTACGTTTGGAGTAGGTTCATATCAGTCATGCTTAGTGGTTATACACTCATAAGACTATTTGTACTTCAAACTAATATGGCAACTATTTGCTCTTAAATCACTTATATTTGTGAATACAACTGTAAAACATTCAGCATCATACGCCTCTTAACAAAGTTAATGCCTACGTCATTAAAAAGCTCTGCCAGAGGGCAAGGTCTGGCTTTGCCACGTTCTATTATATTTTTAATTAGAGGCCACTTTCATCGCAAAATTCGTGACATGTTTTATCTGATAACATTGTGGATATATTGAAAAAGTTTAGCTCACTCTGCAGTTGACAATGTTATTGAAATTGTTGTACGACATTACTTAATTAAGATTACAATGTTAAAACTGTAAAAGATTGCAAATAAAAAGAGATAAATTTAAAATCAATAATTAGTTTAATAACTTAGTATTTTTCACTACCTAGGTAACTCAGTTCCACATGGATGAGGCTATTCCTACATCCTTTCCAACTTCGCTCTCTGTTCGTGGTCCCCGGTAGGATGGTTGCGAATACTGATTAGGGTCCCGGGTTCTGCCCCAGGCCCTGATTTGGTAGTCGAAACCATGCCTATTTCGACTGCGTCTGCACAGAGAGTGTTTCCGAGGTGGGTATCGCATTCTCGCTGTCGGTTGGTGTTGCTGGGCCGGCTACGGCGATAGGCGACTCCCTGGTTTTTCTGGAGTGTCGCCTGGTAGTCGTACCCACGCCTGACCAGCACGCCACGGGAGTGCGAGTCCCGTCCGGAATTGGCCGCCGACCTGTCGCTCCCGGCCCTGGTTCTGTCCATGGTCGGGGGCGATCCTGGATGGACGGCCGTCGCCTCCTTTTGCAAGGCAGTAATGTCCGCAAAGGAGGCGGCGGGGCAGGAGTGGGAGTCAACTCTCGCCAACGCAGGCCACGTCGTCAGCGCCGGAGGGCAAGCAACGACCTCCGGCCGCCGTAGAAAGCGGCCGCGGGCGGACCCCTTGGGGGAGGATCCGCCGCTCGCACTATTGCCGCGAGGGAGAGGGCCGCGTGCTGTTCCGAAGCCCTCCTCACCTCCTTGAGTCAACAGGAGAGTGCCGGGGGGATGAAACCCTGGCGTCAACACTTTAGAAAAGGCCCGCCTTAAGAAAGGGCGGGCCGGCGTCGGCCCGGGCTACGAGATCGGCAGGCCACATTTCCGTAGGTCCGAACGTAGGCGATAGGAGAACAGCGCGGTTTTTAGTGGGTAGTCGGATGGCCAAACATCTTTCCCGGAGTCCCACATATCCCTCGGTCCCCCCGGGCCGGGGGAACCCGCCAAGAGAGGGTTTTTCCCCGAGACCAAAAAAAAAAGGCTATAGATTCTACGTGTTTTTTTCTCCTAATAAAACTATTAAATCGCGACTAAAAGAAAACTTAGTTCTCCAAGGATCTACCTATCTCTACAACAAATTTCATCAAAATTGTAAGCAGAGCTACAATCTCTTTAAATGGTTTCGTTAATCGTTATTATTCATAAATTTATGGGAGGTTCTTTTAAGATTCCATCAAATTTATTCTGATTCGAAATTTAACACTGGGAACTCCATCCCTCTGAAACCGCCGGAGTATTTTTCATTTATAGGTAAATTATTTATGTAATGTTAATATCTCTGAAGATACCACAGAAAGCATAATTAAAGTCCATATTCGGAATTATCCTTTACACCTAAACAAGTTGTAAAAGGTGTGAAAATTATTAAATTAAGCGTTGTTTATCTTTTCTATTATTCAAATACGTTCGCGTGAGCACGATAAACCCTCAAAAATGGGGTGTGAACGTGAAAAGGAATATTGTACAGTATTCGGGGTGGACTGAGCCGTAAATATATTTGGTAAACACGAAATAAGAAGGGCACTGAATGAATTTGTATTATGTTACTGTGCAATGTTTATTGAATACTAACCTCGGATATTGTATGGCTGCATATTCCTATACCGAATTATTGTTATAATATTTCAGTCATCCATGTAGAAAAGCAGAAAGTCCACCGTATCCCAATCTCTCGTCGTAGTAGTAGTTTCTAATTCATATTAAAATTGTGAAAAACTTTGAAGACAATGGTTGTTTAATCACTTTCTATGATCGTGCGTCTTTGACTCCAACATAGGAAATTGACCTTACTTAGTACATAGAACTGTTTCAAGATAAGTAAAACGTTTTAACATGATCAAGATTGGACGTTAGATGTTGGATCCAAAACATTTTTTCTCGGTCAAACGTTAACTTGTAATTAATAGGCGTATCGTTGTGTCAACCGTCATTTAAGGGTAATAAAATTAATGAAACAATTATTTTAACTAAATCTAAATCAGGAACAGCATTTTATTATTGTTCAGCTATAAAGATGTATACGAAATTTGTATCAATTGACTACTAGAAACATCTTAAGAACATTGTAAAAAATTATATTATATACATTTTAAATTCTATTTATATTAGTCATCGAAAGATTGCTTCGTCGAATGATTGATTAAGCTCTCTAAAAAATGTGAAACTTCAAAATCAGATTAATACTATGTAACTTAAAACGATTCCATTATCATAATAATCTAAACATTATAGAATTAGTTCAGGCAATTTAATTATCATTTTAAAGTGGTGCTAAAGAAAGTATTTCAAGTAACGAGGAATGTAGATTAAAGTTACGTTCTGTAACAAATTGAACTTCACAAGTTTATTTTAGAAATGCGATACTTCTATCCAATAAAAGGTTTATTTTTTGGAGATTTTAAGTGCTAGTTTATTTTGATCAATATTTTACCTTTTCAATACATTAGCTTAAATCTTAAAACAAAAATCTGTTACATTTAGGCCTAGCAGATAGGCTGACGGCTTCCTTAGAATTTAGCAGTTACCATCGCTTAAGGATGTTTGCAATACCAGTGGCATCGCGAACATGCTGCTGTCCCATAAAGGTACAGGAACTTAGGTCGCTAATTCCGGAACACAACACAAGGTTAATAGCGGCATACTTAAGACCAAAGGTGGTCGCCATCCAGACGGGCAAAAGTAACAAACTAGCGTTGTTTGGCCATGTAATGCCAAGGGATAAATGCCATATATAAATAAAGCGCTAGAAATTAGAGTGGATGAATGTAGAAGGAGGAGTTAACCAAAAACAGAAATCGATGGATTGCGTAAAATATTGTATGTGAAGGGTGTGAATAGTGAGATGACGGCTAACGGAGGAGAGTAGAATGAGAGAACATGTTGTGCCGACCCCGTATAATATAGGGCAGAAAGAAAATTAAGGCTACTTTATATTTTTTTGACACAAATTTATTCCAAATTTATTAAAGTGTACACAGAACGACTGGATATTGTCATTGCTAAAGAGAATGAAACACTCCCTAACGCTCGCAGCGTTTTCTTTTTGTTTATATCTCGCGTAAAGGAGAAATATCCCCATATTATATTTTCTCATTTTAGTATTTCTCAACAATCTTAGCACCGAACCTAAATATGGTATATGCGGTTTAGAAGCCAAAGTCTGTACATTATTTCTAACAATATAGGTATTATAATAATTTTTTATGGAAGCTACAATTTTATTCTTTAATTAAGAGGAAAAAATCCTACATCATATATCCATTCGTTTTTAGAAAAATAAGAAACACATAATTTAAGTTGTGATCGTATGGTCCCGGTTAAAAAAACCCCTATGTGGCTCCCCATCATTAAGGAGACGTAAAATGTATTATTATTTGTTACAATTTACGGAGATCAAATATTAGAGTCATGATATAGCAGGCACTATGAAAACCAAAACTATCAATGACGTTTGCTAAATTACAATGTTTCAGTCTCCCCTAACAGCTATTCTGGGCCGATATATTTCGTGTTAGAACTCCGATTGCATATCACTGAAAGATATAATAATAATCACTTTTGAGTGATTGAGTGATAACATTAGTTTTGACTGACGTTATTATTGACATAATACATGGTACATCTGCTAGCGTGAAAGATTTGGCATAATAGTGAAGAAGTCACTATCCGTTTTCCAAGGCAAAATTACAAAACTTTAGCGCAAGCAGTTTTTTTGGATTTGTGATCGTATCGAATAGCTTTTCAGAGCCATTTATTAAATTTCCTTCACCAGCTTACCTTCACCTGTTGTTTACACCACTGACACACGTTTACCTGTCCAGGTGTATTTGCACCACAAAAATATTATATCCTCCTTAGGGATAGTGAAACGAGCGTTTCAGACCTTGTATCATCACGGAGCTATTGCGATAAATATGTATAGGAAAACATCATAAGAAAACTGTAAAAGTATATTCTATTTACTGTTCTGGGAACGGTTATGGAGATATTTTAGATATTTTATATATTTTACTAAAAATAAAAAAATATGTATAACTTTGAACAAATACACGCATATGAAGCTTGATTGGGGATATTTTATACATTTTTCATGTAATTGCACACAGAATGTTTAAAATTCAAATTGTATATTTTATGTAAAAAGTATATTATGAAAGAGGTGGGCAAAATGTAAAGAAAGTTGTAATTGCTGTATAGCTCATTCAATATCCTGACGTAGTAACTGTTGTGACGTAATACGGTATGAACACATTCACGCTTACAAGTTAATTATATCTTTACGACAGATAAAACCGGTGTCTTGTTTACTTTGTGACCTCACAACCATAATATATTTTGATCTACAATGAGCCCTTTTCTTTGAAAGTGGCCTAAGTCAATTTTGACAAAAAAAATTAGTTAATGATAACAATGAATAAATTTATTATGTACTTATTACCTATATTTATGTTATAAGCTTTTTCCAAAACAATTTGTTAAAATTTTCATTGTTTTTATCATTAAAATTTTTCACAGCTAATGAAGTTAAAAATATAATTTTATTGAAAATGTTGTAAGTCCACTTTCCTCAAAGACATACTACTTTTTAGCTCCAAATTGTACAACCTATTTTCTTTAATCATTTTTATATGTATGGCAACACTATAAATGGACAAACATTTTTATAAGCTCCCGGTTTTTTTTTTTGGGTTTTTCCCCGTTTATTATAGAATATAAAGTCACTGTCGTATTTTTTCAGTTTATATATTTTTTTCTTTATAGTTTTTATTTTTTCAGTTATCTTGAAGGAGGTGAGACGTATACGTATATTACGTTTAAAACTATGGAGAGTACTATAAGAAAAATAAGATATATTGTATATCCCTAAAGACTATAATAAAAAGCTCATTTTGCATGAAATGCAACAAGCTGATTTTGTTCCCACAAAACCCTTAGAAGATGCAATTCTAAGAAGGCGAAAAATATCAATGGTGAAGAAGTAAATTGGTTGAAGATACATATGTTAGATGAGGATTTTAAAAAGCAAATCTTATACAATGTTCTACAAAACTTCATTTAGTGGGAATGAGGATTTTAAATCACTAAATTTATTGCCCTTACTCGTTGTAATAATTGTGATTGTTGTAATCATTATCTGGTGCTCGTTATGACACTTGGTTGTGGTGATTGAGTGGTTGCATTCAAGTTATTGAGTTTGTTTACGAGTCCTTGTAATTCGTACAAGTCTGTTATTATATCTATGTGACATTATATATTTAATTATTAACACCCTTCTGATTGCTTATATAAAAATTGTACAAACAATTAGTAATTTGTATAATTGTTAATATCTTACCAGTTCACTGGTACAACCACAACAACAGTATAAATAATTTTGCTTGAATGGTAATAAATATGAATTTTCTGATGTTAAAGCCATTTGCTATTAATATGTGTTGTTAATAAATGCATATTAATGTGTTAATAAACGTAATGTTTGTTATTTTGTTTGTTTGTAAATTGGCTTTTTTCAATTGAGTAAATATTTTATAGTTAATATTTTGTAAATGTAAGTTTTTTACTTTTTAATGACTTTGAAAGTGGTGTAAGTCATTTTCAAGTCATTAAAAGTATACATTTTTGTTAATCAACATTTTTGTTAAAAAATAGAAAACTAGTGCAATAAGATATATCCATATTTTTCAAATTATTCAAATGCAACACCTTAAATATCTCTTTATAAAATAAAACACTTACACCTCTTTCAAAGAAAACTGCTCATATGTGATACCGTTCATTCACGAACTCGGCAGACGTTATTATTATGCGGCTACATTTCTTTGCCTATAATATATTTCTATATAATATCTTTACAGGTAAAGATTTTTCATTCAGTTTTCCTCAAGGGTTTCTTTTGAGTTCTGTTTTTCTTTTGAGGTCTGGGGATAACATTTTTGTCTCTGTTGTAAATATTTTACCATAGCTATCTATTAAATTTTCTTGAGTTGCGTTTAAGTTCAAATATTTTATCCGCTGCCGTACACTTTAATATAAAATACTTTGACGCAAAATTTTTCCTATAGGAATTGTTTGTCAAATAGCCTTGAAAATTATTAATGAGTGAAAATCTATTCCGTATGTTTTCTTTTATATGATCTTTGACAATAAAAGTATCATAAATAGGCACCAAGATAACAATGCGCATTAGTTTAGCATTGTAACAATACAATGGACTCGATCTCAAAAATATGAGCTTACAAATGGGATAAACAACTTAAAAAGAAAGAAATTTAAATAGGAGTGTTCTCCTAAAATAAATATAGAACTCCTAAAATAAATATAGAACTCCTAAAATAAATAAATAAATAATAAAACTAAAACATATTTTTAAATTGTTAGGAGTATAATACTTTTTGTTATTTTGAAGTGAGCGTTAAATCTTGGTTGCAACCCAAACTTCTGCTTCAATGCCCGTTACTCGCTTTCTCACTCTATCTTTTCCACTTCGTACAGACTTTCACATCCAGGCAGTAAGTCCATTGGCAAGTATATCACTGAATAACACTGAAAATTATGACGTCAAACCAGCATTATTTGGATTTATATTGGCAAGACATTTGCATTGCACATAATTTGTGATTTAGTTGAAATTAACTTGATTTAATTATATTCTCTTTGCGTTTTACGTACCTAACTTACGAAAGGAGAGGCATATAATATACACTTGATTTTCACTACTTGGCATAAACGGTTTAATGGGTGTTTTAGTATTTGGTACTGAAACTTCATTTAGTTCTTATTAACTACTAATAGATAATATGCGGTTTTTATATGATAGTGATAAAACATTTAAATCTTCTGCTTAAAATCGTTTTACTTCGCGTTACGGTATAATTCTTAAATAATTCAAATGAATTGATTATGTTGTATGACCTTTATTTTGCTGTCTAACACAAACAGAGATGAGTAAATTTATTCATTAAAAGGGCGACTTTCATCTCAGCCCGAAAGCAAAACCAAATACTGTACTCCATTTGCTATATGTGAACTAGAAAAAGAATAATTTATAAATAAGCCTTTTACGGTTCCAAAGAAACGTGATGTGGCAGACCCATTTTTATTCCAAGCGTTAAGAGAAATAATGGAATATGGCTTATTTAAAATCGACATATCAAAATAACCTAAACAACATGTGTACTTTTGAACTGTAGAGCGATTATTATTTTTATATGTAGTGTAACATTAATATATGTTAATTATATCTAATATTTTACAAAAAGGTTTTACCAAATGCCTTTCGATATTATGACAAAAAATAAATATTACTCGTCATCCACAAGTCAAAATTACTTATTGCTTTAATTATTTAAATAAGTATATTTCTATATTTATTATAAGTATAAAGTGTACGAACTATTTAAGCGTTTAATTGAGCTGCCAACCTACAAATATTATTGTTTCTTTTGTTAATAATAACAAAGCATTATGATGCAATTGTGACTAAAGAAACAATATGTGGACCATATTAGTATGATGGTAAAATTATTTAAGAACATTTCGTGTTGTATAAAATTATATGAAATTGTGAATTTTTGTAAATGAGTGTGGATAATTCAATTCAAAGTATAATTTCTTCTGTTGTTTTAGATTCAGCCACAATGAATTTTCGTTGAATTTTATGTTTATCTGATTTTGTGGCAATGGTTTCCAAGGTAATATTAACAAGGTTTTCGATTATTGGGTTGCCGATAATCTCACGTTCTCTTGTACACGTCTTTGAAACATGATCCCAACTTGACATATTCAATTTGTAAGCTACTATAACTAAATAGTCTGTAGTCTTCTGAAGTTCTGAGCTGAAAGTAAGCGCACAAGAGTAAATTTCCTGGATGTAACTCGATGGTTTAGTATTGTTTGTATTATCAAGATGACCATATATTTTTATCCTTCATAATCATGGGACTTATCACGAAATATCATCATATATCTCGATTCTTTTGTGTCACACGTTCGCTGCGCCATTATTTGCAATGGAAGTGATTTCCGTTGTGTAGAAGCACCTCATTGTGCTTATCGACTGTATTCATGCAGCCAATGGCTCACAGTTTATGAGCTTACAGAGAGGTGGTGATCTGACTATTTTAATTTTAAACTATTTCACGGGCAGGTAAAGTAAATTAACTTGTAGCCAGTGTATGTATAGATCTTGTTAATAAAGTGAACTCTTGTCATACCTTAGGTGCTATTGATCTACAAGAGTAGTTTTCTTGAAGTAAAAACTTCTCTAGGCGCGTTGAGCACTTTTTGGGTGAACAATTTTTGGTTTGTATAGAAGTGTTAATGACTAATTTAAACTTTAATGCTTGATAATAAACAATTTTTTATAAACCGAAAATAATAACTAACAGCTCGATGATACAATTCACAAGTTATTTAGTTTTCACTTCTATCGGCAGTCCCCAAAGACTGCCCACATGTTTTTTTTATAATAAACACTAATTTGGCATTGATATTTTGCGGTTAAATTAACTTCATTTTGATGAGGAAATAAAATTTTCATTAAATTAAGAAAAAACAAATAAAACAGTAGTAAACAAATCAATCAATAAATTACATAGGCATGCTAAAGACGGAACACTCCTTGATCGTAAAAAACGAAATTTTTACGACTATCCTTGATTAGTAATGTGACAAGGCCGGGCAGCCAAATTGACCGATTCGATTAAAATAACATCGTAACTTTAACTTGATTGTATTAATAACATGTTGTTTTTTTTTTAATGCTGTAGGACAGCAGACAGACTGACGGCCCGCTTAGAATAAACTGCTAACAGTTACCGTCGCCTATGCGTATTTGCAACGCCAGTGGCATCATGAATACGCTGCTGTCCCATAAGGGTACTGGTACTTTGGTCACTAATGCCGGAACACAACACAAGGTTATTATTGCAGCATACTTAAGACCAAAGGTGGTCGCCATCCAGAGGGGCTTGGGGCCCTACCACGTAGCTGGGTTGGTTGTTTTGTGTTCTTTTACTATAGACCGACCCCGGCCGCAGAGGTTAGTATTCTTTCTCCGCCCCTGCACGGATAGAAACTAGCTATGTCCATAAACTAATGAGGTAATGACCTATACCCATAAAACCATTTTTTTACGTACATGATATAACACCGTTTGTTGTAAACACATAGACAGTATTAATTAAACTTCACATAATCGCGAACAGTATTAATTAAGATTCCCACTGTTCCAGTAACGACAATTTTGACGGTTTACGAACCCGAGAAAAGGATATTGTCAAAATTGGAAAATCGATGAGGCATTTCATTTGCAAATGTGAGCCTTGCACCGAAGTCAGGCTCTTTCAATTCTTGTGTTAAATGCAGCTTGTGTGGATGCAGTTTAAAATCCAAGTTTAAAATTCGTTGCAAACTTCGTCGCGATAAGTGTAAGACAGACAATCTATTGCAAGTAGACATTTGTGGATCTCCTCGTACCGACTGCAGAACTCTCTCAATATTGTCTTCGGTCCTAGATGTTCTTGGACGACCTTTTTCTTGTGGTTTAAACGTTGAACCGGTCTCTTCAAAACGCTTTACCCATATTTTAATTAAATTAGCACTAGGAGCTTCACCAATTCAATATAGTCTCCTAGTAACAATGTATGAACGAGAGTTCTCGTAAAATGCGCGCACGCAAAATGCGCGACACTTCCCGTCGAAGTTACTCATAGTGACTAAAACAGACTAAAACTCCATGAGCCCGCCTACCCAAAGATGTAGGCTCCCCCCGCCCCCGCGCTTTCTACCCCGCAATAAAAGACGATGCAATATGCACGTTCCATTGTGCCACCCTGTATATATTGTATATAGTTTTATTTAACAAAATGTGTATTTGTAAATGGAAGTAGGCGTTTTCATGGCAATACGAGTATTCTTGTTTTCAATCACATAAAGGCACAAAGTGTATCAATCGAAACTAAGTCAATAGTAAAGTGTCAAAAAAAACTGTTACTAACCTTGGATTATAATTATTTTTGACATCCTCTTAAATATAGTGAAGATAAGGATTTAGCTATTTTGTCTGTTATAGCTAGTGTAAAAGACTCTGGTAATGCGGTCACGTCTTAGAGATACCGGCACTTAATGGAGACAAATCTTAGATCTCACGCGACAACATTATACTTTATTTGTTTATTTATTTTTATTGCCGTAGCAGACAGGCTGACGGCCTACTAAGAATTTAGCAGTTATTGTCGTCTATGGTTGTTTGCAACGCCAGTGGCATCACGAAAACGCTGCTATCCTATAAGGGTACAGGAACTTGGGTCATTAATGCCGGAACATAAAGTTATTATGGCGGCATACTCAAGACTAAAGGTGGTCGCATCCAGATGGGCTTGGGGCCCTACCACGTAGCTAGGGTGAGTTGTTTTGTCGCTTTTTACGACAGGCAGATTCTGGCTCTAGAGGTCAGTATTCTTTCTCCGCTCCTGCACGGATAAAATTACTACATGTAGGATTACATAAAATACATACATGTAGTTATCGGAGCTCAGTTGTCAGGCATATCTATGACAAGTGCACTAGATCATTACAACTTCGGTCTTTTTATATTCCAATTCCAACCGAAGGTCTGAAGTATAAATTACAAAGTTAAGTATTGGAAACACCCTTAGGCGACGGTAACTGCTAAATTCAAAGCGGGCCGTCAGCCTGTCTGCTGTTCTACAGCAATAAAAAAAAGGATAAAAACTGAGATCAAAGTTTAAATTTGATTTTTCATACAATATTTGAAACCTAAACTAATACATATATTTTCTGAAAAGAAGTTATAAATCGTTACAAAAATATTATTTTAGCATTTGACTCTAACAAAAATAATAAGTTTAATATTTATATTATTGTCTGTATTACAATAATAAGTTAAATAATAAGTTTAACATTTATATTATTGTCTGTAACAAAAATAATAAGTTTAATATTTATATTATTGTATGTACTGTTTACGTGATCTCGTAATTCCATGACTCTCTCTCTCTTCAATCGGTCCCTCATAGCTGAGGATCGTGACTCCGTTTGATTCCGTCAACTAGCTGTCTCCATCGATCCCGTTCTGCAGCTTGGTGGAGTGCGTCGCTGACAGGTATTTTCAGCTCCTCCGCTATTTGGTCCGACCATCGTTTGGGACTTCTACCCCTAGGCCTTTTTCCCTCGATTTTACCGGTCACCACAAGGCGTTCCAAATTGCTGGTATCCCTGCGTGCAACATGACCAAAATACCGCAATATTCTTTGTAGGCAGGTTGTGGATAGACGTTGAGTCTTTTCTATTTTCAACTGCTTGAGAATAGAGATGTTGGTGCGGCGGGCCGTCCATGGTATTCGCAGCATACGTCGCCAGCACCACATCTCAAAAGCGTCGATTCTCTGCCTATCTGCGGCTTTGAATTTCCACGTCTCTGCACCGTATAGAGCAGTGGAGAAGACAAGGGTGCGGACCAGATGTATTTTAGTCCGGTGGGTAATATTACGGTCTCTCCAAATTTTGCTCAGTTGGGTCATTGCAGATTTTGCCATGCCAATCCGTCTCCGTATTTCAGGTTCGCTACTTCCTTTGTTGGTAATCAGTGAGCCAAGGTATTGGAACTGGGTTACGGTTTCGTAGTCATGTAGGAGATTGTTGCGTTGGATAGCTGTGAAACGGTCAATGATCATGAGCTTAGTTTTGGATTTATTAATAGCAAGCCCCATTTCCATACTGATGGTTTCCAGTTTGTGAAGCAACTCCGCCATTTCATTTTCCGATGATGCGAAAAGGGTGGTATCGTCCGCGTACCTGAGATTCGATATCTTTACTCCGCCTATCTTTATGCCACCTTCCCAGCCATCTAGAGTTTGTCGCATTATATGTTCTCCATAGATATTAAAAAGGATGGGAGATATCACGCATCCTTGGCGAACACCCTTATGGAATTTGAAACGGCCTGATGTTAAATCTCCTACAGTCACAGTGCCGTATCCCGACTCATACAGCCTGCGAACCAGCATTACGAGGTGGCCCGGTACACCTGTCTCGGAAAGAACTTTCCACAGTCTCTCCCACCTAACACAGTCGAAGGCCTTCTGGTAATCCACAAAACACATGAAAATCGGGGTGTCATATTCATAGCACTTTTCTATTATAAGCCGAAGGTTTAGGATTTGCTCTCTGGTGCCCCTCCCCTTCACAAAACCGGCTTGTTCTTGGGGTATTTGCCAGTCCAGGTAAGATCTTAGTCTCGCGTTGATGATGTAAAGCAGAATTTTACTGGCATGGGATATCAGTGCAATGGTTCTGTAGTTATTACAGTTCCGTACAGAGCCTTTTTTGTGAAGAGGAAGAATAGAGGAGTGTACCCAATCAGATGGCCAATCTCCGGTCTGCCATATCTTACTACATAAATTATGCAAGCACATTATTCCATTTGGGCCCAATCCTTTCAAAACTTCCGCTGTTATTCTATCATGACAAATTCCATGACAAATTAACTAAAATTTATTGGAGATAGCCAGGGCAACATTTTTCCGGGCCACACATTCATTATTCAATATTAATTCAAATCTCTAGCTATTGTCAGCTTTTTTTTGTCTCGGGGAAAAACCTCTCTTGACGGGTTCTCCCGGCCCGGGGGGACCGAGGGATATGTGGGACTCCGGGAAAGATGTTCAGCCATCGACTACCCACTAAAAAACCCCGCTGTTCTCCTATCGCCTACGCCCGGGCCTACGGATATGTGGCCTGCCGATCTCGTGGCCCGGGCCGTAGCTATTGTCGCTACTGCTTGTCAAGCTATCATTTGATTTGTAAGAGAGATTAACTATTATCTGTTAGCATTTGCACAATATTAGCATGAATAATTGAATCGTCGCCAAGAATTGCACGAAGGGAACAAGGACTCTGGTCATCCTATATGGCTTGCATAGTGTCTCTGTGTATCGAAGAAGTAAGAATACTGACTCCTATAGCCGGCCGGTCGTAAATACCAAAGAAACAACCCTGGCTAGGTGGTAGGGCTTCTAGCCCATTTGAGCACCCCTTGTGTCTAAATATGCCTTGTATTGTGTATAAGAGTACCAGGTTCCCATACGCGGGTGTTACAATCCGTAAGCGACGGTGACTGCTTTCTACTAAATAAGCTGTCAGTCTGTCTGGTGTCCACAGCAATAAGAAAAATGAAATTGACAATCCTGTTTAATATTAGTTGAGCAACCTTATTATTTCTATTCGGCTATGAATAATAACCTAATACATGGCACAGCATCACAGTACCACGGTCTCAGCGAACAATGCGAATATCTGGGGACACAAGAAAAATCGACGGTCAAACACATATTCGTAAAGCGTTAATTTATCTGTCTAAATTCTTATTTCTTGATATATTTATATCGTGTTCATATGATTATTTAATCATATGAACACGAAGATACAGTTTTTGGGGCATATTTAATGTAAATTGATGTGTAGCAGGTGTTAAAGAAACTTTTCCAACTTCGGGAATATAAGAGGTTCACTTTAGCAAATTTTACATGCTTTTTTATGACTAAACATTTTCTTATAAATAATATTTTTTGAAAGGGAAATTTTGTTATTTTGTAACATTTCTTGGGCGTTTCACTTAACTCAATATGTCTGAAAGTAAATTTAATAATAATCGTATACATATATGCCATGAAAATATGCTATATATAGTATACGTATTTAAAGATAAGGACCTAACCATCTCTTGAATCCACTGTCCATATTTTGGCTTGACGTTTCCAGTAGGTCTAGGCAAAAAGTCCTTCATAAATTTTAAGGCATAAGATTTCCGGTCGGACATAAAATGTAGCAAAGATAACCCTGTAAACCAAAGGGGCTCTTATTTTTCTATCCCCTATTTGCATTAACACTTGCCTTTTCTCGTGTATCTTATGAAACCCATTTTAAGAATAGGTATATTCTAATTCCCTAACCTCCATTGGTACCCTTATTTTGCTAACTGCAAACTGTCAAAAGGACTCTATGAAAGAGAAAAAATAAGAGTATAAAACTTATAGAAATATATAAAAAACTGACCAAGCCTAATAGCCCTAAAAGGGTTTTACCTTAGCATTAACTGGTTAGAGAAAACCGGCGCTGGACTTCCGTTAGAACCCAAAAATGACGTCATTTTAATTAATGTATCTATATTTAAAAAGCAAATACCAAAAATTAATAACTCTTCCAAATTAACGAATTCTGTTAAAAAATTCTTATCTGTCATTATTATTCAAAATTATTTCGCGGGTACCCACACGAAAATCTAATCTTCTTCCTGCCCTTATCCCAAACTATGAGGAGTCGGCACAACATGTTCACTCCTTCTACTCTCCTTTATTAGTCGTCATCTCAACATTCACACCATTTTCTCACACCAACTCTCATTTCCAGCATCCTCCTTATTATATGACGCTCTTCTCTTCGCATTACATGGCCATTGGTATGGCTAACCTATTACTTTTCAGCTTCTCAATCACTGGCGCTACTTTCAAACTTCCCCTAATATACTCCTTTCTAATTTTATCCATTTTCGTCACACCGCTCATCCATCTCAACATTCGCATCTTTGCTGCATAACCTTTCATGTTTCCCCTTAGTGATCCAGCACTCTGATCCATACAATATGGAATAGATATACAGGTCTTATAACGGACTAATAAGATACACGAAAATCTAATACTTTTTATTGTAAGTATGGTCATAGCTGCCGCGACCTTTCATCCGCTGTTGACTCGATACATTCATCGATAGTTCTATGCCACAAATCAATAAATCAGAGAAAAATAATGTTAACATGAAAAAGAAAAAAATTTAACAAATAAAACCGCCTTCAATAAAAAAAACTATTCCAAAACAAATGAATATGCATTAAAAATAAAAAAAAGAATTGCATATTCTTCTATAACTTAATAATCAACTTACTTTTTCTACTCATTTATTAATGAGTGAATTCGTACCTACATATTTGTAGGTACGAATTTTTGAAGTCAGTGTTAAAATACATAATTCCAAATTATTTTATAACTGACTAGCAGCCCGCCCCAGCTTCGCACGGGTATTTAATAAAAATTTCAAAATTAAAAATTATATACACACACATACCTAAACCCTTCTATTTTTTTTTTCGGTCTTGGGGAAAAACCTCTCTTGACGGGTTCCCCCGACCCAGGGGGACCGAGGGATATGTGGGACCCCGG
Source organism: Malacosoma neustria (assembly GCA_963693495.1). NCBI lineage: Eukaryota > Metazoa > Arthropoda > Insecta > Lepidoptera > Lasiocampidae > Malacosoma > Malacosoma neustria. The sequence goes on along the minus strand of OY856378.1, from coordinate 21,178,603 downwards.
GAAAGATGTTCGACCATCCGATTACCCACTAAAAAACCCCGCTATTCTCCTATTGCCTACGCCCGGGCCCACGGATATAAGGCCTGCCGATCTCGTGGCCCGGGCCGGCGCCGGCCCGCCCTTTGTCTTAAGGCAGGCCCCTTCTAAAGTGTTGGCGCCAGGGGGTCAGGGTTTCGTCCCCCCGGCGCTCTCCTAACAACTCTAGGAGTTGAGGGGGGCCGCAGAACAGCACGCGGCCCTCTCCCTGCAATAGTGCGGGCGGCGGATCCTCCCCCGAGGGGCCGCCCGCAGCCGCTTTCTACGGCGGCCGGAGGTCGTTACCCGCCCTCCGGTGCCGACGACGCGGCCTACGTTGGCGGGAGGGAGGGCGGTGACGGACTTCTGCTCCCATTCCGCCACCTCCCTTGCAGACACTCCTCCTCCTTGAGTCGTGTACCTGATTACTGAGGGTCGTGATTCCCCTTATAAGAACCCAGTTTCTCTTTTATAATGTTCTTCCACCTGTGCCTGTCCTTGGTGTGGTGGAGTGCATCACTACTGCCTCGCAAAAGGAGGTGACGGCCGTCCATCCAGGATCGCCCCCGACCATGGACAGAACCAGGGCCGGGAGCGACAGGTCCGCGGCCAATTCCGGACGGGACTCGCATCCCCGTCGCGTGCTAGTCAGGCGTGAGTACGACTACCAGACGACACTCCAGAAAAACCAGAGAGTCGCCTGACGTTATAGCCGGCCCAGCAAGACCAACCGACAGCGAGGATGCAATTCCCGCCCTGGGAACACTCTCTGTGCAGGCGCAGTCGAAATAGGCATGGTTTCGACTACCAAATCAGGGCCCAGGGAAATCCCATTCATTGGGGGTCCCAATCAGTATTCGCAACTATCCCACCGGGGACCACGCCACAAACAGAGAGCTTGGAAAGGATGTAGGAGGTAGACGGGAAGAAAGGTAGGAAGGCCTCTGTCGCCTCGGACGGAGAGGGGAGTAAAGCGACGGATGCTCGGGCACCTCGAGTACGCACACCCGTGCACTCCTCAGACAGAGGAGCGCCCTTGAGGGCAAACCCTTCTATTTGCGTCAGGTTACTAAAAAAATAAAATTATAAAAAGTTTGAATATTATTATTTCTATGAAATTTTATTTTAATGATTTTTTGTTATTATTTTTTATTTATTTTTCGTTGTTTTTTAATAAGTTTTTTTTTATATTTTTGTAAAAACCCCAGTGACGCACGCCTACGTTGCATAAGGTGCTGCCTAGCTAGCCGAAGAGGGTGCGCAGCTACCACGCAACATTTTTCTAATACTTACATTTTTAAACTCGTTATATCTTTAGAATGGAATATCCGAATTGAATAATTCAAAAAGTTATATAAAGGTATTGAAGCAGTTTTGAATATGAAGTAATTTATTTTGATAAGGATTAATACCAAGATACAAATAAAGAGCCTTTTCTAGGGGCGGCATTTCAATTAAATTTTTAAAATAAAAGAACACTTATTGTGGCATAACTATAATAGACATATGCTATCGCGACACTTTTTGTAAATAATGATGTGTTCTGCAAAGTCGTAGTACATTATTTTATTCTATTATCAATAGTTTTCGCAGCGCACGCGATTTAAATAATATTTTAGGTAATTTTTTTACACCTTGGGTTACATTATTGGAGTTTTAGTAAGGATCCCTAATTTTTTCGAAAATATAATATAGCCTATGTCACCCGGAGATAGTGTAGCTTCCCAACAGTGAAAGAATTTTTTAAATCGGGTCAGCAGTTTCGGAGCCTATTCAATGCAAACAAACAAACAAACAAACAAACAAACAAACATACAATCAAATCTTTCCTCTTTATAATAGTAGTATAGACGACAGTGGTAAGCCAACATGGCTATATAATTATTTATGTGATAAAATTAAATTTAAATCTATTTTAATTCAATTTTATCGCTTTGTACTCGATCGAAGTGTACCTTTATTTTTATTTCCGAATAATCAGCTACTACAAATACCTTACGAAGCTAAAATCAGAGTCGTAAATAAGTAATTTATACTCCAAAATCGTCAGACATTGGCAATAATTGGCAGAAATTATTGCACCGTTGAGAGAAAAATCTTCCACTTTTGGAGCACCAATAAATTATGGCTTACTTGTGCTTTAGATAACCCCCCCCCCCTTCGGAGTTTAAGAAGCCCTAAAGTTTATGATAAAATATTAAAGTGTTCTAAAGGTACGTTTGATTACAATAGTATACTCGTTGTGCCCAAAATATTTCAAAAAGGCGTATTTATTGCTACAGTTTAAATTAAATTGACGCTATGGCTTATTTTAAAGGTATGATTAAGACATAATCCTGGTATTTATTACATTTATAGTAATAAATACCAGTTTGTATTGTGAAGCTTTTCAGGAAATGAATGCAATCAGGGATGTGAATTCTATGCTTTTAAAAAAAGAATTCAATGTTTTGTTTGAATCTGGAACTACTCTTTTTAAACTCCCGCGTACGCGACATATGTATTTTCCTGCGACACAACTGAACAGTGAACCCCGAATAGTAGACGAATTGCTTTAAAAAATATAAAATTTTATTGTATTCAAATTTTTTGCAGATTTACATATCGAAAAGCGATAAAATTTTAACATTTTCATCAACTGTTACATGAAAGACAATTCTATTTGTAACCAAATTTCAATATAAATTTTACGCTAATCATATTTATTCGTGACTTATCGGTCCACATTTAATATAGCTCAATGATTCTTCAGCAGTTTTTTAGCATTCATAAACGAATCACTTTGGACATTTTATTGATAAACGTAAAAACACTTTTATTTGAATATATAAAAATCATTGTATAGCAAGCATTATGCAAATTTAGTAACTTTCGTTATTTTTCGTCAGACTTTTTTACCTACCATGTTTTAAGAGATTTTAAAAAGAATTGTTTGATTTTTTAAAAGACAGCTTAAATTGTATACTTTGATTTGAATAAATATCTTAAATGTAAATAATATATAAATAAATAAAATAAATGTATTGGGATAATTCACACAACGCCATCTAGTCCCAAGCTAATCACTTGTGTTATGGGTACTAGACAACTAAAATAATACATATATACTTTTTATTTTGTAAATAATATTATACATAAACACCCAGATGCGGGACGGAAATCGAACCTGTGCCCTCCGCAAGCATACCGATATGCGTTAGCCGTTACGCCGCAGAGGTCGTCACTTTGTTATGCTTTTATTTGCCTGAAAACCAAACTTATGTTGAAATGTAACCTAAAAGACAAAATTCATAGTTTTTTTTAAAGCGTTACTTTTAAAGTTTTTCGGTTGCACTTCGGAAACCGAGGTAAGCTGTTGGAGGTTTTCCATTGCTGTGAAAACGGACAGATGCTGACGGTCCATTTAACATAAGCAGGGGACTATCCTTGCAAGGGCGGAGAAAGAATACTGACCTCTGCGGCCGGGGTTAAAAACAACCCACCCTAGCTACGAGGCAGGGCTCCAAGCCCGTCTCAAAGCCCGTCCGTTCCAGCATTAGTTACCAAGTTCCTGTACCCATATGGGACAGCAGCGTGTTGTGGACGACGGTAACTGCTAAATTCTAAGCGCGTCGGCCTGTCTGCTGTCCTACAGCTATAAAAAGTAAATTAAAATAAAAAAGCACATACCGTCGCCTATAGGTGTTTGTGACGTTACCGCTAACACGCTACCGATCACATGGGGACTGGAACCCGGTTATTTATACCGAAATACAACACAGGGTTAGTATGGCAGTATATTTAGAGGCCAGGGTGGTTGCCATTCAGATGGGCTTGGAACTGGGGATAGGAATTGGGGGGATTCTTTTATCGCCCTTTATCCTTACTTATACGGAAGGTATATCACAGGGTATGCATGTTTATTTTGTGTCGAAAATAGACACGAGGAAATGCATGAGATATTTATGTGTATGTGCATGCTAAATGCTTGTGATGAATAAACAATATGAAGGAAACGCTTAATGCTTACTTTTGGTGTTTTTTTTTTTCATATTACTTTATTTTCCTTACACCTTACCTTACCTTAGTGTTTGTAAACCGCATACCGAATTGAACAAGATATTTATTATTTTAAAAAATCATATTTTTCAAGTTCAACACGTGGGTCACACTAAAAGTCTATAGAAAATAAAAAACGGCTCAGTGCTTTTCCTTTTTTTAACTACCCTCCCATACGTTAAGATCATCTTCGCATTTGATGGAACCACTAAGAAATAATCTTCTCTCCGTGCAGAGGCGGAGTAAGAATACTGACACTAGCGGCCAGGGTCTGTCTGTCGTAAAAGGCGACAAAACACCCTACCTTACCATCTAGCTAATTAGTGGCCATCAACCTGTCTCTTGTGGCACTGAGATTACTACACCCACGCTTAAACTCAGTAAACCATTTGTAAACAGTGGCGCGACATGGGGCTTGACGGACCACAACGAACGTCGTAATAAATCATGGACCGAAAATCTTCTTGCGTTAAATTCATTTTGAGGTGTAACAACACTACTGAATTGCCGCCAATTTATAAAAACATGTATTGTGACAAATGAATGCAATATATCACAATATGTAACAAAAGAGCTAATAATCGAAATTTAAAAGATTTTTTCATTGTTAATGTCTCTAACTTGCATGGTTTAGAATGACGGTCAAATAGGCCGAGATGTGCAAAACAGAGTGAATACAGGATGGATGAAATGGCTACAGGTCTCACGAACAATTTGCGACCCATGACTGTCGTTTTTTTATTGCTGTAGGACAGCTGACAGGCTGACGGCCCATTTAGAATTTAGCAGTTACCGTCGCCCATGTGTGTTTGCAACGACATACTTAAAACCAAAGGTGATCGCCATCCACACAGACTTGAGACCCTACCACGTAGCTAGGGTGGGTTGTTTTGTCGCCTTTTACGACAGGCTGACCAAAGCCGCATAGGTTAGTATTCTTTCTCCGTCCCGCACGGATGATTTTTGCTTTAGACTTGATAATGATTTAGACTTAAAGATAAAATTTATAAGACCGTAACAAGACCTATCATATTGTGTGAATTGAAATGCTGTCCCACAAACGGCAAAGATGAAAGGTTATTATATGTAGTAGAGATGCGAATTTTTAAATGGATGAGTGGAGTTACAAAAATGATTAAAATTATAAATGCGTATATCAGCGGAAGTTTAAAATTAGCGCCAGAGATTGAGAAGCTGAAAAGTAATAGACTAGCCTGGTATGGACATATAATGTGAAGAGAAGAACATCGTGTAACAATAAAAATGCTAGAAATAACAGTGGATAGATGCAAAAGGGAGTAGACCAAAGAAGAGATGGATGGGTTGAGTAAGAGATGATATGCCAAAAATATGTGAATGTTCAGATGACGACTAATAGAGGAGAGAACATGTTGTGTCGACCCCATATAATGTGGGATAAGGGCAGGAAGGATTTTCTAACTGGCCGGTTCTAAAAACTTTCAGTGCCACCTAGGTAGATTGTACCGCATTAACTTTTATATTTATTATATCATTCTTAATCCAATTTATTTGAAGGAGTACCTTTATCTTTATTCCGCATGCCCTCGTTGTCTGCCATTCCAACTCTCGATTGATATTTTTAAAAGAAACGCACCGCGCACTCGCTTGCTCACGGTACTTGCTCGTGTGCAAGTATCGTGCTCACACCGTTCGCCAGTTCGACCCAATATGGCCGCAATAATTTTTGTTCCAAACATCGCCATTCAGTGAGAACCCCTTTCCTGTATCTTTACCGAAGTATTACAGTGCCAATCCTATAGATGGCGGTAGCTATTCCGCCGTCATATTCATCTTCTCCCAAGTAATTAATCACACACGAATAAATTTGGAGAGGCGCATGTCTATTTAAACTTAATTAAAATACATTAATATAAGGACATAATATATACAAGCATACTGATGATTTTCAATCGGCTGAATTGAAAATTGTAATTTTGGCATAATTTCAAGATAGAACAAAACCAGATAACGCCTTGTAATCTTACTTAATGGGATATAAAATGTATTAATATAAATAACGTACACATCTCACAAATTTCGCTGAAGACATTTTGAACATGATCTTGCCAAAATGTTGGACGCCATAAAGAATCTGTCTGACAGGTCAACAGGACGAGTCATGTTAAATAACATATTGCTTGCTAAAACCATTTAGTACAGATAGCATTTCTCTGAAATATATGTTTTCCTTGGCCCGAAAATTCCGTATAGGCCAGTAAGCACAACTTTAAGGAGAAAGTTCATAGTTGGTTTAAGTTTGGTTAGGCAGTTTACGATAAGCTTTTTCAAGTTTCACTAAAATCCATATTATTGATTAATAGTAGCCAGAAAGCTTAAAAAATACTTTATTGCCAATTATTCCCCAGTAGCTGAAGACTAGTGTTCGAGCAATTCGTGCTACTAGTAAAAACCTCAATTTAAAATCACTTAGTAGGTTATGTTGGGTGTTTCTCTTTCGGGTAATTTCAGAAATAAAGATATCTATAGAATAACCAAGGTAATTGACACAGCTAGTGGAGGTAAAGTTGGTGGAGCTGCGCGACGAGGTGCTCATGGTGGAGTGGAAGAAGCGCCTCGCGCAACCCAGCGCGGGCCTCGCCACCATCGAAGCGGTGAGGCCCGTCCTGGCCGAATGGGTCGAAAGGCGCCACGGCGCCCTGACCTTCCGCCTGACGCAGGTCCTCTCGGGGCACGGTTGCTTCGGGAGGTACTTGTGTCGCATAGGGCGGAAGATGACGTCGGGGTGCCACCACTGAGGCGCCGGCGACGAGGAGGACACGGTGGATCACACTGTCGCCGTGTACCTTGCGTGGCGCGAGGAGCGCCGCGCCCTCGTCATCCAAATCGGCGCGGACCTGTCGCTCCCGGCCCTGGTTCTGTCCATGGTCGGGGGCGATCCTGGATGGACGACTGTCGCCTCCTTCTGCGAGGCAGTCATGTCCGCAAAGAAGGCAGCGGAGAGGGAGCAGGAGCCGACCACCACTCTCCCCTCCCGCCAACGCAAGCCACGCCGGCGGCGCCGGTGGGCAAGTAACGACCTCCAGCCGCCGTAAAAAGCAGCCGCGGGCGGCCCCTCGGGGGAGAATCCGCCGCCCGTACTATTACCGTGAGGGAGAGGGCCGCGTGCTGTTCTGTGGCCTCCCTCAACTGTTGATTCAGGTGAGCGCCGGGGGACGAAACTCCGACCCGCTGTTGCCAACAATTTAGAAGAGGCACGCCTTAATACAAAGGGCGGGCCGACGCCGGCCCGGGCCACGAGATCGGCAGGCCATATATCCGTGGGCCCGGGCGTAGGCGATAGGAGAACAGCGGGGTTTTTGGAGTTTACTCCTTAAGAATCGATTTTCATATATAAGGCGCCCGGTATGAGAAAAATGTGAGACTAAAATCTACTAATGAATGACCTCGTTACGTTTTTGGTGCGCGTGCACCGAAACACACTAAATAAAACAAAACGATGTATCTCTCAAGGCAAAAATTACTTTATTTGTTACAACTTAAGGTTGATTTCACATTAAATGTTGTTTAACATATGTCTTTTCATTTGTAAGTGACAAGAGTAATTTATTGCTTTGCTCATTTTATATGACGAATGATCGTAAGTATTAGATAATGTTTTGGAGATTTGTGACTTTATTACTAGGTGACATAGTTGTAATTAGGTTGAACTTAAAACTGTTTTAAAACTTTTTTTATATATGTTTATTATTTTCATTAATTTGTTAATTTACCCTTTCATATGGTATTAATCTTTTTTCAGTTAAATACACTCTTTTTGCGTATGATTAGACAATCGTACTTAAGTAGTAAACTCCAGTCGTGCATCGGAGCTGACACACACCAGTTTTCTTTAGTGGGTAGTCGGATGGTCGAACATCTTTCCCGGAGTCCCACATATCCCTCGGTCCCCCCGGGCCGGGGGAACCCGTTAAGAGAGGTTTTTCCCCGAAACCAAAAAAAAGGTAATAGACACAGCTAGCAAAATATATCCCTAAGAAGACAGCAGAGTGTCCGTGATGCCTCTGGCGTCACTAACATCCATAGATGACAGTACCTGCTTACTTAATAGTAAGGCACTTAATAGTGGGCCGCCAGCCTCTCTGCTCTACTGTTCCTCAGCAATAAAAAACACAATCTTACAGATTGACTACATCAATGACAACGGACCGCTCCCACAACTAACATATCAGTGTCGACAAAAGGCTATCGAGTAAAGAGATTCCTATAATGCATATCACTTTTCAACCACCTTAGTATTTGGCGCTCCCCAGCTCGATGGAGTGATGACGGACAAGAAACGGGCGGAGTGAAAAAACTTGAAAATGTCTCTCCCAGATTGTTCATCCTATTCTCTTTAGCAGGCATTTACTCTAGATTGGCAGATGACAACGTTGAATACACGCTAAATAAACGCCAAAACCCTTGCCCGCCTCATGTAAAATACCTCTACGATCTTTAAAAAACGATTGCGAGAGCTGCGAAGTTGCAGATAATAATATACTTAACGTGTTTTCCTTACCTTCTCGTTAAAATATCTCATATACAAACTTTATATCCTAATCCACTTTCCAAACACCTTTGTAAGTAAATCGCTTTATCCTTCCAATTAAGAGTCTCCTCTGCGATTTATTCGTAAAGTATGATGAAATTTCACTGTATTATACAACCATCATTATCTACCCAATGTTATTTGTTTGAAGTAGACGGAGAAAATCCTAGATTTAAGGACCTTAATAACAGGAAATATATAAAAGTGATTTAAAAAGAATATTATTGGAAAACGTAGACTGTTTTGCAACACTAACATACTCGTATTATGATAAATAAACATGTTCTTGTAAGAAAATGTTTTTTAATAATTTTTATCTTCTTCCTGTCCATAAAGTATAACCCAAACTATGTGGGGTAGGCACAACATGGTCTCTTCTTCTACTCTCCTTTATTAGTTATCTGAACATTCACACCCTTTTTCTGCCATATCATATTTTACACAATCCATCCATCTTTTCTTTGGTCTACCTCTCCTTTTGCATGCATCCACTCACATTTCGAACATTTTCCTTGTTACATGACATTCTTCTCTTTGCATTATATGGCCATACCAGGCTAGTTTAGCTAGTTACCCCGGCAGAAGGGATAGACCCAAAAAGTGCTGGCTTGACATCGTAAAGGGTGATATTCGTGCCAATGGGCTCACTACCAGGGATGCTGAAGACCGTGCGAAGTGGAGAAGAAAAAGTCGGAAAGCGGACCCCGGGCGCCGAAGCGAGAGTTTGGGCTGCAACCGGGATACAACGCAAAGATGATGATGATGATGACCAGGCTAGTTTATTAATTTTCAGCTTCTCAATCATATAGTAATTTTTATATTTACCTAATTTAAGTATTGTAAAATATTGGATTCGGCCACCAGGTGATAAATCGTTTCCCAAAATACTAAACTAGTTGAAGATTATATTTTTAGCTGTGTAGGCTGAGGAGGAGGTCCGCTTTACAATCGGTTAAGTTGATGTTCAAAGTTTTTTTTATCAAAGTTCTATTTATTTTGTGAATAACAGGTTAAAAATGGTCAAAATTTTACAATATTCGGATATCTGTATTCTGTCACGTGCGCAGCTTAAATTTTTTTTAAATTATCTATTCACAATTATATTATTTAAGGATTGGTGTGATCGTGTTAAAAAGAAAAAAATTAAAACAAATTTAATAATAGAAATTAGGTATGTCAATGCTACAAAATCGAATACATCATATTAATAAAAATGTACAATTTGCAACTCAGAAATTCATTTAAACTATAATTATGCTCTCTTGCTTAACATTTCCCATAATTTCGATTTGAATTTATTAATGTCAAAGGTTTTTTTTTTCTAAAGGAATTTTATCATATATTTGTGTGGCCATTCCATAATATAAAATATGCTATAGTGTCGTAACGCAGTGTTACAAAACGACGAACATAGATGTGAATTATTGTATCGTCTACTATTTAATGTCGTGTACAAATGTACATAAGTTATTTTTGATACAATCACATAAATGCATTATTCCCTTGCAACATAAACAGTACTTTATATGGATTGTTTTTTTTTTACATTTGTTTGATTATTTTTTTTAATCTGTGGAGAAAGAATACTGACCAAGAGGTCAGTATTCTTGAGCCAAGTTCTAATGACCCAAGTTCCTGTACCCTTATGCGACAGCAGCGTGTTCACGATGCCACTGGCGTTGCAAACACCCATAAGCGACGGTAAGTGCTAAATTCTAAGCGGGCCGTCAGCCTGTCTGCTGTCCTACAGCAATATAAAAAAGTAAGTACAAACCAGCTTTTTGCTCCCGTCAGACCTCTATCAAGACTTTTGATTTGAGCTGCTTACCTATTTTGAATTATTTTTACATTAATATAAATTAATCTTAATCATTATCATGAACAAATTCAATTAATATTCGTATATAATATTATAACAACTTCAGATTTCAGTATAATACCACAGTATGTACTGGAATAACGTAACTCAAGTTCCCGATTTTGAAATTAGAAGAGAATTCAAAATCCCTACTTAAGGCCAGTCTGTCATGGTAGAAGTTCATCATCATCGGCCAAGCGTTAAACCCCGGTTGCAAACCAAACTCCCGCTTAAGTGCCAAGGATCCGCTTTCCCACTTTTTCTCCCCACTTCGCACTTCGCATTCTTGGCCACTACCAAGAGGGACTCACTAGTCCCTCTTAGAGATATGTAGAGATATTGTAGGTTCATAATATATCTTGAATACCAACAAAGACGCTCTAGCTTTGTTAAAACGATTCCAGACGTAGGTTAGTGTATCATAAACAACATTAAAAGCTCATTTGTTCCATTTGCCGGCGACAAAAGCACTACTGAGTAAGCCTTGTTACTGTTATTACTTTATTTTATGGAAGAATTTTACTTAAACTTATAAAATATGAAAACTAGCTGACAAACAAGTATATAAAACTTCGTATCGAAGGTCAGAAAATATAAAGCGTAATGACGTCATATGACAATAAGTTTTGAGAAAGCTTTGACACATAATTTAATGTTAAGGTTTTGTTGAATCGCGAACGCAACGATAAGTAATTTTTTTTTTTTTTGGTATGATGTCACATGACGGTTACCCAGGTTGCTTAGAATATTCTCGAACTCTTCAATCTCAAAAGCTAGATTTGCCTGTAGCGTATGAGTTTTAATCTATGGTACGAATATACAGCATTCCTATTCAGGCTAGTGTGTCTTTGTATAAATTTCAAGATGCCACTGTCATTGTGAAGACACGAGCGCCACGTGCGAGTATGATTGACATACAAGGTACAATGTATTATGGTATACATGGTGAATTAGTGAGCCATTGCGGCATCCAAAGACTAGTGAAACAAAAAAATTATCGATTTATCCTATCTCGAGTTGGGAATAGATGGCATATTATTTTTTTATTGCTATGAGACAACAGACAGACTGACGGCCCGCTTAGAATTAATCAGTTACCGTCGCCTATGGGTGTTTGCAATGGTGGGTACAGGAACTTGGGCCACTAATGCCGGAACACAACACAAGGTTATTCTGGCGGCATACTTAAGACAAAAGGTGGTCGCCATCCAGAGGGGCTTGGGGCCCTACCACGTAGCTGGGTTCGTTGTTTTGTCGCCTGTTACGATAGACCGACCCCGGCCGCAGAGGTTAGTATTCTTTCTCCGCCCCTGCACTGATAAAACGTATATTATACGTATATTAAAGGCGTATATTAAATGCCCTTGCACGGATAATATGTATGTAGACTTTTATATCATTGATAAAATACAAAATAAAAAAAAAACATGTAAATTCTCACCATGCGGGGAAGGAGTATGGACAATGATTTTATATACTACTCTTTTTATATATAAAATATCATTGAGTATGGATTTTGAACCCCACGACCGGGCTGCTGCTCATATAATGCAACAACTCAGTACGGCTTTAGAGCCTTTAGACGGGCTTAGGCCCGTCTGGTTAGCCACTATCCCTCTGTCTCTAAATATGTGGCCATAATAACCTTGTGTTGTCTGGTTTCCCTATAAGCGGTAAGCCTGGCGTCTCAAACATCCATAGGTTTCGATAATACCTTTCTATTGAGTGAGCCGTCAGCTTTCCCACAAAAAATATTAAAAACATGATCAAAGGTTGCTATCAATCAATTTAAGTTGTAAAGTTCTGTCATAATACTATCACTCTTTTATTACAAGAATTAATTAAATTTTTTATAAAAAGCCCAGTGACATGACACTTTTTAAAACGTGAGAGCACGTTTTAACAATTTTAACTGGACACTCTGTGCCGTGCTTTTATCAAAGTGCTTTTATATTCTGTGCAAAGGTTAAAAATAAATTTAATTTATCGCAAACTTTTTGTTATATACCGTTCCCACGTGAATTAAAATAATATTTACTGTGGAATGTTAGCTGAAATAAGTGAGTGATACGAAAGAGTTACAAAAACTCTGACTTCTACTAACAAGCGTTATATCTCAGTTGCAAATCAAGCTAGCATTATACTGAGTTTTATAAGTATGCGTATTGTTTTAGTGTCCACCTGTGATAGTTCCTCGAGTATCTAGATAGCATCAAAAAATATGTATTTGGCTTCGATTTTTAAAATAGCGAATATATATTTGGCTTCGATTTATAGCGAATATGTTTGGCTTCGATTTCTAAAATAGCGACTGCAATCCGAATCCCCAGTTTAAAATACAAAAGTTACGTTATGATTTCGTCATTTATTTTTCAGAGTATACTTCAATTGCAACCATATCATGCTTGTTTGGACAACGACATGGTATTAGTTGAAATTCCCTTCTTCCCAACCAGCTTATCATCATCATCTTAGCGTTAAATCTCGATTACAATCAAACTTTCAGTTGGTGGCCGGGGTCCGCTTTCCTTCTCCACTTTGCACGGTCTTCAGCATCCTTGATAATCAGTCCACTGGCACGCATATCACCTTTAAGGATGTTAAGGTTAAATACGTTGGATGGCTGTTAACACAGCTGATATGGGTTGCAAGTATATAATAGATTCCTAAATAAGGTAAAGTTACAATCACAACTTAAATTCATAAATATCGTGATGGAATATAGTTGCTACTATCACCGGTATAATTAGCCTGTCTTGGACAATCGTGGCGGGTATTCTATCTGTCTATTCTTGGTGGAAACCCAAACCCAGATATGGGACTTCATCAACTGTTACTATTATTGCTAACTGTTTCACATGATGGTATGTAACGCTCAGGCATAATTCTCGATCACACGAGATTTATCCGTGCAGTCGGCCTGTCATAAAAAGTGACTAAACACCCAAGTTAGGTGGTAAGGCACAATCCCGGGCAATCAACCCTGGTTCTTAAATATGCCGCCGGCATAATAACCTTGTGTTGTGTTCTGCCATAAGTGACCAGGTTCCAGTACATACGCGGATGGCTGCGTGTTAGCGATGCCTTTAGCGTCGCAAACATCCATAGGTAACTTTAACTACTAAGTGGGCCGTCAGTCTGTCTGCTGTCCTACAGCAATAAAAAACGAACATACGAAAACTAAGGACTGCTAATATTTTTTTTTTTTTTTTTTTTATAATTGGGCTCTTTGTTTTATCTAGCGTGGCTAGAAATTTATATTTTCTCTTTATTTCAATCATCCGGTTGTTTTTTCCGCTTCGTCTTTTTTGCCCGCGGCAGTTCTTTTCCGGGTCAGTGTTCTTTTTAATCTTTCTTTTACAGTTTAGCTTAATCTATTACATTTAGGTATTTTCCGTGTTGTAGACAATCCGTATTGTACAATAATCTGTAAACTAAATTTTCCTTGTGTCTTCTTCTGCTTAAATAATGTTTCCCTTGACGTTGGTGTTCTCTTCATTGTTAGTAATTATCTTTTTTTTTTTTTTTTTTTTTTTTTTTTTTTTTTTTTTTTTTTTTTTTTTACAGTAATACATGTTTCTTTTTGTATTCATTTTATTATATTATCTTTTATAATTTTGACTTTTCTTTTTATTTGTTCTTATGATTATTATTATCATTACTATTATTTTCTTTTGTTAGTCATTATTTGCTTACTTCTACAACCATATTTCTTAATTGCTAAACATACCCGTTATGAACTCAATAATGCCCTTTTTCTGAATCTTCCTACTTATCTATTTAAAAACCTCTAGTGTTGTTCCTTTTTAACAGTATCTTTGCAATTTTCATGCAGAACCGCTCCAGGTGCGGCCTGGTCTTTTTGTTAGCCATCAGCTCACTAACTGTTTGCTCGGTGAGCTTGGCCCCTGTTTTAATTTCCAGGTCGCACCTGTCGCGATCGTGCACCGAACACTCGAGCAGGACATGCTGTATGGTCTCGCTGGCAAGGCCACACACGCAGGTAGGATCGTCCTTTAATTTGAATCGGTGTAGGTATGCTGCGAAGCCGCCGTGCCCCGTGAGTACTTGGGCCCACTCCGTGGTCTTATCGAGACTCCTCAGGACCTTATGTGCGCGCGATGCATCCGGGAAAAACATCTTAGTCACCTCAGCTGTCTGTCCGCTGGTATACCTACTGTTCCACTGCCGGATAACCTCCAGACGCAACCGTCTCCGTACGTGCGAAATTGGGCACCTGTCGTAGGCCGGGGCACTCCTGGTCTGCCTGGCCGCCTGCCTCGCCAACTCGTCGGCGCGCTCATTGCCGGGGATTCCCACATGAGCTCGGACCCAAAAGAGCCTAAGGGTGCTGCCCTTCCCCTCTATCTCCGCAATATTCTGACGAATATGGACGGCGAGGGGATGGCGCGTGTCCGGGTTCCTGACCAAATCCAGTGAGGACCTCGAATCACTGAGCACAGCCGCCCCTTGCAGGTTTGCTCGGATAACCAGGTCCGTGGCCTGGCTGATCGCGAGCAACTCCGCCTGGAAGACCGTGCACAGTGACTCGAGCCGCATCCGTTTGGTCCTGATCTCGGCCCCACACCGCCAGTAGGTATATGCAGCCCCAACCCCATCATCTGACTTACTCCCATCGGTGTAAATCAGATGATCGGGCAGCTGTAGTCGAGCCACAGTCTCGGGCTGCACATCTTCCAGGCGTTCGTAATGAATGTCCGGTTCCTTGGCGGGGTGGGGTGCCTCCCAAAAGGCAACACGCTCCTCCAGCTCTCTTCGGTCCAGCTCAGGAATGGGACGTCCCCTTTTGCACTCATACTGCCGAGCCACCTCCCAAATCCGGAGATCCAGCGGGAGGAGACCCGACAATATCAATGCCGCGTTGAGCGACACCGTACGGTGGCATTTGGCGATCTTCTGTGCAAACCCCCTCTGCACAACGCTGAGGGCCTTCTGCACAGAGATCTTTTCAGCAGCCTTGGCCCAGGAGCTTGCACCGTACATGATAATGGGCTCTATCACCGCGACGTAAATGGTTCGGATGATCTCCGGACACAGCCCCCACTCGACCTTTGCCATCGTCGACAGCTTCCTGTACAGGTTCGTCGCCTTTCGGCAGACGAACCTAACATGACTATTAAAAGTCAGTTTGCTGTCGACAATGACACCCAGGATCTTGAGTTCGGGTTCCAGCGCGATGCTCTGCCCACCCATGTGCACCATCGGGGTGTCGTATTTCAGTTTCCGAGTTACTAACATCCCTTTCGTCTTCTCGGCACTGAATCTTAGTTTGTTACGCTCACCCCAATCCTGCACACAAGCTAAAGCGGCATTGGCCTCGCGCTGGATGTCGGTGGCGCTGTGCCCCGAGAACACCAGCACCACGTCGTCGGCGAACGCCTGTACGTGCACGCCCAGCCCCTCCAGAGTGTCCAATAGAGGATCCAGCAGCAGATTCCAGTACAGGGGCCCTCCGATGGACCCTTGCACACATCCCTTCGTGGTCCGCCTCCTACTTTCCCTGCCCGCGTAATGCACCACGACGCTCCGGTCCCTGAGGTAGTCCTCTACTACTTTCCGCAAATTGACGGGGACTCCTTTCTCTTGGAGTCGGCACTTAATCGCCGGCCACCAGGCGTTGTCAAACGCACCTTCGATATCGAGGGATACCAGCAGGGCGGTCTCCTTCCTGTGTAGGATGCTCCTGACGTGTTGCACAAGGTCGTACAGTGCGTCCTCAGTGCTGCGCTGCGGCGTGAAGCCATACTGCCGACCATTGGACCTGGGCAAGATATACCAGCGTAACCTTCGCACCAGCATCTTTTCAAATATCTTGCCCATGATGGAAAGAAGTCCAATGGGGCGGTACGACTTAGCGCGACTGTAATCAGACTTTGCCGGCTTCCTCAACACCACGACAGCAGCCTCCTTCCACGGTGCTGGGAAGCACCCCAAGTCGAGACACCGGTTCACGACGCTCAAAAAGAGCTCGTTCCGAGCGGCAATGGCCGCCGCACAAATGTCACTCGTCAGTCCATCGGGACCCGGTGCCTTCCTAGGATTGAAGCTGCCCAGAGTCCTCAACAGCTCCCCATTGGTGAAATGTGGGTCGTCCCTGTCTTCTAGCGTTCTCACACTGGCCAGTTCCGCCCTGGCTCTGACGACTTTGTGGACCTCACTGTCCACTCCCTCGTCATCGTCAGGGAAGAACGTCCGGGCCAGGAGATTGACTGACTGCTCAGGACTCTGCGCAACTCCCCCCTCTACAAGGAGCTGGTCCTCGTGACGACCTGGGGTCCTCGCCATCACCCGGTAGATTCCGTCCCACATAGACTCCCTCTCACGGGTCGAACAGAAAGCCTTCCAGCTCTCTGTTTGGGCGTTGACAACCCTCGACTCGTACTCAGACTTGGCCGCGAGGTACTCGTCTACGACGTAGGGTCTACGCCCGGGAGCTGCGCACCGAATTCTGCGACGCTTGGTATTGACCTCGCGTCGCAGGGTGTCCAGCTCATCGTTCCACCAGGGAAAGCCTTTCTTCGGTCTAAAAGGTCGTGCCGGAGGGATCACTTCGAGGCAAGCTGCCTCTACACAGGCGACGTAACTACTTACTGCTTCCTCCAAGGCGTTTTTATCCCTTATAGTACTCACCCGCTCAGATGTTAGCGAGCGTGATGAGTACTGATCCCTGACCTCCTTGGTGAAACGATCCCAGTCGGCGTTCCTGGTGTCGTAGCGCCGCGTAGTCCATCGGGTTCTTTCCCCAGTGGGCCCCTCCAGGCCCAGGCCTACACGTATTGCCCTATGATCCGAACTCGTCACGGAGTCGTCCACCTTCCACCCCGTGACACTACTTAATACGCCGGGGGTACAGACTGTCACGTCTACGTGACTCGTGTATCGTCTGCCCCCCCGGACAGTGTCGAAGGTCGGAACGACCCCACGGTTCAACACGTGCAGGTCCGAGTCGTCGAAGAATCCCCTTAGAGTCTCCCCCCGACAATCCTCCTCAACGCTACCCCACCAGGGACTCCACGCGTTGAAGTCCCCTCCCACGAGGATCCTGCTGGTCCCTATCCGCCCCAGGAAGTCCCGCAGTTGCAGTAGGTACGGCTCGATAGGCTCCGTGCCCTCCAGGTATACAGAGACCACCGCCAGTGTCCACACTTTCGTCTTAATAGTGACGGCCACGATGTTTTCGGTGACGAGCTGTGGGTTCGTAAGAACTTCCAGCCCATCCCCGAAAACCATGACCGCCGCCTTGACGGGCTTGGCCCTGGCGGTCTCCTTCTGCACCACCCTGACGGCAGGGAACCCAGCGACCCGGCCCTCCGCTCCCACGTATGGCTCCTGGACCAGGGCGAAAGCAACACCCTCCCTGTGGGCTGTCATGACGAGCTCCTGTGTCGCCAGTCTTTTCCGCTGGAGGTTCGCTTGGTACATCGCCACAGTGCCGTTCCGGGTCCTTGCGGTCAATAGTTCCGTATCGGTGCCCTTAGCAATATGCCACTGACGACCGCGCTATAGCATCCCACCGCAGGCGAATGGGGCAGTCGCCGCTGAAAGCGGTGTGACCCCTCTCCTGATGCCCGGCCCGGTCACAGTTCCTGCAAACCGGCGACTTGCCTTCCGCAATGGCGGGGCATTTGGCCATGTGGTGTTGTCCACCGCAATGGCCGCATAAGTCGCCCGTCTCCTTACAATCCCTGCGGCCGTGGCCGTACCCCAGGCACCGGGTGCACTGCCTCAGCGGCGACTGATCCTCGACGATTACGCCCTGGATGTCAACGTGTACCATGCCGGCATCCGTTAGTCTCTGCCACACCTGTGGAGAGACCTGGAGCACGACATGGCACTGGTGGGCATTTCGCGCCTGCCGTCGGTAGCATTCCTTGACCCTATAGTTCTCGGGATCCATGTTCAGCCACAACTTACGATTTTGGCTCTTCAGGGACTCTAAGATGTCTTTTTCAGTGTTGTAACTGAACATGTTCCTTAAAATGACCCTAGGGTCTCGGTTCGCGCCAGGCTCCGTTTTTAATTCTTTTGTAGCCAGGATCCTCTCCTTGACGCAAGGAAGACGGGGATACAGGTAGACCGGGTCCGAAAAATAAGGGACCAAAAAATTGTAATAAGTTGCGGAAATAAGGACGAATTAGCCAGGATGGACTGCTAATATTAGTTTAAAGTATGTGTATAATATAAAATACATTTATAATTATTATACATATATATAAGTGTGTGAAAAAGACAGACATTTGCTTAAGTGATGCGTGGTAATGTCTTATCATTAAGGTGTTTTTCCAAACTTCGCTATCAGGCCTAGACATTAAACAAATTAACGGAAAGTCCTCTAATCGATTATCCACTACTGAGTGCGAGTATGTACAATACTGTGCAGTTTAGGCTAAGATGTAAAGTTTATCAAGTAGAGCAAAATATATAAATATTAATGTTCAGATTTTTATTCTTGTTTTATTTTTTTTTTATTCCTGAGGAACTGTAGATAGACCTACTTAACGGTAAGCAGTTACTGTCGCCTATGGATGTTTGCAACACTGGGGCACCGTGAACACGCTGCTGTCTCATAGGGGTACCGGGACCTGGGTCACTAATGACAGAACACAACACAAGTTTATTATGGCGGCATACTTAAGACCAAGGGTGTTTGCCATCCAGACGATCTTGGGACCCTACCACATAGCTAGGGTGGGTTGTTTTGGCGCCTTTTACAACAGGTAGACCCCGCCCGCAGGGGTTAGTATTCCTACTCCGCCCCTGAATGGAGACCAACAACTTTGTAAAATTCGTTTGTATTTTAAACCATAATTTCCCTGTCCCTGTATATTTTACATTTCTTATTCTTTCTTACAGAAAGCCATATTGTATTTCAAATAGAAATAGCAGCTAGTTTTATGACCGTGCAAAGGCAAACTAAGAATTTTTTTCACCATTAAAATGTTACTTAATCGTATCTTTTTTATACCGATAGAATGTTTGCAATAAAATATGTACATACCTCCGCTCACTGCTGAACGTCGTGATACACTCGACTGATATCACGACAGCCGGACAGCACCGCTTCCACTGCTGTCTGTCTTTGGCGTGGTTTAGGGCACCTTTGATTCTACCGGAAAGTTCTGTCCGTTTATGGAATTAGCACCCATCTTGAATATTTCCACACCAATTCTATCTTCCGAATATGGTTCGAAATGGTTTGCTGATTTGAATTAAGCCTTTCTGCGATCTCCGATATTGTCAGAAAAGGATCTAGCTCCAACATGGCATTAAAAACGTCGTCGTCGATCAAAGATGGTCGCCTAGAACGTGGTCTATCAGAAAAGTCGAAAGCACCTGTTTCAAATGTTTCGTACCATCTTCTGCATGTCCTATCAGAAGCTATACCTTCACCAAACACTTTCAATAAATTTCTACTTGCTTCTGTAGCAATACAGTAGCGTAGATGAATTTCATCAGTAGCCATAATTACACTATCGTTTAACACTTAAGACTAATGTGATTTGACTTTATTATAGTCAATTTGCTACGTCAGTATGTATACATCAAGCGGTAAAAATATAGAACCGAACATGCACCAAATAAACTTATGCTTACGTTTTGGAGGATTAACCGGACCTCCTATGGGGTAGATTCTCTAAGCGAGACATTTAATCAAACACGTATATCCACTGGCTCACTATTTTTAATGGTGGTGTGCATCATGTTATTGAGTGATATAAATAATTAATAATTACAAAACTTCTATTCTATTCTATTCTTGAGATTCTTGGCTCCAACGCCATGGGCATCGATTTGCCAATGTCATAGTGGAGAGGATAAATGGTTCAAAATGGAGAGGATAGATGTTAGGAAGTATAAATAAATATAGTGTTATGATGTGATAAAATTACCTTTGTTTATATAAAAATAGAAATGTGAACTATAAATAAATATTATTTAGTGATAGGAATTTACATAAAGTAATTACATGTTTATAGTCACATAATGATAGCAGAGAATTGACATTAACAGGTCGAGGAAAATCATGTGGAAGAAGAACGTACAACAGTTGTGTAGTATTGGGGCAAGAGAAGAAGATGTGTTCTAATGTTCCTTCAGCTAGTCCACATTCGCAAAGTGAGTGGTCTCGTACCCTTATTTTTGCCAAGAAGACTGGAGTTGAACAATGACCTAATCGCATACGGATTATAGTTGAAATTATTTTTTTAGACAGATGACGATATCTAAAAAACCAAGGTTTGGCTGGGAGGTTAGGTTGTAGGTTACCATAGTGGAAAGCAACGGAATTGCGGGATGCTTGCCATAATTTGTCCCAAGATTCCAGCATTTGAGACTTTGCTAGGGTGTGCAGATCTAGAGGGAAACATTTGTCGTATTTGATTAATCCAGTGTTGATCGCTTCCTTGGCAAAACTGTCAGCCAGTTCATTGTTAAAAACACCACAGTGACCTGGTATCCATGCCAATACTACCTCAAGACCAGCAGAACGACAACGGTAGATAGCTTGTCTGATTATTAACGATATAGAATTGGTCTTCGATCGTAGAGGAAATTTAGAAAGGTCTTGAAGGCAGCTTAGACAATCTGTGAAAATTATAGTTTTACTGAATTTGTGAGCCTCTGAAAAGAGAATTGCTTCAAGGATAGCAATAGCTTCTCCAGTATATACAGAAGAGGGGGCAGGGATTTTAAAGTTCAAGATAATTCTGAATTTAGGCAACCAGACGGCTGCACCAACTGGTCCGCTTTGTGTAAGTTTAGAAGCATCCGTGAATAGAAGTACATAATCCGGCCAATTTTCTTGTGTGAGCTGAATGAATTTCTGGTTGGCACCAGGACAGTTTTTGTGAATTCCAAAATCTAGGATAATTTTTGGCTGGAAGAGTAAACTATCATAGTCCGATTCATAAAGAGGATTTTTATAATTTTGAGCTATAGAACAATGGAGCCTTTTTACTTTATTTAAGGATCTAACTAATAGGGGAGTGGGTTTATGCGACCAGTATTTTGAGGTTGTTGTGAGTGCTGATAGTTGGTTAAGAGAGTCCAGCAGAGGATGATTTAAGAATTGTATTGTCTTGAAAAGGAAGCGGTCTGATAACAATTCTCTGCGGAAATGTAATGGAGGTTCTAAGCATTCTACCTGCAAGGCTTTAATAGGCGATGATTTCATAGCTCCACAGATGATCCTAAGGCAACGGGCTTGTATCTTATCCAGTCTTGAAAGAGCCAGCTTATTGCATGGCTCTAAAAGGAAACTTCCGTAGTCAAAATGGCTTCGAACTAAGGCATTATATAACAGTTTTTGGGTATAAGGGTGACTGCCCCACTTCACTCCTGACAGTGCCCGAAGGACATTGATATTAGCTTCAGCTTTGGTGCAAACATAATTCAAATGAAGGATTCCAGAAAGTTTTGAATCTAAGAATAAACCTAAGAATTTAACTGAAGAGTTTATTTTAATTGACTGGCTATTCACTAGGATGTTAAGATGAGGGATGTGATGTTTACGAGTGAAAACTACAGCAGAGCTCTTAGATGGAGAAAGTGTGAGACCGTGGTTTTGTAACCAAATATTAAGGTATTGTAGAGCTGTATTCAAACGATTAGTAGCATCTATAAAATTGTTAGATGTAGCATACAAGGCTATGTCATCTGCATATTGAAGAATAGAACAGAAGCAATTGACGGAAGTATCCAAGTCGGCTGTATATATGTTATACAAGAGGGGGCTAAGTACTGAACCTTGTGGTAGGCCTTTCCATACAAGCCTAGCAGGTAAGGTATTTCCTGATAGTCTAACTGCTACAGACCTCTCCATGAGCATGTTATAAATAATATTTACGATTCTGACGGGAATTCTCAAATAAATCATTTTCTGTCTCAAAATTTGTAGATTTACATTATCATAGGCAGCAGAAACGTCTAGAAAGACGCTCACAACATGTTCGTTACGTGAGAATGCCTTACGGATGTCAGTGGTTAGACAGCTAAGACTATCTATAGTACCTACACCTTTTCTGAATCCAAATTGAGACATAGAAAGAAGACCTCTTTGTTCAATCAACCATTCTAAACGATTTTTAATTAGGTGCTCCATTATTTTGGCTAGAGTTGAAGCTAGGGCAATAGGCCTGTAAGAGGACGACATGGAAGCATCTTTTCCGGGCTTGAGAATTGGGATTATCAGCTGTGATTTCCAGGAATCAGGGATAGAAGCATAGAGAAACATATGATTCAAGATATTTAGAAAAAATTTTTTTGATGTGTCAGATAAGTTGGTAATAAAGGAATAGGGGATACCATCATTTCCCGGAGTAGAATCATGAAGATGATTAAGAATAGAAGAAAATTCGTCATACGTAAAACTAGAGTTCATTTTATCTTGGAGATCTGATGGAGTTAGCTGATAATTTGGTTGAAGGTCAGGGGGGACAAATGGAGGGGCAAGTTTAGAATAAAAATCCGGAAGCCAATGTGTAGTGAGATTACAGTTAATGTTAGGGTCCACTTGAGATTTACGAAAAGATTTGATTTTCTTCCAAACCAAAGAAGGGTGAGTTCTGGGGTTAAGCGATTCGCAAAATGCTTGCCAAGCAAATTTCTTCTTCTTCTGTAATAATCGTTTTGTCAAGGCAGAGGTTTTTTTAAAATCTAGATAATTTTCCAAAGAAGGGTTCCTGGAGAAGGTTGTTTCAATGTTTTTTCTCTTCTTAACCATTATAGTGCATTCGGAGTCCCACCAAGGGGGAGAAGGAATTTTATTTACAAAGGGATTTTTTAGAGGGAAACATACTTCAGCAGATGATAAGAGAGTAGATAAGAATAATTGATATATAGAAAGGAAATTTTCATTATTCACACCTGGAAATTTGTCTAATTTATCTTGAACTAATTGGGAAAATTTGTCCCAATTCGCATTATTGAGCCTAAATTTCAAGATGGGTTTGGGAGATAGCGAAGGACGGCAAGAATGAGACATGGAGCAAATGATAGGGAGGTGATCACTCCCATATGAGTTTGATAGGACTGACCATGAAAGCAAGGGAGCCAAAGTAGAAGAAGATAGGATAATATCGGGGACGCTTACATTTTGTGTAGGAGGAGTTCTTCGGGTTGGCAAGCCATTGTTGAGGACACATAAATTCAGATTATCTATAAGATCCAAGAAGACAGTTGATACGGAGTCACACGTTGGTGACCCCCATGCAGAATGACGGATATTGAAATCTCCAAAAATTAAGAGGGGAGTAGGAAGGGGGGTCAAGAGAGATAGTAGTTCTTGAACAAGAGAGGGATTAGGGTGGGGAGTATAAATGGAAACGACAGTTATGTTTAGAGCACGTGCAGCGACTATATTAATTCCACGAGAGTGGGGTGGGAAAGAGAGACGGGAGAAAGCTAGGTCTCTTTTTACTAACAGGGCACAACCTGCCCTGCCATCGTCTCTGTCATCCCGGAGGCATGAGAACCCTGGCAGTCTAAAAAGACAGCCAGGCCTCAACCATGTCTCCAAGACAGCAAAGAGTACAGGTTGGAAGGAATTAATCAAATGGACAATTTCATGTTTTTTGTTATTAATACTGCGGCAATTCCATTGCAGAAAGATTGCCATTTTGGAGGTAAGGGTTTAAGAGGGAGACAATAAGAGTATGCAGTATTTCAAGGACATTGTGCGGTATAGATTCTTCATATTTAGCTAATAAATTTTGAAAAAGTGCAGAGGAGAACTCTGTTAAGTTAACATTAGAAGGAGGTTTAGCAAGGGGATCAAGTGCGCATCCATTGGGTAGGGATGGGGGTGAACGAGATGTGATGTTTGCGTGAGCTACGCGGTCATAGGATTTCCCTAGTAGTGGACTAGCTTTTCTTTCAATGAAGACAGTTTTTTTATACGAAGAAGAAGAGGCTGGAGTAGGAGGAATGATCGCTAAGGGATCCTGGGCTGAAGGGAGTTGACTTACTGGAACAACATTTGTTTGAGGTTTTTGTGGAAGGGACCTATTCATGACATTTTGTGGAAGGGACTTATTTGTGACGTCGAGATATGATGTGCGGACCACACGAAATCTACGTGAGGCCTCTAGGTAACTGATGTTTTCTTCAGACATCACAACCTTTATAGATTTTTGACGGCTATGTTCCGGGCACTTAAAATCTGTTGCGCAGTGATTGCCCGAGCAGAATAGGCATGAAACTTTATTGTCTGGTACATTACATGATGATCCATCATGAGGGCCTGCGCAACGAGAGCAACGAGCCCTAGACCGACACTGATCTTTGATATGGCCAAAGCGGCAGCAATTATGACATTGTATGGTAGGCAGCGTATACAGCTCCACTGGCGTCGATACATTACAACAATATACATGAGAGGGTAAAACCTGTCCTAAAAATGTAAGCACAACCGTGCCAGTGGGTTCCCAAGAAGATCTTCCTGCTATGCGATTTTTCCGGTTGAGCCGCCTGGCTTTAATAACAATGCATGTGTCCGGTCTACATTTAGTCCAAGAAACTAATTCTTCCAATGTCCAATCAAGAGGGATTTGACGGATAACACCCATCCTAGTAACTTGGAAGCGGGGTATAGTGGCAGTAAGTTTGTTAGTAGATAGGATCGGATTAGCAATAAAATCATTCGCTTCATAGTAGGACTTGAAGTGAATCGCAATTTTGTTGCGGCCCACGTTTTTGATTTCCTCAATGCCTGCGACGTTGCTATTGTAAATAATTTGTGCAATCTTATAAACCCGCATACTGTTAGAAACTGTAGAAGCTTCAGCTTCAGTTCTTGATACGTGAACCACATAGGGACCACAATCAGAGTCTGAGTATTTGAGTTCACTGTCAATTTCATAGCCTGGTAGTGTATAGGTATGTTGGATAGACGCCGACGCCGAAAGTGAAGGTGTAGTTCTCTTCTCTGGAATATTTGATGTGGAGTCAAGGGGGCGTTTCATGGGAGATTTGGAAGATACTTCCATATCTACATCGGAAATTGCCCTCCCTCTGTCAGGCGGAATATTTTCATCCACCGCAGACGCCATGTTGATATGTTAAAAAATAAATATAAGAATACCACCACCAAAACAAATTAAACACTACAAATTGGCACTTAGAACTGATATTAAAAGCACTAAATCCGCCCGACTCCAGGTGATTCTCCGAGAAATACACTTATTTAAATAATTAAAATGATAAAACAATTTTATTTTGTAGATGACAATGTCACATGTACGTTAAATCAACAAAACTTATATAATATAAAATAATTTAGTGACAGCTCCGAATAATATTCCTACATTTTTGTGTTGACATAACATAACTCTCGAAAATATCTAAAAAGTATACATATAACTAGAAAGAAGAATATATATGAAAGTATACAATTATTCGATTTTAGCAGTGTAAGAAATCAGGTGGCGAGTGAGGCGCCACAACGTGTTGAAACTTGTTGTAATAGAAACGGACAGAACTTTCCGGCAAACCTATTAATAACAGCTCATTCGTCCTTATGCTGAGCTCAAGCCTCTCCCTACATACGGACAATTTACCCCACTAGGCTTGGCCAAGGCCGACTAGCGTGTTACAGTATGCAGATTTACTGACGTTGCTTTCCTTCACAATCCGTATGTAGCTTTAAAAGCTGTGCATATTGTCAGAAATCAAATATGTGACCTCTGCTTGGATACCTACTTAGATAATAATATCTAGAAAAAATTTAATATATTTTTACGGAATCAATAATCAAATACTTTAAATAATAATATAGCTGTAAAAAAGTATTCTTTAAGGTTTTTTTATGCTAAACAGTAAAGAAGTTTATTATCTTAAGAAATTATTCCAAAATTTTGAATACGTTTAACATTGATGAATATATATGAATATGGGAAATATTTAAATATTAACATTTACACCATCCTAGGTACATAATATTGGCCTATTGGTGCCACACTTGAAAACTAACTTAGATGTCCCGGGTTCGAATTCTACGATGGCATGTAATGCTTAGGCTGTTTTTTCGCCTAAAATGCTTGTTATAAAACAATTGTCATTGATCGGTAAAGCAAGAATAGAGAAACCTGTATACCAAAATAACCGGTGTATACCAATACGGCTTGGACAAGTGTGGTAGGTATACTGCCCGTTCCTTCTAGGGAGAGACCCTAGCGCAGTAGTGGGGCGTTAAGGATCGTCATTATTATTATTGCTTAACGTAAGTAAGATCACGTCTTTACAAGCTGTGATCTTTTTTTATTTTTTATTTTTTTATTTTTTACGGCGTGGGGAAATCCTCATGGACTACCTCCGCCTGGGGAAAGGCGGAGGGGCGTGCCGGATTCTTACCGGCTAAAACCACCACCCCGGTGTCTCCTCACACGTGCGCGCGGGGCCGCGGGAATCCTAATTCTTCCGCAGCCCCACACTAGTGCTGGCCCGGTCTGTCTGGGCCTCGTCTCCTGCACGGGGTAGTGAGGTGTTTAACTACCCCGTGCATCGCCTCAGAGGCGCGCGCGGGTGTCGGCGCGCCACCTCGGGTATGGACCCGAGGTGGCGCTTTCGATTCGATATTCGATGGCGAATAGGGGGCGGGAACTTCCCCAAGTCCCTCGCCCCTGGACCTATTCATGGGGGCTGGAAAAGGGCGTTGTCCGCCCTTCTCCTGCGCCCGGTGCGCCTTCTGCGGCCGGGGAAGGGAGTCGAGATCTCCCTCTCCCGTTCCGCAGTTTCCTTCTGCGACATCACGTCCTCACAGAAGGACACCACTGCGTCCCACGACTCTGCGCTACCGACCATCCTCCGCACTACGGCCGGCAGCGACAGATCGCCTCCCACTTCATTTATGAGGACACGGCGCTGCTCCTCCCAAGCTACACACTCGGCGAGCGTGTGTTGCGCCGTATCCTCCCCGCAATGGACGCAGTGGTGGCACCGAGCGTCCGGCTCCCTGTCTATGCGGCACAGGTACTTGCCGAAGCAGCCGTGCCCCGACAGCACTTGCGTCACCCTAAACGACAGGGAGCCGTGCCTTCTCCCGAGCCAGTCGTCGAGTACTGGCCGGATCGCCTCGACGGTAGCGAGGCCGGCGGTAGGACGCAGAAGCCTTTGCCGCCATTCCGCCACCAAGACCTGACGGAGCTCCTCTCGGCGCAGCGTGATCTGACGCTGTGCCGGCCCCGTGCCCGCTCTTCCTCGCACCATCGATATAATGACGCGAGTACTTTCGCCTCTAGGTCCCAGGGCGGGGATCCGGCCAGGACGCAAGCCGCCTCGTAGGAAATCGTGCGATACCCGCGGACGACTCTGACGGCCATCGCCCTCTGCGGCTTGCGCAGAATGGCGAGAGTGCTGGCCGTCATGTCCAACGCCCAAACAGGGGCCCCGTTCTGGGTCAACATAATAAACTGTATTTTTGCAAAGTTTTACAATATAGGTTTCTTCCTACTTTAAGAATTGTTTGCGACGATATTTTATTTATCCATACTAATATTACAAATGTGAGTAGTTACTCACATTTATAATATTAGTAGAACAAACAGTTAAATATAACAGACTGAGTTCAGTCTGTTATATTTTCACGCCTAAGCCGCTGAAATAATTTTGATGAATTTCATACAGTACTTTTTGTCGCGAAAATTATACTTAGGGTAAAAAAGGGCTGAACGTAATTAAGGTCCTTTTTTAATTTATACAACAGAACAACATTTGTGGGGTCAGCTATTATTATATAGGCGTTATTTTATAAAACCTTCTTAGGTAATAATTAAAATTGAGTAATAGTATAAATTGTTATCGAAATCAAATCAACACCCATTTTCAATTTCCACGAACACAAATGACACATTTACTGCCGTCAGTTTCACAATTCCTTTTGTTTTTTGAAAACGGTCTATTGTTTGTTAAGTTTATCATCGTGAAATACAAGATATTAAAATTTTGATTTCGAATTCGGGGACAAAGGGAATGTTTATAATTTGAATTTTAAAAGTCATCTGACTTGGACTGTTGTTTTAGAGCAGAGAAAATTAAAAGATTGTATTTATTTACATCAGATCAAAAATTATATTGTCACTTTAAATACTTCATATTTTTAAAGAACGAATTATACTCTGTGCTTCAAATTTAAAGAATATTTATATCCTTTATAAATATTATAAAACTTATGGCTTCAGCGTTTAATGATCTGACTCCGGTTTAATATACTTGTATTACTAGTGAATGCAATTTTAATCTTAAATAACAATGCAGTTGCTATGTTTAATGTCGCACAAATATACGAAGGCATGAATGCTGAAATGAGCGATCAAATGAGCGGAGCGGCACCACAGACACATCACACTAGTGAAGTGCGTGATCATACTCCGAGCCCCTGGAAGCTCCAGAATCCAATGATGTTTCGTCCGAGGCGTCTAGCAGCGGACACAAATATTTGACTCCTCTTCGGTATATTGTGGAGGTGGTTTTAACTTCGCGCTGCGCTTCCAGAAAATTTGTCGCAACTGCTCTAGACACTGAAACTGATCCAGTCAATAAAAATTCATGTTTTCTAATTTTGGAGATGGTAATCCGACTAGCGGTTTTCCGATCAGGAAGTGACCCAGGGTAAGAGATTGAAAGTCATCGTGAGAGGAAGATAATGGGTATAAAGGTCGACTGTTGAGTATAGCCTCAATCTGACTGAATAAATTAGCTAACTCTTCAAATGTGTATTATCTAAAACCCTTTTTAAATAAAACTTGGCTGATTTCACACCAGCTTCAACTAAGCCCTCGAAATGTGGCACATACACTGGCTGGAATATTTAATGAAAAAATTTAAACTCTATTCACTCACTCGAGCCGAAGCCTCCAATGTCGCCAGCATGTCTAATAATTGAATACTTGATTGCCTTGTTCGCAGCAACAGAATTTCAGCCATTATCGCAGAATATTTCTGCAGGTATCCCTCTGCGAGAACGAAACGAGACAAGGATAATATAAATGCATTTTTCGATAGCTCGCTGACAGCTTCGAGGTGGACATATTTATAACGTAATAAACAAATATATAAAGGTAACATTTTGTTATCTTGCATCCTTTCCTCTTCCTATTAATTAAGGAAAATGATTCCGCAAAGTCAAGCACTAGCAAATGGGAACCCATCATACGAGTTAACGTGTTTCCACAAGCTTTTCTACAAACAATACACTGCCTTACAGTGATGCACGCAAGGCCAGTAATAGACCACACAAATAGATGACAGAATTAGCTGTAAACCAGCATGGAGAAGACGGACATGCTCATGCTGAAACAATAACTTCATAAGTCTATGCTTAACATGCAACAACATTGGATGACGCTTTTCAAATGAACAAGATGAGTTTCACGCCGTCCTCTAACTCTCATTATGTTATTGTTGTCTAAGAAAGGGCTTAAAGCTAATAAGAGATTCTTGGGACTTAATGCCCTTTTACAACGAAGCAAATTTAACTCGGAACTGTTAAGTTCTTCTTCCACCCCACTTCTAGAGTGTGAGATGATGAGTTGATAATAAGATGCGTGTTGAGCACAAGTTGTAGTTTCGTGACTGGATTGTACATGTCAACCAGAACTGTTGAAAGTAACATGCTTTAATTGGTCTTTATCTACATGCTGAATAAATCATCACTAGTAGCATGGTCACTAGACACTTGTTTGACTTAACTTTCAGTCGTAGATGCTGACGTTTGAACTTTTTCCGCGTTTAGGGGTTGAGAGTCATCTCTATGTATCAACATATTGTGGCGTCTTTTACAGATAGAATATGGACCTAACCTGCATTGGTGTGAAGAATGGCCCTTACGCAATTAATTCAAGCATAACCTCAAACTCATGGCATTTGTTGCTCGATCTGCAGGAGACTTAGCCAAGAAGGAGGCACAATCGTACAGACGACGTTTATCATTACATAGAAAGCACGCAGGCGAATAAACATCAGTATCAGCTGAAATTACAAGACTTAGTGTGGAACTTATCACTTTTATAAGAAGAGAAAACTTGTTTACTTTTCGAGGGGATCTTGTTCTTTTGCATAGCTTCTAAGATATTAGCACGATTTTAAAAATTGAAAAAAGTCATTTATACTAGCAGATTTGTCAATCGTGGTCTTTTGTTCTTCCCACCTGAACTTGGTACTGCTGTTGTAGCTTCGCTGACTCCAAATCAACTATCAAAGTATCCCATGGGTATGTTGGCTCACCGAGAGATTAAAGGGCGCGTATGTTGTTAGACACAATGATCTATCAAGAATTGCAAAGACACAGCAGAGTTTCGAGAAATGGATGGAAGATCACACAATGAATTGAAATTTAATTGCTTACATTAAGAAGGCTCTGAGCTAACGCCACTTTAGTAATCTGTGAGAGAAAGTGTTTTAACCTCCTGAGGGAGGCTACACTAGCAAAAACTCTATGACTGACCTCTTGTACTTGTGGTGCCCAGCATAAGCATTTGTCAAAATATATACCCAAATTTTTAACTTTATTGCTAATAGATACAGGCACGCTAGTAAAAATGATATTCACTTATAGTGTATTATCTATTTTACCGGTCATTCTAGAGCTTCCAAACATTATAAGTAGAGTTTTCGTTTGATTAAGTATAAGACCATATATTTTCTTCAGTCAGATATGAGATAAATCCTTATTTATAGTATCAATAGCGACGTTGATATTAGCAACTGGAACGCTAGTGTAAATTTGAAGATCGTCTGCATATAGATGGTAGTAACTCTGAATATTCTCCGAAATACTATTATGTAATAAAAATAGTGAAAAGCAACGGAGACAATACACTACCCTGAGGTACGCCGGAGGATGTGTTAATCCAAGAGGAGAAGCTATCTTCACCACGAACACACTGCCGACGTCCAAACAGGTAATTATGAAACCAATCAATTACTTAAGCGTATTCGTGATGCCACTGGCGTTGCAATCACACATAGGCGACGGTAACTGCTCAATTCTAAGCAAGCTGTCAATCTGTCTGCTGTCCTATAGCAATAAAAAATAAAAGTCAGATATTTTACAAACCGCCTTCAATAAAACTAGGTTATTGGTAGTTGAATATTCTAATAGCCACCCACTGGAACAATACAAGCATACTGTAAAAGTGTTTCAGTAAATCAAATTCATTGCAACATCTGAGATGCAACACGAGCGGCATTTTCACATAACTCACAATTATATCTCTGAGCGTATCACATGGAAAATAAAAGTAAAGATAAAATATATATGTAATAACATCATATTGTCTGTAGAGACCACTTGTGTATACGAATTCTGTCATATTACAGTGCCAATTGTTAATCACGATAATGTAGTACCCTACATTATTAGTCAGGCACAAATAATTATTATCAAAATTGGTTAAATGGTTGATGAATTCAACACCACACTGAGATTTAAAAAGTTTAAACATATTTTTGATAATTTAGAAACTGGGTAGCGTGTTTGATATACTGTTTTCCTCGCAACTCATGCAAAAGCCGAAGGTCGGATGATCGTTCTGCATAATAATTTCACACAAATTGTCATTGTTCCGGCCAGCCGTGCGGCAGTAATGACTATGGGTCTCTCGTCTTCGTTTAGATGAATGTTTTGGAAGGAAGCTCAAAGGCCTGTGGTTTTCTTGTCGCTTGGTGATGTTACAACCCTCTTGTTTATGTAAACTAAAGTATCAAACTTACAGCTCTTCCTGAATATCAAGTAATTTAGGGACAAGATAAACAAAACTAAAATCAATCAATCTATCATCAATATCCTCTACTACAACTAAAAACAAGTACTTTAGTTTGAAAGATTTTTTTTAATGACTGAGGAACCGCAGACAGACTAACGTTGCTAATGGAACCTGGGTCACTAATGCCGGAACACAATACAAAATTATTATGGCGGCATACTTATAGACCATTTGATTGTCATTCAGACGGGCTTGGGACCCTACTAGCTAGGGTTGTTCTGTCGACTTTTATGACGGGCCGATCCCAGCCGCAAGGGTTTCTATACTAGAAAGAAATCCCTGCACTCACTTCGTCCCTGCTCCGAGAAAAACCTTTAAGACAATATAGACTAATATAATTTTTTCCTCCGAAGTTATAGATGAAATTATTGGCAATAACTTGAAAGACAAAAGTTTCAAACTACTTGACGGTACATGTTCAATCCTTGCATAAAGGGTATTTGAAATCCCGCCTCCTGATTTTTGTTACCTACCCTCACTCTCGGTGAGGTAAATGGTAAAAGCGAGGGTGGGACGAAAATAATCAGTAGTAACGCGCAAACTTTTAAACGAGCGGGACGGTCGACGTTTGACCTCCCTAATAGTTACTCCAAACTCTCATTGGCTGTGCCATAAAATTGTGTGTTCAGTGCTAGACATTTAGCTGGTGCTATACAACAGTTCCTCCGCGACCTGAACCGAACCAGGAAGGGGTTGAATCAAGGCCAGTGCGAATTTCTTTCCCCACTGCAAGGTATCGCGTCTCTATAACCACCGCTCCTCTCCCCTCCTCTCTTATACAGTCCACAGCTCTCGAGCTATCCTCTCTCATCCCTGTACGGTGCAATCTCGGTCCGTGACCGGCATCGTACAATACATTACTAGCATCATCATGTTAGTCAAATTCAAATTGCAACTCAAACTTTCTATCCATGCAGGGGCGGAGAAAGAATACTAACCTCTGCAGCCGGGATCGGCCTGTCGTAAAAGGCGACAAAACTACCCACCCTAGCTACGTGGTAGGGCCCCAAGCCAGTCTGGATGGCGACCACCTTTGGTCTTAAGTATGCCGTCATAATAACCTTGTATTGAGTTCCAGCATTAGTGACCCAAGTTCCTGTACCCTTGTGGGAGAGCAGCGTGTTCGCGATGCCACTTACGAAGCAAACACCCATATGCGACGGTAAATGTTAAATTCTAAGCTGGCCGTCAGCCTGTCTGCGGTCCACAGCAATAAAAAATACTGCGGAAGTTTTTTCATTGTCCGGGGTTCGCTTAACTTAATGCTTGACTAAGGCTGCGGGCACGAAACTTGCGACGGCCGAGCGATGGCGACAGCGACGCGACGCGAGGCCCGTGCATCGCTCGACCGCCTCGCTCCGCCGTCGCCCGTTTCGTGCCCGCAGCCTAAGGGCTTCGAATAATCTTTCATTCAATATTGCGAGATTAAAAAAAATATTAGTTACTTCTAGTTACAATCTAATAATGTACTTGAGATTATTTATAGTTAAACTAATTCTGGGACTTATCTAAAATAAACATCGCTGTGAACGTATGGTTTATTTGCTAAGCAGTGAGTTGTGTTTGGAGTGGCGTCAACGGAATTGCTCCCCGGCCCTTTATTACAACACAAACACGTGATGAGTTAACATGAGACAGGGACGAATGATACCAGGAGATTGGACACATTGCGTTAAATAACAAACTCCCTGGGTAAATATGTTTATGAACGTAATATTTATTTCGTTGTTTTATAAGCTTATAATTGTGTAAAATGGTAAGTTGTATTGAGTTCTAGAATTATTCTATTAATGTATAACATTTCTTTTAAACGTTATAATCTATTGCAACTACATGTCAAAAATATATATATATATATATATATATATATATATATATATATATACGTCATTTGACGGCAAATGAAATGCAAAGAGCTGTAGGGATGTTGCAAGCGGGAAGTAATCAATCAGGTATCTCGGCATTTTGGCATTCATATAAGTGTTATTTGTCGTCTTTGGTAGCGCTACAATAATACAAGGGAACCCGCTGAACAGCATCCAGGCCGTAAAAGGAGTACAACCACTCGGCAAGACCGGTACATACAACTGACTGCAAGACGCCAGCCGATGTTAACCGCTCGAGAGATAAGTTTGAGGTTACAAAATTCAAGTGGTGTTGATGTAAGTCCCCAAACTGTGCGAAATGAACTGCATGAGTACGGCCTACGAGCTCGACGCCCAATTAGGTGCCCACCGATACGTCACGGGAATCGCGCTCGTCGAAATGAATGGTGTGAAGAGGACGCAGAACATGGACCCAGGAACAATGGGATAAAATTATGTTTTCCGATGAGTCGCGATTCGGGTTTAGGCTTGATACAAGAAGGGTGCCATTTCATATTATTATTCAATTAAATCATAAAATCATTATTAATATTGTAAAACATATAAATTACCTTGTACCCTCGTAGCATCCTCCACAAAGGGTTGGAGGTACACACATCATCATTATAATTTCGGCCCGGGCCACGAAATCGGCAGGCCATATATCCGTAGGCCCGGGCGTAGGCGATAGGAGAACAGCGGGGTTTTTAGTGGGTAGTCGGAGGTACGAACATCTTTCCCGGAGTCCCATATATCCCTCGGTCGCCCCGGGCTGGGGAACCCGTCAAGAGTAGTTTTTCCCCGAGACCAAAAAAAATCATTATAATTTGAATTATTAGCGTTTACCGGTTTTTGCGAATCAAACGTATCACATTGTTTTACCGGTTTAATTACTGCATCAATCATTCGTTTTGACCTATATGACATAGTTGATAGTTAACCTTATCTATAATCTCTATAGCTATCTTAAATGTGATATTAGCCGCGCTCGTGCTCCTCTCCAGCGTATTCAATTGCTACTAATACTTACATTACTTACCATTCCTTCGCGCGACTCAACGATCCCCCGCTTCCCGCGTACAACACAACTGCGCTATACGATAAATTACTACGGTAAAGATGAACATACGATAATAATGCACTCTTAGTATCTTTGGTTCTATTGTAAATAATATTTTTTTTGATTAGATGAAATGATAATCTATGTTATAAAGTATTTGAAAACCTAAACATGTCATTTTCGTACATTTGTTGGTGGATATTATACGTAGGTGTCGATATATTGGTTTTCCTCACAATGTATCCCTACTCCATCGACCTCAAAATGAAGTTGTAATATGCACATTAGACGAGAGGAACCGTTTAAGCAGTGTATTCCATCGTGGGATTCGAACTCTTGACCTCAAGATTGGACGTCGAGAGTGACATATTGGCTATCACGCATCCAATAATCCTAACTAATATTATAAATGTGAAAGTGAGTGCGTTTGTTTGTTTGTTACGCTTCCACGCCTAAACTGCTGAACCAATTTTGATGAATTTCAGTATAGTCATAGATTAGACCTTGGAGAAGAATATAGGTTACTTTTTTTTAATTCATATGCCAGGTCAACTAGTATTTTATAAATGAGGATGAATATCATCTATCGTGATAAAATTAATTAAATAATGAAAAAAAAATCTCTTTTATAACCATGCTATGAATATAATAATTTACATAAGTCTGAATTTATCAAACTCTACCAAAATTAAAACATTGCCAAAACTTGGACGATAGAATGTCGATAACCACTTGGATCTTAAAACCAATTAATCTTGACCTGTCAAACTCACGACCAGAAGGGTATTTTAAGTCAGTAAGCCCTGGCAAATGAACTGTTAAGGGCCCTATTTTGTACGAACGACCTTGTACTTCGATTGCAAAGAAACTCTTTCTACTATACTTAAATTGTTATTGGTGGGAATTCCAACAAAAACAAATGTAGCCAAAATCTTTTATGAATTATAAATACAATGAGCGATATAACAAAACTGAAGGAAAGTAGAAAATATTCGTAATACCAAGAAATTAGTTACAATTATATTTGTTACTAGCTGTACCCTGCCACGCTTCGCTGTGGCACATTGTGATTGAATGGTTGAGAAATGAGAAACAAAAAAAAATTGATGAAAAAAAATAGATAAAACAATCCTTGATGCGGATTATATATCATGCTAAAAGTTCAGCTCGATCGGTGCAGAACTTTTTAAGTTTTTGAAGCGTACACCAACCAACATAACATTTTTGGAACGAAGTTCCTTATCGCGTGTTGTGAAAGAGAGCTAGACGGAAAAAATTCTCACGAAAATTTGTAACGACACTTTTTGCTATAGTAAGCTGTTGTAAGCTGTGCGGCGTGCGCATGTTTCTCTGTCTGTCTCTTTCTCTCTCTTATAGAAAGCAAGCCAGATATTTTCATTTCTATTTCGCATTGAACAGTGTGGTGTCGCGACGATTATTTTTGTTGAGTGTATACAGGTTTTTGTTCATAATAAATAATAAAAAAATAATAATAATGAATCCTGACAGTGTTTCTGCACAAGTTCCGGATATTGCTGATGGAGTTAGGTTACTTACTGATTAAGTTTATATTACATTATATTTGTTAATAATAAAAAAAATATTATTATAACTTAAAAAAAATAAAAGTTTATTACAATTCCTTCATTAATTAATCGAAAGGAATTTCGTTATAAATATAGAGGATGATTTTGA
This sequence comes from Malacosoma neustria, assembly GCA_963693495.1. Taxonomy (NCBI): domain Eukaryota; kingdom Metazoa; phylum Arthropoda; class Insecta; order Lepidoptera; family Lasiocampidae; genus Malacosoma; species Malacosoma neustria. Next base: position 21,141,723 of record OY856378.1, on the reverse strand, counting down.
CAAACCCGTCCAAATTTTTTTACGCACCAAACATCATTTAAGGAACCCGTTTTAGCAAAAAAAAATTATGTAAAATTTTCATAATAAAATATTTCATATATGATCATTAATTCAATCGTACAGAATAGTTCTATGGTGCAACCTTCGTACGTTAACCTGTTATTACCTGTCTCTGTCTCTCCCGCGTAAATGAGTAGTGCGTATTGGCTCGCCCGGTGCAATGCCGCCGTCCTCGGCTTTTTACTAGGTCAGATGGAGAGGTCATTGACACTCAAGCGCCGTATTATGTAAATTGCGAGTTCTTTGGTTGACTTTGTGATGCTGATTACTCAACATTTTTGTACTATGTGATACAAAACTAAAATACATGTTTCTCATAACTTTTACTAAAGATTCTCCTGTGTGAATTTGGACGGGTTTGTCAAAGTCACCTTGTATATCATGCTAAAATTTCAGCTCGATCGGTGCAGAACTTTTTGAGTTTTTGAAGCGTACACAAACCAACATAATATTTTTATATATATAGATATAGCGTTTACTTTTCACTTATCGTTAGACTACGATTCGTGTTAAGGAGGAAGAGAAAATGTTCATTAACCTCAATATTACGTCGATACTAATTTGCTTATCTTGTCTAAACGAATAATTTCCATCAATAAATGAAAATACATTAAAAAGAACAGATATTTCGGGTTGCCTGGAAGAGATCCATTTAAGTAATCAGGTCGCCCATTGTCATACAGCATTATATTTTTGTATATTTTAACTTAATGTATGCAATAAAGACTTTTTCAATCATTAATTCATATTTTAACAAAATAAAAAACTTTTTTTAAATTAAGGTTAATACTTTTTATCTCTGTTCTGCAATGATTAAAAAATGGTTTTAAAGAGATATTTGATAAATATATTCATATTTAACATTTTGCACTACATCTTACGAGCAGTACTAGGGGATTCCGAAAATCTCATTAAATCGAGGAATTTGTAATATTTAAACTCGTCATATTAAGATTACTCTGTATTTTTCTTTGTGATATTTTGATTTGTTTTTAACATATGACAAATAATTAGGTCACAAAATAAGAAAGATAAAATGCGCCTGTTCTTTTGTTACTTGATAGAGAAAAAAAATAATGCCTTTTGCACTAAGTAGGCAAATTTTGCTAAGTGGTAAGGTCTTAAGCCCGCCTGGATGGCAATAACCGCAGGTCTATATGTATGCCGCCATAATAACCTTGTATTTTGTTCCGGTATTAATGTTCACTTTTTAACCATATCATATTTTACGCAATCCATCCATTTTTATTTGGTCTACTTCTCTATCCATCTCCTCCTGTATCTATCTACCCATTTCTGTTATTTTCCTTGTTATATGACATTTGTTCCTTCGCATTATACATACCGACCCCCCCGTGCAATAAGTCGGTAATCGAAAAAAGCAAATTTTACAGGAAAAATAATTTACTGTTTTTCTTTAATAACTTTCTAACCTCTGAAAGTATTACGGTCATTGATACATCAAATGAAAGCTATTTTTTTATTAAATTCTATTTTGTCATCTGATTTAAATTATGTGCTTTCTGTCGGCTGCAATATGAAAAATATTTTTTACAGTATCGAGAAAAGTTTCATTGTTCTGCAATCGTAACTTACGGGATTATTGTGGTAAATTTATGAAGAGTGTTGATTTGTAACAGCATACTATCGACTTTTATAACGTTTATTATTATTAAAGCTAGTGAACGTAATATATCGTAACCAAGTTATTCTAGTAATTTTCTATACACAATAATGTTGAATACAGGTATCGACATGTTCGAATTTGAAACGAACAGTAGGTATGTAAATGTTACGAAACATTTAATAACCGATTTTCTTCCTAAAAACTTTGTTATTTGCTATTACTGATTAATGTTTTACGAAATAAATATGGTATATGCGTTTACCGGAAATTACTGCAAATTATTCACTACAATAACCCAGTAAAAGCAACTTACCGAATACCGAAAAGAAAAACACTTATGTATTAATGTGTAATGATGTTTTTCTCGTCATTAATGTATTTACAATTTTCCCTACAACAAAATGGCTATTCCAAATATCTCCGATAATGTAGGTAGGAAAATTATAAGAAAAATTCACAATATGTATTCCGATCCATAGATTACGATTTTAACATAACAGCAAAAAGTCCATAATAGTACATTACCGACTTATTGCACGGAGGGGTCGATACTATCAGTTTCTATAATATTTATTACAATATGAAATAATAATATCAATAATGGATGTACAATACATATTAAGTAACCTAAATCAAATACAAGCCTCTGACGGGAGTCCGTTGAAGTTCTACAAAGCAATCAATCTGGGTTGTCAAGCCCAATATTAATACTCCTTCTAAGATCTTTAGCTCATTTAAAATTGTAATATTAAATATGATCTTGCTTAAGAACTACTACTAACTGCATAGTAAATGAATAATTCTCTTAATGTATGAACTACATTTTTTTATGTAAGGCAGTAAATATTTATAACTAAGCATATTTACAGTAACAAACAAATATAAATTAAATTAAATTAAATTAAATAATAGGAACATTTTTATTTTATTTTTGAAATTCTTGCTATATCCTTCATTGTGACTCTTATTTTATTTATTTTCGACTAATTTATTATATGAAACAGCTCAGTTTAAAATCACCTTTCTAACATCATGAAATTAACTTTCTAAATATATTAATAGTTAACAAACAAAAACATATAAACATTTCTCATTACCTAAGCGCATAATCCTGGTGCTTACTACTACAGCAACAGCCAGAGTATGCTGTTGTTTCTGGTACGGGATGAAATTAATGCTGAGATCAACGCAAGAAAATTGATGAATGCGCTGACCCTGGAATCTGTGAATGCCTGGTTGTTTACGAGTAACAATAACTTGTATGTTTTTTTATTGCTGACGAACAGCAGACAGGCTAACGGTCCATATGCACTATTACCGTCACCTACCTAAACTCCGGACGCCGAGCAGGAAGAATTTCGGCCATTGACCTGTTATTATCTGTCTCTGCCACTCCCGCGTAAATATAATGCCGCTTTGCTGGGAATGACAGAGACAGATAATAACAGGTCAATGGCCGAAATTCTTCCTGCTCGGCGTCCGGAGTATAGGATTATTTTGTCGCCTTTTACGACAGGCCGACCCCGAACGCAGTGATCAGTATTGTTTCGCCGCCCCTGCACGGAGAGACTTGATTTAAGAGAACTTGGTGCAGCCAATTTACAAAATAATTTATGAACTACATATAAAATTTCTGTTAAAACTAGCACATGGTAACCACGCGTAAATCGATCATTGACAGCTGTATCACTCGGAAGCAATAAATAAAAAATATTACGATTTCAATATTTGATTTATAGATTCGATTTTAAATCGTCTGGTTTGTGTTATTCAATTGCAAAGTTTACTTGCCGAAATGGTTGTGCACACTGTAAGCACTTTAAAAGTTTACTCACTCAACATTATATAAATTAAAACTACGGTAGAAATGAAATAAAGGAATTACTGATAGACGTACTGTATCTTCAGTTTATATAACGCTTTTAAGTTTCATCAGTTGTAATCGACTTCTTTAAACTCTATTTTGATCCACTTTAAACGGTCAGGTTTAATTTAAATGTAATTGTCGATGACAATGTAATAATTTGATAAGATTATCTCATAACTCTTATTAGGATCGCCACGATTAAAAAATGATTTGTTTGAACGAAATTTAATCAGACGTAATATATAATACTCGTATTACGCTTGATTAAACCTTTAAAGGAAATTTCAATTAAAACAAATATAGTCAAAAAAAAACACGCTTTAGTGATAAATCGAACTAAAAACTGAAAAATAATTATTTAAATAGGAATAAAATAATTAACGAAATATGTTAGTGTAAATTTCAGTATATATTAGTAATTATTGTGAAAATGAGAGCTCGATAAATCAGTTCTCGAAAAAATTCGATCGGTACGATATCCAAAAATCGTACAAACGATATGACACAAAACAACCTACGCTTTTTTGACAATAATACTTAAATTTATTAAAATCGTTGAAGCTCATAGAAATTACTCTAAATTTTAAATTTATTATATTACTGAAAGTTATTTTCGAATATAATATATAAACTAACAGGCTTAAGGTTATTATTGGTCGGTATTGTCCTATAGAACAATAGCTCAGAAATAAAAAGTCTACACTAGTTTTTTAGAAAAACACCCGCTGCAGCCATGCGTTTAGCGAAATATTGAGTAGAAATCTAACTATTTACCAAATATATACCTATTCAAACTCAAACAAATATCGGATTCGTTTAAACAAATATTATTTTTGGTCTTTTAATTAAAATGTTAAATTCAATTATTCAAACCTAGTTTAATTTTGTATGTAAACTGAAGTTGTCGGCTCTACCAACGCCATTAAATGAACACGTTCGTATATTTTACATTTGTCTTCTTCAATATTTTATACTATTAGTACTAAAGTACTTATTGTTAAAACAATACCCTGTAAATTCGAACACTTAGGATGTATATTTTAGGACCATATGAGCATTTCATAATGCAATCCAAAAATCCAAACCCTTGTTAGGGGTAAGCAATCGCGATTCCGGTGGGTTGCCTATAGAAATGCGACTTTTGTTGGATCACGTACTCACGTCACGGTGTAGAACCGGAAAACGATATTTTGTAAAAAAAATATTCATATACATTTTATTTTTTTGGAAATAGTTTTTCGTGTTGCTACGGCGAACATATGCTTGAGTTAATTGCTTGTTGCATGCCTTTTTGGGATTGCTTGAATATATGTATTTGCATAATAATATCTCTTATCATATAACATACATTCTTATAGAAGTGTTGTCTGGATAAAGTTGATAGTTTTTTTTATATAGCTGGAGTTCAGCAGACAGGTAATCGGCCCATTCTTAAGATACTTATGGACGTTTGTAAGACCAGAAGCATTACCAACTCGCTGCCGGTCACTAATAATTTTATAACGCCTTATTTGAAAATCCCATATCGTACTGCGATGGATACCTCAGCTGGCAGCTCATTCCAAATCCGGAGAGTGCGCACAAGCCGTTGCCTTGGAGTGAAATACTGCTTGGACCTTTTCGGAGGCAAGCTTAGCTTTGCCCTCCAGTTGACCCCTAAACTGCACATTGTTCGTGATGTCGACACCAAGGATCCTAATATTGCTTGAGATGGAAATAGGGATTCCTAGGAACTGTGACAGCATAGCAATGAATTCCATCTATGCATAACATATCATATATATATTCAGAATAAATAGCATCGGCGATAGAACATAACCCTGGAGCACACCGGCATTGATAGGCTTCACACTGGAGCAACTACCGTCCACAACGACCTTAATACTGCGCCCAGTGAGAAAGCTGGATAGCCAAGTGTACAGGCCCCCACATCCCGTAAGATGGAAGCTTCGTAAAAAAAGCCCTATGCCAGACCCGATCAAAGGCCTTAGCGATGTCTAGACTAACAGCCGGGGCTTTTCACTTGCTCTCAACGGCTTCAGCCCAACAGTGGGTTAAGTAAACTAGGAAATCCTAAGCGGATCGACCATGCCAAAACCGTATTGGCGATTATTTAGCAACTGAGAATTCTCCAAGTAACCCAAGAGTTGCGCGTTGATGATCCGCTCCATCACCTTTGAGAGCAAAGAAGTTATCACTATAGATCTGTAGTTGGATGGGTCCATCTGGTCACATTTCTTGGGGATAGGGTGAACATGGTCCACCTTCCACAATAGCGGGGATGCTGTCTGGCCCGGTGGATTTCTTGACGTCGAGGGATCGGAGGACACGTCGCACGGCTTTTTGTGAAAACCGTACCTCCAATATTGTGAAGTCTCCACATCTTTTAATAGAAGGTGGAGACTGTCCCCCATCATCAAGAGTCGAATTGGGTGCAAAGATTTCACCCAGAAGATTGGCTTTATCTTTGGCAGCATGAGGTAGTCGGTCGTCAGCTACACGCAGTGGAGGTATGGATGCCCGACAAAAGTTTCCTTCGACAGCTTTGGGAAGGGCCCAAAAAGCCCTAGTCCCAGAAGGATAGCTAGCGAGACGCTTGGCAATCCTGACGATGTGCTCAAATTTTGTTCTCGCAATCAGTTTTTTAAGGGCCTGGAGGCAAAGTTGTATTTTTTCTTTAGGCCAGAAGTGTTAGAATCTTGACAGGCCTTTGGTGTAGTCCAGACCTGATAAGCGTTTTGCTTTAGCTTGACAGCCTTAGCACTAAGCTTATCAAACCATGGCTTTCCCTGCAGCACCACGTCAGCAATCGAGTTCACACAGGTGTCAGTATCGGCCGACGAAAACGAGCCCGTTCGGGAATCGGAAGGCGCATCACTGAAGATATCAGGCAATGATCAGAAGTTCCTACGGCCGTGTGACCCCGGCCAGTGAAAAGAATAGGGTCACCCCAGGTCATTCCAGGGGAGTCGTAAAAGGCGACGGATGGACTACTCCTTCGCCAGCCTACATGCGGCAAGGAAGTGCACATCTCGGTTTTTCCTCTTGGGGTTGGGAGGTCGGACGGCAGTCGCTCCCGTAAAAACCAAAACCAGCCAATAATTACAATGGTCAGAACAAGGAAAGGTCCAGTCATGGATAGGGCGTCGCCGCAAAACGACGCGCAGAAGCTTCGCCCGACTTCTGTGACAAGTGGACAAGGGCTGCCGTGCCGTGGGCGAGCACGGCTAAAGACGTTAGCCCAATCGAAACTCCGCTTCGCAACATGGAACATTGGCACGCTAACCGGACGCGCGAGGGAATTGGCCGATGTACTCTCCAGGCGGAGGGTGGCCGTGGCGTTCCTGCAGGAGACTCGGTGGAAGGCCAGCAGATCCCGGTTCATTGGGAATGGCTACAAGCTGATCTACACGGGTGCATCTGGTGGGGAAAATGGGGTCGCCATAGTACTCTCGGAGGAGCTCCAGGACGACATTTTGGAGGTGAAGCGCTGTAGCGATCGGCTTATGGTTGTGAGGGTGCTTGTTGGTGGGGTAGTTACCCACTTGATAAGCGCCTACGCGCCACAGGCCAGTTGTAGTGACGCCGACAAGATAGCGTTCTGGAACCTACTCGGAGAAGTGCTTCGTGGGATTCCATTGTCACATGGGATCGTTTTGGGCGGTGATCTAAACGGTCATGTGGGTGATGAATGTGGGGAATTTGAGCGTGTTCACGGTGGATTTGGGTATGGTAGCCGCAATGTGGAAGGGGAGGACATCCTCAATACGTGTGCGGCTGCCGACCTTGCCATCGTGAACACGTATTTCAAAAAGAGACCCGAGCATCTCATCACCTACAAGAGCGGGAGGAATGCTACCCAAATCGACTTCCTACTCACTAGGAGACACCACATCAGCAATGTAGCCAACTGCAAGGTCATACCCGGTGAGAGTCTCACTGCACAACACCGTCTTCTTGTCATGGACTTCATGCGTGAAGCCCAAAGGCAAACGTGTAGATCGCCTTCAACGCCGAATCAGGTGGTGGCTGCTTGATGAAGTCAAATCCCAGGAGTTCGCCTCTGCCATCGGCGACAAGTGCGTCGGTGGTGAGGGCGAACCGGTTCAAGCTTACTGGGACAGGATTCAGGCGGCTATCCTTGGGTCGGCGAGGAAGGTGCTTGGCGAGTCTAAGGGTGGACGCAAATGTGACAAGGAGACTTGGTGGTGGAATGACTCAGTCCAGAGGGAGACCAGGGCGAAAAAAGCCCTCTTTAAGAAGTGGCAAGCGTCCAGATCTCCTGAAGATCGCGACGCATACAGAGCTGCCAAGCGCACCACCAAGAAAGCTGTAGCCAGAGCCAGACGAGACCACTTACAACCACTTTACTATAAGTTGGAATCGTCTGAGGGGCAGAAGCTCATATATAAGTTGGCGCGTTCCAGGGTCAAAGCGGCACAGGATATTTCCAAGTGCCGCTGTGTAAAAGACCCCGGGGGCAACCTGTTATGCGAGGACCTCGCGGTGAAGGAGAGATGGCGCTCGTATTTCCACGAGCTGCTGAACAAGCAGCATAAAGAGGTGCAACCGCCAGATCTTCCTCCAAATCAAGGACTAGTGCCACCGGTAACGCCTGCAGAAGTCCAGAATTGTCTTCGCCGCATGGAAAATCGGAAAGCTGTCGGAGCCGATGGAGTCCCCATCGAAGCCTGGAAGGCGATGGGCTCTCGTGGTGTGGGCATCTTAACCAACCTTTTCAACCGGACACTCCTCACCGGTACGATCCCGAACCAATGGAGGCTGAGTATCATTACTCCAGTCTTCAAAGGCAAGGGATCGGTGCAGGAGTGCGGTAACTACCGTGGAATAAAGGTCATGTCCCACACCATGAAGCTCTTCGAGAGGGTTATCGACTCTCGGATTCGGCAGGAGTGCACTGTCTCGGGGTGTCAGTATGGGTTTCGCCCTGGACATGGGACCATGGACCCAGTTTTTGCCCTAAGGACTGTCGCGGAGAAATACAGGACGAAGAATACGCCTCTGCACTGCCTGTTTCTAGACTTGCAGAAGGCCTTCGACTGTATTCCTCGTGCGATAATCTGGTGGGCATTGCGATTCAAAAGGGTTCCAGAGGCCTATATTGACATCATCCGAGACATGTACCATGACTCCGATTCCGTAGTTCGGACCGCTGTTGGCGACACAAAACCTTTCCCCATCACCGTTGGGGTGCACCAAGGATCCGTCCTTAGTCCGTTTCTGTTCAGCGTGGTATTAGACGTATTGTCAGACAGCATCAGAAACTCACATGAGCAGCCCCCGTGGTTGCTCATGTATGCTGATGATATCGCGCTGACAGATTCAGACAGGGGTAGGCTGGTGCAACGCGTGAAGGCGTGGAAGGAGTCGCTTGAGAACGGTGGTCTGAAGCTCAATGTGGCGAAGACCGAGTACTTGGCCTGTAACTCCACAGATCCCACACCCGTACGCATAGGCGGCGACACGGTCGAGCGCACGGACCGAGTAAAATACTTGGGATCTGTATTTCACGCGTCTGGTAACATCGATTGCGACGTCAAGGCACGCATTGCTGCCGCGTGGGCCAAATGGCGTGAGGTGACTGGTGTCATTTGTGACCCCAAGATGCCGGTAAAATTGAAGGGACAGGTCTATAAGACCATCATTAGGCCTGTCCTTTTATACGGCTGTGAAGCGTGGCCGGTGTTAGAGAGACACAAGCAAGAACTGCGTGTCACGGAGATGAATATGCTGCGGTGGATGTGTGGAGTGACGCGGAAGGACCGCGTTAGGAACTCCCGCATTCGCGGCAGTCTTCATGTCCGTGACATTGCTGATAAATTGCAGGAGTGTCGGCTCCGTTGGTACGGCCACGTTTTGCGGCAACCGGATGATTACGTGGGAAACAAATGTCTGGCCATGCCGCCTCCGCCGGGCCCCGGCAGGAGGGGTAGACCCAAAAAGTGCTGGCTTGACGTCGTAAGGGGTGACATGCGTGCTAATGGGCTCACTACCAGGGATGCTGAAGACCGTGCGAAGTGGAGTAGAAAAAGTCGGAAAGCGGACCCCGGGCACCGAAGCGGAAGTTTGGGTTGCAACCGGGATGAACGCTGAGATGATGATGATGATGATGATCAGAAGTTCCTAATGGAGCCCCGATTGAGACCCGATAATCTTCCAGATGTGTGGCCAGTAGAAGGTCCAACAAAGAGGCGCATGGTCCACTCTATCCGATATGCGGATGAACCCTTCAACCACCTGAGTGAAACCATGGGCAAGAGCAAAATTAAAGGCAGTAAACCCCAGCAAATGAGTTCTTGGAGATCTCAGCCACTCAGCATTAGGTGCATTAAAATATTCAAGAACGATCACCTCCGCGGCGGGATATTGTGTAAAAACTCTGTCAGTAGCGTCTTGCACACGGCGGAAAAAGTGAGCCGATTCAGTCCTTCCGCACTCTCTGCCATGGGACCGATACAGGCAGGAGTAGACTCGGGTGGAACCACCGAAATCCACCCGCACCCATAAGTGAAGGTCTTCGAGATCACTAAGACGACGACAGCAAATATCGTCCTGGACGCTTTTGGAAGGAACAAGTGTTCCAAATTATGGCCAGGGTAGCATAGGTACGCTGAGTCGGCCGAAGCAGATATTTGCGTCTCCGTCATAAATAGTAGTGCCGGCTTTACCGTTTCTAGATGGTGAGCAACGGCATTAAGATTAGAATGTATACCTCTAATGTTACAGAAATCCACCTTAAATGTGGATTCAAGGTCCGCTGGGGTACATTTACTATTTCTTGGGCGATTTATATTTGTTAGACAGAAGGAGGTTTTTTGGAAGTGTCTAGAGTGTCCACGAAAAAATTGAAAAAAGGTGAGTGTGCTTTATGCCCACCCAAACCCACAGGTTGTGTGATGAGTTGATGCGGGGTACGGAAGGACCCCCGATTCCTCCCGGAGAATATCGCCAGGTCCACGATACTCCACAAAGACTTTGCACCAGTTGGCGGGACAGCCTCCCGGACCGGATAATCTGGGTTCGGGTTCCATTTCATCGGGTCTCCTTGACCCCCGTCCCGATTCGTCAAGCCTGTAGGGATGTGATGGGATTTTGCACATCTCGAGTTCCAAATTTCGTTCACATTCCAGAAACGTTTCTCTAGAACGTTCATGCTGCGCACTCTCAGGATCTGGAATAAGCTTTCGGCTGAGGTTTTCTCAGCGCGGTACGATATGGGATTCTTCAAAAAAGGCGTTATAAAATTTCTTCGAGGCCAGCAGCGCGTTGGTATTGCCTCTGGTGCTGCAAACGTCCATAGTCGACGGTGACCACCTGCCAGGGTGGGCCGTCTGCCTGTCTGCTGATCTCTAGTTATAAAAAAAACTTCGGGTTAGAGAAACTACAACCCAGGTCACCTATGCTGGAACACAACACAAGGTTATTAAGACGACATACTTAAGACCAAGGGTGGTTGCCATCTAGACGAGCTTGGGACCCTACCAAGTAACTTAGGTTGTTTTGTCGCCTTTTACGACAGGCCGACCCTGGCAACAGGGGTTAGTATTCTTTCTCCGCCTCTGCACGGATAAAATGTAAAATACGGGCAGGAAAAAGAAGAAGTATCTTCATTTGCTGTCTGTAAACCAAAAAATTATAATACTTTAGTCGGCTTTTCCAACTCCTGATAAAATAGAGTAGAAGGCTGACATTAATGGTTTACGCAAACAATAAAATCTTTACTCAATCTGGCTACAGAAATGGAGTCATTTGCCATACTCGCAATTTCGCTTCACGATTGGCTTTATTGTCTATTACTAATCTTCAGTCAACAAATGATAACGGCTTATCATAACAATCACATGGTATTGCCTAATATGTCTGTGTATCAAATATTTGTATAAGTTACGTCACTATTTTATATTACCATAGTTATTATTAGTTATATACCTAACTGTTTTAGTTCCATCAACTGGAGTTCGAGCTTAAATGACTTAGAGTGTCAGATTGAATAGTAAATTTACGTTAACGTTTCCTACATTACCTGCAGCTTCTTATATTTAATTTATTTATCATTTTACTTCACAAACATTAAAATTTGAATTCTATTTATATCAAATGGTCATAAACAAAAATTAAAACGGAAGTAAAATTTGGTTCGACTATAAAATAGAAGAGCACTAAGACGGCTGTCCAATAAGAAATTATTTTGTCTTTTTCTAAGTTACAACTTTGTTTTACAAAAACAGTTAGAGAGTAATAACGTTTAACTTTTATATCTCAACTAAACCTAGCACGTATAAACATTAAAAACAGACTAACTCGTCCATCTGTTCTCAATTGACTACTATGAAAATTTATAGATAAAAAATTAAACCATTAAGATTAAATAAATTATGACTGATGTAAAAATTTATTAGTAATAACTATTCTGTGATTAGTTATTATGTGATAGATGTGATATCTGGAAGTAGTTTAACCGTTTTTATTTAAGGAACTGTATTCTCGGTGGGTGGTACATGAGCCTTGCCGTATCATGATGGAACTCTTTATGGATAACCAGCCCTGAAGATTGCAGATGAGGATATGTAACAACAAATAGCAGCATAAGGAGACAACTACAGAGCTAGTTTTGCAATTCTTCATTGCTAGTCCTCTCGTTACAGACTCGCTCTCTTCAGGGGGGACTTTTCCCAGCCAGTTACATATTAAACTATGGCAGAAACCCCATAATATGTCTCAAATATGTATATGGGTTTATTACTCAATTAATTTCATTTTCAATTGAAAATAATATCCCAGTATATTTCAAAAGGTTATCCATAGAGAATGTTATGGAAGCATCGAATATTATTAGAGTAACACGATTACTGAGGGAAGGGACCGAACATATTTAATGATTACACAATACATTGCAATATAAACAACAATGGCCAAGTAAAGTTTTTATGATGCTACATGGTACAGCTTTAGATGGTTTGAAGCAGCGGTTTGAACAATACTGTTATAGTGTCAGTTATAACTAATTGTTTTATACAATAGATATGTATGTTTGAAGTGAAAGTAAACTTGGAAGCGTACGCCGAATTCTAGTAAGAGCTTTTAGCTCTTACTAGAATTCGTTCACTTATGAAGGCTGTCTATGCTGACTATTTGTGTTAGACCTCAGATTCTAACTCTAAACTTATCTCTCCTCCTCCGCGTCAGTTTCCTCAGTGCTGAGGGTCGTGATCATCTCGACAGAGTACTTTGTTGCGTATTATTTGCCGCCATCTGCCCCTATTGGAAGCTGAGTGTAAAGCTTCGTGGACAGTGGTTTCAAGGGGCAGTGCGAATCTGATCGGTCCATCGCATGGGGCTCCTTCCTCTTGGTCTTCTTCCCTCCACCTTCCCTGTTACCATCAGTCTCTCCAGGTTGTCTTTATCCCTTCTGGCGATGTGGCCGAAGTATTCTAGGACCCTACGCAAGCAGATGGCAGAGAGCCATGCCCAGCTGTTTCAGGATCGACACATTAGTTCGGTGTGCTCTCCAAGGTATGCCCAACATCCTTGTCCAGCACCACATTTCGAAGGCATCGATTCGTTTTCGGTCGGCTTTCTTTAGAGTACATGTTTCAGCGCCATATATGAAAATGGAAAACACCAGTGATCGCACAAGATTGGTCTTGGTTTTTATGCTGATGGTTAAACTTACTCTAAACGCTGTAAATCTTCATACCTTGCCCAATATGTTTTGACATGAGAATCCAGGCAGCATTTTGCCCTATTCAGCATAGCATAAAAATTAAAATTCTTCACATAAAGCTCACTGACAAACTTCTGCAATATAAATATAACGATCACATTTCAGTAAAGTATACTAAACTAAAATATCCTAATAAAACTTTTGGTCATGCAAACCATCAAACGCAATCACAGACATTGATACTGGTCGATCCTTTCATAAAGGGTAGCTGAAATCTCGCCTCCTGATTATTATTATCTACCCTCACTTTCGGTGAGGTATATGGTACAGTGGTATCTCGTGAGCCTCTAAACACGCAGGATGGTTGACTGGTTGACGTTCGACGAAGTTCGACTATTTTGTGTCTATTTTGTGACATTTAGCTGGTTCCGTGCAACAGTTTCTCCGCGAGTGGACCTGCACCGAACCGGGAAGGGGCGAAATTAATATCAGTACGAATTTCTTTGCCCACTGCAAGGCATCATATATCTCTAACCACCGCTCCTCTCCCTCTCTTCTCTCATACAGTCCACTGCTCTCAAGCTATCCTACTTACCCTCAGTACGGTGCACTCTCGGTCCGTGACCGGCATCGTACAGATACAATATTTGAAAGCGATTTATATTTAATCATGATCGCTCTTCTGGTCTAGATGCTCTTTTCAATTTATTACCATTCAGATTTAGAGTGCTTGTATCAGATAAACATTTTGGTTATATCCTCCTTGCGAGGTGCATTAGAAAGACTACTATATTGCATATAGGTTTTTGTCTAAATATTCAAATTTAATCATTTAAAAAATCAGACTAAATTTAAGACACTAAAATTTAAAAACTACTCCATATCCGTATAGATATAAGCATATATAAGTGGACATAACCGGATATAGGACATGTAACGTGTGCGCAAAAATATAATAAGTTATTTTTATTTACTCCCAAGTAAATTTATTACGTCCAATTGGCTCTTAAAAAAACTAACTCAAGAAATCACACTACCGACTCTGTTCATAAATACACATTTTTACCTTCGTAGGTTCCTTTTCGTAGGTTCAAGTAGAAATGTGAGAAGAATTATAGTGTAAATATTTTATTATGAAAGAGAAACTATATGTTTTATATTTATTTTGAAACGTTAATTTATTTTAAATTTTTCACTTTCCTTGGAATAAAAACTATAAAATACTTATCTCTAAGAGTAGTTTACCTATAAACTATTATAATATAAAATTCCAATAAATATATATCAATATATCTATACAAATAAACAAAATTGGAGGGTCTGTTTGTAATATTAAAATAACCGCTTTTTACTAAATGTATTCGGACGTATACACGGTACATATACCAAAACAACATTTTTTACAATTTTTGTCTGTATGTCTGTTTGTTCCGCCTAATCTCTGAAATGGCTGCACCGATTTTGACGGTACTTTCACTGGCACATAGCTGATGTATCAAGGAGTAACTTAGACTATTTTTATTTAAGAAAAAAAAATAGTTTTTGTTAAAAATGATAAGTTTCGAAAATTGTATAGTCCAATTTAAGTTGACCTCAGATTTATATCATCAATCGTATGAAATAGGTTTCAGCTTAGGCTGGATATTGTAGATTCGAACGTACGTATTCGATAATACTGACTGTTTTCATTTATATTTTAGGGTTTATAATCCAAAATAAACCATAAGATATATCCAAAAAATTCTGCCCAGTCACTATTCCACGCGGACGGAGTCGCGAGTACAGCTAGTGATAAATTAATATATTGCAATAATAAACATTGCGCTCTAAATCTAGTCAAAAATTAAGGGGCAGAACGTTGCTATTCTGTGTACTAGATAAGACCCCAGATTAGAGGCGGAAATTACATCACAGCGGTCGTCAAACTTAGATAACAAAAGGAAATCAGATGGCAGCCACAAAAACCAAATTTACCCACATCTTGTAACACGTCAACCATTTCTAAGGCTGACTATGGCCACGCTATATAACAATCGACTCCATAACAATCGAGACGTCGTCACGAAATTGTCAATGTCAAACGTTGACAATACTCAATAACAAATTCAGTAACAAATACAGTCAGGCTTAGCAGTTACCAGTTTGGTTATTTCATCCGAGCAGTCAGTAACAATTTTCATCGTAACAAGTTGACACAGTGATGTTGTTACTTTGGTTGTTTATTTTACCGTGAGAAATTGTGTAGTCCATCTGTTCTATATAATTATAAAACTTTAATATAATATATAATATTCGTTTAATATTATATCCCTCCTAAGGTAACGATGTGTTTTGGTTAGTTTTAATTTTCATATTATCATTGCCTAGCTGGCTGCATCAGTCGAATAAACTAGCTAATTCTAACCGGTTCTTTTAATGTTCGTGATATCATTTAAAACGATTGAAACATATTTCTTTCTTTTGTCTTTTATATATTTGAAGAGAAAAAGAAATACCATGAAAGGGCACAACTACAAAATGATGCACAAAAATGAAACTTTTTTATTTATAATACGAACGTATCCAACGTTAACGAAAATACATGATTTAAGACTGAATTTAATATGTACGATTTTATTTTAAAGGCAAAATTCACTATTTAAATAAGAGGTGATCTTGACTAATGAAACTGTTAAAATTAATTAAACCAAAGTCGAGTTATATCAATATTTGACAACTTGATTGACAATGTAACTTGATATAATATTTTCATAGCCTTCGAAATTTTGATCTATTGTTGGGCATTCCTGTTGAATCTCTAGGTTTTGTATTTCTATTAACGGTTAATTTATCTTTAAAATATTATTACAGTGTGTCAGTTCTATCTTGAGAACATATATTTAAACTACACACAGGCGGGATTTAACAAACAGAATAAAAGGTACAATTAAAACAAGAGTTTTTGTCACGTACGTGTTACTTTCTATGACAAACATTAGCTTTTTATGACTCTTTTACGTGGGTATACTAAAAAGAAAATTTCAGTGTTTAGGAAAACAACTCGGGTAGTTTAAGTTCTAAAAGTAGGACCTGTTGTTTTTAAGTGCATCTCAAAGCATTTATTTAATTTCAATATTTAAAATTCGTATTTATTTTGAGTTCATTTGAACTATGATTATTACAACTGTATTAAGAACAAAAATGAAATGTTAGAACTTAAGAGCTCAGAGGTTGAAGGTTCTTTCCGTATAGGGGTGAAGTAAAGATACTGACCCCAGTGGCTTGGGTCCGCTTGTCGTAAAATGCGACGAAACGACCCTATGTGGTTAGGCTCCAAGCCCGTCTGGATGGTAACTACTCCTGGTCTATAAATATACCGCCATAATAACCTTTTGTTGTGTTCCGGCATTAGTGGCCCAAGTTCTAGTACCCCTATGCGGACAGCAGCATGTTTTCAGTACCCGTAGCGTCATAAATGTCTGCTACTCTTCACTAATAAAAAATATATTGTACCTAGTCAGGTCATAAGTATTGTCACACAGTAAAAACTTTTCTTTTAGAATGCTGGCCACAAAAAAGTTTATTGAATTCAAATTTAGAATTGTTCATGAAAATAAAAATGTATACTTTTTGAAATTTTACTCATTTTTAAATATGGAGTGGACGCTTAAAGAAGACCGTGTTGCAGTTATTGCGTTGCATCGTTGCAGTTACGCGCCAATTCAAATTTTTAACATACTGAAAAACTTTGAATATAACCAAAAGATTCGTTTATCGTACCATCAAACGATACAATGAAGACTCTAGTGTAGATGACAGGTCAAGAAGTGGTCGCCCTCGGTCTGTTAGGACTCCAGCAGTGATAAAAGCTGTGAAGGCACGAATTCAAAGAAATCCCAAACATAAGCAGAAACTGTTGGCCCTTCAGATGGGGTTAAGCAGAACCACGGTGAAAAGGGTGTTAAATGAAGACTTGGGCTTCGGGCATATCGAAGAAAAACAGGACATCGTTTGATTGCTCGTCTAATGGACCTGAGACTGAAGAGATGCCGCGCTTTGTTGAAGCGGTACGCGGGAAAAAAATATCGGGAAATTCTTTTTTCGGATGAAAAAATGTTTACCGTAGACGAGAGCTACAACAAACAAAATGATAAGGTAAGGTAAGGCACACAGTAGTGAAGAAGCGAGCAACCGTATTCCGCGTGTCCAACGAGGTCATTTTCCATCCTCGCTCATGGTATGGTTGGGAGTTTCTTATTGGGGCTTAACAGAGGTACATTTTTGTGAGAAAGGTGTAAAAACGAATGCTGTTGTGTATCAAAATACAGTCCTGACGAACCTTGTGGAACCTGTTTCTCATACCATGTTCAATAACAGGCACTGGGTATTCCAACAAGATTCGGCGCCAGCTCATAGAGCGAAGAGCACACAAGACTGGCTGGCGGCGCGTGAAATCGACTTCATCCGGCACGAAGACTGGCCCTCCTCCAGTCCAGATTTGAATCCGTTAGATTACAAGATATGGCAACACTTGGAGGAAAAGGCGTGCTCAAAGCCTCATCCCAATTTGGAGTCACTCAAGACATCCTTGATTAAGGCAGCCACCGATATTGACATGGACCTCGTTCGTGCTGCGATAGACAACTGGCCGCGCAGATTGAAGGCTTGTATTCAAAATCACGGAGGTCATTTTGAATAAACTTTAATGTCATAAGAATCTATGTTTTGTTAAGTTCATTTTGGTATATGAATGGTTACATAATGAATAAACTTGTTACAATTATTTTACATTAAACATGTGACAGAATTTATGACCTGACTAGGTATACACATTGCAAAGAAATAAATACATATTTATTTGAATATCGTAGTCACATACTTTAAAGTCTACAGACCATATTTCAAAACAAAACACAACTGTATTATATGTATTTTAATTATTTTATGAAATATATTGATTGTTTATTTCCTAAATGAAGTAAATAAATTTGATTCTTGTAAGGCAGATTCCCAAGTTATTAAACCATACTCTTAGTTTACCTTGTTTTACCAAAATATTTAAAATAACACATTATTTTTAGTTAACATTAAGTCAACAGCAATTATTACATGTGTTTAAGTGCCCGAAGTTTTTTGTTCCAAGCGTTTAATTCCAGTTGCTTGCTAACATTTCAATCAGTAGCCCTAGATGAATACACAAATTTTTCTGAATGCGTTTAAACAAAGATAATGAATAACGCAATTCGTCGAGGCAAGATTTTGGATTGAAGACCTGGCATGGAGAGAATAATCAAATACGTACCAAAAAAAAAAATAGAAAACGTATTCAGAACAGCATATGTGATATCGACAGAAGCCAATTAATAATGTTATATTTTACGTATCCGATTGCGTTATTAAATCAAACCGTTTCAAAATCGTATTACGCCTTTTCTCAGCGACAAGGTGAAAACTTTCAAACTGATATTTCCAACAATAAAATTTAAAATTCTTACCTTCTCATATACTGGAACTTAATCACGATGAATATCAGCAGCGTGTTGGCAGATAAGGAAGCTGTAAGCACTGCTACGTACAGCGTGATCACCAGCACGTCAGGCCGGTGGAATACGTCCAGGTCTATAGGAGGCACGTCCCACGCGTCTGTCACGTTCAATAGCATATGGATAGACGTGTTTTGAGCTAGGTCTGGGATAGTCACATCCATTTTGAAGGCTTTTAAACTTACGTAGTGTCCATATCTTGTAATTTTATTTAAACACTGCACATTGTGTATTTGATTTTCAATTCATAAAACGAACATGTATTTTTGACCTTAATATGTTTACAGGTAGGTATATTTTTGGTTTTGTATCTCACATTTATTTTCCAATAAATTTGTTAAATTTGTCTTTTGGTGAAACCAGTTATATTTACACTTTTTAAATACCTTGAACTTTATATTTTATCTAATTTCGATATTACTTTAATTTTAGTCAACATCTAGCTTTGATATATGTACAACAATATTTATTTTGAGGTGAATTGCAAATTACATAATTATTAAAGCAATGTCGTCATCAGAGCCTCGTTCGTTATTTAGCAAGTTATAGGTCGAGGTAGCGCCCATTACGTCCCAATCAACCATATGAAACCGGATAATATACAAAAGGTGCCTAACATCTTTGAAGCACTAAAAGCGCTATCAATTTGAAGCGTTTATTTTCTTAACTATTTTCGAATCGAGTGAATTACGTTCCGGAGCGATATAGGAACGAAATCCAGAAGTCTTATATAATAGATGATGCTAGATGAAAGATCTATTTAGATTTAGTTTTACAAAGTCTTTAGATGTACTAAAAAGCTTATTACTCCATTAGTGTAAACCGTACTTCAATCAAGTTGTTATGAGATAATATACTTTAAATTTATATTAAAAGAACGGTTAGGAATGTAAAAGATTTAAAAGATTTTCTTTTAACGTTTATAAATTTTGTTCACGCAATACTTCTTATGTATAAGTGTTATTTATAATCAAACAATATCTATAAGCTTTATTTATAAACGCACTTTACATTTACATATTGGACCAACCCCAACACAACTAGATGAAATTAATTACATAGAATTATACTTATTCAATTGGTAATAAAAGCAAATGAATCTGCAATTTAAATTAAATTTTATATATCTCTCGTGACTCCCGCTTTTCGCTCTTTTGTTTCTTTCTTTCTTTCTTTCTAATCTTATTAGAGAGAAGCAGGAGCGGTAGTTTCACTAATTTACTATTTACGAACGAAATATTCGGTCGATGATCGACACTTTTTTATGGATAGAACTGTAATTACCAACATTAGTGAAGGCAAGACCTCGAAGTCAATCTTCGCATTTAGCGAATTTCGCAGACTTCCTAAATTGGGCAGTTGCTAAAGGTCATTTGGGTGATAGCTCACTTAATAGCGTGCGGAGGTAAAAATGAGGAAAATGTCATCCCTTCTAATGTTTTTGAACTGCTTTAGATTGGATTCGGTGAGAAGGTGTTTGGATTCGTGTTTACAACGGCACGATTTGAGTTTTAAAGTAAAAAATTATTACTTATAGGTACAGGTAGACGTTACATATACCTACTATAAGTATTTGTTTAATTATATGTACATTACTCGTATAGTCATAAATAAAGATAGGGCTGCCTAATTACTTTGCTGGAGAGGCTTAATAACAAATGGATTATCAGTCGAAAATCTAGTGTGAATTTTAATTGCCAAACTTCTATTCCATATGTTTCCTTGCATTTCTCTGTTCTCCGTTGTCACAATACTCAACAGTACATGAGCTCGAAGTGAATGGAAGCTATGGGTGCCGAGGTATTTGTAATAGAAGATGTTACTCATATTTGTAAATATTCTTCTCTGTGCATGGATAGAGTTGAAGATGAATTGAAGCTGTACTTATATGTTTCATTAATTAAAACACTGTTTCTAGGTAAACAGATAAACATTTTAGTGTTTATTATAGTAATATTTTACTGTTAGTTACATTTTAGTTTTTAATATTATATTACTTTACAAATACGTGTGTCCTTTGTACAAGTCTTAAATCCAAGAGTGATCTATCAGATGTCAAAACTATTGACATATAAAACAAATAACGGTCCGTTATTACAGAAGCTGCCCCCGGCTTCTGCAGCCGTCCAGCTTGTCGTATGAGGCGGTAAAACAAGCCTTGGTGGTAGGTCTGCCAAGTCCGTCAGGATGGCAACCACCCTTGCTCTCTAGATATGCTGCCATAATAAGTTTGTGATATGTCCGCAATAAGTGACCATATTAGTATGATTTGCAAGACATATGTCAGCCCAATTAAGAAATTTTAATGCATAATACACCAATTCTTTTAGAAACATATAACATAAACTATATATGTAATAAATATTAATTTAATATATAAAAAGTATACTCAATAAATTGGAAGATTCATTCATAATATTTTATTGAATTTTTGCTAGAATTTTGGTGATACTAATATTTACTAAGAAGAAAAATTTTATTCAATAAGCTTTTACTACAGTTAAGTTTTTATTTTACACCCACCTTCAAAGTTCACTTAGCTGAAATATTTTACTTATAAAAATAGCAAAGTAACATATAGTAATATCTCAGGGGATGGCATTACTTGGTTTCCATGCCGATACGTCACTTCTAAAATACATATTTTGTCACTCTTGACTACCTATTCTACCTTCGTATTTACTCGTACTATTTTTTGTATTACTGAAAAGTTACGCTCGCAGCAAAGTACTATCACTTTTTGGAAATATTTACGGACCCTAAAGTCCGAAGTGGCCTTCTCACATAATTAACATTAACCTTTCAATCGCTAAAATAAATTAGTACGATGACGCAATTCTACGATAAAAGTGAATCAAAAATAAGATCAAAAATAAATCTTGAATATTATTTCACCAGTTTTTCTATTTCTCTTCGTGCTCTTAGTATATTTAAAATAAGTTTCAAATATTCTAAATAACGTTTATTTTGTTTGTTATCATTGTTTTATAATGACTAAAATATTATATAACACCTTAATATAAAAAAGAAGAAAAAGTCGAAAAGCGGACCCCGGGCTTAAGCGGAAGTTTTGATTGAACCGGCATTTAACGCTTGGATGATGATGATGATCATATCATAAACAATATTGTCTCGAACTGTTTTTAGAACGTGGTGTTTTTTCAAAAAGCCCAAGGGCACCGCAAGCCCGTATTGAATCCAGATAAAACCCAGTGCGCGATATAACCCAAACAAATAGGTTGTTTGATGTGAACTAGGTAGAGTTCAAAGAAAAATATTTTCCACACATCGTAAAAATTTAGTCCAACATTTTATGACAGTAATTAAATATTTCTTTATACTAAAAGCTTGAATCAATTATGGAGATACTAACTCAAGTCGTTTCATCACGGAAGTATCGTAAAAGCTATGTGCTTTTTATGTTTTTGAAATACGCCATTAAATAAATAAACATACTAGGATACAACTCTACAACACCATGTAGTCCCAAACTAAGTAGCACTTGTGATATGGGTATTAGACAACTAATATACTACACATATACTTTTTTGTATACAGGTAAGCACATGTCATAAAATATATAAACACTCAGACGCGAGACAAGAATCGAAACCCGTAACCTCCGCAAGCTTACCAAAACGCGTTAGCCGTTACGTCATAAAGGTCGTCACAAAATACACCCTTGTATAGCGGAAACACACAAAAATAAGTGTGTTATTAAAATTCACACAGCGTCAATTAATCCCAAAATTATTACAGAGCTTGTGTTGTGGGCACTAAACGACTCATATATTTTTTAAATAAATATACACATTAAAAAAGTCTAAGCAACATGTACTAATTAAAATTTTAGGATGGTTTTGGCCGCTGTATGGATGAGCTTCCTAAATGCACCTGAGCCTTTCAGTATTTCCGGGCCGACGGTACACTCGCACCCTTCTTGTATCAAGCCTAAACCCGAATCGCGACTCATCGGAAAACATAATTTTATCCCATTGTTCCTGGGTCCATGTTCTGTGTTCTCTACACCATTCATTTCGACGAGCGCGATTCCCGTGACGTATCGGTGGGCACCTAATTGGGCGTCGAGCTCGTAAGCCGTACTCATGCAGTCGACTTCGCACAGTTTAGGGACTTACATCAACACCACTTGAATTTTGTAGCCTCAAACTTATCTCTCGAGCGGTTAACATCGGCTGGCGTCTTGCAGTCAGTTGTATGTACCGGTCTTATCGAGTGGTTGTACTCCTTTTACGGCCTGAATGCTGTTCAGCGGGTTCCCTTGTATTATTGTGGCGCTTCCAAAGACAACAAATAACACTTCTATGAATGCCAAAATGCCGAGATACCTGAGATTGATTACTTCCCGCTTACAACATCCCTACAGCTTTTTGCATTTCATTTGCCATCAAATGACGTCGCTCCATGACGTAAAGAATATCTAACAATTAAATTTTGTCGCTAACTTTATTTAAGTGGTTGGTAAAATTATAAATCAAGACTAAACATAGCAATAAAAACGCACTTAAATTCAAACAAATTCCCTTTCATTTAATTTTATAAAAAAAAACAAAACATAATCGATTTTTTTTTTACAACCAGCCAATATGTCATCAATAACAAAAAAGTTTACATACCTACGCACTTTGAGTGAGTAAAAACTTAGAAATTAATTAGTATAAATGGTAAATATGTAATATCATGCATGTTGCTTAGACTTTTTTGATGTATTTACATAAACACCCAGACTTGGATGGAAATTGAACCCATGATCTAAGCGCCAAGGGGGTTGGCGAATTAGAATAAATTTCCATTATACATATTTTATTATTAATTCTGATCTTATAATTTTAATTTTAATATATGGAACTTATTTCAGAATAAAACTTTCTGAAATATTATTATTAAATTATTTAATAATGTGTAGCGAAATTGGATTTAAAATATCCTTAAATCTAGTGTCGCCTCATCAGCTGTTGAGCAGAGTGCATCTGTTAATAAATAGATAAGCTAAAAAGAACTTGGTGTGACTCTTTACACTTAAATAAAAGCGGGCTTAACTTAGTAATAAATATAAAATCAAAATATACTACTAAATCTCGTACCTACTGTGATATTGTTATTTGAACTCTATTCATAAAGCATTAGTGGAGGAATTCAACATGTTCCGACTGACTGGCTTAACATAATATCGACGGCAATAACATATCAATTTCCTTTAACTCAGGGTAAACTTAATAAATCTGTTATATAAATTGTTACTTTATTAAGGATAAAGTTCCCTTTGTGTAAACGATACGTGACGTATCACTATACAAAACTGATTTAAACTTCAAATTATTAGGAATTTGGGTAATTGGGGTACTGCCATGTTGTTGGCTACGAAAGATAGAAGATAAAAAATAGAAATAAAGAGAGAGAAGAATAATAACAGGGAAAATAAAGAAGGGGACATTAACCAATAGAACTCTAAAACTAAGAACAACAAGACATCTAAAGTTTTAGTGAAGGACTTTGTCTGTCTGTCTGTTTGTTCCGGTTAATTTCTAAAATGCTGCAGCGATTTAGACAGTACTTACACTGGCAGATAGCTGATGTATCAAGGAGCAACTTAGGCTAATTTTATTAAAAAAAATAGATTTTGTCAAAAATGTTAAGTTTCGGAAATTTTATAATCCAATTTAAATTGACCTCAGATTTATATCATCAATCATATGAAATAGGGTTCAGCTTAGGCTGGCTATTAGGTTGAATTTCCTATTTAAGTTAATCAGATTTATGTCATCAATCATATGAAATAGGGTTTAGCTTAGGCTGGACTTAGTAGGCACATGGCGTAACAGTTGCATTCGATAATACTGACTGTTTGCATATTGCATTTACATTTTAGGGTGTATAGGGTTTGTAATCCAAAATAAACTATAGGATATCCAAAACATTCTGCCCAAAGTCACTATTCCATGCGGACGGAGTCGCGGGCATAGCTAGTTTACAATAAACATAATAAATTAATTACATAATAATTTACGTAAATTAAATAATTAATACAAAGTTTTGCTTTTTTTAAATATAGTGCTTTTTTTTCACATTAATTCAAGCATATTTATTGTGATAATATTATTTTATACCAGATTACTATGATCAATATTTAGGTTTAGAAGTTAAAAATAAACTACTTAATTAAAATGATATTGTTTAATAATATTAAAAAATAATTTATTAATTATATTTAGGAAATAATATTAAATTATTTAACAATACGCGTAAATAAATTATCTTAAATTTCACCAAAAAAGTCAGATAATTATAGTTATCCGTCCAGGGGCGAAGAAAGAATACTAATCTCTACGGCCGGGATCGGCCTGTCGTAAAAGGCAATAAAACAAACCCACCCTAGCTACGTGGTAGGACCCTAAGCCCGTCTGGATGGCGACCACCTTTAGTCTATGCGGCCATAATAACTTTGTGCTGTGTTCCGGCATTAGTGACCCAAGTTCTTGTACCAATAAGGGACAGCAGCGTGTTCGCGATGCCACTGACGTTGCAAATACCAATAGGCGACGCTAAGTGCTAAATACTAAATGGGGCGTTAACCTATCTGCTGTCCTACAACAATAAAAAAATATTTCACAGCGGTCACTAGTAAGGTCAATCAAATAACACATTGCCAATTGCGGAGTCGTCTTCACAACGCTGTCAATATAAATTGCGCCTGTATCGATAAAAACAAACATCGCGTAGTATACGAGTAATGAAATATTTCAAGTCTAAATGCACTTAACTTATTGGAAATTCACTTAAAAAACCACTATAAAACATTTTTCAAGCTACATAATGACTATTTATTGAAATGCGATACTTTTATTGGATAAATTTAAACTTAGGGTTGCCAATGAGACTTACATAAGTGTATAATATAATAATAGGGTTCTCGTTTGGATCGATCAGGGACTCATTTGCATCGATCAATAAGATAAAAAAAATATGAAAATGGGTGCCTCATGATTTGACTGGTCTGCAGAAAAAAATGCGTGATGAAACTCGTGTCGCCTTGTTGAAGCGGTACAGAAATGAAGAATACTGGATCAAATTATGACATGTGACGAGATGTGGATTCTTTAAGATAACCGTTAGCGAGAGTTCTATCATAAAGCCACAAATGAACTTCCGTTTAGATGTCAGCAATGTATAGATAATGAGAGTAAATATTTTGATTAAATAAATATGTTACATCTAAGAAAAAACCAAGTTCCATTTTTTCACTACAAATCGGCAATTTCATATTTTAAACCCTAATATTTAATGTGAATAAAATAAAAAATGCTGTTACGATTTACACAACACAATCTAGTTCTAAAGCAACTAACAAAGTGCTATTGTTTATAGATTATAGATATGCAATGGATATAATAATAAGTTATAGCTGGACTTCATGTATGAAGGGATTAATGAAAGTGGACGAAGCGAAACAAGTATGTAAGGATCGTAGCAAGTCGAAAGAAGTGGTCTCTGCCTACCCCTCGGGAAAGAGGCGTGATTATATGTATGTATATATGGACTTCAGCAGACAGACTAAACCGGGATTCTTAAATAACACTCCTGCATTTAGGCGCGTACGAGTCAAAGTAAACCAATACTCTACAAACAAGGCTCCTAAATGTTAGATTCAGACAATACTGAGTAGTGATCACCTTTTTTATTGCTGAGCCGGCAAGCTCACTTAATAGTAAGCAGTTACCGACATCTATGGATGCTGCTGCCCACGTAGAGCTACTGGAACCTGGGTCACTAATGCCGGAACACAACATAAGGCTATTATGGCGGCATACTTCTAGAACAAGGGTGGTTGCCATCTAGGTGAGCTTGTAGCCCTACCACGTAGCTAGAACAATGCCGAGTCCAAGCCACAGTGGCTAGTGTTATTACGCCAAAATCAAATAATCTATCAGCAGTATATTTTTCAAGAGAAAAGTGCGAATACTAATCATTTAATTACAGGCCACGCTAAAAGTCCTGTCTTGATATGCAATCTTTATAATACTTCACTATATTATGAGAGTTATTAAAGTTTGCTCTAATGAGTAATAAAAGAGCACAAATGTTAACAATAAAAATCAAAAAATAATTTTAAATTTATAGACGTGCCAGCCCTATAAGCGTGTATAGTATGAATTACGCAGTATCGCAGAAAAACACACTATACAGGCAATTTCTTCTAATGCTTAGTAGTTCTGTAATTATAATAGTATCGTAAAACTTAAAAACATATTAACAGCGAGAAAAAAAAAATAAGAAACACATCTCAATCTTAATGACATAGATAGATAGATAGATAATACTTTATTGTCACCAACTTAACCTAATGATTATAATACAAGTTAAAGAGAATATTGTAAATATTGGAGACAATGGGCGGCCTTATCGCTTTAAGCGATTTCTTCCAGGCAACCCATAAACGACATATTTGATTTTGAATCTTATACTTTTATTACAAAGGAGTCATATTGAAATTGTAATTCAATTAAAAACATTTTCTTCAGCGTGGATTGGTACGTATATTAAAAAGTTCGAATAAGACAGCGAATTCTGATTGGTAGGGAGGAAGACCCCACAACACTGTCCATTAAGGATCAAATCAAATCATCCAAAGCTTTTATTTTGGAACCGTGATCCATTGTTGAGTGCGGTCTCTAAGGCTGCATTCTTTTTTTACGCCAAGACATAAAAATGGCTTTATTTACGACTACTATCCGACCTAACAAAACTGCGTGAGAGCCTGCATCATAATAAATAATATGCTATAACAATGCACACAACGACACCTAGACCCAAAATAAGCAGTAGAGCACTTATGTTATAGATACTAGATTACTGTTAATACTTATTTAACCTCATTTTCTATACTACTATTATAAAGAGAAAAGATTTGATTGTTTGTTTGTTTGTTTGTTTGCTTTGAATAGGCTCCGAAACTACTGACCCGATTTAAAAAATTCTTTCATTGTTGGGAAGCTGCACTATCCCCGGGTGACATAGGCTATATTATATTTTCAAAAAAATTAGGGATCCTTACTAAAACTCCAATAATGTAACCCAAAGTGTAAGAAAATTACCTAAAATATTATTTAAATCGCGTGCGTTGCGAAAACTATTGATGATAGAATAAAATAATGTACTACAACTTTGCAGAACACATCATTATTTACAAAAAGTGTCGCGACAGCATATGTCTAACTAATATAGTTATGCCACAATAAGTGTTCTTTTATTTTAAAAAAATAATTGAAATGCCGCCCCTAGAAAAGGCTCTTTATTTGGATCTTGGTATTAATCCTTATCAAAATAAATTACTTCATATTCAAAACTGTTTCAATGCCTTTATATAACTTTTTGAATTATTCAATTCGGATATTCCATTCGAAAGATATCACGAGTTTAAAAATGTAAGTATTATAAAAATGTTGCGTGGTAGCCGCTCACCCTGTCCGGCTAGTTGTAAATAAATCCATATCATACATAAACTTAGACTGGGATTAGGAATCAAACCCTTGTTTATATTTCTATATATGAATAACTTAATACATGTAAATTATTCTTCTTCCTCTTGCCCCTATCCCATATTATATGGCACCGCACAACATGTTACATGTTGTAAGAGTTGTGGCTTAGTTTTTACAACCGACTGCCTGACTGACGTTAACCCCTTTTTGGGGAAAAATCTGTCATCCTTTTTATTTAAATTATTTTTCTTATTTCACATTGAATGTAGTACACGAAATTTCGTTCTCAATCATCTAATATATCCTCAAGCGAAACTTTTATTGGTTTCTTCTTGAGTAAACAATATCCGAGTGTCGGTTCGGGTGTGCAGGGTGGCACTTTTGCCGGGTCGCCGACTTACGGGTTCCGTGCACAATTCACATTCGACAACTACGTCACGAGGGCTTCTAAATAGGAAATTCGCAGTGCGGAGCATCTTCGGCGCCGGCCCGCCCTTTGTCTTAAGGCCCTTCCAAAGTATTGGCGGGAGGGGAGTGCGGTGGCGAACTCCCGCTCCCGCTCCGCCACCTCCTTTGCAGACACTACTGCCTCGCAAAAGGAGGCGAAGGCCGTCCATCCAGGATCCGACCATGGACAGAACCAGGGCCAGAAGCGACAGGTCCGCGACCAATTCCGGACGGGACTCGTATCCCCGTCGCGTGCTAGTCAGGCGTGGGTACGACTACCAGACGACACTCCAGAAAAACCAGGGAGTCGCCTGACGTTGCAGCCGGCCCAGCAAGACCAACCGACAGCGAGGGTGCGATTCCCGCCCCGGGAACACTCTCTGTGCAGACGCAGTCAAAATAGGCATGGTTTCGACTACCAAATCAGGGCCCAGGGCAGAACCCGGGACCCCAATCAGTATTCGCAACCATCCCACCGGGGACCGCGCCACGAACAGAGAGCTAAGTTGGAAAGGATGTAGGAGGTAGACGGGAAGAAAGGTAGGACTCTGTCGCCTCGGACGGAGAGGGGAGTGAGGAGACAGATGCTCGGGCACCCGCCCGCTAACCTGACCGAACCGAGTTGAACTTTGTCTAAAGAAATGTTTGTTGTTGCAAACATCCAGTTTTAATGTAAAAGTTATATAGACGACTGGTGACACAAGGGAATGCAAATTTGCACTAAACTAAAACTGATAAATTTGTATTCATGTTGTATGCAAAATACACAAATATTTTGATAAAAGTATAATGTTTAATATTGCACTATTGGATATATTTACAAAATAAATGTAAGATTTTGGTTTTGGACGAAAATTGCGCTGAGGAACGAGTATGAAATTCGGCACAGTTAAAGTTTATATGAAGAAGTGCTATTTTTGCCTAAAATCCATTAGAAGTGCATTAAATTAATTAAAATAAACATTACACTCACTACTGCTTGAATGATACACAACACGCACATAAATACCTTACTTACGCTTTTTTATAACAGTTTATAGCCTGGTAAAGACCATGAAAATTAATATTATAGAAATTCATAATATACGCTAATATAAGCCACGCAAATTAGTAATGCGCTGACAATTTGTCAAATTAACGCCCTTGTGATGTCATCAACAAAGAAAACGTACAGTTAACAAAACGTAATATTGTCATTTATTAATAAAAGTTTATAAAGGAAAGTGATTTTTAATTAAAACTAATTGTTTGAATAATGTTTAACTTTTAATCATCATCATCATTCATCACATTTTTGAAAATCTTAACTCATCAACTCCACTCATATAATCTACATCAGACTCAGAATTGGTATCAGAGTCTGATGTCTCGTCAGAATCAGTATCATTTCCCGTGTTAATAACAAATAACTCGTCGACCAATCTATCTTTTCGACAATATTCTTCTTCCAGTCTCTTCACATGATCTACCTCCTTTTTCCAATCTTCAGGAGTGATTGATTGCAAAGCCTCTAAAGTTAAAGATTCGATCTTACTCTCCAATTGTTCAACATTCTTGTCTGAAACTCTTTGTTTTACGAGGTTCTAAATATATTCTGTGCGGTTGAGGTCACAGTTGTATGTACGGTGGCAGTCTAACAACTTCGTGACCATGATCAGCCAATAATTTATCAATAATGTATTTTTTCGGCGTTTGGTGATGTTTTATTATTAAATATAATTCCGGTTTTGTGAAATATTCCGGGAACTCAATGTTATGTACTTGGAGCCATTCAACCATCACTTGTTTTTTTAAGCTCATGGTGGGAGTTCTTTCTCACTCTTTACTATGGTGAGGCGTTGTCCATTATAACAATACTGTTCGGTGATATATTGGATATAAGCTTTCCTTGTAACCATTTCGTGAAATTTTGAGTATTCATCTGGTCATGATAATCGCCTGTTTTTGTATCCGCTTTAAACATTAAAAGAGCGTTATTGACAAATCTTAACTTACTCCCACCATGAACTATAATCCAGCGGCGACCAGGGCTATCATTTTTTTTCACTCCAACATCCGTGTCGGACTGCCAACACTTTTTCACTGTGTAATGGGCGTGTATCCACGTCTCGTCGACATAAATCACTTGTTTTTTCGTCAGCACCAAGTAAGTCATTTGGTCTCATGCGACGTAAATATTTAGCCCTCCAAGCTTGAATAATTAATAATATTTTTATTATACTAGTGTATATACTTTATTTAATAACGTTGCTAACGGTACTGATGTCACCAACATTACCAATTTCTGTGGCCTATAAATACTTAAATAATTAATTAATAATAATATAATATAATTATTAATAATATATATTTAATAAAATAACATTAATTTTCTATAGGCTTAAGTGATTATATTATTTGGTCTTATTGAATGTCAAAATTGACAATAACAAGGAATGAAACTTTGGAACTGTTTTTATTTGTACAGTTATTTGTCATTTGTGAAATACATCTGGCTCAAGCATAAAGAATAGTGTTTGCAAAATGTGAATATATGGTTACAAAACGGATTTACAATGCAGATTTTGCAATGCAAAACATTTTAAAGTTTTACACTGATGCTGTTCAAACTGTGTAGAAAAATGGCAAATTAACTTAACAGCTATGATGAAACCATGGATTATAGAGAAAGAATCCTAATAAAGTTCAAACTTAAAAATTAAATGAATTATGGTCGAATTTAGATCCTTAGGCGCCCACTTGTATAAAAGAATTTAACAAGATTTTTTTGACATTGGCAAATAAGTGCCTAAAGCATTGGAGCCACATTGTAACTGAAAAAATGTATTTGCTATATGTAAATGTAGTAAATGTAAAAGCAAATGTAGTAGCAATTTAGGGTTTGACTTACATGATCCTAAAATAATAGTTACTTAAAAATATTGCTATAATAAGCGATTGCATCTATTGTCTTGTACAAAAAAGAACTAGGAATCATAGAAAACCTCTGATGCCAAATGATTATAGGAGTTACACTTGAAAATACTCTGAATCGCGAACTGTGATCTTGGAAAATAAATATATTTGAACACATTAATTATGATAACAATTAACACTCATTATATTTTAAACTGACCCTTGCTTAGTTAATGAGACTACCATTTTTTTATATGCCCATGCCTATAAATGATATTATTGATAATAATAATTTAAAATACAGCTAACCGCATATTGTATATAATTTAATATTAAATACATACGTATCGTTACACCTTTCATATAGATCACTAATATGACATACATTACACAATCATAAACTAATCGGGCATAGTATCATTCAAAATGTTGTCACAATTGTAGGTGACGACTGCATGCTCAAGAAGTTAATTGCGAACAGAAAGATAAATATACAAATATAGAATGATCCTAAATAAAATACAAGCTCTAAATGAATAGCTAATGCCTTACTAAACAAAATAATAGCTAAAATTCAAACAGTAACAACGTAATGATAGATTTTTAAAATATACTAATTATTAAAGATGTCAATACATGTTGTTCAATAAGTCAGTCATATTATCCCAAGTATAAAAAAAGCTAGTTCTATTTAGTAGATTTAATCTTATTGTTAGTTTACGTATATCAAAAGAAGGGTTACTGGTGAGACAATAAAATTATGCTTCATTCTTTCGTCTTAAAAGCTTACTTGGTCAAGAAAAAACGTCGTCTATATTCAGCAATGCAAAAAGGCGGGTAAAACTTTTACCCTACAGCTAAGTACTTACTAGTGAACCACGAGTTTCAACGAAGAAACTTTCAATACAACCCGTTTTAATTAACCACTTGAATGACGATGTTCAAAGTTCAATGAGTACTGCTGCTTACAGTTCCCTGTAGAGGCGGAGTAAGGAATACTAACCCCTGCGTCCGGGGTTGGCGTGTCGTAAGAGATGACAAAACAACCACGTAGCTACGTGGTAGGGCCTCAAGCACGTCTGAATGGTCTATAAGCCGTCAATATGCCACCATTATAACCGTGTGTTGTGTTCCGATATTAGTGACTCAGGTTCCTGTACCCCTATGTATATCAAATACGGATTAACGGGTTACTCACACATATAGTCTCAGTATACAAGTTTGTTTGCGATGTTTTTATTATTATTATTGCTGTAGGACAGCAGACAGGCTGATGGCCCGCTTAAGATTTTGCAGTGACCGTCGCCTATAGGTGTTTGCAACGCCAGTGGCATCGCGAACACGCTGCTGTCCCATAAAGGTACAGGAACTTGGGTCACTAATGCCGGAACACAACACAAGGTTATTATGTCGGCATACTTAAGACCAAATGTGGTCGCCATCCAGACGGGCTTGAGGCCCTACCACGTAGCTAGGGTGGGTTGTTTTGTCGCCTTTTACCACAGGCCGACCCCGGCCACAGAGGTTAGTATTCTTTCTCCGCCCCTGCACGGATAAAAATCTCGATGTATCACTTTTCCGACATTATGTTGTAAGTATGTTACAATAAAACTGTTTAAAAAGTTAATTTGTTGATGAGAATCAAACCTGTGTATTCAAAGGAACTACAACATTTTTTTAATGAATGTTTTATATTTGTATTACGTCGCTATATGTTATCCATGTTGTCCAGGTACAATTCCATACATGAGAAACAAATGTCTATCCGTGCCGCATCCACCAGACAAGGGCAGGAGCGGAAGAACCAAAACGTACTGGCCTGATGTCGTAAGAGGTGATATGCGTGCCAATGAACACACTATCAGGGATGCCGAAGATTATGTGAAGTAGTAAAGGAAAAATCTGAATGCGGCCCCAGGTACCGAAGCGAAAGTTTGGGTTACAACCGGGATTTAGAAAGAAAGATGAAGAAAGACAGAAAGAAAATGATTTTATTTAGAGCTAAAGTACATAAAAACCGTATACGTATAACTAATAATAATAAAAAAACACTAATAATTCTCAATAAGGGTACGCAATTTAGCAATGTTGGTTAAAATAACCAGCGCCATTTCCATTAAAGCCTCCTAGTGACGCACAGTTTGCCAAAAATTATTTTTATAAATATTTTACACCTATAATTTTAAATTTAATAACGATATGAAGCCTGGTACGGTGGAGTCTGCGAGTTTGATACACATGGAAGACAAAATATTTGTACGATGCAAATAGTTTGTGTTAATCCTAGTTTGTATGTCTATCATTTGTGTTCGTGAAAAAATTCATTATATTTTCAAAAAAATTGGTGACGAGAGACGAGGCTCTGATGTATTTCTTTTGATTTGGGACTCAGACCATACCCGCCCACGTAAAAACTAAATTAACAAAAATATTTAATATTATAACACCTTTGTTCTATTACACGTTATACACACACACGAGCAAACTATGAGCGCAATTTTAAATATTCGTAATGATGAGTACTTACGACGATGGGTTCTCCAAAATATAAACTCTAGATGTAACCGATATTAACTACTAGATGACAAAATAAAAATTTTTTTACGTAATTCTATACATTTTAATCGATACGTTGTTCTTTTCATTTTAATTTAAAACTTATTTATAACATAATATTATATATTTAATAAACTTTTATATAAACTTACTGTAAAAGTTTCGCATTTAATAAAAAAAAATTATTATAACTTCTATCGCACTAAATAAATATATTTTAAACTTAATAATATTTATTGATTTTAAAAATTGTTGAATTATTTTTAAAAGTTTAACAATATTATATATAACTCCCGCACAATCTTATCGGTTCCAGGGACGGACAACGTCACTCCCGTCTGTGCGCCGCGTTCATACTGAACCAACAGTCCTTTCTTCTTGGGGTAAGTATTAATGAAGAGAAAACTTTTTACTGTTTAATGGATTTGTTTTAAACAAAATTTTATCAAGTCTTACGTGAATATATTTATATCAGTATATGTAGTAATTTATAATAGAAGCATTATTAATAAACTTACAATAGAAAATTTTGCGATCGGTCGCTGTTGTGTTTGTTTCATTAATTATTTTTTCAGTTTCAGGCAATTGTCTTTTCTTGTCGAAGTGGTAAATACATTCTTCTTCCGAAATTGGTTTGTCGCTTTGGATACTGATAGTTCTTGTTGAATAGGGAAAAATCAGAACTTCAACGTACCGTAACGTGCTTCGATCCCTCTCGGTGATTCTTCTTTAACTTGACCGAAGGGGCACTTAAAATCTATAAAAGACGCGGCTAAGTTTGGTTTTTACTAGAGCTACTTTCATTTGAGCCCCCATACGAAAGACGAAAGCACTTCTGTCACTAACTTTTTTCTGAACAGAAAATTAGATAAGGCCAATATTTTCTTTTTACATTATACGTACTACTACTAAACGGCTACTCCTACGGTTGTACTACTCCTAAACGGCTCGACCCATTTTGATGAAATTTTTTAATTGTGTTCAAGCAGATTTAAGAATAATTTAGATTTATTCATTTATTTGGCAGTACAAGCCGGTTCACATAGTTGATATATATTGTCTTAAAATAAAAAAACCAATTGCTACCTTGTGTTTCTGTATGCGATATCAATACATTTGTCTCCATTTATAACATATTAGGAACGCAATATGGTTCGCTAGAACAAAAATAGAAAAACTAAATCAAATTACTTGTCAGTAATTATATCAAAACACTTCACCTTCGTACGGGTCCACAAGATCATTTATTTTTAATAATAATCGATATTCTTGCTTTATCAGCATCCTACAAAATATGCAAAATGCAAATTAAACCTCAACCTGCCTCTACTATCGTTAAGGGGCTTAACTTTAATGAAAATTTTGTATTTATAAACAAGTACAGATGATTTCAGAAATGAGTATCTAAATTTATTATTATCTCAGTATATTTCTTACTTTTACCAATTTCTTATATTTTTTCAATACAATACAAATTTTTCAATATAATTATTATATTAAACAAGAGCAGAAGTAAATAATATAATCATAAGACTAGTCTATATAGTATAAATGTATATAGGTATTGTATAACAATTGACAAGAAAAACAAAATTGTAGACAAAATTAATAAATAAATACAAAGTTAATAAGTACAAGTAAGAAGAAACAGAAAAATATATTAGTATAAGATAATTGTAATACATCAAAAGATAAAAACAAAAGATTAAAAGAAAGGAAAAGAATTAGACCCGAAAAACAATTACCGCAGGGCGAAAAAATAAAGTGAGCGGAAAAAAGACCCGTTGAAAAATAAAAACTTTTGTCTAGCATGGCTATTATATAGCACTGTTTTCAGTACAATAATATAAAAAATCGTCTTCCATCAGCAGCGACTTCAAACTACTGGTGGTAAAGTCAACATTGTAAGGAACACGTGCCGTATCTAAGAAATCTGCCTTCTGTATCCGACCCTTCAGCCAGGGACCAAATAAATTCGTTACTTATTAGGAGTTATTTAAGAGAATGGGTCCAACACTCCTAACGGCTAATAAATTTAGATATATTTTATAAAAAATTGCAGGGACTTTATTTTACCAAATTTGTAATACAGCCCTTTGATGATGATGATGATAACATCCCATCCCAGCGACCTCTACTATGATTTCCTGGCATGGGCACGAGAATGACTTGCAAAACCGAATTTATTCTTGAAAACTCGGCTGCAAGAGAAACAATATAACTGACCATTTGTGTTATATGGGTACGTGTAGGAGGGCTTGGGTCGTGTTTTGCGGATCTGGCTTCTAGCGTCGAGGTCTTCCGTACGAATTGTTTCGTATTCTTTGACGACTCTGTCTACTGTGGATCGCCATTCCGGTCTTTGAAGTGCAAGTTCCTCCCACTTGTCGCTAGCAATGCCGTAAGCCGTGAGGTGACGCTTTAGAACGTCACGATAACGCAAGTACTGCCCACCAGGTTTCCGTTTTCCAGTACTCAACTGAGAGTAAAATACGTTTTTGGGTAGCCTGGTAGGGTCCATACGTAACAACCCTTTACACAGCTATCTTCAAGCTTCTTACTAGAAAAAATGAACAGTATATCAAGTAGACTTTATCAAGTATCAAGGCAGATTACACACATTATTTTCTCAGTGTGGTGATATTCTAACAAAGTTTTGTCTCGTGACTCCAGCAACCAGCTTTTCAATATGCGAAGCCAGTGCGCCATGGAAGTAATAGAGAAGAGTAAACGTCAAAAAAAATGTAACTCAAAAGTGGACTCCGCAAGGTTGCAACCGCGATTAACCATTTAAATGATGATCAGAATTACGCTTCCTCAAGTTGGCCCCATTCGCTATTCTGTGCCTTTCTCATGCTGGTACTTCCTATATTTATCGTCTAATTGACTTTTTTTTATTAAGTCACCTTTATAATCTATTTTATTAAGAATGTATACATTTTTGTACTTGACTGTACATATATTAATAACAGTGTATAGTACATGTGAACATTTTGGATATAATCTCCTCACGCTAGTATTGTTTGCTCTTTAATTTGTAAAAGCTAAAATGGGACATAAGTTCTTCAAGCAATAAGCGAAAAGTTCGTTCACACGTCTACTACAATTAGAGCGAGAAATATAAGAAAGATGTGTAAATAATGTATTTCACCGTAATGCTTTCAACACATTTGATTGATTACTCAGTTCTTATCATTATAACACGAAATATTTTTGAGAGCATTAGGGTTACTTGGATGGAAAATAAACTGAAAATAGCTTCTTACAGATTTTTATTTTTATAGCGTTAAAAGACGTTCTAATAATGTTAGCAATACCAGGAGTCTTATCCAGTTTGGTGTGGTGTGTGTTTGATAAGGCGATTGGAATAAAAAAAGTAAACCATAATGCTGTATTCCTCAAACAAAGTTCATTGAAACAATAATATTAAAATCTAATTAAAATATAAATCATACAAATATATAGCTATTGTATTTTACAACTCAACCCCGCTGAGCTAATGTTATTTTATAATAATGAATGATCTATGCATAATTATATGGATATACATACAAGAATAGCAGTCAAGCTGACGACCCACTTGGTAGTAAGTAGTTACCTATGGATGTTTGTGTCACTAGGGGTACTGGAACCTGGGTTGCTAATGCCAAAACCCCATACAAGATTGTTATAGCGCCATACATAGACCACGGGTGGTTCGCCATGATGCCTTACCTAGATAGAGTTGTTTTGTCTCCTGGGCAGGCCAATCTCAATTGCAATTTTGCTTGTGTCATTTTCGGTGGCTCTCACATTGCAGCGAAAGCAATACAGACCAGCATAATCTTGGATATAAAAAAAAAACAAAAATTTATAGAAATATGCCAGAAATTAGACTGAATAAAAGTAGTTAAATAAACTAAGCCTAATAAACACAGATCCCTGCACTAGGTGGAAAACTGATCGACCCGTACATTCGGACGAGTACTATTTCCAGATCTTGTAAATATTTTAACCTACTTAGGGATTGAATATATAGATAGGACGATATAAGGTCATACATAGCCTCTAAATTCGTCGCGTTTTATTTTTTCTTATTTTTCAAGATGCTTACACCGACTCTATACAGAACTGACTAATAAATGAATGTGAATGATTCGTCTTTTTCAATTACAGTATTACTCAGAGATCCTCCACTCTCACTCATTCAGTAATACATCTTCAATTATTACGAAACATGACGTGGTTAGGCATGAGGCAGGTTTTTTCTTAGAACTGTTTGTATCATCAAATAAATCGTAAAATAACTTTATTCTGTTGTTTTACTAAGATTACCAATTCTAACAGGTGCTAATAATGACTTCTTACGCATGAATTGGTTCATTAGAAGATTAAATTGAAGCCCTCCTCTTTGATCTTTGATATTGGGTTCACTGTTCTAACATCTTCATCTTAGATGTGTTTTTCAATTGCTTCCTTACGTAAATAGAAGGAAGCAATCGAAAAACTCCAGTCAATACTATCGGACTATAGACAAACCTTCTCAGTTCACGAGTAACTGAAACTAGAAAACGTAGTTAAGACATTATTAATTGAGTAATAACACCAGCGATGATAACTTTTCATGCAAAGTAGAACAAGAAAATATATGTAGTGGCACTGCCCATTGATTTTATTGAAAAAAAAAATTGTGCAATTATAAATACACCGTGAAAATTCATACAGTTCCATCTAGTCTTAAATTACTAAACAACTGTTATCCTATATCTTTAAACGAGCAATTCTTGTATATATATATACTTATATAATTGGAATCTCGAAATCGGCTCCAACAATTTTCATGAAATTTAGTATACGGGGGGTTTCGGGGGCGATAAATCGATCTAGCTAGGAATCATTTCTAGAAAATGTCATTTTATTCGCTTTTTTTTATTGGAAGAAAATTAACAAAAATGTGACTCTTCCTGACATCTATCGGCGAATAATAATACTATTTTTTTTTAATTGCTTTAACGACACAACACTAAAGCTATTCCAGCAGATGGCGTTGTTAAGTAACAAGAAGTCGATGACTGCGGCCGAGGTCGACCTGACTTAAAAAGCGACCAAATAAACCTAGCTAGGTGGTAGGAGTTCTCTAGTTTGCTGAAGCGAATGCTCTCTCGGACGCTGGACCAGCCCGACGAAACAGGTTTAGGGATGCCTTCCGCCCCCCATAGCCTGTAGACGTACACAACTCACACAATACATAAATACACGTAGAATAGATGTGTTGCGGGGGAGTTTCTTTCGCCGTTTCTTCTCTCCCAGCTACAAGCACTCTGAAACGGTAGTAGATTAGTATAGGATCGGCTTCACCGGTAGAGCCGATAGTCCCCAAATAAATAGTATTCTTGCCATTCGTGGCTGTTATCAATTGTCCCCATGCAGCGGTCGAGCCGGAAACGCGCCTCACAGGAGGCGCGTGACCGAGCACACTGCCACGGCTGATCGACCCCGCTCCCACGGGGTTGGAATGCCTTAACGTCCGTAGTCGCTGTCGAGTCGTCTGAGACAATAGCCTTAGCTTTAAGGAAAAAAAAAGCCAGGCTCTTTTTCGTTCGGTCGTCGTTGGGGGCGGAGGCTGTCTGTCGGTATGCCTGCCATTCTACCACTGGTTACTATTTATAACAGAAGAAAGAACGGAAGTTGTCGGTCTGCCTGCCATTTTTCTGAATCGACTACCGCTGGTTCATGAAATTCATAAAATGGCTGGTTCATAAAGGTTTCGTTAAAATATATTTATATAACAAGTCATAGGTTACTACCTATACACACTACTTACAGACATACACCTATACAAACATACTTGTCATAAGATTAGAAATTACAATATACACATATCATTAAATTTTATAAAATTCTTCCATGATGTAAAAGGTGTGCTCAAAATAAACTACGGGCTGCTGTTATTTGTGCCGGTAATTAACTAAATATTTTAGGACCCATAACATGCGTCAGTATGTTGAACTTCTCAAGACGGGGTGGCATAAATCCTATATCCAATACGAGTTGTATACTCATGAATGTCACAGTGTTTTTTTTGTATGTGAGTCACTATTCTCCCGTACGTATATGGCAATCTGGTATAATATTCAAGGCCAACCTTTGAAACAGGATGGCCAACCTTTGAAAGCGCTTATACCTACCACAAAATTCAACCAATACATGAGAAAAAAATTAATATAGACACGTAAGACACTATTTTTCATTATCTGTTACTACGCAGCCGTAGCGTCACGTAGTGGGCAAAAATAAACATGATAACCTAAGTTTACGATGATGAAGGTCGTATTAGAAGATTATTCTTTGTTGCATATAATAAGACAACATAATATTTACTTTACGATCTTACTTAATCTATATTCATTAAGTAGTAAAGCCAAGTAAAGAGGTCTTTCGAATGCCACTACGATGTTTAGTGTCTGTTTAATATTTTAATCTTTTTTTACAATATTAATTGTAAAAAAAAATGTGAAAGGACACCCCAAAACACATATTTCCATAATTCCTGTTGAACATCACTAAGCAAGAATTGACTTAATTGTCAGGTAAATATGAATAAAATGTCCAAGCGTTTTTTTTTTATACAGTAGTTTATGTAACTGTATGAACATCAGTCATTTAATGAAAATTGTATATTACTTTCACTACAAATAAATCAAAAACGTCAACAAAATAAAAACCAGAGCTTATAGATAGATAGATAGATAACGATTTATTTATCACCAAAATTACAAATTACAGCACAAGTATACAATAAATTGACGGTGAAAAATCGGCGGCCTTATCGCTTACAGCGATCTCTTCCAGGCAACCGTACTCAAAAGGAATTTAGATAAAATATCTGGCGAGAAGATGGCGCTATAAATATAGGAATATAGATATAATAATAAATATATATATTTCAAAAATACATACATACAATATACACATAAACAATATAAATAAATAATATAATTATCCATACACATACACACACACACACATACATATATATATATATATATATATATATATATATATATATATATATATATATATATATATATATATCATTGAACTTTTCGAAATTAATACAACTATGACACTAATAGAGACAACAAACTAGAGAGTTGGCTGTGCATAATTATTTACAGACAAGCTTATGTCATTATATATTATAAGTAATATTATTCTTGTGTGTGTTATCTGGGCTTTGTTCTTTTATTCCTGTTCATTGGCTCACAAAGTTGCAGCATACGACTTGACAAAATTAATAGCGGACGTTTCATTGGCCAATTGATGCGTTTGAAGAACGAAACCATTGAGAAACGGCTCCAATCGAAGAAGAAAAAAGTGCTCTTTCACCAAGACAATGCGCCGTGTCACAAGTCGCTTGCTACCATGGCGAAATTGTATTAATTTGGTCCACCATTTTCACCGAATCTGGCCTCCAGCGACTACTATCTGTTTGCAGACCTCAAAAAAATGCTCCATGTCATCATAGAAACGAACGCATATTTCAAGGCCAAAGATAAATCGTTCTACAAGAAAGGTATTGAAAGGTTAGAGAAGCGCTGGACTGAATGTGTTGCTCTTGAAGGAGACTATGTTGACTAATATAGTCGAGTTTTGCCAAAAAATGTGTTTTTTCTTAGTTAGCCCCGGGACTTATTGATCAACGTGTTACATTAATAAATATTCAACCATCGTAAGCTTTTAGTGTGAATTCCTTGAACCCAGGTTAACCGATAACGATACCTCAGAGAAAGATATTTATCCATATGTTTTTGCTGACGCACAGTAAACAGGCTGATGGACCATTTAATAGTAAGCAGTTACTGTCGCCTATGAATGTTTGCGACACTAGGAGCACCGCGAACACTGCTGTCCGCATTGGTGTACTGGAACTTAGGTCACTAATGTATATTATAATGTATATTATAGCGGCATACTTACAACACCTTGCTAGGGTTGTTCCTCGTCTTTTACAACAAGCCGACCCCGGCCGCAGGGGTTAATATTCTTAATCCACCCCAGCACGAGAAAAAATAACGCGATTTAATTTGATGCTTACGCGATCTAAAACGGCCGCATATAATTCATTTTTTATTGCTGTAGGACAGCAGACAGGTTGACGGCCCACTTAGAATCTAGCATTTACCGTCGCCTATGGGTGTTTGCAACGCCAGTGTCATCGCGAACACGCTGCTGTCACATAAGGGTACAGGTCACTAATGCCGGAACACAACACAAGGTTATTATGGCGGCATACTTAAGACCAAAGGTGGTCGCCATCCAGACGGGCTAGGGGCCCTACCACGTAGCTAGGGTGGGTTGTTTTGTCGCATTTTACGATAGTACGACCCCGGCCGCAAAGGTTAGTATTCTTTCTCCGTCTCTGCACGGATTCATCAAATCATTGGATCATTTTTGCTAAACACTAAACCATCAAATTAATATACATATCATCAACATCTAAGTAGTTCGTTCCAGTTGCATCCAAAGCTTTTGCATAAGACGAAGCTGTCTACAGCCATGATAATGATGATCAGAAACAAACAGACAATTCACAACTTGTAAATACACAAACGTATTTTAAAGTCCATTATAAGGCATCATCGTTCTAATACCATTGATAAGACTAGAATGTACAATGAGCTCTGTAAACTGAATCCATAAACACTATCGCCCCTAAGCAAGAGACATGAGACTTTTTTAAACTTAGTTAAGGTTGTTTATTGCAGTTATTGGCCGATGTGTAACACGAACCTTGCACGTGGCTGAATTATGCAAAGCGTTTTAGTTAATATCTGTGTGTGTACTCCCCACAATGATAATATGAAGCTTGTTTACGAACATTATAATGAAAATTAAAGTATGAGTGAATATTTAATATTGTTAACTGCGTCGTAGTAACATGTATAACTAAAATTTATAGGTACTTTTTATATATCTAACTATATTTAAAAATATAATTGGTTGCCATCCAGACGGGTTTGGGGCCCTACCAGAAAGCTTGTGTTGTTTTGTCGCCAGTAAAACAGTATTTATAATTTACAGAAATATACGCAGACCAGATCTGTAGACAACCTCCGTGGCGTAGCAGCTTGCGCACTTCGGTTCGCTTGTGGAGATTATAGATTCGATTCCCGTCTTGCGTCTCGGTGTTTATGGATATAATGTATTTATTTATAAAAAAAAGCTAATTCGTTTTTATAGTACCCATAACAAAAACGCTCTGCTGCTTAATTCAGGACTAGATGGCGCTGTATGATTTGTGTCAGTATATTGAGAATGTCCAACACCTACCCACTTACTGAAGGGTGTGCAAAAGGTAACAAAACAACCTCATCTAGTGGATAGGGCTCCAAGCCCGTTTAGATGGCAATCACCCATGGTCTCTACATATGCCGCCATAACAATCTAGTGTTGGGTTCCAGTGACCCAGGTTCCAGTGCCCCTATGCGGTCTGCAGCATGTTAGCTATGCCGCGCAAACATTTATAAACGACGGTAACTGCTTACTTATTAAGTGCACCGTTAGTCTGCATGCTTTTACATGGCAATTAAAGAAAACACAGCCAAATTAAGTAGTGTCGTAAGTTAAAATAGAACGATTATTATTAGCCATACTAGGTCTTCTTCTTTTAATTTTTATCCGTGCAGGGGCGGAGAAAGAATATTAACCTCTGTGGCCGGGATCGGCCTGTCGTAAAAGGCGACAAAACAACCCACCCTCGATACGTGGTAGGGCCTGAAGCCCGTCTGGATGGCGACCACCTTTGCTCTTAAGTATGCCGCCATAATTACCTTGTGTTATCATCATCATCATCATTGCGTTGTATCCCGGTTGCAGCCCAAACTCTCGCTTCGGCGCCCAGGGTCCGCTTT
This sequence comes from Malacosoma neustria, assembly GCA_963693495.1. Taxonomy (NCBI): domain Eukaryota; kingdom Metazoa; phylum Arthropoda; class Insecta; order Lepidoptera; family Lasiocampidae; genus Malacosoma; species Malacosoma neustria. The sequence goes on along the minus strand of OY856378.1, from coordinate 21,097,671 downwards.
CCGACTTTTTCTTCTCCACTTCGCACGGTCTTCAGCATCCCTGGTAGTGAGCCCATTGCTTGTGTTGTGTTCCGGCATTAGTGACCCAAGTTCCTGCACCCGTATGGGACAGCAGCGCGTTCGCGATGCCACTGGCATTACAAACACCTATAGGCGACGATAACTGCTAAATTCTAAGCTGGCCTGTCTGCTGTCCTACAGCAATAAAAAAATATCTTCTTCTACCTCTTATCGAAAAACGACAATTACATATAAAAATATTACATTTTAAAACATGCCACCATAATGACCTTGTGTTGTGTATCAACACTTATTATTTTAAAGGTTGGCAGCACATTGGTAATGCCTCTGGTGTTGCAGATATCTACAGGTGACGGTGACCAATATTATCTAACAGAACAGCCCAAGAGTATCTAGCGGCCAAGTCCAAGTATGAGAAGAGGGTCGTAAATGCCCAAACAGAAAGCTGGATCTTTGTTCTGGATCGGCTCCTAGAAGGATCAGCTCCTAGAAGAAAAATATTATTATTTATTTTATTTTTATTGGAAAAGAAACAGTGATATAGCTAAAAACTAAAACTTAGTATAAATCTAAAACACTGTTAATGTGTTTTCACAAGTATTTACCTGAAACAAACTTAAAGTTAGGTAAAATTAAACTTACATCTAAACAATATATAGTTAAAAAGAAACAAAATTAATAAAAATAGTATAGAAAATAAATACATGTAAAGAAAAATTTATATTAAGAAGTGCTTGCAAACCAACTTTTCGCCATAAAGGACAGAAACAATCGTGGGGAACTATTAAATAACTCTAAGTCAGAGTCATTGGCTACTAAATTATTAAATAAATAGTTTAGATGATCTAACAATAAATGAGTTCTGTCTATAGTTGGTGGAGCAGTGGGGAACAGCGAGGTATTGTGGGCATCTGAACGACCTCGTTGATACATTTAAATTAATTTTGCTAAGAAGAGGTGGACAATCAACATTATACCTAGTCAGGTCATAAATTCTGTCACATGTTTAATGTAAAATAATTGTAACAAGTTTATTAATTATGTAACCATTCATATACCAAAATGAACTTAACAAAACATAGATTCTTATGACATTAAAGTTTATTCAAAATGACCTCCGTGATTTTGAATACAAGCCTTCAATCTGCGCGGCCAGTTGTCTATCGCAGCACGAACGAGGTCCATGTCAATATCGGCGGCTGCCTTAATCAAGGATGTCTTGAGTGACTCCAAATTGGGATGAGGCTTTGAGCACGCCTTTTCCTCCAAGTGTTGCCATATCTTGTAATCTAACGGATTCAAATCTGGACTGGAGGAGGGCAAGTCTTCGTGCCGGATGAAGTCGATTTCACGCGCCGCCAGCCAGTCTTGTGTGCTCTTCGCTCTATGAGCTGGCGCCGAATCTTGTTGGAATACCCAGTGCCTGTTATTGAACATGGTATGAGAAACAGGTTCCACAAGGTTCGTCAGGACTGTATTTTGATACACAACAGCATTCGTTTTTACACCTTTCTCACAAAAATGTACCTCTGTTAAGCCCCAATAAGAAACTCCCAACCATACCATGAGCGAGGATGGAAAATGACCTCGTTGGACACGCGGAATACGGTTGCTCGCTTCTTCACTACTGTGTGCGTACACCTTATCATTTTGTTTGTTGTAGCTCTCTTCTACGGTAAACATTTTTTCATCCGAAAAAAGAATTTCCCGATATTTTTTTCTCGTGTACAACTTCAAGAAAGCGCGGCATCACTTCAGTCTCAGGTCCATTAGACGAGCATTCAAACGATGTCCTGTTTTTCTTCGATATGCCCGAAGCCCTAAGTCTTCATTTAACACCCTTTTCACCGTGGTTCTGCTTAACCCCATCTGAAGGGCCAACAGTTTCTGCTTACGTTTGGGATTTCTTTGAATTCGTGCCTTCACAGCTTTTATCACTGCTGGAGTCCTAACAGCCCGAGGGCGACCACTTCTTGATCTGTCATCTACACTAGAGTCTTCATTGTATCGTTTGATGGTACGATAAACGAATCTTTTGGTTATATTCAAATTTTTCAGTATGTTAAAAATTTTAATTCGCGCGTAACTGTAACGATGCAACGCCATAACTGCAACACGGTCTTCTTTAAGCGTCCACTCCATATTTAAAAATGAGTAAAATTCTAATAGTTATACATTTTTATTTTCATGAACAATTCGAAATTCGAATTCAATAAACTTTTTTGTGGCCAGCATTCTAAAAGAAAAGTTTTTACTGTGTGACAATACTTATGACCTGACTAGGTATTGTGCTAGTTTAACTAATTGTACAATATCTGCAATTTTACGTCTCTCTTGTAATGGAAGAATATGGTTTTTCAAACATCGTTGAGTATAATTTGATATTTAGTTTTAAATTTAAATTATAATAATAATCATCATCTTAGCGTTGAATCCCGGTTGCAGCGCAAACTCTCGCTTCGGCGCCCGGGGGCCGCTTTCCAACTTTTTATTCTCCACTTCACACGATCTTCGGCATCTCTGGTGGTCAGTCCATTGGTACGCATATCAACTCCTGTCCTACGATATCAAGCCACCACTTGTTGGGTCTACCCCTCGTGCCGGGGCCCGGTTGTGGCGGCATGGCCAGACATTTGTTCCCCACGTAAGTAGCCGGTTATAGCCGGCGTAAAACGTGGCCATACCAGCGAAGGCGATACTCCTGCAATTTATCCGCAAGTCCTAAAAGAAAAATATGACTAAAATTAATTCATTTTCAGATTGTATTCGCTCATATCTACAGGGTAATAGAACATTACGTCCTTGCACCGTCTTTGGGGTCGAATCAACCTTTTCTAAGTTTATGAAAACCGTCAAATAGCCGAAATGTTTTCGTGTTAAAAATAAGCGGTCCAGGAAAAGCAAATGAGGCAAATTCCGTATTTCCTTATCGTGTGTGTAGAAAATAAAATATCAAGAAATGGTCCGTCGTGATAGTATTCACTCTGGGTATAAATAGTGGTAGGTTACATTTTTTCGACATGGCATACAAAATTAATTATATTCATCTATATATATAGTATATGATATAAATGGTACCAATCTATAGGAGTCACTTAAAAAAATTAAAGATCAAATAATTTTTGTATTCGAAAGTATTTTAAGCAACACACATCAACTAGAAATAGAAATTTCTAGCAACAATGTGTCATGTACATACAGACGGACATGATATGTATACAATCAAAACATCAGTCTTGCACATTTCAGATATCACACGTCGTACAAAAGCGATTGTCTTTTATATGAGGGAACTTTAAAGATGTATGCAAATAACATTTTGAATTTGAATTTCTGTATTACACATACGTTTGTATTAATACAATAATGATCTAGAAAAGTCATGTCTACTGGTTGGAGAAAGAAAAGAAATGGTATCTGTAAATAATTTGTACATATATGAAAATAATGTATACATACAGTATTTCATCTATACATCTATACAAATAAATAAAATTGGAGTGTCTGTTTGTAATATTAACTTAACCGCTTTTTACTAAGTGCATTTGGATGTATGTACACGGTACATATACTAAAACAACATTTTTTATAATTTTTGTCTGTATGTATGTCTGTTTGTTCCGGCTAAACCGAAACGGCTGTACCGATTTTGACGGGACTTTCACTGGCAGATAGCTGATGTAAAAAAAAGTTTATTTTATTATTCAGCATATAAATGTAATTCAATATTTATTTTATTAATCTTTATTAACATATATAATTAGATGCCAACTGTAAATATGATTTGGTCAGTGAATAAAGGCTTTTTGAAATTGAAACTGAACTATTTTGAGAGATAGAGGTAGATCAAGATGGATGGATTGCGTAAAGATGATATGCCAAAAAAGGGTGTGAATGTTGGAATGACGGCTAACAGAGGAGAGTAGAAGGAGAGAACATGTTGTACCGACCCCATATAGTGTGGGATAAGGACAGGAAGAAGAAGACTTGGCATGCTTACCAAAGATGGATTGACGAAGTATACTTATTATATTTTAGTAATCTCGGTGTTACCGTAGCGGCATTATACAAATGTTTTACTCTAAACGAGTATTGTCTCTCATTAAACCTCTGTACCCAATACTATGTAAGTTTCATGAAAAAATTCAATACGCACACAAAATTTTAATAATCATAATAAAACCTGATGACAAATGCTGACCAAACCCACTAAGAAGATTTGCAAAATATAAGGCAATTTTTTTTTTTAATCATGTCAAAGTGTGAAGTTTAAGCTGTTAAGAGAGTTGGTGAATGTGACGGCCCTATTAATACCACCAGCTTGGCTGATCTTATGAAGCCATGGGTCGATGTGGAAGAAGACGTTTGTTCATCTGGTACAGATGAATAACCAGGATGGCCGTGTGGGAAAAAGTTTTATATTTATGGCAAGTTTTTAACGATGAAAACACCGAGAGAGATGTCAAAAGGAAAGATATCAGATTACGAATTAAGTTGTGTGTAACAAAAATAAAAGAATTGTTGCTAAATCGACATATCTTTACTGGAGTCCCACACACACACACACACACACACACACATATATATATATATATATATATATATATATATATATATATATATATATATATATATATATATATATATATATATATATATATATACAGGCTGCCGGCCCGCTTAGAATTTAGCAGTTAACATCGCCTATGGGTGTTTCCAACGCCAGTGGAATCGCGAACATGCTGTTGTCTCATAAGGGTACAGGAACTTTGATCTCTACTGCTGGAACATAATACAAGGTTATTATGGCGGCATACTTAAGACCAAAGGTGGTCGCTATCAAGACGGGGTTGAGGCCCTACCACGTAGCTAGGATGGATTGTTTTGTCGCCTTTTACGACTGGCTGACCCCGGTCGCAGAGGTTAGTATTCCTTCTCCAGCCCTGCACGGATATATATATAAAAGATATATATACACGGATATATATATAAAATATATATACAAAAGAATAACTATTTTTTTAATAAATAAGATAACTTATGTTTCTTTAATAGACAAGCAATTTAAATCATAGGCTTCGCTACAAAATCTGAAACCAAGTAACTGTATATTACTTTCGAAAAAAAAATTATAAACTCCAAAATACGACTATAATACAAACAGTATACATAAATTAGGGATAACATGAAATATTGAACATCAATTTAACAGCTATAAATAATAATAAAAAACAGGGAAGCTCACTTTAAATGTAGATTAATATAAATGTATTTTTAACGAGCGACGGCTGGTTGCGAACATTTTTTTACTTGGATACAAGTTTTCTCGTTGCGGTGATGTACGTCAGCGAGTTTTAAGTGGATCTCGAATAATTAATGAGAAGCCCTTCATATCGGAAAAGGTTTAACTACCAACATGTTGTGAATGCATGTATATGACCTAATGTTTCATTGTTTTCGCCTCTTAAATGGCGATTTTATTGCTATCTAACGGCAGATTAAGCCAACTAAATATTAAACAGTAACCGTTGCCTATGTATGTTCGCGACGCCAGGGATATCACAAAAACGCTGCCGTCTGCGTAGGAGAACTAAAAGCTGGGTCAGCAATGCCGGAACACAACACAAGGTTATTATAGTGCCATATTATAAGCCATATTGCCATATTATTACATCACCTTTTACGGTAGACCGCTCCCGGCTGCAATTGTCAGTATCCTTACTCCCCTCCTGCACGAAGAGGACAATTTTCTATCACTTAGTTGCGAGCTAAGATTTTCCTCACTGCTGTTGTAGTTTCTGGGATTCTAATGGATAACTGTACTTTAAAAAATTTGTTTTAATATATAACAAAAACACTACAAAAACCCATTGAGAATATGTATAACCAATATGTATTGATTGGTATATGTACATATATTACAATACTGGAATCCTATAAATGAAAATCCAGAGTTTAATGGTACTTGTAGAAATCAAATATTAAATTTATCTGATAATCAGGGCGTTGCTCCCACATCCAAATCACAGTGATTCATGATATTAAGCTTGTATGCATACAAAAAAGGGTTCATGTATAAATATTTAGTTCCTTTCATCAGCATATAAATCGTCTATTTATTTGTAGATTTATTTGAAAAATCTATATGTTCAAGCCGTTTTGCTAGTATACATTAAAATAATATACTAGTATAGTGATGCGAACATACTTTATATACCATACCCTTCCTACTTGTACGTCCTGTGACCTCTTTATCGTACCCGTTCCTCGCCAAGAGATCGTAGTCGTGACGTATTTCAGAATGTGTCAACACGGATACGCCTATAGATACAGGCCTACGCCTATAATAGTTGAAAATTGTATATCACTCTGTGTTATATCGATAAAGTTCTATTTTTGATTCGTGTATTATCCGTACAGTCATACTTTAACCCCTATTATTACTGGTGAAAGCCATAAGATACTACAGCGGAGAACAAAAGTACGCCAAAGATGAAACCCTCGTCTTCGACGAGTACGGTCTATTCTCACCCTAAAAATTACTGGAACCAGTGCCTTCGCTGTGCTCATATTTTGAAGTATCGTTAACATCACTCGGCAAATAAGGTATATAAGCAGCTATGATAACTCGTAAATTTATTTTAGTTGGAATAGACCAAACATACAGACAACTCAAGTGATGTAAGGCCGTATACAGAAAAAAAGCTGGAAGCCTACCAGCGCTTATCGGCGCCGGTCCATTCTGGTAACAGTTACATAAAGCAAGCAGATTGAAGCAGAGCGAGCAAAATATCGGACTCATCGGACGATGATTTGGATTTGTTAAAAAATGTGTATTTAAAAATGTGAAAACAAGCTATATACATTCTATTAATAGAGAAAGGAAAGTTTCGGAAAATACCATAATTTATTTGTAAAATAATTGAAATTTGATGATCAAAAATTTTATAGATACACAAGAATGACTTTTATTACATTTCTGCATTTAACAAAAAATATATTAATCTACACAAATAAATAAAATTGGAGTGTCAGTTTGTAATATCAAAAAAACCGCTTTTTACTAAGTTCATTTGGATGTATACACGGTACATATATCAAAACAACATTTTTTACAATTTTTGTCTGTCTATCTGTCTGTCAGTATGTTCCGACTAATCTCTGAAATGGCTGGACCAATTTTGACGGAACTTTCTCTGGCAGATAGTTAATGTAACAAGGAGTAACTTAGGCTATTTTTATTTTAGAAAAAAAATTGTTTTAGCTAAAAATTATTAGTTTCGGAAATTTTAATTTCCAATTTTAGTTGACCTCCGATTTGTAACATTAATCATAAGAAATAGAGTTTAACTTTGGCTGGACATTGTAGGTTGTTATTCAATTTAAGTTGACCTAAGATTTATATCATCAATCATATGAAACAAGGTTTAGCTTAGGCTGTTTTTTTAGGTTCGAACGCACTTATTCCGGAGGTGCATGGCGTAACAGTTACATTCGATAACACTGACTTTTTGCATATTTCATTTATTTATATTTTAGGGTTTATAGGATTTGTAATCAAAAATAAACCAAAAGATATATCCAAAAAATGCTGCCCAAAGTCACTATTTCACGCGGACGGAGTCGCGGGCACAGCTAGTAATATATAATAATATATTATATGGTGGGCGGCGCAAGCACTGACCGGCGCGTGTCGGAACTTGTCGGCGACGTTCGGTGCAAAACAGCGCTTATCGGCGCTTCTTCATATAAATCCCTGCGCCAGTTACCTGCGTGGACCGGTACCTATAAGCACTGGTAGGCTTCCAGCTTTCCTTCTGTATACGGCCTAAGGAATTTTGAACGCACACCGTTCAATAGTAGCATCGAGTTCAGGTATTTTGGAGTTCACCGTTGACTAATACTACGAGTATAAGGAATAATTTTTGGATATTGTTTTGTGTTGGTGGTACCTTTAGGCCTAATTTTTGTCTAAAAAGAGTCAGACAAGTGATGGAATAGGTGAGAGTCAGCTGTCATCCAATCCTAGATTTGAAGACGCTAGTATTGATAGGAGGTGAACCGATCTTATTCCCAGACTTTTAATTTTTTTATTAATTACACAACTTATTTTTGTATAAAACTAGTGAAGTGTTGGCATTTTTAGTTTGTTGATAGTTTCCACAAATTAATATTTATTCAAATTAGTCTTTGTTCGTCCAGTTTTCTAAATAAAACTTTTTTTTATTAATAGCACCATCTAGGTCATAGTTTATACACAGTAATATGAGATGAAACCTTTGAACCAAATGATCTAAAATCTGTTGATATAACAGTATTACACAGTATATTGAAAAGTTTTCACTTCGTTTGATTTGGAATTTTCATACTTTAAACTGTGTTTCTATTAAACTAAATTCGAAAGGAGTTAGGTATATTTTTATTGAAAACATTGAATTTTTTAAAGTTACTTTTAACAAGTTTTTCTAGAGCGGTTTTTCTTCAAGAACAATATTATTTTTGCGTCCTACTACCATTCCAAATTATAGTCGACTATTTACATAATAGCTCAGTAATGTATACACATATAGAAATAGTTTGCCAAATAATGGCGGAATATGAACTTGTGTGATTGGTTTACATATTTGTTAAGTACTTTAAATTATTTCTAACGAACTAAAAAAATAACCTACATTTAAAGATGATTGAAGTGGTTTAACAATATTCTTGAATTTTTTTTCATTTATGTCATATCTTTTATGTTACATCTAGAAAACTACATAAAGTGAACAGACAAATTATCTTCTGATTTATATTACTCACATAAGAATAATATATATTACTAATATATATATATATATATATATATATATATATACTTTGATAAATTTTACCATATTATTAGGTGAGCAATCTAGCTTCGCGAGATGAGTTTCAGTGTACATTACCTTACTAATCTCCTTTTCCTAAAACATTGCTAATCTTTCTTACACTAACTTTTAATTTGCTTCTCTTCTTCCTTCTAGGCCCATAGTACTGTGATGTTTTATTATCATAAATATTTACAAGCTACAGTAATTACTTAAAACATATTAGATATGAAAATGTGTAAGTCCATAAAGTTATGTATTTAAAACATTTCTATTAAAACTAACTTTTTATGTAAAAATAAATTGCTTTGGTTTTATATTGCTTGATAATTGAATTTTATGAAACAATTTAAACACGATATATGTTTACCTGACAACATCCTGGCGTAACTGCTAACGCACGCCGGTACGCTTAGGCCTAACTCAAGCGTACCTGTGGGAATACGGAATACAGGAATACGCGTACCGTTTAGTGTCTGAGTTTTTATGTATAATAGGTTTTTATTTACAATTTAACTAGTTGTACTTGTAATTTTTGCTTATATTTCGATACCGGGTGGTAGGAGTGGCGGTGTGTGTCATGCTGACCACCGTTACATGAAACCTATCATTTTCTCCAAAATATTAGTAGAAGTTCTGCGGTATGGATTCAGCCGTTTGGGAGATAAACTGTATGTTATCTAATTGGAATATCCGTATAAATGGCGAACACTTCTCACTCCTCCATTTCGCTGACGATATTGTAATTTTTGCAGAGGCGCTGGAGGATATATATATATATATATATATATATATATATATATATATATATATATATATATATATATATATATATATATATATATATATATATATATATATATATATATATATCTATCTATGATATATATATAATAAAATAATAAATAAATGAAAAAAAATCTATTTATAAATAAATAATTATCGTATGGTATAAAAGAAAAGGTATAAGAATTGTTGATAGTAAGTTTTGGTAAAAGGTACGAAACAATTAAATCAGTGAAGTATATGAAGGACTTGTTTATTTATTTTATATTTCAATATTTATACAAATGTAAACAATTTAGTATTTTCATTATACGTACAAAATATGTGTTATGAATGTATTAAGAAACAGTTAATAAGTTTGTAAATTATTGTAATAAGTGTTTCATTTAAGCTAATCTAGAACGAGGCGGACTAAACGTGAAAATTAATGTGCCTATTAACATCAGTGATCTTCTTGAGACTTCTACTTCTTGTGCTCTCTGGCATAATGTAGAGAGCTTTAGATTTTGGAATATATCATTATATCTTGAAGGTATTATGAGAAAATAATATCATAATTTAAACATTTAATAAATAATTATTGTTTTCACAATTTTAAATTCTATATTAAAAAAAGGTGTAACTAAATTTAATTTTTACTCGAACTTACTTTTGACAATTTCTAAAAAATATCTCTCATCTAATGTTCAAAATGAATATGCCCATTAGCAAAACAAAACAATAGCGTTCAAAGGAGTTTTGGGTGTTTGAAATTCCAAACATTCAGACAATTTGGAAGCAGTAAAAATAGACTCATTGAATAACAGCCGTTGCCCTCTATGTGTTAAAGCGTGATAGTAAATCAGATCAGAATAAACATCGTAGTGTAGCCAATAAAATGTGTACATGTTTTACGGGCTACAAACATTACGAGTTTTAACACTCATGTCATTACGTGGACATTGGTGTAAAATTTTTGGATGTGGCGTACTTTAAGGGTCGCGGTGCCGCGAGCGGCCTTGTATCGCCGCTGGCAACTGCGGGCGGGCGGCGGCTGCATCACGACCTTTTCAAGCGATACTTATCTTTTAGTTATCTAGATAAGGTTTAAAATTATTTCACACTGAAAGTGCTCACCGCGCCGCTGCCGGCCGCTGCCATTCCGGTGTGACTCAACCCTAAGTGTTCTGTGTACGAACACTAACCCCTGCAGCCTGTCGTAAAATGCGACAAAACCACCCTAGCTACATAGTATGACCCTTAGCCCGTCTGGACGGCAACCATTTTGGCCTATAAGTACGCCGTCATGATAATCTTGTGCTGCGTTGCGGCATTCGTGACCCAGGTTCCTGTACCCCTATCCAGTGTTTCAAAGCACGAAAAAGTTTCCCTCTGCTGTTTACAGTATTAATTCATCAAGGGGTGCATTTTAAATGCAAGAGTAAAACACCCAGGTGTGTATTTCAAATACTTTTATTTTTATAAAAAATGATGTAATTTGAGTGACCTTTAAAAATTAAATAAGTTATTAAAACTTAACAGTCTAAGATAATCATTTCAAATACTTTTAGGCTGATAAAACATCTTTGGGCGCATGTTTTCCAATTTTTATTTTTGGAAAATCGCCTGTGGATAACGAGTAATTTTTTTCCGATTTTCATTTTCTCCTTAAAAACTCAAAAGTGGGACTTGCGACTAGCACTGTTAGATAGCTCGTAACAAGGCCTATCACGGATAAAAAACCCGTTCTACTATTGCGGCTTTTAGAAGTAATTTAACTTCAAAATAGTGTTAGGGTTGTCACTCTATTTGACCTTTATGCATTTTATTTAGTTTTAACGAAATTTTTCCTATATTACTATAACTTATCTCATTTAGACATCAAATCGAATTACATGCTTGGTAAGCCTTTTAGTTTAGGTTTATCGATGAAGTAACGCGGGAAGAGGTGCACCCTCGTAAGGCTTATGCTAAAACCCTGCGCTAATACACGTGACTTAGAGAAACGAGGTTGAGGCACCATGGAGCCGTTACAGACCCATAACGCTACTTCGCCTTAGCAGAGGCTTACCCGACCTGCTGGGGGATGTTCATTCGGGCCCCAACCGGAGGGCTTAATGCAAGGGGGGCATAAGGGCACTAACCCAAATGTTGGTACACGAGTGGTAAACAATTCTGTGGACTGCGCCACAGCCGATTCTCAAACTCCGGAAGTATTCGCAAATGCGCAAGATTGTACGCGATTACACATTTTTGAATACTTTTTCGCGGAAAGCAAAAAATATAAGAAAAACGAGTCACCTAACGACTTAACAGCCTTGGAATTGACAACCATAATTTTTAGAGAAATGAGTTACCTCAAAAAGATCTTATCTAGCAAAAAGATAGTATAAAGTTAACCCAATGACGGACTTAGTCGTTACTTCTTAGAATTAGTACTACCCGGCCACCACATAAGTTTTAATAAAAAATAGTGATGGTAGTTCCTTTTTTTATTAAATAAATTACAAGATGGAAGGTAATTTTCTTAAACATAAATTTAGAGTAGGTGGTTCGGGGTTCAAACTTAGATCATCCCAACGCTCATCAATGCAACCACTGGCCTGTGTATCAGATGTCCAGCAGATTCAGCAGCGAGATGTCCGGCAGATTCAGCAGCGAAGAAGCGGCAGATTCTCGGTGGCCGGTACACGGTCGTGCGGTTGTCTCTCACGGCGGGCTGTAGACCCCCACCCGTGGCGCACGAGCCGTGCCGTCCATACGCCCTTAGATCGGGTTATAGGAACCGTTCTAGGTCTGGACTGGACCCTGAAATTTAGCGTTACTCAGTCTTAAGACGTGTTCCTTCTTTATTGACTGACTGCCAAGTGACAACGAAGAAGTACAGTCAGCAATAGAAAAGGTGAATTACAATATAAAGAAGTATGACACTAACATAAAAAATACACAGTTAATTCATAAAAAGATTGTTTGGAATATAATTACAAATTAGAAGTTACGTGTTTAAAATACCTAGTCAGGTCATAAGTATTGTCACACAGTAAAAACTTTTCTTTTAGAATGCTGGCCACAAAAAAGTTTATTGAATTCGAATCTCGAATTGTTCATGAAAATAAAAATGTATACTTTTAGAATTTTACTCATTTTTTAAATATGGAGTGGACGTTTAAAGAAGACCGTGTTGAAGTTATTGCGTTGCATCGTTGCGGTTACGCGCCAATTCAAATTTTTAACATACTGAAAAATTTGAATATAACCAAAAGATTCATTTATCGTACCATCAAACGATACAATGAAGACTCTAGTGTAGATGACAGGTCAAGAAGTGGTCGCCCTCGGTCTGTTAGGACTCCAGCAGTGATAAAAGCTGTGAAGGCACGAATTCAAAGAAATCCCAAACGTAAGCAGAAACTGTTGGCCCTTCAGATGGGGTTAAGCAGAACCACGGTGAAAAGGGTGTTAAATGAAGACTTAGGGCTTCGGGCATATCGAAGAAAAACAGGACATCGTTTGAATGCTCGTCTAATGGACCTGAGACTGAAGAGATGCCGCGCTTTGTTGAAGCGGTACGCGGGAAAAAAATATCGGGAAATTATTTTTTCGGATGAAAAAATGTTTACCGTAGAAGAGAGCTACAACAAACAAAATGATAAGGTGTACGCACACAGTAGTGAAGAAGCGAGCAACCGTATTCCGCGTGTCCAACGAGGTCATTTTCCATCCTCGCTCATGGTATGGTTGGGAGTTTCTTATTGGGGCTTAACAGAGGTACATTTTTGTGAGAAAGGTGTAAAAACGAATGCTGTTGTGTATCAAAATACAGTCCTGACGAACCTTGTGGAACCTGTTTCTCATACCATGTTCAATAACAGGCACTGGGTATTCCAACAAGATTCGGCGCCAGCTCATAGAGCGAAGAGCACACAAGACTGGCTGGCGGCGCGTGAAATCGACTTCATCCGGCACGAAGACTGGCCCTCCTCCAGTCCAGATTTGAATCCGTTAGATTACAAGATATGGCAACACTTGGAGGAAAAGGCGTGTTCAAAGCCTCATCCCAATTTGGAGTCACTCAAGACATCCTTGATTAAGGCAGCCGCCGATATTGACATGGACCTCGTTCGTGCTGCGATAGAGGACTGGCCGCGCAGATTGAAGGCTTGTATTCAAAATCACGGAGGTCATTTTGAATAAACTTTAATGTCATAAGAATCTATGTTTTGTTAAGTTCATTTTGGTATATAAATGGTTACATAATGAATAAACTTGTTACAATTATTTTACATTAAACATGTGACAGAATTTATGACCTGACTAGGTAGTGTATATGTAACACTCACCTAATTCGAGGTACCAATTACTCCTATAATTGTCGGATTTTGCACAATTAGTACCAAATATATTGATATTTTTATGCCGTGTGACCCCGGCCAGTGAAAAGAATAGGGTCACCCCAGGTCATTCCAGGGGAGTCGTAAAAGGCGACGGATGGACTACTCCTTCGCCAGCTTACATGCGGCAAGGAAGTGCACATCTCGGTTTTTCCTCTTGGGGTTGGGAGGTCGGACGGCAGTCGCTCCCGTAAAAACCAAAACCAGCCAATAATTACAATGGTCAGAACAAGGAAAGGTCCAGTCATGGATAGGGCGTCGCCGCAAAACGACGCGCAGAAGCTTCGCCCGACTTCTGTGACAAGTGGACAAGGGCTGCCGTGCCGTGGGCGAGCACGGCTAAAGACGTTAGCCCAATCGAAACTCCGCTTCGCAACATGGAACATTGGCACGCTAACCGGACGCGCGAGGGAATTGGCCGATGTACTCTCCAGGCGGAGGGTGGCCGTGGCGTTCCTGCAGGAGACTCGGTGGAAGGCCAGCAGATCCCGGTTCATTGGGAATGGCTACAAGCTGATCTACACGGGTGCATCTGGTGGGGAAAATGGGGTCGCCATAGTGCTCTCGGAGGAGCTCCAGGACGACATTTTGGAGGTGAAGCGCTGTAGCGATCGGCTTATGGTTGTGAGGGAGCTTGTTGGTGGGGTAGTTACCCACTTGATAAGCGCCTACGCGCTACAGGCCGGTTGTAGTGACGCCGACAAGATAGCGTTCTGGAACCTACTCGGAGAAGTGCTTCGTGGGATTCCATTGTCACATGGGATCGTTTTGGGCGGTGATCTAAACGGTCATGTGGGTGATGAATGTGGGGAATTTGAGCGTGTTCACGGTGGATTTGGGTATGGTAGCCGCAATGTGGAAGGGGAGGACATCCTCAATACGTGTGCGGCTGCCGACCTTGCCATCGTGAACACGTATTTCAAAAAGAGAACCGAGCATCTCATCACCTACAAGAGCGGGAGGAATGCTACCCAAATCGACTTCCTACTCACTAGGAGACACCACATCAGCAATGTAGCCAACTGCAAGGTCATACCCGGTGAGAGTCTCACTGCACAACACCGTCTTCTTGTCATGGACCTCTGCGTGAAGCCCAAAGGCAAACGTGTAGATCGCCTTCAACGCCGAATCAGGTGGTGGCTGCTTGATGAAGTCAAGTCCCAGGAGTTCGCCTCTGCCATCGGCGACAAGTGCGTCGGTGGTGAGGGCGAATCGGTTCAAGTTTACTGGGACAGGATTCAGGTGGCTATCCTTGGGTCGGCGAGGAAGGTGCTTGGCGAGTCTAAGGGTGGACGCAAATGTGACAAGGAGACTTGGTGGTGGAATGACTCAGTCCAGAGGGAGACCAGGGCGAAAAAAGCCCTCTTTAAGAAGTGGCAAGCGTCCAGATCTCCTGAAGATCGCGACGCATACAGAGCTGCCAAGCGCACCACCAAGAAAGCTGTAGCCAGAGCCAGACGAGACCACTTACAACCACTTTACGATAAGTTGGAATCGTCTGAGGGGCAGAAGCTCATATATAAGCTGGCGCGTTCCAGGGTCAAAGCGGCACAGGATATTTCCAAGTGCCGCTGTGTAAAAGACCCCGGGGGCAACCTGTTATGCGAGGACCTCGCGGTGAAGGAGAGATGGCGCTCGTATTTCCACGAGCTGCTGAACAAGCAGCATAAAGAGGTGCAGCCGCCAGATCTTCCTCCAAATCAAGGACTAGTGCCACCGGTAACGCCTGCAGAAGTCCAAAATTGTCTTCGCCGCATGGAAAATCGGAAAGCTGTCGGAGCCGATGGAGTCCCCATCGAAGCCTGGAAGGCGATGGGCTCTCGTGGTGTGGGCATCTTAACCAACCTTTTTAACCGGACACTCCTCACCGGTACGATCCCGAACCAATGGAGGCTGAGTATCATTACTCCAGTCTTCAAAGGCAAGGGATCGGTGCAGGAGTGCGGTAACTACCGTGGAATAAAGGTCATGTCCCACACCATGAAGCTCTTCGAGAGGGTTATCGACTCTCGGATTCGGCAGGAGTGCACTGTCTCGGGATGTCAGTATGGGTTTTGCCCTGGACATGGGACCATGGACCCAGTTTTTGCCCTAAGGACTGTCGCGGAGAAATACAGGACGAAGAATACGCCTCTGCACTGCCTGTTTCTGGACTTGCAGAAGGCCTTCGACTGTATTCCTCGTGCGATAATCTGGTGGGCATTGCGATTCAAAAGGGTTCCAGAGGCCTATATTGACATCATCCAAGACATGTACCATGACTCCGATTCCGTAGTTCGGACCGCTGTTGGCGACACAAAACCTTTCCCCATCACCGTTGGGGTGCACCAAGGATCCGTCCTTAGTCCGTTTCTGTTCAGCGTGGTATTAGACGTATTGTCAGACAGCATCAGAAACTCACATGAGCAGCCCCCGTGGTTGCTCATGTATGCTGATGATATCGCGCTGACAGATTCAGACAGGGGTAGGCTGGTGCAACGCGTGAAGGCGTGGAAGGAGTCGCTCGAGAACGGTGGTCTGAAGCTCAATGTGGCGAAGACCGAGTACTTGGCCTGTAACTCCACAGATCCCACACCCGTACGCATAGGCGGTGACACGGTCGAGCGCACGGACCGAGTAAAATACTTGGGATCTGTATTAAACGCGTCTGGTGACATCGATTACGACGTCAAGGCACGCATTGCTGCCGCGTGGGCCAAATGGCGTGAGGTGACTGGTGTCATTTGTGACCCCAAGATGCCGGTAAAATTGAAGGGACAGGTCTATAAGACCATCATTAGGCCTGTCCTTTTATACGGCTGTGAAGCGTGGCCGGTGTTAGAGAGACACAAGCAAGAACTGCGTGTCACGGAGATGAATATGCTGCGGTGGATGTGTGGAGTGACGCGGAAGGACCGCGTTAGGAACTCCCGCATTCGCGGCAGTCTTCATGTCCGTGACATTGCGGATAAATTGCAGGAGTGTCGGCTCCGTTGGTACGGCCACGTTTTGCGGCAACCGGATGATTACGTGGGAAACAAATGTCTGGCCATGCCGCCTCCGCCGGGCCCCGGCAGGAGAGGTAGACCCAAAAAGTGCTGGCTTGACGTCGTAAGGGGTGACATGCGTGCTAATGGGCTCACTACCAGGGATGCTGAAGACCGTGCGAAGTGGAGTAGAAAAAGTCGGAAAGCGGACCCCGGGCACCGAAGCGGAAGTTTGGGTTGCAACCGGGATGAACACTGAGATGATGATGATGATGATATTGATATTTTTAATAAAATTTATAGGGTGTCCACGCTTCGAGGTGCGTAAGCTCGGAATGACGCGGGGAGTGGCAAATGTCGTTCAAATTCACTCGTTCAACAGTCTCACGAACGTGAACGAGTGAACGGAACGTCACATCCCAGTTCTTACAAAAATTATGAGATATTTATAAGGAATGTAAAAGTAACAAAAAAAGGTTCAAGAACAAACATGGCGTTTTTCTGAACAAATTGTTCATCGACGACAAACCGGATGAATTCAAAAGAGATGCTACAGACTGTGCGGCACCGAGTGTGGTATGCAATGCAACTTCTGAAATCAACCAGTGATCCTAGTCTAAGTTATAAACAAGATAAATATTTGTAAGAAAAGTAATAAATACGAGTATTTGTTTAAAGTTACCTAAACGAGCATCCGTGGTTTTCAAAAAAGTTTCAATGGTTACAAAACCCTTGACGCTCGAGGAAACTTTGGATGTTATTATTGATAGGAAACAAGTCCCACTTTTGAGCTTTTAAGGAGATAAAAATTAAAAATGAAAATCTGAAAAAATTTATTACTCGGTATTCACTGGCGATTTTCTGAAAATAAATATTAGAAAATGCCCAAATATGTTTTATCAGCCTATAATTATTTTAATAATTATTTTGGACAGTTGGGTTCGGTCAGCTCAGGCATCCACGCGCCTCGCGAAGTTGAGGTAAAGCGGGCGGAGCTGTGGTGGAGTGGAAGGAGCGCCTCGCGCACCCCAGCGCGGGCCTCGCCACCATCGAAGCGGTGAGGCCCGTCCTGGCCGAATGGTTGGAAAGGCGCCACGGCGCCCTGACCTTCCGCCTGACGCATGTCCTCTCGGGGCACGGTTGCTTCGGGAGGTACCTGTATCGCATAGGGCGGGAAATAACGTCGGGGTGCCACCACTGTGGCGCGGGCGACGAGGAGGACACGGTGAACCACACTGTCACCGTGTGCCCTGCGTGGCGCGAGGAGCGCCGCGCCCTCGTCGCCCAAATCGGCGTGGACCTGTCGCTCCCGGCCCTGGTTCTGTCCACGGTCGGGGGCGATCCTGGATGGACGGCCGTCGCCTCCTTCTACGAGGCAGTCATGTCCGCAAAGGAGGCGGCGGAGCGGGAGCGGGAGTCGACCACCACACTCCCCTCCCGCCAACGCAGGCCACGTCGGCGGCGCCGGAGGGCAAATAACGACCTCCGGCCGCCGTAAAAAGCGGCCGCGGGCGGCCCCTCGCGGGAGGATCCACCGCCCGCACCATTGCCGCGAGGGTGAGGGCTGCGTGCTGTTCCGCGGCCCCCCTCAACTCCTAGAGTTGTTAGGAGAGCGCCGGGGGGACGAAATCCTGACCCCCTGGCGCCAACACTTTAGAAGGGGCCCGCCTCAAGACAAAGGGCGGGCCGGCGCCGGCCCGGGCCACGAGATCGGCAGGCCATATATCCGTGGGCCCGGGCGTAGGCGATAGGAGAACAGCGGGGTTTTTTAGTAGGTAGTCGGATGGCCAAACATCTTTCCCGGAGTCCCACATATCCCTCGGTCCCCCCGGGCCGGGGGAACCCGTCAAGAGAGGTTTTTCCCCGAGACCAAAAAAAAATGCAATGCCTGCTTTCTACTTGGATACTTTCTCAATCTCCTTTAAATGACAAAAGACTGTTCCATGAGATGAATCCATCCTTTCAGCGGTCTAATCCACTTTTAATTGTGGTTCTGACTCTACAAGATGTTTAAAGGACGTCGTTATTAAAATGCGCACGAAAGTTTTGATTGACCTAATTCTTATTACTTTTGAATTAGTGAAGAATTTGTTTCCTGTTTGTAATATTGTTCATTTCTTAAAGCTATAGGTATTCCAGATGTATGACAAAATTTTTGCAGTTTCAGTAATTTTATTAAATTTTACTTTAATTTCCACTGCGAGATAATATATAATAATGCATCCTGCTGAGCACGTTGGCGTTGCCTTATGGTTGTGATCATACCGAATTGAGCCAATAATAGTTTTTCCATAAAATATAGTTTAGATAGTTATTTTTTTCGTTTTATTTCATCTATGCAAATAAATTATTCAGGTATTTAATTTATTTCTACTATACGAGTATTAGTGTTTCATTGGTTTTACATTTGCTTGTCTTAGAAATATTTTGTCTTGTTGTTTGCTAAGGTTTAGTAAGGTCATATAATATTATATCTCTTGGCTAATATATATATAAATATTATTGAAATAAATGTTCTAAAATGACACATCCACAGCTTCAGCTTTTCCTATATCTGTAAGATTATAGACCGTTTACGCAGAAAAAATTATATTCTGCCCTATTCCCTACACACTAAGCTGCAATTTCCTCTGAATTATATATCCACAAAACATTAACGATTACACACACATAATTATTCGTAATCATAATAATAAATTTACTTTAGATCGTCAGCAATTTCAATTTATTGAGGAAATCAAAGTAATTACACCAACATGTGTTGCTGTTGAAAATAATTGCACTATGCAAAATGTATACTCTATACTCATAAGCATAAAGTATAATATAAAATGTACTTTAAATGATCAATCAAGTCATATTTTTCTGAAATTGTTGAAGCATAAGTAATTGTGTTTATTAAATGTTTTTAATAACTGTTTATTAATAAATTCTTTTCGTTATCAGATTGTGATGTTATTTCATTTTGAATATCATTCTAACAGTCCACTCAAAGTAATTTAATTATGTTTTATTTATAACAAGTAACATGCCCTATATTTTTCAACAGTAACATATTTATGGAGAAAATAGAAGATATGCTACGTGTTTGAAATTTTGTATAAATTATTATTACGATTTCATTAGACTGCTTTTTTATTTGAAAGCGAAAATACAATATAATTATATAACAATTATATAATTTATAGCTTTCAATACAAGTAGTAAGAAATACATCATGTACACAATACTATCCTGCCAGTCCCAATAGGAAGGAGTTAGGATGGAGAACCCCAGATATTCCCATGGTGAAAACCTGTTTAGCAAAGGATATCATATTGCTTACCCAAACTTATGTGAAGGTTTTATAACGAAAGCGGCGTGTTTACTTATAAAAAATATATTTGAATTTTAAGGCATATTGATCCTGAATATGGAGTTTATTTACGGAACAACCTTTTAAGCAATTGAATAATAATCAACTTTTCACGCTACGTAATATCAAAGAAAACAAGGCTAACCTTTGAAAAGCATTTGTATATAACGTACAATTGGTTATCTTAAGAACCAAAACAATTTCAAACAAAGCTATATGTATCTACGCCCACTCACCTCTATTTAAGTCAAAAAAATATTTTGGGCCTTTTTGAACTTTTTAGGGTACATATTTCAATCGTAGAAACAACTTTTTATGATTATGTATTAATTTAAATAACTTGAATAGCTGTTGTTTAAGTAGCTAAAGTAGATGAAGTTATTATTATTCCACTATATTATGACAAACAAAGTACAGGATTTCTTTGCATACGCTTAACACTTGCACATATTCAAAGCCACCTCTTTAGAACAACGCAGCCTCTTCAGGACAAGAAACCAAATTTTTCGTAGAGATGTGAAATTGCATAAAATTATCACCATGTACTTAAAATTATTGTTTTAAAACCATATGTAAACAGTGTAAAGAGAAACTACTTTGATCTCCATGTATGCATGCAAAATAGAACAGCTGATCGGTGTACATCTAAGACCCACTTGCACGCATAGTCGGGTTAAATAAATAAGTGTAGAGTTTAGACATTGCATTGGGAACATTGCAATGTCTATGCTTTCCTATTGTAACCCAACCAAAGATGAAGAACGAAACTTATATTATGTCTATCTCTTTTACACTACAGCATACTGTATATAGGCTTCCTTTTTTATCTCACAATGTATGACTTTTGAAGATTTTTGTTTTAACCGTATTGTATAGTGATAAAATAAACGAGTTTTTAAAGAATAATGGATAACAAACTACAAAATAGTATAGATAGGTACACAATATACAGCGCAACTTAACCTCAATTTATTTTGTCAATTAACATTACAGTTCACTAACCCTGTGTTAGCGATTTAACCTGTCCACATCGGTGGGCTAAGATATTTAAAAGTTTAACCATAGGGTTACTCCTAACTCTTAACCTTAAATAAATAATTTGTCTTGATGGCGCAAGATAAATTATTTATTTAACCCTGTGTTAGCAGTTAACACCGAGTTAATTAAGATAACCCAGGAACGTGCAAGTGGGCCTAAGTAAGATATTCGTGCACATGAGCACATAGCTTCAAATTCCACTATATAAATTACCGCTATTTTAATAAATAGCGGTAAATTATATTCCTTAATTCTAATTCTTCTCCTTCCTGCCCTTATCCCAAACTAAGTGGGGTCGACACAACTCTCTCCTTTTAATCTCCTCTATTAGTTGGCATCTGAACTTTCACACCTTTTTTGCCATATCTTCTTTTAGACAATCCATACAAACCTCCTTTCTTTGATCTACTTCTCCTTTCATACCTCATCATCGTCAGCCTATTGAAGTCCACTGCTGGACGTAGGCCTCTCCCAAGATATGCCAAAGAGCCCTATCTCCGGCTCGTTGCATCCAGTCCTTGCCAGCTCAGGTCTCGACGGCAAGTTATACTGTTCTGTTTTCTATATAACCTGCCGTACCGTATGAATGTGGTCTATGTTTCTATAGCCCTGCCGAAACTCAGCCTGCTCCAGTGGTTGAAATTCGTAAAGTCTTCTTGCGAGACGATTTGTGATGACCATGGAAAACAGCTTATAGACGTGGCTCTGGATTGAAAGAAGACGATAGTTTTTTAGTTAGGTCTTATTCCCCTTTTTATGGAACAATACTGCCACACTCCTGCTCCACGCTTCTGGAGTTCTCCCTTGGCTGATGACTAAAGAGTTCCTGCAGCTTCCTGAGTACATGCATTCCACCTGCCTTCAGAAGCTCGGTTGTTACTCCATCCTCACTAGAGGCTCTTCCAGGTTTAAACTGCCTTGCAGCCATAACAATCTTTAACATATAAGCGGCCATAATAATCTTCAACCTCAGAGAGAATCAATTAACATATAAGCGGCCATAATAATCTTCAACCTCAGAGAGAATCCGCGATTCTGAGGTAACAATTTCGCCGTCAGAGCTCTTATGTTTGGTCAAATTGCTTACCCCCACTTTGGAATTTCTCATTTATGCAGTCTGTGGTTTCCAGGGCCTTGAATATGCTTTCTAGAACCTTCTGAAAGCGGTCGGATCCATCAATGGCCTGGAGTCGATCAGGTCGGAGTGTAGACTTCATTAGGCGGATCCGCTCACGTTTGAGGTCTTTATTCAGAGAGCCTCGTAGAAGTTTATGATCAGTCCCGGTATTAAACCGATTGACCACTGAGACATCTCTAAATATATAACTTTTGTCCGCCATAATGAAATCGATCTCATTTTTGGTGACAGTGTCGGGGCTTCGCCATGTCCACTTCCTCTGGGACTTCTTATTAAAAAATGAGTTCATTAAATGAAGCCCTTCTTTTTTGAGGAAGTCGACCAACAGGGGGCAACCCCTGTGATTTCTGCATCCATAACCATGTGGCCCGTCTTTTGATTCGGTAACTCCCTGTACTCCCACTTTAGCATTAAAGTCTCCCATTACAACGTTGAACTGAGACTTTGAGGTATTACGTAAGGCTTTCGTTGTGTCTTCGTGTGTTTCTTCAATTTCTGCATCCGATGTGTTGATGTAACGTCGATGTCGACGTGATGACGTCGACAATGAAGTTGACGCAATCAATCAATCCTTTCATATCTATCCACTCGCATTTCTAGCATTTTCCTTGTTACATGACGTTCTTTCTCTGTGCATTATATGGCCATACCAAGCTAGCCTATTACTTTTCAGCTTCTCAATCACTGGCGCTACTTTCAAACTTCTCCTGATTTATTTATTTCTAATTTTATCCATTTTTGTAACCACACTCATCCATCTCAACATTCGCATCTCTGCTGCATGCAAATAAGTGTGGCGCGCATCGGTTCACATCGCTCCCCATAATATTTGATTGGGAAAATACCTTTAAGGGCGGACGCCACCCTCTGCTGTCTGGTAGAGCTCATACCGAAATCGCTCGCCACAGCAGTCGTAACCGCGTGCTAAGATGCCTTCATCCTTCCCCATTGTGTCCCAGGATTCCGATCCATACGATACGACAAGTCTTATTACGGTCTTATATATTTTACCTTTCAGCCTAAATAGCACTCGTGGATCGCAAATTGTTCCTGAGACCTATCACCATTTCATCCATCCTGCATTCACTCTGTTTTTCAT
This sequence comes from Malacosoma neustria, assembly GCA_963693495.1. NCBI lineage: Eukaryota > Metazoa > Arthropoda > Insecta > Lepidoptera > Lasiocampidae > Malacosoma > Malacosoma neustria. The sequence goes on along the minus strand of OY856378.1, from coordinate 21,074,049 downwards.
ATCTCGGCCTATCTCACCGAAGTTTTGGATTAATGATACGAGATATTTGCATTTACACTTTTGTCGTGAATTTTTTCTTTAAAGAAATATCCCAATACAGAACCCTTCGTAAATAAAATTCGTGCTTGGTTCGGTACTATTAATTTATATCTGATTTTATTACAAAAGTTCAGCACTGATTTTGAGGACAGTCAATCTTACTCTTTTAAATTAAATTTGGTTTACCGTGTGGCTTTTATAATTCGCAAATTATGATGAACAGTTATTTGTATTTACTAAATAAAGCTAAATTAAATACAGAACAAAGCACAAAGGTCTATTCAGTATCTGGATCTCGTCGCTTGCTACCATTATATTACTTTATATGCAATATAACAAGTAGTAATATCGCACGTAAATATATTCCAAATATAAATTATTATATAAATATGTTTATATTCAAGTAAATATAAAACATTAAAACCACTTCAATTTGGGGTCTACTGTTAAGTATTTCCACAACACTTCATTTTGTTGATTTGAAATGGGTTTCGAATTAACATAAATCTCTAGTACAAGTTGTCTTTAGAAATGTTAAAGACAAATTGTACTTACTATATATACTTCACAAATACCAAATTCGTTAAATACTACTCGTAGCGAGGAAGCTAAGCGAACGTGCTCGCTAAGTATACCGTAGCCGATGCTACGCTATACCGTAGCATGGTTACATTTATGAACTATTATTATTACGCTACGAAGGTGCTACAAGTATTAAAAAGTATAGCAAATATGTAAATAATTTAAATGTATTCTTTACTTGTACACAAAACAGAGCTAATCAAAGGGCTCCAATAAGCTTCGGCACCTTAATCAACCTGAGCTGCCGTTTGGTATTATCTGCTTAAGAAGTCAAATATCAATAGAGATGTTACTAGTATTATTAATTGCAATAACTTTATATTGTAATTGTTCAAACACTTGGAACTGTGTAAGGTCTTTTAACAAAACGTGTAGCTGCCAACTAACAGTGAAAATGGGGAGCGTTTCATTTAGAGCAAATTGTAGAAGCACCGCGGCTACTATATTGCTGTAAAATAAATGGTGATGAGCGGTATCTATAGGCCATTTTTGCTGTTTGTGGGAACACAACATATTTATTTTAATTGTATCAATATACTGCAATTTTCACACACCTTCTAGTCCCAAATTAAGTAACAAAAAGTTAGTGATATGGGTATTAGGCAACTGATAAGGTACTTAAATACTTTCTTTTTATAAATAATTGCATTCTATACATAAATATGCCGGATTTGAGATAAAATCGAATTTTCTTACACTCCGACCCAAAGTAGACTTCGGCCATCAAACAATTAGTTGTATAAGTCAAAACAAGTGTTATGTGTTTTCATTTAATGCAAAGACAAGCATAATATTCTTTAAAATAAAAAAAATTCTTTATTGCTGTAGGACAGCAAACAGGCTGACGGCCCGCTTAAAATTTAGCAGTTATCGTCGCCTATGGGTGTTTGCAATGCCAGTGGCATTGCGAACACGCCGCTGTTACATAAGGGTACAGGAACTTGGGTCACTAATGTTGGAACACAATATAAGGTTATTATGGCAGCATACTTAAGACCTAAGGTGGTCGTCATCCAGACGGGCTTGGGGCCCTACCACGTAGCTAGGGTGAGTTGTTTTGTCGCCTTTTACGACAGGCCGACTCCGGCCGCAGAGGTTAGTATTCTTTCTCCGCCCCTGCACGGATAAAACATTATTATTAACAAATCACTTTCACACTAAAATCATATAAACATGCATACAGAATTGCCATCACTTAAAGCGATTCTAACATATACATATACTTTTGAGTTTAATTGATATAATGTAAATACTATACTGTCTAATTGAAAATTAGAAGGTTGAAATTTGCTACGCACACTCCGCCGCGCGAACCCCTGCAACAAGGTAATGTGAGACTCCTCATGCAATGCGCTCGTGCATTACTGTCTTTTAGGAAACGCACGTCACTAGTATAACCACTTAATCCACCTCGGTGTTCCTTCGTTCGCCTTAAGTGCCGTGGCCGCGGAACATTACGTTAATATAGCCGCATCCTCTCGTCCACACGCGGGCTTCTTCAAATCTGGGAGAGTTCAAAGGTACCCAGTATCTTCATTCACATACAGGGTAAGTAACTGGGCATGAAACACTTAGAATTAAAGCAGTATTCATTTACAGATGTAATTATTATAAAAATTAAAGTCTTAACTATAAATTCGTCTCGATTAAGTTGCAGTCCATTCTCATTAGCTAGCCGCATGTAGCGCGTGGCTTGGAACAATACAACGAACGCCTCGCTCATTACCGAACCAACTTTACGCTTTACCTAAGATGTTTTAATATGTGTATATATGTTTTATAGGTGTTGGTTCCGACACTCATGTACGGAAGTGAAAGTTGGGTATGGCAGAAGAAACATGAAAGCAGAATAAATGCAGTTGAGATGAGAGCGTTAAGAAGTACGATAGCACTTAAACTGAGTGACAGGATAAGAAATAGTGAGATAAGGAAACGTTGTGGTCTGAAAGAAGATGTAGTGACAAAAATTGAGAAAGGTATGCTGAGATGGTTTGGCCATGTCGAGAGAATGAATGTAGAACGATTGACGAAAAAAATGTATAAGGCGAGTGTGAATGGAAGTGTTGGAAGGGGTAGACCTAGGCGGACGTTTTGAGACCAGATCAGGGACGGCTTGAAAAAAAGGCCAGGTCAAGAGTACCCTAAACCAAAGGGCATGTATGAAGGGAATAATGAAAGTGGACGAAGCGAAACAAGTATGTAAGGATCGTAGCAAATGGAAAGAAGTGGTCTCTGCCTACCCCTACGGGAAAGAGGAGTGATTATATGTATGTATGTATGTAGATATATTTAACATTTACTATTGATAACTAAATTTTGTTTATTGCTGTAGAACAACAGATCAATTTAATAGAAAGCAGTTACCGTCGCTTATAGATGTTTGCGACGGTACACGATACTAACACGTACGTGCGCGTAAGTAAAATGGAATGTGGGTCACTTATGCCGAAATACAAATGGTTATTGTGATGGTATATTTAAAGTCCATGCTGTACCATGTTACCACTTAGCTGAGGGTGTTTTGTCACCTTTTACGGCATTGACCCTTAGTCAGCATTTTTATTATTTGTTATTATTAGAAATCATGAATAGACTGACATGAATATGGACCCAATATGGCAACTATCGCCCATTTCAAATTCTAAGTACACTCAGGGCCTCATGTCATAGCTTTAGCTTTTTAAGGTATTATAAATATTAGTTTATGTAGCTACTACAATAAAAATAACGACTAATCACAGCTAATAAGTCGTGATGCAACCGATATATTTATTGTTTTTTGTACGGATATTTTTTATATTTATTATCTTTCCAAAAATAAACAATTTACATTTCAATACTGTAAATTGAACTCCGTGCCGTAACGGTTTCCCCGTGTCAGAATACTTATCAAAGTCCCGAGTTCAGCCATCGTCCGTAGTCTGATTGTTTGTGTATAATATACATATGTATATGTTTGTATATAAATAGAAGATCACTTCTCTAGTACTCCTTTTTTTTGTCTCGAGGAAAAACCTCTATTGACGGGTTCCCCCGGCCCGGGGGGACCGAGGGATATGTGGGACTCCGGGAAAGATGTTTGGCCATCCGACTACCCACTAAAAAACCCCGCTGTTCTCCTATCGCCTACGCCCGGGCCCACGGATATATGGCCTGCCGATCTCGTGGCCCGGGCCGTTCTCTAGTACTCCTAACACAAGCGCTTACTTTGAGAGTAGATAAGTAGTAAATCTTATTTTACTAAAGTAGTTAACTACATATAGCTTAATAATTTTTGGTACTAGGACATTAAGAATTAATGAGTATATTTCTTGATGAACTGTATTTAAAAAACTCTCACTCGAAGCTTGCAGAATCGTCAAAACTTACCCGTTATTTCAAAATGGGAACATGTTAAACAAAGAAACTTTGCTTTTAGAATAAATAATGAAATATATTTCTTGTATAGGAAGAGGAATAATATTTACTGGAAGTCTCGAATTATGTTGTTAAGTTTAATTTTTGTGATCAGTCCACCGAAAAAATTCAGCATGAGTATGGTATGGTATGGAATCTCGACCCTAGAACGAACGAAAATTACAACGCAATATGTGTTATTACAATGTCATGACAAATTAAAATTTAAAAATTAATTATAAAACAACAAATATTTTTGATGAGTAATTTTTTTTTAATACTGTAGGAGACATGCTGACGGCCCGCTTAGATTTAGTACCGTCGCCTATGTGTGTTTGCAATGCCAGTGGCATCGCGAACACGCTACTGTCCCTTATGGATACAAGAACTTGGGTCACTAATGCCGAAACACAATACAGGGTTATTATGGCGGCATACTTAAGACCAAAAGTGGTCGCCATCCAGACGGGTTTGAGGCCCTACCACGTAGCTAGGGTGGGTTGTTTTGTCGCATTTTACAACAGGCCGACACCGGCCGCAGAAGTTAGTATTCTTTCTCCGCCCCTGCATGGATTAAAAAAAATATACGTTACTACGTACCTTGGAAACCAAGCTAGAGGTCACGGTTTTGAATCCTACGATTGCATGTACCGCTTACGAAAGTTTTCTCGTCTAATATAATATTATTACTACATATCGACGGTGATGGAAAGCATCGTGAGGAAAACAGTTTTTTTAAGGTTTTTTTTTAAATGTAGATAGTCGTATGTTTGACCGCGATCTCACCTGATGTTAAGCGACAACTCATACAAAGGCCTATAATGTCTCACACACCTTTCATCAGATTTATAATCAAGAGTTGTAAAAAGTCTCAAACTGCTTACTTTTCCATCTACTTTACAGGTAACTGGAAATGTAAGGTAGTCAATATTTTCTTTCGGTTTTAGAATTCCGGTGACAATTGTGTCTTTAAAAACCAAATATATCTCTTTTATTTAAATAAAGCAACAAAATTATTGAGTTCTCTTTTCTAATAATATTTTATATTGTATACATTTTTTGTTTAGCTACGCTTTAATTTGTTTGTTTTTGTTCAATCCTTGCATAAAGGCTAGTTGAAATCTCGCTTCCTGATTTTTGTTATCTACCCTCACTTTCGGTAAGGTAAATGATGAAAGCAAGCGTGAGCCTGCAAACGCGCGGGGCGGTTGACGTTCGACCTCCCTAAACACTTGTCTCTGCACCGTACGCAATTAGCTTCAATTACTACAAATTAACTCTCATTGGCCGTGCCATAACATTATGTGTTCAGTGTCAGTTATTGCTATGTAAAACGTCCTCCGTGAGCGGACCTGAACCAAACGGAAGGCATCACATATCTCTAACCACCGTTCTTTTCCCTCCCCCTCTCATACAGTCCACTGCTCTCAAGCTATCCTTCTCATCTATTGTACGGTGCACTCTCGGTCCGTGACTGGCATCGTACAGTTCCCAAATCCTTATTCTATATCTATAAAAATCTTGTGTCACGATGTATGTTGCCAATAAACTTCAAAACTACTGAACCGATTTCAATCAAATTTCAGATGTACCCGTATTTTGGTCTAACTTACTAGATAGGATAGTTATCATCTCAATTATTCGCTTATGTCGTGAATGTAAACGAATAAAATGTATCAATTAAAAGTTTCTTAAGCAAGTGTTTTTACTGTTTAGTTTTATGAAATTCTCATAGATGGCGGTGTACGTTGATTCATCGATAAAATTCTTCAATATTGTTTGACATCTAGGTTGCAAATACACCCAATAGATGGCGCTGTGTTTTGTTTCTTAGAATATAAATTCTATTACTATATGGCGGTACGAAGTTCGCCGGGTCAGCTAGTTATTATTTAGATTTTTAAGTTTGTCGCGTCTCCGTTATATCACTCCATGGACTCAGCGGAAGATCAGTGCTGGTTGTACACAAAACTATAAGAGCACATACTATGCTATGTCCCAATAAGAGCTTCATTAATTCAGCGTGTGCTTAACTAAAAAGCGTATAAAACTATGTCTTAAATAAACTTTTTCTTTCTTTCCATTTAAATATATTTCTACGTGGTCAATAGTGTGTTCATGGTGCCTCTGACATCACAACCACCCTTATGCGACAGTAATCGTTTATTATTAAGTAGACCGTACTGCTCTTCATAGCATCTTTTAGAAAGCAGTTATTGCAAAAGCTATGCAGTATTTTATCACGTAAGTATCATACTCATACTTATCAATCTCATGGTACCAAATGAAAATTTTGGATGCCATTAGAATATAACTTAGAATAGCAAACAGATAGATAACTATATGTTGATAGATGGTATCAACATTGGAAATATTCTTATCATGCTTTTAGTATTCAACTTTATATCCTTAATAGTATTTGAAGCGACGGACTGTTGCAAATCTCATGTATCTTATTCCACGTCATAAGGATACATGAAATAAACATTGTAGAAACCTTTCAAAAGAGGAGTACAGCTCCAGGAAATGTAGAGAAATGCAGTCTCCCCGCTCTACCCCTGACATGTGGATAATCCTCTCCTAGGAGGATTTGTATCTAGTGGCATCACATAAACAAAGGCATTGTGTTCATTATGCCTATGTTTACAGAAAATAGTAATTTTAGTAATGAATAGGAGCAGTGTAAACTTCACTAATATTTTTAAGGTTAAGTCACTTTTACAAAGTTATCAGTGCAGAAATTTAATAATTACAGAGCGTAAACCTTCTATACGGGCAGATTAATTTATAAATTATGTTATAGCATTGTCTTTCAATTTGACCTACTTCAAGCTATTTTGAGTTTAAATTTCCCAAAGTTTAAATGGAATTTAGGCGACAATGCACAATTTTAACTTTGTCCAAACTGTTCCAGTCTTTTTATTTTAGAATATGTTTTTTTATAAAATATAAATAGAAAAAACTCTTTCTCTTCTTGTCTAGTATCTGTATGTTATACTTGTATTACCGTTAAGTAAATTATTATAAAATGTCATTTTTTATTGCTGTAGGACAACGAACAGGCTGACGGCCCACTTAGAATTTAGCAGTTACCGTCGCCTATGGCTGTTTACAACGCCAGTGGCATCGCGAACACGCTGCTGTCCTATAAGGGTATACTGGAACTTGTGTCACCAATGCCGGAACACAACACAAGGTTATTATGGCGGCATACTTAAGACCAAAGGTGGTCGCCATCCAGACGGGCTTGAGGCCCTACCACGTAGCTAGGGTGCGTTAACCCCGGCCGCAGAGGTAAGTATTCTTTTTCCACCCCTTCACGGATAAAATATCATATAACACATGTTTTACCTCTTTTTAAAATACAGAAGTTACGCTTACTTAATCTGATTTGTGATAATCGTGTTGAGGGCAATACTAAGCCGCACTGCAACAAATGCCTTATTTTTGTAATCTCTTACAAGTGTGATGAAAGAAACACACGCATGCCAAATTTCCATACTAAACGAAACACGTAGAATATTTCGGATAACAGATAAGAAAATTTCCGCATTGCGGTCTTGAATTTAATCATTTGAGTTAAATAAACAAAATTGTATGCCAAACAGTATGTATAAGTTAACTATTTTATCATCTTTACTTTTTAACGTTCTTCCATGAGTCTTCTTTCCCTTGGCCAAAGAAACTCAAGAAAATAAATAAATAGTTGGTAATTTTGATTTCAATTTTGATCCTTCTACCCTTCTGACAGACCTAGGCGTTACTTTTTAGAATTAAAACTACCAGGCTGCTACATATAGTTATATTCCAAAATAATTATGGTAGTTATTTATTAAAAAATTAATTAAACAAAATTTCTTTAAAAGTAATTTAAAGTAGGTAGGTCGGGATTTGAAAATAGATTATCCCAACGCTCATCAATGCAACCACTGGCCTGTGTTTTAGATGTCCGGTAGATTCGGCGACGAAGAAGAAGAATCTTGGCGGCCGGTATACGGCACGTACGGTTGTTCCACACGGCGGGCTATAGACCCCCAACCGGAGGCACACGACACGTGCCGTCGATACGTCCTTAAGTTGGATTATAGGACCCGTTCTAGGCCTGGATCCTGGAATTCAGCGTTACTCAGTCTTAAGATGTGTCCCTTCTTTATTGACTGAATGCCAGCAATAGAAAAGGTGACTTACAATATAAAGTATAACACAACATAAAAAATACACAGTTATTTCGTATAAAGATTGATTGGAATACAATTAAAAATTAGAAGTTATATAACATTAAAAACAGTGTATATGTAGCACTCATCCAATTAGTAGTACCAATTACTCGAATAATGATCGGATTTTGCACAATCAGAACAAAATAGATTGATATTTTAAACAGAATTGAAGTCGTGTCCGCGCTTTGAGATGCGTAGGCTCCGAATGACGCGGTGAGTAGCGAGTGTCGTTCAAATTCACTCGTTCAACGGTCGTCCGAATGTGAACGAGTGAACGGATCATTACACCCTGAAAACCAATAGCCCCCACTGTTGATGAAGTCGAATATTGAGAGAATCTTGCCTGCTGAGCCACTAATACGAACCTTTTAACCGTATTTTTGTGTATTTTTTATTTATCGCAAATTCAAAATACTAAAAATATTAAAAAAAATATTATCTAATTATAATTCCACATCAAATTTTACCCAATGAGACACTCTAGAAAATAGAAATAAAAAACTTGCAGAACTATATTACATCAGAAAACATAACTTTGTTCAACAGTAAACATAAACTTATATATATAATACCCTACGAGTTAATGTTCACACTCACAATTCTGTATAACATCCGTGCAGACTTTATTAAATTATTAGAGGTTCATGATATTATCATTTAATTCACACGCACAGGCCACCAGAAATAAAAATTAAGCCCCATAGTATCTAATTTTATTTAGCTTTAGATTTTAATAATAATAATATATATAAACAAATCCACTCACAATTAGCACTTAAATATAACCTATTAAATAAAACAGAACCATACCACAAATATAAACCTACAAGTGTACTCAACAATGAGTCAGTAAAATTGTACTGGGACCGAGACATCATTACCGACAAAACCACCATAAATAATAGACCGAATATCACACTAACACTAAAAGATAGAAAAATTACATACTTAATAGATATTGCAATACCGAATTCTGAAAATGTAAGAAAAAAATACACTGAGAAAATACAAAAATATATACCACTAGCAGATGAAATACGACAAATGTGGCATCAACACACCGTTAAAATTATACCCATAATAATTTCATCTACCGGACTCATTCCAAAATCATTACACACATCGCTCTCAGAACTAGATCTTAATAAATATTCATACATCACTTTACAAAAATCTGTAATAATCGACACCTGTTCCATAGTGCGACGATTCCTTACATCCACTACTCAAACCCCTGCAACACTACACAATGAACCAACTCACTTGGCGTAAGCCCGTGCTAGGTTCACATTTACCAGCATTAGCTGAGAAAAAAAAAATAATAAAAGAATAAAGAATTTTTGGATAGAATGGTAATGATAAGTAGATCATATAAAACAAAATTAACAACTCTGACAGCTGACTCCAAATTAAAAGCTTCAAAAAATCGCAAGATCGCATTATAGAAAAAAATTAACGGTTTGGTTTTGGTTAGTCCCTAATTCCAAAAAAAAAATAGATCGCAATGTTAACTCCCTAAAATAGGAGCACTTTGTACTATTAATGAAATATATTTTATAATACCTTAATCCATTATAGGACGACAATTTTAAAGGCATGCTTTTAGAAAGTATTGAAAATAAAAATAAAACTTCCAAAATATATTATTTATTTGACATAATTCAATAAATATATTATTACAATTTTAAGTTTTTATTTAATGACTAGAATTAGCAGTACAAATTTATTCAAATCAATGTTTAATATTAATAAAACCAAAATATGAAATAATTTCACTAACTTTAAAAAAAATATATACAATATATATATTTTTAAATAATACTTTCAAGATTGTCAGATCGTATGATTAATTTATGGCGAGTGGGGTATTGTAGTTATAGTACCTAGCCTGACTACGCCACTGCGCCCGCAATCTGGATGGAACCCATCATACCCAGTATCAGTAGCATTGTTCCAAACTCATTTATATTAAAAATTTTTATATATTTACATTAATACCGAGGCGAATTTCTACAATTATCATTTAGCAACATCTATGCATCATATGTCAAATAATCTATAATCATGTCATATCATGGTCTTTGGTTTCCAAATAATTTAGAAGTCTTATCCACTCTTTGGAAACAACTTTTTAAGACGTAAGCAAGGATACTGGATAACTCTAAGCGAATATTTTAATGTCTATTTTATCGAAAACTATTAATGCATTAGAGCACAATGCTCTAATTTATAATATCATATAAACATACGTATACGGAGCATTTTTTTTTCAAAACTTCCAACAAGATAAAGATCTTATTTTAGTGTATAGGGACAAAAATGTTGTTATTTCATTGACTATAAAGAGTTTATTGTCAAATATTCTCATTTTTACTGTACCACAATATTATACAAGTACTAAACAACGTTAGCCCTATTTAAGCATATATTTATTGTCTATGATCAATAATTGAAGAATATTTATTTTTATCTAGATTCAAATATGATTGGTATTTTAAGATTCTAACTCAATTCAAGTTTAGTAGATACTAAATTTCGCAATTTCTATTGCGAGAAAGTTGTTAAAACTCCTAAACCAGTATAATCTCGATTTAAAAAACATCCGTATATCATTTCTTTCCCAACAAATCATCCAACAAATCTTGGTTGGTCATGTTCGCATCAGCCAGTAAACTAGTTCTGGAATCTCTAGAACCTCGTTTGCCTGAAATTGATCTCTTCCTCGAAGGCACTTCACTAAACACTTGATCAGACAACGTTTTAAAGTTATTATTTAACTCATTTATAGCAAACTTAGGTATTTCTTGGTCACCATTAACAAATTCATTTATTTTATCGACAACTTGCAATTGTTCTATTAGCTTATCATTCTCAAATCTTGAATGATTGTATTGCTCGACATGTTTTTCAATCACTTTACTACTATTTTCAATGTCTTGAATTATATCTTTGCAATATTTCTCTATAGGTTTTCCTGATAATCTTTTTTCTATAGTACTGCTTTCATCTTGAAGTTTTGAGTCATCTGCGTTCGATATTGCAGAAACTAAGGTGGTTTCTTCGATATTTTCATAGAATGATACAGTAGAATTTCTACGTCCTCTTGACCTTGGCCTATCTTCCTCAATTACTTCTTCGATAGATTCCTCAGTTGACCTTCTTCTCAGAGCACTAGTTTTCTTAGGTGGATGCTCTTCGCTTTTTATCTTGTTCAGCAGATCAGTTTTCATAACCTCTATTTTCTTTTGTAATTCTTCAGGATTATTTAAATCTAATTCATCGTCGAATATAGCTAAGTCAGCCATGCCATCTTGCACAGTTTTAGCTAATTCTACTATATCATCTGATCCTTTAGAATTTTTTCTAGTCTGATTAGATGGTGTAGATCGAGTGCTTGTACTATTTGTACGACTTCTAGCATATCTTGATCTTGGTTCAATCGACGACGAAGTTTCTTCATCATGAGATAGCGAACTACTAATACTACGAGAGTTTTCGCACAATTTAGCTAAAATGGTTTGATCAACCTGTAAAATAAATAACAATTATTATATAGTGTGATTTAGTATTATAATGTCAGATGATGAAACAGCATTTACTGAATGATATTCCCATATAGATGAGAAAACATCTATGTATTTATTTTTTTCAAAACTAGGTACAAAATTCTAATATAGAAATTAAAACAAGTTTGAAATATTAATTAAAACATTTTAACTCGTCAAAAGTAATTAATAGACAATAATATACTAAGTAACACACCTGTCCGTAATACCCATTATTTGCTAAATTAAGATTGGAAACATGACTAACATTTATCCTCTCCTCATGTGATCTAGCAACAGCTGTGTCAGGGGCTGATTTGGTCTTGCTTGGAGGACGGTAAGTGTTACCATTTATATTGGATTTAGTTGGGGACTTGAGTGTACGACTTGCTGTTGTACTGAGCATTCGTTCTTTCATCTGAAAGAAATAAGAATAAGAAAGTTTTTGTTTACTAACGCTAAGAATCATGTGTTTTTGATTAACACCGGTAGCATTTTTAAAGCTATAAAACCTGGGTTCTAAACTCGAAGATAAATTATTGGCGGACCAATTTTGGCTTTTACGTAGGAAGGAAGAAATCCTACGCAGGGAAAAGAAAAAGTTTCTTACTTTATTCAACAAGCACAAGCAGTGAAGTTCCAAAATATATTTTCTATTCCATTTTCTACAAAAACTATCACTTCAAAGCACTTGGTAACTCAGCTGACTATGAATACAAAACTTCTACGCTTTTGGTGTTGAACCAAATAAGGCCTCCTTTTTAATGGCATCCTAGGAATAAGATAAGGTAGTCCTGATCTTCTCATTAAAAGAGATAATTCTATAAATATTTCTAACACATAAAGCGAAACAACGTAAATAATTACTTCAATAATAGTAGACAGCTTATCAGCATTACTTATCGCCAAATCTAAGTCATGTCTGGTATCCTTGTGCTTAGCGATTTCATTTTGAAGCTGATGCTTAAAATTCTTAGCCTCCAAAGCTATGCGTCTTTGCAACATAGTTATAGTCTCATTTTGTTGCTGTACTTTCACTGACAGTTCTGTCACTTGATTTTGTAGTTTCTCTCGTTCTAAGAGATTCCTAAAAATTTACATACAACCTTATTATTGTCAAGAGATTTTAATTATTCATAGCTGAATCTGAAGACAGATGTCAGATCTATGTGTTAACATTTATGGCATTACATACGGCTGGTTTCGATTGAAATGGAGTAGAACATGAAGGACATATATTGGTCGTTCCAATTCGTCTCTACATATCGTACATATCTTGCGTCTTAAGAAGTAACAAGTTAAATGGAATAGAATTTTTGCACATATGCCAATGTATAAAAGCTCTTAGTGTACTCTTATGTACATTTTTTTGAAAATAACGTTGACAACTTAGGTTTACTAGTAAATTCAAGTGAAAGCAATAAAATACTTTTAAATTTCAACTTCCGAGGTCAATTTTAGAAGTAATGACCAGATGTCTAAAAATGCTTTGTGGTTTAAACCGTTAGATCTATGTAATAAAAGAATTGGCAGGAGCTGGCATTAAAATCTCACCTGTCCTTGCTTAACTCCAGCAAATGTTGATGCTCGTCTTTCAACTGCTGAAACTGCATGTCTTTCTCTTTCAGCTTCTGGGTGACTTCTTTGAACTGCTGTTTCAGTTGTTTGAACTTGGATTGTTGGATTCTCATTTCTTCGTTATGAGAGCTCAGAACTTGCGGTAGTTCAGCATTTGAATTTTCATATCTAATCAATAGAAAAAATCTATCGCGTATAACGAAAGTGGTACTATAATGAGTGCATGAGCCCCTAAATATTCAGTATCTAGTACTTCAGGTAGGACACTTCAGTATCTCTCGATATTAGACTAGTACTTTCGAGAGAGGATGAAAGGATAATAAGCTTGTCCAAGACTGTACATACGAACAATAATCATATTAACGTTAAAATTTGTAATTATTTATTTATTTTCCACCATCTTTTTTTATTGATGTGGGACACCAATAAAAATACTGACGACCCATTTAGTAATTAACGGTTACAGTCGCCTGTGGATGTTTTCGACGCCATGTGCACCGCTAGTACGATGCCGTCCGCGTAGGGACACTGGAATTGGTTGGTTGCCATCCAGAAGAGCTTGAATCCCTACCTAGCCAGGGTTGTTTAATTTACTTTTACGGCGGAGTAATGTCTTCACTGAGCGTTTAAATTCGATATCATTTCGGAATCTCTGGTTTTTTTTATAGCTTGAGTTCAGCTGACAGACAAACGGCCCACCTTGGCAAGTGGTCACCGTCGTCTATGGACGTTTGCAGCACCAGAGGCACTACCAACGCGCTGCCGGTCTCGAAGAAATTTTATAGCGCCTTTTTTGAAGAACCCCATATCATACCGCGCTGAGAAAACCTCAGCCGGAAGCTCATTCCAGATCCTGAGAGTACGCAACATGAACGTTCTGGAGAACCGTTTCGTACAAGAAAGAAGAGGCTCCAAGAAATGGGGAGGAACACCCAGCCGATGCCGGGCAGTGCGGTGGTAGAAAGACGATGAGGGCACCATCCTAAATAGTTCTTCAGAACACTCCCCGTTGTACAGACGGTAGAATACGCAAAGAGACGCAGTCTCTCCAAAGTCCAAGCGTGGTTTACTTATTGTGGCATAAACAATTCGATAAACAGGTGAAATAGAGTTAGTTTTCATTATTCCTTCTTTGAAAAGATAAAACGGAATGTTGCTTAATTACTAGAAAAACGTAAGTCCTTTTTTCATCTTTCAAAACACAAAGAAATGTATTTTACAAATTAAGTCAACCAAAAACCTTATCAGTTGCATATTCGATTATTACAGCTTTAAATATAATTCTCAACGTGAACTTGCACAATTATTAATGATTTATGAACGAATATTAATTAAGGGGACGTTTTGAATTATTAAAAGATAAAGTTACAATTCAAATACACCCTCTAATTATTTTGAAATTAATTTTACATTGAAAATTTAGAGCCCAATTAATCGGGAGAGGAGTTTGCATGTAAAATTAATTCATTATGAATTTCTAACCTTTGTAATGCGATCTCTTGTTTCTTTTGAACAGCTCGGAGTATTCGGTTTTCGTTACTCAGTTCCTGAAAAATATAAAATAATACTTATATGTTATATTAAAATGTAATACTTATATACTCGTATATATATTAAGTATAAAATTACTGTGAATGTCCGATATATGTTAATATTGTTACGGGTTGTGGGTACCGGGATTGGAAGAAAATACCAGTTGAAGAGTAAATGCCTTTATCTAATAATAAAAATTACAATTAACACAGAATTCACCTCTTTAGATGACGCACACGCTTCTCTCGATACACTCGTGTTTCGATCCGTCCGGCCGACGTTCCAATCTCTCGTGACGAAGTAGTGTTCCAGGTTCGCTGTCTCAGTGCTTCGCCGTATCCTTGTCGCACAGTCTCAAAGTCCTTTCGATTCCTTTACTCTCTTTACCTTGTTTCGTGTTTCGTTTCGCTAGCCCGTGCCACAAGCTAACAAGTATTCCCGTCTTTGCTATTTACTTCTAGAAACTATATCTATCTCGCTCTAACACTTTTTTGGTCGTATATCTCCGTCCTGTTTTTGTGTTCCTTTATTTCTACAAGTTTATGGAACATTCTACGGCGATATTGTTAAGGCACAGCATACACTCTGTACACTTAAGGGGAAGAAATTCCACTACGTATATTGGTTACAATATTTATATGTGATGCTGATTGGTCATAGTATGATAAAAAAATATAATTATATATTGGAACGCATAGCTCAAGAATATTGACGAGCGTTTTGTCATTCATCATTTGTGAATTGCATATGTCGGTACTTTTTTTTTAGTTAATACATAAATCTAAGCATCCCATCTAGTTCCCGTTTTATTTATCCTAATTCCTTGCAATCGATCTTCATCGATATTCACCAAAAGTAAAATTCAGTTAATATCTGACAAAAACCAGGAGATTTTAACCTACCTACACGAATGTGTTTTCTTATCTACTTATTGGGGCATAATCCTTAAACGTTAAGACGTCTTATGGCATATACTGTTGTACATTTTATCACACAGTATATAATTTTTTTATTGCTGTAGAACAGCAAACAGACTGACGACCTACTTAGAATTGAGTAGTTACTGCCGCTTATGGGTGCTTATCGCCTTTTACGACAGGCCGACCCCGGCCGCAGAAGTTAGTATTCTTTATCTTTCCCGGCACGGAAAAAAATATTATTCAATTAAACAGAAGGCTGTATTTAAGGTCTCCGAAATACAAAAATTTGAATCAAATGTGTCTGCTTCCTAATACATTCAAGTAATACTTTTTATACTAATTAGGTGTTCGAGAAGAGAACTTAAGTTCCAATCATAGTTACTTGAAATGCTAAAGGAACTCAAAGGTAATGACGAATATTCGAGAGCATTAAAACAACCTATAACGTTCTACAGCTCGGCTTAGACCTGGAAGGAACGTACTGTATACCCGCAACGCTTGTACAAAGTGTATTAGCATATTGTATTCGAAAGTAATATTTAATTTTGTGGCACCTGTAAATGATAATGCGCATCGGCCAGCTGGTTCTGCAGCTGTTTGACCCGATGCGTCTTGGCTGAGAGAACTCGCTGCGTCACGTACTTGTCGCCACTCTTCATGCCGATAGACTGATTGGACATGTCAGACGTGAGGGGGTTCAATCGTTTGCGTTTGTTCAGCAAGTTCAGACGCGAGCTGCTGCTGTAGACAGTCTCCAGAGATTCTTTACTGAAAGATTAATGACTATTGTTATTGCTGGACATTATACTGTTTGTTTTAAATGCGGTAACTACCTTCTATTTAGCCACGTGCCATACATTTTGAATGTAATTTTTTTGTATTAAATTTTTAGTCAATGAAAGTTTTATTTTTAATATTGATTTGTCAAATAAATAATATACAATGAGAATACCACCCGGGGTGGGTTCATCACCTCCTATTAACCATTTATGGATGAACGATAGCGGCCTACAGGAGCCCCTCGGGGAGTTTCCGGCGCCCACACCTACGCCACAAGAGAGAGGGTACCTACGCGTGCCGTTCCGCGTTGCCCCCTGCAATCCCGGTTTGAAACAGGTCCACCCTAATACAAGGCGGGTCGACGCTGGCCTGGGCCAAGGCATTAGTAAGTCACCTGTCCATTGCTACGCGATAAAAGAGCAGTGCGATTTTTAACGAGTAGGCCCGAAGAATCTCACATACCCCTCGACCCCTCCGTGATCGGGAGTACCTAAAAAGTTTAACTAAAAAAAACAGGTGGTAGTGGTGGCCCTTGAAAGAAATCACATCGATTCCATGTACCTATATATTTTTGTTGAGCTTCTTTGGATATCAATAAAATGCGGTGTGTAAAGCGACATAAAACTTGATCTCGTTTTTTGATAATTACTCAACAATACAACATCTCTGGTTCTGTAATCTGACCAGGTGCAGTCTTTTTTTAGACGCTTAGAAAAACGTCACCAAATACCAAGATTTTATCTCTTCTGTTCGATTTGATTGTGTGTATACTACACAAAGAAAGGCATTCAGAACACGGACGTACGTCAAAATGAACCATGTGTTAAGCGTTTAAGAATTCACATAAGTATGCATACATTATGTCTCATCGAATATTATACCAGCGTCTGTATTCACATACTTTTTAAAACACTAATAATTTGTGTAACGATTCAGTAAGCGTAAGTAAACTTCTAAATACGTAATATAAAGATGTTAAAAATGTAAATTGTGTAAGGTTCTTTTATGCAATTCTATTCTTGAGAGTCTTGGCTCCAACGCCATGGGCATCGATTTGCCAAATTTTATGCAATTATTAAGTACCTAACCAGCGATTATTAGAAAAATGTACCAATAAATTTTTAAATATGTCTACTATTGTCTTGTGTTCTTGGTAATATAGTAAACCCATATAATTAAGAAGTGCAAGAAAAATAAGTTTTATTTATGACATACTACATACCGCTCTTTCCTACTTTCTGGTAGCAAACTCAATACCGACATTCTTTATTTACAAAAAGCCATTATTCCAAAATATAAAAGTCCGCTCAAATAGAGCAAGAAATAAATATTTACTACGAAATTAAACACAAATTGCAAAATTGATTGTTGTGAAAATTTCGTTACTATGACAACCAATAATATTTTAATGTCGTCAATCGATTTTGAATTTTGCCACTGAGTGGAATTTCATATTATAATTATGAAGAAGGCGCTACTTCAAGATAAGTTTTGTAGGCAATCGAATTCAGTCATAAGTCTAGTATCATATAAATAGATGGTCCATCTCATGACGATGCGACTGATTTAATGGATAAGTACCTTGGGTCAATATCTTGGGGATTATCCATCTGTTTTCGACGTAATGAGATCGGCCAAAGCTACATATGGTCTATATCAGAAGTCACTGATGGCCAACAATAACCGAGATTAGTCCACCAAGCCAAGATGGGCCAACGTAGAGCTGCGGTGAAACCACAATCCTGAAGTGCGCTCCCGCGGCTCAATGCACGTCACCAGGAGGTCGTTGCTCCTTGAGTTTGTACCGGGGTAAAGAGTACCAACTCGAAGCACCAAACCTCCCCAGGGTAATGGTACGGGGTTCTTCGCCATTAGCCAGAGATCGCCTGTCACTAAGAAATATATGGATTTGTCAAGGGGTGTGACTTATTTTTGTTGATGGTTATGGGCTGACAGAGGAAAACAAAGAAATCAAATTAAAATTCTAATAACATAGACTTTACATGGTTTGGTACTAACTTTTTTTATTGCTGTAGAATTACATACATACATACATATAATCACGCCTTTTTCCCGTAGGGGTTGGCAGAGACCACTTCCTTCCACTTGCTACGATCCTTACATAGGTACTTGTTTCGCTTCGTCCACTTTCATTATTCCCTACATACATGCCCTTCGGTTTAAGGTACTCTTGACCTGGCCTTTTTTCAAGACGTCCCTGATCTGGTCTCGAAACGTCCGCCTAGGTCTACCCCTTCTAACACTTCCATTTACATTCGCCTTATACACTTTTTTCGTCAATCGTTCTTCATTCATTCTCTCGACATGGCCGAACCATTTCAGCATACCTTTCTCAATCTTTGTCACTACATCTTCTTTCAGACCACAACGTTTCCTTATCTGACTATTTCTTATCCTGTCACTCAGTTTAACTCCTATCATACTTCTTAACGCTCTCATCTCAACTGCATTTATTCTGCTGTAGAATTGGACTATAAAATTTCCGAAACTTAATAATGTTTAACAAAAACTACATACATAGCGTAACAGTTGCATTCGATAATACTGACTGTTTGCATATTTAATTTATATTTTAGGGTCTATAGGATTTGTAATCCAAAATAAAACATAAGATATATCCAAAAAATTCTGCCCAGTTACTATTCCACGCGGACGGAGTCGCGGACACAGCTAGTATACAATATAAGTTTAGTTTTAGAGACATTTAGTCTCATTTTATATGTCTTTTATTGTGTACAACTTTAATCACAAAATGAAATTGGAGGAAAAAAAATATTAACCTAATAGCCATATAATTATTTTTATTCCCAGGCTGCGCGGTCGTCAATATATTTGGTGGTTTCCATATCCTTTCCCACGCAGACGTTACTTCATAGCTTTTTTAAACTTATTTGTTGATTCTTTGACTTCTCTCTGGGATTTTATTGTAAAATACTTTGCTCAATAAAGATATTGTATACTTTGCGGAGTCTACATGAAGTTGTAATCAATGTATCTTTGTTCTTGTGTCTGCTATGAATATCCATGCAGGGGCGGAGAAAGAATACCGACCTCTACAGCCGGGTCGGCCTGTCGTAAAATGCAACAAAACAACCCACCCTATATACGTGGTAGGGCCCCAAACCCGTCTGGATGGCGATCACCTTTGTTCCAGCATTAGCGTCTCAAGTTCCTGTACCCTTATGGGACAGCAGCGTGTTCGCGATGCCATTGGCGTTGCAAACACCCATAAGCGACGGTGATTGCTAAATTCTAAGTGGGCCGTCAGCCTGTATGCTGTCCTACAGCAATAAAAAAAGAATATCACTGAATTGAGGACATTTATAAAGGGAAATACGATTATATTAATATAAACTGACGGACTCATAAACTGCATCAAAGTTCAGGATTACTTTGAAATGATTTTTTTTTAATAAGTATGCAAACTTTTAGATTAAATTATATAAATATGGAGAGACTGGCTCTTAATATCAAAAAAAAAGGAAATTTTAAAAATAGAATTGTAGTAAAACAAATGAATATAGTCGGGAAAACAAAATTTACTCGTAGTATCAGATTTGCGTGTTATCTATAGCAAAGTTTTAAATTGATTCTCATTGATTTTTTATTCTTTTGTCAATTGAATTATTGTTACCAGCAGAATTGTTGGTTTAGTTTTTTAACTTCTCGGGAGTTTTTGAACCATAATATGGATACTTCGTCCGAACAAGCGGCTCAAATTGTAGCATTGGTGCGGGAGGGCTTGGATCAACGAACGATTGGTAGAAATTTAAATTTCAACCAGTCTACGGTTTCTAGAATATACAGAAGGTTTGTGGAGACAGGTTCTTACAGAAGGAGACGTGGTATAGGCAGGACTCGAGCAACCACAGGTCGTGATGACCGATTTATTGTTACAACTTCCCAGCGAAATCGTTTCTTCACGTCAGTTAACATCAAAACAGAGCTTAATGAAGTGCGTGGAGTAAACGTGAGTGCACGAACAATAAGAAGAAGGTTAAAGGCAGCGGATATCACCCCTTTTAGACCAGCAAATGGTCCAAAGTTGTCTGTAGCTCACAGACAAGCTCGCTTAAGATTTGCGCGTGATCACCTGAATTGGACAGAAGAGCAATGGGCCTCCGTATTGTTCACGGACGAGTGTAGGACATGTTTATATGGTCGCAGAAGAGTCTATCGTCGACGTGGAGATCGATATGCTCAAAGTTGCATTGAGGAGCGTGTTCCTTTTGGAGGCGGTTCGTGTATGGTCTGGGGTGGCATATCGATGAACGGGCGAACAGAACTTGTGTTCATAGACATGGTCCGTCAAAACGGTAATCTATTACGGTAGAGGGGGTTTGACTGCACATCGCTACACAACAGAGATCTTAGAAGATCATGTGGTGGTGCCTTACATGGGATTCATAGGCGAAAATTTTACTTTAATGCAGGATAATGTCCGGCCGCATGCTGCTGCACAAGATCGACAATATTGCGAAGAGGTTGGGATACGTACAATGAATTGGCCAGCACGCAGCCCGGATCTTAATCCCATTGAGCATGTTTGGGACAATTTAAAAAGAGCTGTATATGCGAGAAACCCTTTGCCCACGACAGTGGCAGCACTAAGAACAGCACTTTCAGAAGAATGGAACAATATTCCGCAAGATCTTTTAATAACCCTAATAAAATCTATGCGGAACCGATTAGAATCCGTAATAAGGGCACGTGGAAGTAATACACCTTATTAAAACATAAATAAACCCTTGCATAAAGTTTGTGTCTATTGTTAAAACCAATTTTTTAATTAAACCAATTTTCCTTAAATTTCTGTTTTTTCTTCAAAAAAGTCTTAAGGTCCTTTCCAGTACACAAACTTAAACTTAAGGATATGACCCTACGCGGTTTTAAAGTTCACGAACCAATCTAGAGGTTCCAATTTAAATCTGTATAGAAAGTTTGCATACTTGGTTAAAATATTTATTTCAAAGTCGTACTTTGACAACTTTTCAATGCGAAAAACTTTCTTACAGAAAGGGATCAATTAAATAAAACACTTGTATTTAAACAAAATAATATACTTAAACAAATTATTGTACAATCAATGTATATTTTTTTACACAATGCAACATTCTCTTGCAAATTTAACATAATTATTATATAATTTAAAATTACAGGTCATAGCTACAGAAAGTTCCAGAACAATATTAGTTTTGATATACCTGATTAATAGTTATACATTAGTTTTAACCGACATTTTGGGCGATTATGAGTTATATACATATACGGAATCGGCGATTTTTTTCAGTAACTTACAACACTTTAGATTGCTCTCATGTAAGTTTATAAAATGTCACTTAAAACAATTAGCTTTTTACCCCTCGATATTATTTCGTACAGGTAAGAATGTATCGTTGGCATTCGTGTTAAGAAAACTCTCGTCTTAACTCCACAGTTTTAATAAGATATAATACTATATATAAAATAAAGTGAAACCGTGAAACATGTAAACTTCACTATAATACCGCACAGCGACCACAAATATAGGAAACACTTTATAATGTATTTTATCTCCACTACGGAGCCTGGGGTCCAGTCAAGTGCTGTCATTAGGCGTGACACTCCGTTTTCGAGCCGGGAATATCAAAAAAAATTTCAGCAGACAAATTTAAAAATTTATCATATGAATAAACTAGGACAATTCACTAACTAGTGCTAAGGGTACTTGACAACTGATAAATTACTTACATACTTTTTACATGAATGAAATTAGCACCCACACTCATTACACCGAGATCGTCGTATCCAATAATCTTAATATATAATTATTGTGTTTTCGTATGTAATTGAACTCCTCCTTAACGGCTGGACCGATTCTGATGAAATTTTTCATCGTTTCACAATTCGTTTCACTACAATTTTTTTTATTTATGTAGCAGTACAATGTTTGCCGGGTCAGCTATTAATGTTTTTTATTACTCATTTGGTAGTACATTTAGTACGTCCACATAACAATAGTATTAGACAAAAGTTTTCTTTACGCGTTATTTTCGGGCACAAAATTATAATAACAAAAAATACGTAATTTAACTTTTTAAAATAAATTAAAAATAGATTGAAAACTACGACAAATGTTTGGAAATATCTACAAATCGCATAACACAGCCATTCTGTTTACAATCCTATACACATTTATAAATTATTTATTTTATAATTTACATAAATTTAACATCCGTCAAGTTGATCAACACTTAACATGTGATTATTACACCATTAACCTGTTAATTGGGCATGACGAAATATTTCGTCATAGACGATGTTGCATACATCGCCGGTGTCGAGCCGTACACGCACTTCTTTCTTGTATGAAACGGTTCTCAAGAACGTTCATGTTGCGTACTCTCAGGATCTGGAATGAGCTTCCGGCTGAGGTTTTCTCAGCGCTGTACGATATGGGGTTCTTCAAAAAAGGTGTTATTGAATTTCTAAAACATCACGTGATTAATGGACGGACCCTTTTTACTGTATCGCCCCACATTTTATGCGTGCAGAGGCGGAGAAAGAATACACTAACCTCTGCGGCCAGGGTCGGCCTGTCGTAAAAGGCGACAAAAAAACCCAACCTAGCTACGTGGTAGGGCTCCAAAACTGTCTGGATGGCGACCACCTTTGGTCTTAAGTATGCCGCCATAATAACCTTGTATTGTGTTCCGGCATTGGTGACCCAAGTACCTACAGGTACCCAGGCTGCTGTCGCATAAGGGTACATCCTTATGCGACAGCAGCGTGTTCGCGATGCCATGTTGCAAACACCCATAGGCGAAAGTAACTGCTAAATTCTAAGCGGGCCGTCAGCCTATCTGCTGTCCTACAGCAATAAACAAAACATTATATGATTTATGTTTGTTATTTGCGTAAAGGCTAGTTGAGATCTTGCCTCCTGATTTTATCTACCCTCACTCTCGGTGAGGTGAATGATAAAAGCGAGTGTCGGACGAAGGTAATGTCGCGTGAGCCTCTAAACGCGCGGGACGCTCGACGTTCGACCTCCCTGAAGACCACTTTCTGCGCTGTACGCAATTGGCTTCAGTTGCTCCAAACTTACTCTCATTAGCCGTGCCATAAACATTGTGTTCAGTGTCTAGTTTGTGACATTTAGCTGGTGCCGCGCAACAGCTCCTCCGCGAGCGGACCTGAATCGAACCGTGGGTGGAATCAAGGTCTATGCTAATTTCTATGGCCACTGCAAGTCATCGCATATCTCTAACCACCGCTTCTTCCTCTCCTCTCTCATACAGTCTATTGTTCTCGTCCAGCCCGACGGAACAGGTTTAGGGATGCCTTCCGTCCCCCCATAGCCTGTAGACGTACACAACCCACACAATACATAAATACACGTAGAATAGATGTGTTGCGCGGGAGTTTCTTTCGCCGTTTCTTCTCCCTCAGCTATAAGCACTCCGAAACGGTAGTCGATTAGAATAGGATCGGCTTCACCGGTGAAGTCGATAGTCCCCAAATAAATAGTATTCTTGCCACTCGTGGCTGTTCTCAATTGTCCCCATGCAGCTGGAATGCAGTTGGAATGCCTTAACGCCCGAAGTCGCTGTCGAGTCGTCTGAGCCAACAACAGCTTTAGCTTTAAGGAAAAAAAATCCATTGTTCTCGAGCTATCCCTTTCATCTCTGTACGGTGGACTTTCGGTCCGTGACCGGCATCGTACAATTTATGTAACACGCGTAATATAAATGGGAAGTATCCCCACCGCTTGCACATTTCCCATAACGAAGTACAAGCAATGGGCATGACGACATTTTTCGTCATGGAATTTTGCATTAATATTTTGAATGCATTACATTTTTTTTGCATTGAAGTTGTTTGATTAATATATTATAAACTATTTTGTCGATATAAATAAAATTAATAAGTTGGAGACCATTTCCTTTTACTACTCGAGGTGTACTTATAATTATGAAGAAAAAAATCCTAATTGTGAAACGATTTGAACAGACATTTCTTCCCCGGGTAACAGGTCAAATAAAAACAAATACACTCAAAATATTCAAGATAAAGGATATCGCCATCAAATCTCGTTCCTAGTGTGTTTTAAAGGACTACAAATGGATTGATTTCTGGCTTAAGAAAGGCAGATGCATATTATCGCTTTTAAAAACTAAATTTTACTAAATTTTTTTTTATTGCGTAGGACAGCAGACGGGCTGACAGCCCGCTTAGAATTTAGCAGTTACCGTCGCCTATAGGTGTTTGCAACGCCAGAGGCATCGCGAACACGCTGCTGTCCCATAAGGGTACAGGAACTTGGGTCACTAATGCCGGAACACAACACAAGGTTATTATGGCGGCATACTTAAGACCAAAGGTGGTCGCCATTCAGACGGGCTTGAGGCCCTACCACGTAGCTAGGGTGGGTTGTTTTGTCGCCTTTTACGACGGGCCGACCCCGGCCACAGAGGTTAGTATTCTTTCTCCACCCCTGCACGGATAAAATTTGAGTCTTTTTGGTCGTTGATTGACACTTCTAAGTTCCGAAAAAATCCTGACTTACAAAAATCTACAGGTGATAGTGACTATATGATAGCGATATTGATTGGACAGATTATGTGAATACTGTGTGCAGGAGAAATTAAAAATATTCTCAGAAATTCAAAGATTTCTCAGGTGACAATGATTTCTAGAAAAGCTTTCTAGAGAAAAATTTATTTCCAGGGAACACAGAAAAGCCCCGTCCGTCATTTTATAGACACCTTAAATAACCGTAATGATATGAGATATTTTTAGAAACATTTTTTCTTATTACTGTGAGACAGCAGACAGGCCTACGGCCATTTTAAACAGTTACCGTCGCCTATAGATGTTTGCGATGTCAGGGGCACCTCTAACACACTACCGCCTGCGTAGAACAGGAACTTAAGTAACTTATGAACACAAAGTTATTATGGCGGTATACACGGTGATTTTGAAAGCGTTTTGGAGCCGAAAATTTTGAATTTGGAATCATCTATAGTACCAATAAAAATGGTTAAATCAATTGTAATGTTAACTAAAAAAAAGTTTCAGTTTTAATATTCATTTTTACTCGATCGACTTGGAAAGTAGTAATGTCCGTGCGCGTTTCGGCGGCCCCCGCGCGCCGCTCACGCTAACAACAGCTGATAAAAGTATACCTATAGGCGCGATTGTTATTTTCACAACAAATCAATTTATCAATGGACTGTAGGTAAAATATTTAGAATAAATATTTTACCTACAGTCTATATAATAAATAGAATAATTAACTTACATACCTATTTAGTTTGTTTAAACTATTTACACTTCTCTGTATCGAAGCAACTGCTCAAAATGGAGTTCACTGCGTTCAATACACAATCCACGTTTAATACAATTGTCTTTTAATTTTCTTTTTCACTTTATCAAAAGCGTCCACTATCGCAATGCGTCATCATCACGGCTCAATCAATCATCACGGCTTTCATGTTCACGTTTAAAAACAAGTCTTTTTATTTCCGACCATAAGAAAAAATCCAGGGACGTTAAATCCGGGCTTCTAGGTGGCCAAGGCACAGGCCCTCCTCGACCTATCCACCGATCACTACACTCATTGTCCAGGTATGCAGTAGCGTACAGCTGTACCATTGCCAAGTACTCCACGTTTGAAAATTCGTACTGTCGACTCATTTTAGCGCTAATCAACGTAACGTGCCTTCCCGATGTTATGGTATTACTGACCCAGTGACCGACTAAAGCCAAGGACGCCTGACGATTACAGGATTTACAAGGGAATCCCGCGCATGCGGATACGGGCATACGACTCAGTGCACTGCCGTCATTGGTTGGACGACTCCGGCGCAACTCCGTAGCTGTGTTTTTATTGGCGAATACGATTTTATGTGACTCGATAGTATTTCTATTTGTAGTATGTACCTACATGTGATTAAAAGCGCTACTACTGGTTCTCACTTTTTCTCTGTAAACGATATGAATATCGACTTTGATGAAAAAAAATATATATATTTTATTAAATTAACGTTATAAATAGCTTCTGTTATTGATAAATAATTCAAAATTTTCGGCTCCAAAACGCTTTCGGGGTCACCGTGTATTTAAGGGGCGTTTAACTGTTACGTAACGCAATTTGAGGGGAGGGGGGTTTTGTAAAAGATTACAATGCGTAACAAGAGCGGGTTCGAACAACGCGTTATGAATATTTTTTGTATATAAAGCTAAATAATAATAAATATCTCCCAAGTTGGCAAGCCTTATCGTTTATGTTTTACGGGAAGTCTATAACAAGGGTATTTTAGCAACTTTCCAGCAATGTTCAATGCAATCTTTGGACTTCGGAGACTTTGCGTCTCTTTGCGTACCATCTGTACAACGGGGAGTGTTCTGAAGAACTATTTAGGATGGTGCCCTCGTCCTCTTTCTACCACCGCACTGCCCGCCATCGGCTGGGTGTTCGTCCCCATTTCTTGGAGCCTCTTCTTTCCTGTACTAAACGGTTCTCCAGAACGTTCATGTTGCGTACTCTCAGGATCTGGAATGAGCTTCCGGCTGAGGTTTTCTCAGCGCGGTATGATATGGGGTTCTTCAAAAAAGGCGTTATAAAATTTCTTCGAGACCGGCAGCGCGTTGGTGGTGCCTCTGGTGCTGCAAACGTCCATAGGCGACGGTGACCACCTGCCAGGGTGGGCCGTTTGCCTATCTGCTGAACTCAAGCTATAAAAAAAATGTGCGCAACATAAATGTGACTTTTAGGTAAATATAGCTACTTGGGTGTTATGTAACTTTTTTGATATAGAAAAACGTTACGGCGCGTTATATAGAGGGAGAGAGGGTCAAAAATCTTCAAAAATTACGTCACGTAAACGCCCCCTTACATACCAGGAGGGCCATTGCCAAGTCTACCCCTTAATAAATATATTCTGGATCATCAACAGTGACTATAACTGAAATAAAATATAGAAACTAGAACGCATCACATCACTTTAAACATTATAGCAATAGACCTGAAGTTCAAGGTATCTTGGGCACTCCTTCCCTGTTCTGCTTCTCCCACAACCTCGCGTACAGCGACTGGGGGTTATTCACTAAGTTCTCGTGTTTGCCCCTCTCTGATATGCTCCCATTTTCCAGCACCAGTATCTCATCCGCGTCCGCCACGGTGGACAGCCGATGCGCTATGCATATCGACGTACGACCTAGCGTCGCTGCCTTTAACGCTTGGAGAATCGACTGAAAAATTAACATTTCTCATTTAAACTACACCAGCTGGATGACCGAGCTTTGCTCTGTATTTTTTTTTTTTTATAAATTGTGTTTTTTGGAAATTAACAATTGATTTTCTTAGTCTAACCTCAAAGCAAACACTCATTGCATCGGCGATAGATGTCAGGAAGAGTCATTTTTCAGTTTAAATTGGGACTACTCAAACGCCACCTTTTTGTTATTTTTCTTCCAATAAAAAAAGCGAATAAAATGATATTTTCTAGAAATGATTCCTAGCTAGATTTATCGCCCCCGAAACCCCCCGTATACTAAATTTCATGAAAATTGTTTGAGCCGATTCCGAGATATATATATATATATATATATATATATATATATATATATATATATATATATATATATATATATATATATATATATATATATATATATATATATATATATATATATATATATATATATATATATATATATATATATATATATATATATATATATATATATATATATATATATATATATATACACATACAAGAATTGCTCGTTTAAAGATATAAGATTTTACGTATTATTAATTAGGAATAACTCATGTTTATTTGCGCAAAATTACTCTTAAAATTATGTAAATCGTAATAATATAAGTATCAGTCATAAAACTGGAATATAATATTTATTTCAGTCCATTATACAAATTGCATTGGATGAATAATCTATTTCCACACTTTGATGTGAACAACTTTCAACGAAACCAGGAAACCAGCTATTGGAACGTGTGAAATTAATGACAGGATAAGAACGGACCATAATCATCCGATTGGATGTAAAGAAGGTTTAATGCTAAAATAATCTTGATGATGATTCACTTGCTTCCCCCTCCAGCAACTTGCAGGGGTCCGTATGTCAGTATTTTGAGGGTTGTATTATAAAAACAATAAACATATATGTAATTGAATTTATACCTAGTCAGGTCATAAATTCTGTCACATGTTTAATGTAAAATAATTGTAACAAGTTTATTCATTATGTAACCATTCATATACCAAAATGAACTTAACAAAACATAGATTCTTATGACATTAAAGTTTATTCAAAATGACCTCCGTGATTTTGAATACAGGCCTTCAATCTGCGCAGCCAGTCGTCTATCGCAGCACGAACGAGGTCCATGTCAATATCGGCGGCTGCCTTAATCAAGGATGTCTTGAGTGACTCCAAATTGGGATGAGGCTTTGAGCACGCCTTTTCCTCCAAGTGTTGCCATATCTTGTAATCTAACGGATTCAAATCTGGACTGGAGGAGGGCCAATCTTCGTGCCGGATGAAGTCGATTTCACGCGCCGCCAGCCAGTCTTGTGTGCTCTTCGCTCTATGAGCTGGCGCCGAATCTTGTTGGAAGACCCAGTGCCTGTTATTGAACATGGTATGAGAAACAGGTTCCACAAGGTTCGTCGGGACTGTATTTTGATACACAACAGCATTCGTTTTTACACCTTTCTCACAAAAATGTACCTCTGTTAAGCCCCAATAAGAAACTCCCAACCATACCATGAGCGAGGATGGAAAATGACCTCGTTGGACACGCGGAATACGGTTGCTCGCTTCTTCACTACTGTGTGCGTACACCTTATCATTTTGTTTGTTGTAGCTCTCTTCTACGGTAAACATTTTTTCATCCGAAAAAAGAATTTCCCGATATTTTTTTCCCGCGTACCGCTTCAACAAAGCGCGGCATCTCTTCAGTCTCAGGTCCATTAGACGAGCATTCAAACGATGTCCTGTTTTTCTTCGATATGCCCGAAGCCCTAAGTCTTCATTTAACACCCTTTTCACCGTGGTTCTGCTTAACCCCATCTGAAGGACCAACAGTTTCTGCTTACGTTTGGGATTTCTTTGAATTCGTGCCTTCACAGCTTTTATCACTGCTGGAGTCCTAACAGACCGAGGGCGACCACTTCTTGACCTGTCATCTACACTAGAGTCTTCATTGTATCGTTTGATGGTACGATAAACGAATCTTTTGGTTATATTCAAAGTTTTTCAGTATGTTAAAAATTTGAATTGGCGCGTAACCGCAACGATGCAACGCAATAACTGCAACACGGTCTTCTTTAAGCGTTCACTCCATATTTAAAAATGAGTAAAATTCTAAAAGTATACATTTTTATTTTCATGAACAATTCTAAATTCGAATTCAATAAACTTTTTTGTGGCCAGCATTCTAAAAGAAAAGTTTTTACTGTGTGACAATACTTATGACCTGACTAGGTATATATGATATACAAAGAATATAATATATGCTCGAAGTTCCACACTTTGCGTAATATACAATGGTATTCTCGGCTCACATGTTTTAAGTTTTAAGAAGGTAGTATATAAATTTTATTTTTATCAATTTCTTTTTGAGTATTGTTACTTGTAGCACATAAACATTTACTTGTAACCAAAATTGTCCTTAAATTTGCGAAGTACAATAATATGTAGGGTTAAGTATGTATTGACAGCTATTGTTTAATACATACATACATATAATCACGCCTCTTTCCCGTAGGGGTAGGTAGAGACCACTTCCTTCCACTTGCTACGATCCTTACATACTTGTTTCGCTTCGTCCACTTTCATTATTCCCTTCATACATGCCCTTCGGTTTAAGGTACTCTTGACCTGGCCTTTTTTCAAGACGTCCCTGATCTGGTCTCGGAACGTCCGCCTAGGTCTACCCCTTCCAACACTTCCATTCACATTCGCCTTATACACTTTTTTCGTCAATCGTTCTTCATTAATTCTCTCGACATGGCCAAACCATCTCAGCATACCTTTCTCAATCTCTGTCACTACACCTTCTTTCAGACCACAACGTTTCCTTATCTGACTATTTCTTATCCTGTCACTCAGTTTAACTCCTATCATACTTCTTAACGCTCTCATCTCAACTGCATTAGAGATTTAATTTATTGATTCGTTTGTATTTTTATCCCTGTAGGGGCGGAGAAAGAATGCTAACCTCTGCGGCCGGGGTCGGCCTGTCGTAAAAGGCGACGCCTTAAAGTAAACAAGTGAACCGCGAATATTTTAAAGTTTTGTAGATGTAATACATCTTATTTTACTTCAATTCTTTGAAAAGCATGAAGATCGTTGCATAAATCTAGTGTACAGAGTTTTTTCTGGATTTGAAATTGTCTGCGTATAACTTAAAAAAGAGAAATATATTTTTCAAATAGGAAGAGCATAGTTAACGGTTATTCTGTTCAAGCACAGAGATACTGATCATTTGACTCTGAAGCAACAATATTGTAACGTGAGTACTCACTAAACATTATTCTGTGATTCGAACATTCTATGATCTATATTTTGTACAAGGGAAATAACCTGACGGTTTGGACAGTGGAGCATTATTTTTGAATCTTAGACATTTTCAACTGTGAAATATTGTAAACAAGTGGCAAGAAATTGACGTAATACAGTTTGAAATAAGATATATATGACGTTGACATTGACATCAGGCATAGACAAGACAAACAATAAAATAGTACTGCCATAAAAAACGAGTAGAATAGTTTATGGATGCTATATAATCGACTAAGTAGGAAATTCAATTATCATTAAAATACGAAAATGGACACTAATGAATATATAACGTATCGTCGCACCCGTACCAAACCCGATACATGTTATGATGAAAGTAATAGTAGTTTAATTTTGTGTCATAATATAGATGAAACATATAATAGTTTGCCAGATCTATCCGATAGTGATATTGAGGAAAAAAAAACATACAAAGAGCGCATTCAAGCTCTTGAAGTGGAATTAAAAAGTTCTTATAGTGTAATTGAAGCACTATCTCTTGAAAACATTAAATTGAAGCGATCTAACATGGAACTTCGAAAGCAAAATGAGATCCTTAAACGAAATAATAGTACAGATAGTTCAATTAAAGGCAACTCCACGCCTAAGAGAATTTTAGCAAATAATACTGATTCTAAACAGCAAACATCTGTAAATGAATCTAACAATTTTATAACAGAATCACAAACTGCTATAACTGAGAATCACATACAACAACCAAGTATATCTGACTATAACGGAAGAAGGCCGGATCTTCGTAAAAAAATATGCATATTGAGTACGAATAAACAAAATAACATTTTATCGATAGCAGAAAAAACATTGACTCCAAACTTTAATATATGCCACTATCTAACACCTTATGTAACGGTAACAGAACTGTTAAAGGATATAGAAACAAGGATAAATACGTTAACGATGAATGATTACTGTATCATACTAATAGGTGAAGAGGACTTTAAAAAAACTCATGACTATATTAGGCTAATTTACGATATAAGAAACACATTAGTCAATATAAAAAATACTAATATTATTATATGCGCCCCTACGTACAAGTATGGATATGATATGAACTTGTTTAACTGGAGGGTGGAACACTTTAACAATCTCATATATTTGGATGCGCTTACACACGGGTATGCTTATATAGTGGATTCGAATCTTAAGTTGAAATATGATTTCACAATGTTCAATAGGATCACAGGAAGGATTAATGACTATGGAATAACTGGTATATTTAACTACATCAATAAATTTATTAGTAATATAAAGAATTATAAAGATAAAAAGTCACATAATGTCATCGATGGATTTAATGAACAGAGCCAAGATAATAAAAAGACTGCAAACATAGAATCAATGTTTTTTCGAGACTAAATATCTTAATATTCTACATCAAAACATAGCAGGAATTCTCAATAAATCAGATATGTTTCTCATTAATTTAGAAGAACTTCATGAAAAAAATATAAATATTGATGTAATTTGCTTAACTGAACACTTCATGATGCAGGGTTATGAAACGTTATTGGATTTACCAAATTATAACTTAGCAGCATGTTACAGTAGAATTAATACTAAAAGAGGTGGTGCATGCATCTTGGTCAAAAGTTGTTATGCAGTTAAGGAAATAGTCGCTATCAAGGAATTCTCCATTATGAACGTCTTTGAGTGCTGTGCCGTTGAAATGATGGACTTCAACATAGTTATTGTTTGCGCTTATAGAGTTCCTAAATCTAATGGTCTTAATACGTTCTTTGCAAAATTGGATTCATTACTAACGTACACTATGACTAAAATAAAATATGACTACCTTGTTTTAACTGGTGACTTTAATATAGATATGTTAAAAGTGAACAATGTGACAATGAGTTTTGAGTGTTTATTACTAAATTTTGATTTAAAATTGGAATTAAAGCGGCCCACTAGAATGACATCTAAAACTTGTATAGATAATATTGCTCATAATATAAAAAAGAGATGTAAAACAGAGGTACTAGACTTTGGTCTATCAGATCACACTGCCCAAATAGTCAAAATTCCTGTTAAAAACGTCTTCAAATTACAATTTTGGCGTAAAAAAACGCGTGACTACAATAAAAGCAATATAAAAAAATTTATAGATTGCCTTCAAAAATTATCATTCTCTAACATGTATGAAATCGAGGACCCTAATTTAGCTTATAAGGCATTCATAACGGATTTTAAGTTGTTTTATGACCTCTGCTTTCCACAAAAACGTCTGTTTGTACATGTTAATAAAAAATGTAGGTGGATTTCTCGTGGTATTAAATCCTGTAGTAAGAAAAGGAGAACGTTACTATGGAATTTCAGGCGAAATCCTACAAAAAGAAATAAATCAATTTATGACAATTATTCAAAAATATTAAGAAGAATTATTAGTCTTACAAAAAAATCTCAGAATAATTACAAAATTCATCTTTCAGAAAATAAATCAAAAACAACATGGCAAATTATCAATTCCAAGCAAAACATACCTAATAGAACCATCACAACCATAAAAACCTCAGAAAATACACGCATTACAAATCCAACACAAATAGCAAATGCATTCAATGATTATTTTATTGATAAAGTAAGCCCGGTAGAAGATCGGAATAAAAAATATAAAAATATTAATCTGATTAAACGTCAAAAGGAATCAATGTTTTTAGCACCTAGTACACCTCACAAAATTAGAGATATTATAAACAAATTGAAAAGAACTAACAGTGTTGGCTATGATGGTGTATCTACGATAATTTTGAAATCAGTAAGTAATATTATCTGCTATCATCTTAGCCATCTTATAAACTTAAGTATAACAAAAGGAAAATTTCCTGATGATTTAAAAATTACTATTATTAAGCCCCTGCATAAAAAAGCTAGTAAAGAAAATCTAGAAAACTATAGGCCAATTGCTCTGATTTGTATATTTGCGAAAATTTTTGAAAAATATTATTACGGAGAATTAAACGCATACCTTGAAAAATTTGATATTTTATGTCGAGAGCAAAAAGGGTTTCGTCAAGGTAAAACCATAAATATGGCCATTTTTGACTTCATTAAAGATGTTATGACATATGTGGATAAAAAAAATCCTGTTTCTGCGGTTTATTTTGATGTGAGTCAAGCGTTTGACTGCATAGATCATGACATATTATTGGAAAAGCTTGAAGCGTATGGACTAAGAGGAAATGTATTAGAATTGATCCGATCTTATATAAGTGGCAGACAGCAAATAACGTGCATTTCAAGACTTAACCCCGTCACCAAATGCGAGGAAATTTTTGCTTCAAAAAAGCGATATGCCAAACACGGAGTGCCGCAAGGAAGTGTTTTAGGACCTCTTTTGTTTATTTTATATATAAATGACCTACCAAAGTGTATTGTATATCCTATGACATTATTCGCTGACGATAGTACTTTGATAATTCCTTGTAATGATATAAATATGTATAAAAGTGACATTAATAATTCTCTTCATTCAGTAATATCTTGGTTGAATAATAATAATTTAAAAATTAATATTAGTAAAACAAAAATAACGCACTTCACACAGAGACCCCAAAATGTTAATATTAAGGTAGAATATGATAATAATGTTGTAGAGAATGTAGAATCGACTAAATTTCTAGGATTAATGATTGACAATAAACTGAATTGGAAAAATCAAATTGCCGAATTAAGTAAGAAAATAAGTAAATCATCTTATGCATTATATAAACTAGCACAACATGTCAACCTAAAAGCCTTATTGACAGCCTACTATGGACTTGTTGAGTCTGTGTTAAGGTATGGAATAATATTTTGGGGAAATTCGACTAATGTGAACATGACCTTTTTAATGCAAAAACGTTGTATACGAGCAATGTTTAAATTAGATAGAACTGAGAGTTGTAAACCATTTTTTGTGAAGCACAATATTCTAACGCTTCCATCGTTATATATTATGGAAGTAGCAATGTTTGTAAGGCATAACCCACATCTATTCGAACGCATGTCAGATAGGTTAATACGAAACCGGAGGGATAATGATCGGCTTTGTGCGGTGAGTTGCAATACAGCACTGTTGCGTAAGAGTATTATATCTATGGCACCAAAAATTTATAATAAAATCCCTAAAAATATAAAATTACTGAATATAACCTCATTTAAAATACAATTAAAAATTTTTTTAATAAATAAGTGCTATTATAGCGTAAAAGATTACATAAATGATATTATTTCTAATTAAATTTACATGTAAATTAATATCTACAATGCGGAAATATTATAAATCATAATTGACAAATATTAATAATCAATAAACAAAAAATTTAATAATACTATATTAATGTTATAATTTAATTTAAAATATGTAAGCGCTCATGTATTCATGTCGACATAATTTTGTATTATTATCAATATTTATATGTATACACAATAAAAGATATATATTTTAGTCATGGTATTACATAAGGGTCCTTTGTTCTTTTATTTTTTATTTTGATTTTTTGTTTCTCAACGGTTTCACAAATCATAATTCATATGTTATGTCTTTTGTTTTCATGTTTAGTTGCTATTATTGCTTAAATATCTGAAAAATTGTGATCTTATAGGGCAGCAGAAAAGGCCTACTCATTTAAATTTTGCACGCCAAACTTGGCATAACATGTCGGCTAATTACTATAATTTTCTAACCAAATGCAATGTAGTATATCAAATGTAGTCATTGTATTGTAAACATGTTTAGCAAATAAAATTATTATTATTATTATTATTAAGGCGACAAAACAACCCACCCTAGCTTCGTGTTAGGGCCCCAAGCCCGTTTAGATGGCGATCACCTTTGGTATTAAGTATGTCGCCCTTATTCCCATAAGCAGCAACGTGTGCACTGGCGTTGCAAACAACCATAGGCGACGGTAATTGCTAAATTCTAAGTGGGCCGTCAGCATGTCTGCTGGCCTACAGCAATAAAATAGAATAAACAATAGTAATGAACATATTTATTTATATTAGTATTCAATGTTGATACTCACATATTCAGTTAACGAATCTAAACTGGAAGTGGCTTCATCGAACACTATAATTGGGGAGCCTTTCAGTATTGCCCTCGCAATAGCTACCCTCTGCTTCTCACCCCCTGATAGCTTCAACCCCCTTTCCCCCACTTGGGTGTCATAACCCTATAAAAAATAAAAAATCGTTTTATGAAAGCAACAAAACAACAATTATTTGTATAATATTCTTAAAATCTAGGTTATATTTTGTTGGAAGTGAGTAGTTGTATGATTTTTGTCATTTTTACCAGCTGATTAAATGACTGCTAAATAAAAGTGCAAACATAAATGTTTAAAATACGCTCACAGTGAGCTCACTACCAGGGATGCTGAAGATCGCGCGAAGTGGAGTAGAAAAAGTCGGAAAGTGGACCCCGGGCACCGAAACGAAAGTTTGGGTGGCAACCGGGACTAACGCTAGGGTGATGATGATGATAAATGTTTAAAATACGTACGACTTTATTATTCCTAGAAATAATTTTCAATGGTAACAAAATTTATATATTTCAATACATATATACCTAGTCAGGTCATAAGTATTGTCACACAGTAAAAACTTTTCTTTTAGAATGCTGGCCACAAAAAAGTTTATTGAATTAGAATTTCGAATTGTTCATGAAAATAAAAATGTATAACTTTTAGAATTTTACTCATTTTTAAATATGGAGTGGACGCTTAAAGAAGACCGTGTTGCAGTTATTGCGTTGCATCGTTGCGGCTACGCGCCAATTCAAATTTTTAACATACTGAAAAATTTGAATATTACCAAAAGATTCGTTTTATCGTACCATCAAACGATACAATGAAGACTCTAGTGTAGATGACAGGTCAAGAAGTGGTCGCCCTCGGTCTGTTAGGACTCCAGCAGTGATAAAAGCTGTGAAGGCACGAATTCAAAGAAATCCCAAACGTAAGCAGAAACTGTTGGCCCTTCAGATGGGGTTAAGCAGAACCACGGTGAAAAGGGTGTTAAATGAAGACTTAGGGCTTCGGGCATATCGAAGAAAAACAGGACATCGTTTGAATGCTCGTCTAATGGGCCTGAGACTGAAGAGATGCCGCGCTTTGTTGAAGCGGTACGCGGGAAAAAAATATCGGGAAATTCTTTTTTCGGATGAAAAAATGTTTACCGTAGAAGAGAGCTACAACAAACAAAATGATAAGGTGTACGCACACAGTAGTGAAGAAGTGAGCAACCGTATTCCGCGTGTCCAACGAGGTCATTTTCCATCCTCGCTCATGGTATGGTTGGGAGTTTCTTATTGGGGCTTAACAGAGGTACATTTTTGTGAGAAAGGTGTAAAAACGAATGCTGTTGTGTATCAAAATACAGTCCTGACGAACCTTGTGGAACCTGTTTCTCATACCATGTTCAATAACAGGCACTGGGTATTCCAACAAGATTCGGCGCCAGCTCATAGAGCGAAGAGCACACAAGACTGGCTGGCGGCGCGTGAAATCGACTTCATCCGGCACGAAGACTGGCCCTCCTCCAGTCCAGATTTGAATCCGTTAGATTACAAGATATGGCAACACTTGGAGGAAAAGGCGTGCTCAAAGCCTCATTCCAATTTGGAGTCACTCAAGACATCCTTGATTAAGGCAGCCGCCGATATTGACATGGACCTCGTTCGTGCTGCGATAGACGACTGGCCGCGCAGATTGAAGGCTTGTATTCAAAATCACGGAGGTCATTTTGAATAAACTTTAATGTCATAAGAATCTATGTTTTGTTAAGTTCATTTTGGTATATGAATGGTTACATAATTAATAAACTTGTTACAATTATTTTACATTAAACATGTGACAGAATTTATGACCTGACTAGGTAGTTATTTATCTATAAGAATATCATGTAAATGGATTTTCTTTATGGATAATTCATCGCGCGAACGAAGTCGCCCGTACAGTGGCGGAGTAAGAATACTAACCCCTGTTACCGGGGTCGACCTGTCGTAAAAGGTGACAAAACAACCCAAGCTAGGTGGTAGGGCTCCAAGCGCACCAGGATAGCAATCACCCTTAGTCTTAAGTTTTTTTTTTTTTTTTTTTTGGTCTCGGGGAAAAACCTCTCTTGACGGGTTCCCCCGGCCCGGGGGGACCGAGGGATATGTGGGACTCCTGGATTTTTCCGACTACCCACTAAAAACTCCGCTGTTCTCCTATCGCCTACGCCCGGGCCCACGGATATATGGCCTGCCGATCTCGTGGCCCGGGCCGAGTCTTAAGTATACCGAAATGATAACCTAACTTATATTATTAGTGACCAAGATTCCTGTGGTTATTAATAGTTATAAAATATATTTATTTTTGTTCTAAAACTAAGTTTGACATTTTATTATTCAAATATTTTGAACAAGATACATATTTGAATGTCATAACAATCGACAGATAAATAGTATTACTAGACACATTACTTTTGTGTTTAATGATATGTCAAGGGGTTAAATTAATTATTTCTTGAAGGAAATTAACCGACAGCTTAGATTTTTCATCTTTAAAATTGCAATTAAAATCTCCACCTAAAATAATCGGCATAGTGTGTTCATTACTTCCCGTAAAATTCGTTCCATATTCTGAAGAAATCACCTTGCAATGAAATTACCTTTATACCTTTATACCTTAAAAATACCTTTAACACTATGTCCAGAATTAACTTTACGATAATTATTGTGCTTCTATTTAATGGTATAGTACAATTTCTCCTTTTAATCAGTACAGCTGTCCTGATAAGATTCAATGCATCTCTATCTGCTGCAC
Source organism: Malacosoma neustria (assembly GCA_963693495.1). NCBI lineage: Eukaryota > Metazoa > Arthropoda > Insecta > Lepidoptera > Lasiocampidae > Malacosoma > Malacosoma neustria. The sequence goes on along the minus strand of OY856378.1, from coordinate 21,035,056 downwards.
TTTTTAACCTGATTTTTTCTCAATTTTATCTTCAACGAATTCTAACCAAACTCTATTAATTTCACTATTTTCATCGTATTCAATGTATACTAATTTACCCATAGAACTGTTCGATAAACAGTCGTTAACGTCTATGTTTGTTGTAATCATGTAATACTTATTAATGATGAAAACAATTTCATAAGGTAAAGGCCACGCACACTGAGGTAGGAGGCAGCTGCCGCGCGCGCGCCGCTGCTCGCGTAACGACACTAAATTTGCCGCTCTCGTGTAACGGTAAAATCTGACGCTTAGCACAGATAGACTGGCCGCGCAGCGAACGCCTACTTATATGCGAGCGGCCCGAACGTCTGTATAGAAAAGCTGCGCTTTAAAAATAATAATAGTCGATACTTTAATTTTCAATCATAATAATACGAATATATAATATTTTGTTTTACAATACATGAAATGCCTAATGGCCTAAAATATTAGAAACGAAGATAGAGTACCTTTGGCCACGTTCTGACAGAATCGTGTAATTCGGCCATTTTGCTGGCTTTAAAGACGTCTTCCTGTGATTTATTCAAATCACCATAATGTAGATTGTGGTATATCGTATCGTGGAACAGAACGCAATCCTGAAAATTAAAACAAGAACTTCATTATAAAACCAATATTTGCTTTACAACTCGACAGCGTGATGACGTGTTAACCCGGATATCCGGCATAAATCCGCTCAAAACATTGGTTTACCTGTGGAACAATCGCAATAGCTCGCCTAAGGCTAGCCAAGTCTAAATCTTTAATATTTTGTCCAGCTATTAAGATATTTCCGGACTGCGGCTCGAAGAAACGGAATAACAATCGGACCATCGTAGATTTGCTGAAAAAAACATTAAACAGCATATTAGGGAACGTGGATACATTACAAAGTATTTACCCCCCCCCCCCTTTACTGACTACCCATAGTATATAAGACCCCCACCTCCCTCTCTAGATTTCACGCAGCATATCACGCAGAAGAGAAAGTTATTAACATAAATTCGGCTCATGTTTGCTCGAAATTGCGCGAGAGTTCCTTTAAGGGATATTGACTACGTGATGAAAACCTAAGCCCTAACCTAAGGCTCCTCCTTGTCACCAAGCGTCGTATTTTGAAGGCCTCCCCCGTCTCCCCTGCACGGTTTACGTAAGTATGAGTATGTTCATTTATAGTATATATTTAATTTCTGTTAATAATTTTTTTCTTTACTGTCCTTTATCTTCATTGTTCATTTGGTTTTAGTAGGGTACACATAAATTTAAACCGTTAAATTCTAATTTAAAGTATCTAATGATAGTCATCAATACTTCGAACCATCTCCAGAATTTATCCAAGTGAAAAACTTATTGTATCAAGAAACAAACAAGCAATATAGGTCATAGAGAATTAATGGCCCTTCGAGCCGGATTTAGTCGTAACACAAAATTATCCGTAATAATAATAATATAAGTATCCCAATCATAAATATTATATCTGAATAACAAAATTTGATTTTCAATTTATGTTTTTACCCATATCACACTCCTTTTAAAAATTTGTAGTATTTCCTAATATATTCCCCTCTGTCGAGACCCGTAGTAACATCGTGATATCAATATTGCGAACAGCGGTAACTTATCTTGGATACTTATCAATACTCTGGCAAAAAATAGAGAAAAACTCAATTAATAGATATAATAGGCATTTAACTTACCCACTTCCAGACCCGCCCACTATACCTATCTTCTTTCCAGCTGGTATCGTAAAACTTAAATTATTAAATATTGGTTTTCCATTTATATATTTAAAACTGACATCTTTGAATTCTATGGTCGCTGTTTTTGCATCTATTATTAATGGAGGAGCTTTGTCTTTTTCCTAGAAAACATTTCCACGATTTTAATTATTTACATATATACACTGATATAAAATAGCTAATCAGCATTGAAATAAATCAAGAACCCTTGAATTATAAACTAGTCTAACACATGTTTCATGAGAAGCGTTCACTATGAAGTCATACGAAGCAAATTCCATTTAAATTGCATGTTCGACTGCTGTCTCTCTATCTCTCCCCGAGGCTGGAAAGATATTTACTCCCTAGACATCCCTGGAAAGTTGTAGGATTGCCCTATTTTTTTTTTCTATCTGAAACTAAACCATACCTTCACGCTAAGGGCAGACACGAGAAGATTTTACTGTCTAGAGCTAGCAAAAGCAATTAACCACGCCCTAAACGAGATGGTTTTTTTTTTCTATGGCCAAAACACCAAAACAAATTAGCAACTACAACTTAGACCATACTAGAAAGATAACCAATATAATATACATACAAGACGCGAAAAACACTACATTATTTCATGTCATTGATCAACATTTATTTGTGACTCATACTTAAAGTAAAATAATACTAATACCATTATAATAAGTAAATACTTCTGTCTCAGTCTTTTACCTTTATCCTACTCTGGACAGTCATCAGTGTGAACATGGTCTGCATGTCTATCAAGGCTTGTCGCACCTCTCTGTACACCGAGCCCAGGAACCCTAGAGGTATCGACAGCTGGAACAGCAGACCATTCACCATGACTAAATCCCCAACCGACATGTTACCTACAAAGGATATCATTAATGCATTTATACACACATCAAAAAAGTCTAAGCAACATGTGCTAATTTAAATTTTAGGATGGTGGATGAGCCGCTGTATGGATGAACTTCCTGAATGCACCTGAGCCTTTCAGTTTCCGGGCCGAAGGTACGCCCTTCTTGTATCAGGCCTAAACCCGAATCGCGACTTATCGAAAAACATAATTTTATCCCATTGTTCCTGGGTCCATGTTCTGCGTTCTCTACACCATTCATTTCGACGAGCGCGATTCCCGTGATATATCGGTGGGCCCCTAATTGGGCGTCGAGCTCGTAGGCCGTACTCATGCAATCGATTTCGCACAGTTTGGGGACTTACATCAACACCACTTGAATTTTGTAACCTCAAACTTATCTCTCGAGCGGTTAACATCGGCTGGCGTCTTGCAGTCAGTTGTATGTACCGGTCTTGCCGAGTGGTTGTACTCCTTTTACGGCCTGGATGCTGTACAGCGTCCTATATATTATTTTAGCGCTGCCAAAGACGACAAATATCACTTCTATGAATGCAAAAATGCCGAGATACCTGAGACTGATTACTTCCCGCTTGCAACATCCCTACAGCTCTTTGCATTTCATTTGCCGTCAAATGACGTCGCTCCATGACGTAAAGAATATCTAACAATTCAATTTTGTCGCTAACTTTATTTAAATGGTTGGTAAAATTATAAAATCAAAACGTAGCAGTAAAAACGCACTTAAATTCAAACAAATTCCCTTTCATTTAATTTTATGAAAAAAACAAAACATAATTTTATAACCAGCCATCAATAAAAAAAAAGTTTACATACCTATGTACTTTGAGTGAGTAAAGACTTGAAATTAATTAGTATAAATGGTAAATTTGTAATATCATGCACATGCATGATATTGCTGCTATATGCTTAGACTTTTTTGATGTGTATATTTTAATAATATCAATTTATTTCAGATTTATAAAATCCATACATTACAATACAAATAACGATTCTTCTTCCTCCTACCTTATCCCACATTATATGGGGTCGGCACAACATGTTGTCTCCTTCCATTCTCCTCTGTTCTGTCTGCCGTCATCCCAACATTCACACCTTTTTTTGCCATATCATGTTTTACGCAATCCATCCATATTTTTTTCTGCCTCTACTCCTGTATCCATCTGCTCTCATTTCTATCATTTTCCTTGTTATGTGGTATTCTTCCCTGCGCATTACATGACCAAACCTAGCTAGCTCTACTTTCACACTTCCTCTAATATACTCATTTCTAATTTTATCCATTTTCGTAACTCCACATATCCATCTCAGCATTCTCATCTCCGCAGCATGTAACCCTTTCGTCCCTCCCCTTTGTGGCAAATAACGATTACATTAACTATTGTGTTGTATTATAAATTAACTTAAATCTATGTATTTAAAAAAATAGAATTACACATTGAAACAGTTACATTTTCCCGTTACAATCGCAAACCAGTTTTTTTTTTTATGTGCTTGGATAAAATTAAGAAAGTAAAATTTTTACGATTTATGTGCACACCGACAGGAAAAAATGCGACATGATGAAGTTACCAGACAACTGTGTCTTAAGGTTTTTGAATACTCATAACTATATTCAAAGAAGATTCTCAAATATTCGTAAATCTACAACACGAGTTTAATATCGGGTTTAATATCGGTGGAGTTATCTAATATATAAAATTCTCGTGTCACAGTTTTCGTTGCCATACTCCTCCGAAACGGCTTGACCGATTCTCATGAAATTTTGTGAGTAGGTCTGAGAATCGGCCAACATCTATTTTTCATCCCCTTAAATGTTAGGGGTGACCCACCCCCAAAATTTTTTTTTTAATTTTTTGACATTTTATTATTTATATGGCAGAACAACGTTTGCCGGGTCAGCTAGTAAAAACTATATATTTATTCATACATATGTCTATGTGATTTTAAATGATATATATTTGTGAGTGATTTGTGACCAAAAAAGAATTTGTATGATGCCGGTCACGGACCTAGATGGCACTGTACGGGAATAAGAAGGATTGCTCGAGAGCAGTGGACTGTATGGGAGAGGAAATGGGAAGGAGCGGTGGCAAGAGAGACACGATGTCTTGCAACGGGCAAAGAAATTCGCACTGACCTTGTTTTCACCCCTTCCCGGTTCGGTTCAGGTCGTTGAGGAACTGCTGCACGGCACCAGCTAAATACACAACACTGAACACACACAGATTTAATGGTACAGCCAAATTAGAGTAACCAGGGAGGTTGAAGGTCACCGTCCCGTCCAGTTAATTATAATTATCGCACACGGTGCAACAGCGGTTATCTCATGCAAAACGTTCACACAATAGGCCATTGTAGTTGTGTCTTAAACGGAATTACGGAGGCGATCAATAAAACAAGACTGAGTCTGCGAATCAAGTGATTTATTCGTACCTATATACAGTTAAGTAGTACAGTAGGTGTAAATAATGACAAATATTTATTAAAAACTTTTATCGCATTTTTAATCAATGTCAACACTCAACAGTGTACCTCAGACTCCAACGTAAATTGTTTGAAGACCATCTGGATAATATGTGAATGGAAGTGTTGGAAGGGACCTAGGGACCTGTTGACCTAGGAGGACGTTTCGAGACCACATCAGGGACGTCTTGAAAAAAGGCCAGGTCAAGAGTACCCTAAACCGAAGGGCATGTATGAAGGGAAAAATGAAAGTGGACGAAGCGAAACAAGTATGTAAGGATCGTAGCAAGTGGAAAGAAGTGGTCTCTGCCTATGGGAAAGAGGCGTGATTATATGTATGTATGTATGTTTATCTTAAAAATAGGCTTGAAGCTAATTGTCGGTATGAATTCTTTTTATTTGTTTAGATTGTGATTTATTTTTATTAATAGAATGATAGTCCTCTTGCCAACAAAGAGTTGTGGCATACGGGATGAAATCTTCAGCTTTTTTGTTCTGTTACCCCAAAGAACTCCTTACGTGCGTACATAAGTATGTACGCTCACGTTTATTTTTTAAATTTAGTACACATGAAAATAAAATTTACGTACGCACACGCAAGCTGGATGAATTTTATTGTTATTAAAATATTTAATATAATTAAAAATATGAACGGTAGAGTTCCGAGTGAGCTACCATTTCGCTACCACGTATATACTTAAAAACCCAAAAATATTCATGAAATTACAACGTATTGTAATTAGTATTGAAATCAGTATTTCTATCAATAATAAAGAAGTTAGATACTCGCAATGCTACTATAATACCTTTGGCAATCTCGTTGGCAGCCATGATCATGATCAAACTGAGCCCCCCGCTGAATATGGCGTGTTGGCCGAAATTGAGCAGCGCCAAACTGGACGCAGTCTTCAACGAAGCGTTTTCGTACTTTTTTAAGCTCTCGTCATATTTTTGTAGTTCATAGTTTTCGTTGTTGAAATACTGCAAATTTAATATTAATTTGGCTTCATAAGGAGATAAAGAGTAGACAAGGATGAGACGAGAGGAAGAAGAGAAGAGATGGGCAAAGAAACCTATATGATTATAGTAGATACTTCTATCCGTATAGGGCCGGAGAAAAAATACTGACCTCTGCGGCCGGGGTCAGCCTGTCGTAAAAGGCGACAAAACAACCCACCCTAGCTACGTGGTAGGGCCCCAATCCAGTCTGGATGGCGACCACCTTTGGTCTTAAGTATGCCGCCATAATAACTGTTCTGATCCGGCATCAGTGACCCAAGTTCCTGTACCCTTATGATACCTCCCAGCGGCCCGTCAGCCTGTCTGCTGTCCCACAGCAATAAAAAAAAAGTTATTTGGGAAAAACAATTTTTAAATCCTCAATGTTATGGCCCAACTGAAGCGCAGGAATAAATTTAGATTATGCTTGCACTTTTGAAACGTGTCTTGCGCTTCATTCAACTCGGTGTTGCCCTTTGGACCAGCACTCCTAAGAGACATGCTTACGAGTGCCCCATTCGTCCGCATTTTTAATCAACGTCAACACTAAACAGTGTACCTCAGACTCCAACGTAAATGGTTCAAATACCATCTGGATAATATTTTATGTTTGAAAGAATACTAAAAACAGAAAAACAAATAGTATTTTGCTATCTTTATTGTGCCTACATAATATTACTTTATGGTGTCTATTATATTATGATTTTTACCTTATAAATTTGGCAATATATGCGCACTAAACTGACAAATAACTATTTTAGATGTTACACTGATATATTACCTTGACAGTTTCATAGTTGATGAGTGAGTCGATAGCCTTATTGCCGGCTTCGTTTTCAGCTTTGTTCATGTAAACTCGGAATTTGGTCCGCCACTGAGTTATGGTTAAGGTGAATATCGCGTAAACACCCACACAGCTGAATGCCAAACCTTAAAAAAATACAATATTTAAATTAATGGAGGTGCCATTTTAGTTTTATAATTACTAAAAATAAGCTTCGCTGCCTTCTTCTGTATTAAAGATTCTGTATTTCAGCTTCGCTGCCTTCTTATCCATGCAGGGGCGGAGAAAGAATACTAACCTCTGCGGCCGAAGTCAGCCTGTCTGGATGACGACCACCTTTAGTCTTAAGTATGCCGCCATAATAACCTTGTGTTGTGTTCTGGCATTAGTGACCAAATTTCCTGTACCCTTATGGGACAGCAGCGTGTTCGCGATGCCACTGGCGTTGCAAACATCCATAGGTGACGGTAACTGCTAAATTCTAAGCGGGCCGTCAGCCTGTCTGCTGTCCTACAGCAATAAAAAAAAACCTTTTACGATTATCAGTTTACTTATATATTTCATGCAGAAGTGGGTAAAAATACTAAGCTCTGCGGCTGGGGTCGGCCTGTCGTAAAATGCGACAAAACAACCATAGCTACGTGGTAGAGCCCCAAGCCTATCTGGATGGTAACCAATGTTGGTCTATAAGTATATGCCGTCATAATAACTTTTGTTATGTTTCGGATTACCCGGGTCACCCAGATCCTGTTGTAAACCCTATAGGACAGCAGTGTTAGCGGTGCCCCTAGCGTCGCAAACATCCATAGGCGACGGTAACTATAAATAAATAAAATAGCCTTTATTACAGGAGCCAGTTTCTAGACATATAAAGTTATTTCAAAATTTACATAATCTCTGATTTCTGTGTGTTTCCTTATCTGGTGTCCTCTTTTGCGACTACCATCTCTGGAGTACCAGACTGTTACCCGTTTGCTCCACTTATCCAGGCTGCTTCTTAGTAGGTGCCCAGTCCATATAAATTCTAGTTGGTCGACTCAATTGAGTATATTACTCAACTCAGTAATTTTTCATTTGTATCTAATATCATCATTGCAAATCTTGTTTTTTAACTTCACACCCAACATACTCCACTCCATTGCACGCTAACACTTTGAAAGCTTTTCCCTATAAAGTTTTGTTAGGGACCAGGTCTTGCAGCTCTTTATCACCTCCTTCAAAGACCAATATTTCTTCCAACCGTAGGCTATCCTCTTATTAACCTCCTTAGTCATTTGATCGCATGGGAAGATTATTATTTGTCCTAAATATCCATATTCGGTTACATAGCTGAAAATATTTCCATTGATTATTATGTTCACCTATTTGAAGTTGGCAGTCATCTTAGATTTACCCTCATTTATCTCCAGTCTATCCTTGCTTTTTGCAGCCAGATCTTCGATCATGAGTTTCTAGAGATCTTCTTCAAACAAAACAATATCATCAGTGAATCGCAGGTGATTAAGGCGATAGCCATTTACATTTAGATCAAAGCCAACCCAGTCTACACTTCTGAAGATACTTTCTAAAACTGCTGAAAGCTTTGGGGCTAGTGGGTCCCTTTGTCTAACTCCTCTGTTAATAGGGAATGAGCGACCAATTTTTTCCAGCTTTATGCTTTCAACTTTTATTTTGTTTATTATTGCAGTATTATGTTGTGGTTGAATGTATCAAATGCCTTTGAGTAATCAATGAAAGCCACATATAAGTTCTTCTGGTATTTGTTGTACTTTTGAAAAATCTGTTTAATAGTGATGAAATTCTTTCTAAACCTGCACTACATACACTTAAGTGCCTTGACATAGCTTTGATATGTGTGTTGTCACTTAAGCCATCAAATTGTAACGACATATTCATTACTGAGAATAAATGACAGTAGCTTACAATGGTTGAGTAATGTATATATGAAAGCAGTTTTGAGAAAACTCATTGTGAAAACTTCCTTGTGAAATAAAGGCTGTTTATACATATTTCTATACCATTATTTGATAGGTAGTAGCCACAGAGGCCCAGATAATAAATTTTAATATTATTCAGCATTTTTCTGCAGATAAAATATGAAATCTCAACAAAACTAAGCCATCATTTACTCATGTAACAGATGAAACTGCAAGTGGAAGACCTTAATAGTTCAACAATTGACCAGTTCTCTTATATTATTAGACAAAAATTTAAAAATATGAGTTCACCTGCAAATGCTAGTCCTCCTTTGAAACCCAATATAGTAGATACAAGTGCTAATTCGAAAACTGTGGGCACTATGTTAAAGATCATGGCAGATAAAACAAAGTTTATAGCTCGGGAACCTCTGTCAATAGTCTGAAAAAGATATATGTATAAGGTAACTACAGAACTGTTTGTATAAAGAAAAAGATATTGCAGTGCTCTATAACTTGTCAAATACGTACACAATTTAGTTCTTAATTTTTGTTACAATAATAAAATAGTATATATATAAGGAGTACATGCTATAATGTCATTTCAAGGATTCAAATTGCACCAGCAAAAACCTCATTGTCCATGTGCAGGGGCAGAGTAAGAATATGGACCCCAGCAGCTGTGGCTAGCCTGTCATAAAAGGCGAAAAAAGAACTCTGATCCATGCCTGCCTGGATGGCAATCAGCCCTGGTTTCTAAATATGCCGCCATAATTTCTCTCAGTAACATCATCCGAAATGAAAACTTGGTATTTACCATTTGGATAATGATGGTTCTATAGCATAAAAGTACATGCTTTTTAATTTATATCAGCTTATATCAGTCTTATTCATTTTATATCAATCAACAATACCTTTGATAGAGCACCTGTTTGTCTTCCCAAATGGAAGCTCAGGTCCAAATTGTGCAAATGGGTAAACACATTACAGGCTAGACGTCTGATTGAATGTTGGGCCACTTTCGCAAACACTGCATTTCTGAGTTCATTGAAACCTGCAGCCGTCGCTCTAGCTATACCATCTGAAATAAAAAGAAATATATATATATGACATTCCTTGAACTATTTAAATGTATTTTATGTGTTTAAAATTATTATTTTCCCAAAACAAATTGTCTAGACAATTTGTTTTATCTCTAGAGATAAATAACACTTAAGGTGGATTTATATTTGTCTGACATATCGTGTCGTGACGTGTCAAAAGCATATAGTTTCAGAAATTTAGTGTAACCTCATAGAAAACTTTCCAAAATGTCTGTCTGCCTCTTCTATTACTCTATTGTCACTCCATCCATTAATTTTGAATTTCGTAGTCATGAGCTCTCTTATTAAGCACAAATGAGACATGACCAAATCTACTGAAATGTTTTATTCCTTACTATGTGTAGATTATAAAACTTTGAACTAATCTATTATCGAAAGGTAAGCAATTAAAAATTGTAAATATAAAATAAATATTATACTGACACAATCCACACAGCACCACCTAGTCTCAAACTAGCCAGGGACGTCGTCATAAATAAAAGGTTCTTAGTTATAATTTCTTAGACGATCTCCGTGGTGTAGCGACTAACACATTATGGTACGCTTTTAGAGGTCATGAGTTTGATTCCCGTCTCACGACTGGGTGTTATGTGTAATATGTGTTATACAAAAGTATATAATATGTAGTTTATCAGTTGTCTAGTACCCATAACGCAAGTGCTATGCTACTTACTTTGGGACTAGATGGGACTGTGTGATTTGTGTCAGTATATTTACTTATTATTTGAACATATTACAACCAATCCAAAAACTACACAAGATCATTCTCTTAGTGTTAAATTCCGATTGCAGCCCAACTTGTCCTTTGTTGCCAAGTCCGCTTTCTGGCTTTTTCTTCTCCAATTTGCACTATCTTTGGCATCTCTATTAATGAGTCTATTGGCATGCATTCACATCAAACATGCATTTTTTTGGTCTACCTATTAGATAAGAACAAGTATTTCATAGACCTATGATATACTCCTCCCAAATCTGATCAAGTCATAAATATGTTGCAAAACATACTCACATCCAAGTAATAAACTGAATGCTGTTGTACCCAAGGCCTGTGGCACAGTTGCCATCCCAAGCAATGCATCACCCGCAGGACTTGTTGTTATATTATTGACTTCATCCACTGCATATTTGAACAAAAAGGGGACTGTCACATTCATCACCTTTGCACCAAACAGAAGTGATAGGGACAGCATCACTCTGTCACGGATCATTTTATTGTCCTGAAAATTAAATATATTTGAAAATTTGTACTAACACCTATGTAGTACTCAATTAAGTATATGTAATGTTCTTTCATCACCAATGTCATGTACAAAAATGTAGGTAGTTGACAAAAAAACCCAGTCTGGAAAAAGCAACTAACAAGACTACTTTAGGCTCTGTTTGTTCCTTGGTATTTGTATTTAAGTACTAACTTATATAATAGATTTAAAATTTTATAATAATCAATCACTGCTGATCAATTTTTAAAGGTTAATAATACAAGGTTAATAAGAAAGAAGACAGGTTAATACAATAGAAGAAAGAAGGTGGAATGGTGTGTCATTAAGACTTGCATATTGTACCAAACATGATTGATTCAAGATTGTACCATATCATGAGCTGTGAGTCACCAGAGCAGCTGACCCAAGATAAGAGATATAAGCGCTTCGGCATCTCTTCCATACACAAATGTTTTGATTTATATTCTCTTATAATAACTAAAATAGCAACCGCATCTGTCATGGTACACATGCTAGATGCAATCTCCATTCTCTAAGTTCATATAAGCAATTACATATTTCTAATTGACAACATTGGCACATTATTTGTGCATACCAATGTATTGGCTACCAGACATTCAGAAGACCGTGGGAAGTGGAGAATTTGGCTAGCTGACCCCGGGCATTGAAGCTCAAGTTTGGGTTACAACTGGGATTTTACACTAAGATGATGATAATGACATATTTCCAATTGTATTCCTTACCTTTGGCCAAACATACTCCAGCATGCCCCTAAACATATCAGCACCAGTTACAGGCTTAGCATCACCCAGGTTTATATCTTCACGGGACAAAATAGATGCACCTGGGTGAAAGCAGTCTCTTTTTTGGATACCTAAGGCGTAAATAGGATGTCAGGACAAATCGGAAAGGTTTTTTTTTTTGGAGTGAAACACAAAATGGGAAGGATATTGCAGTATTATGGAGGGATAGTGCGGGAGAAAAGAGCTGCATTCCAACCAAGTATTAGTAACATAACAAAATAGAAATAGTGAATAAATGCTGTAATTTAGAAAAACAAACCAAAAACATTAAAATGAAAGCAATAGACAGGTAACTGGAACACAAAATGGAATGTAATAGTTTTATAAACACAAATATTGTTGGCCTGGACTCACAGACAATTTGCCTAGCAATACAGTGGCCGGCTTTTAAAATTGTCAAATATTTCTTTTATGGAATAGATCACTTCACTAATATGTGAATGTTAATTTTTATTTATGAAATGTTTGAAAATGCAGCAACAAACACAAATATGTGAGAAATTAAAAGGATAATCTAATAAGCTGTAACAAGCAGGTAACAGCACAAATAAACTAATAATAAAGTGCATTTTTTTAAGTTTACTTATATAAAAATATATGTTACAATATGAAATCAAACCTACAAAAATTTCATTGATAATGAAAAACAACATATATAAAACCAGTATTTATAATATATCAACAATTATAAATTAAGAACTCAATTATATCTATAAAGGATGTTACAATTACACAAATATGAGATATAGTCATTATTGATATATTGTCTCTTAATTCATTAATAACACAAAATAATATCATCCACACTATCTAATTCATCCATTTTATTCTAAATAAATAATCTCGAATTCATATCGATGTAACAACACATCTCTAAGTATATTTTAAAAATAGGAAATGATGGTAATTATCACATCATCCCAAGGTCAAGAGTGTAAATTACATAATTAAATAACATTATATTTATTCTTGTGCCAATAATTTATAATTGCACAGACTGAATACGAATAGTAATTGGCTCTATTTTCGCAATGAATGACTTACCCACTGGTATTTTCCCAGTTTTTGGCTTGTTCGCCAGCACTGCCGCCAAAACGTTTTTTGCTGAATCCTGACCACCTGCATTGTTTGCTGCCGATGTAGAATATAACTAGAATCACAAATAACTGTTCTAATATTTTTATTAAAAATAATAACATTGTAAACGAGACAAATTGTGAAATCCAGAATGGATACGAAACAAAAATAGAAACTAACCCTGAAAGAACTCGCAGCTGCACATGACTTGCAGGAGATATTCAAATGGGGTTTATTAAGGATTACCGATCTACAACCTAAGTATGATTTGGACAAGTTAACATGATTTTTCAATAATTTATCTATCTTTTTGCTCCGTAACAAACTAACCGCCATGTTGACAGTTTGACACTAACTGAGTCTGACAACTTGACAAGTGATAGAAAACATGACATTTGTCCCTGTTTAGTGACAATTCAGTTCAGTATTTGAAGATCTGGGAAAATAAATAAAAAAAAGGCGGGAAGGCAAAGTGTAAAGGCGCGCTTTAGAAATATTTTTATTTAATATATAATATATAATAATTTAATTTAATACAATCGTTGCAATTTTTATTAATTTTAAAGTTAGGGCATCATGCCCAAAAAGAAAAAACGTCCCTTAACTGGGACCTCTGGTGATTGGGCGGATGAAGCGTCCGATGGCAGCAGCGATTCTAACGAGACAGAAATTTCAGAAAAAGATAAGTTTAAGCCATATTATGTTAGTGATTACACGAGACGGTATCCCGAGGATTCACCTCTAGTTGACTTTGTGGTGTTCCTGGAGTCTGCGGACGAGGGAAAACCCATAGGTTCTAAGGATATTATTTCCTTAGCTAGCCACCTAAAACGATATGTTAAAGGAATTAAATACCTCCAATCAATGAATAAGTACAAGATAGGAGTACACTTTGATAAGTCTCATTTGGCAAATGCTTTCTTGAGCAATAAGACTTTTCTTCAGGATTATAAGTTCCGGGCGAGCATCCCAGCCTTTAGCACAGAAATATCAGGAGTAATTAGAAACGTTCCCCTAAATTTATCTAACTTTAAAATTTTTACTTTATTGTCAAGTCAGAGGAAGATAATTTGCGTACGTCGCATTATGAGAAGGATTAATACAAATTCAGGATTCGTTTTGGAGCCTACAGGCACTATAGTCATTACCTTTGCATCGTCTATATTACCAGAATTTGTAGATATTCATGGATGGCGATTTCCTTTACTAACGTACATACCTCCAGTGAAACAATGTTTTAAATGCCTCCGATACGGTCATATGGCTAAATTCTGTAAAAATTCTATCAGATGCTCAATATGTTCTGGGCCTCATACTTACAAAGAGTGCACCCTTTCAACTGATAAAGCAGTATGTGTACATTGTAAAGGTCCACATGTTAGTGTTTCGGGGAGCTGCCCAATTAAAAAAAAAATGATTGCAGAAAGTAAAGATTTGGCAGAAAAAAGAAAATTTAGTGACCTTTTTAACGAGAAATCTTTTCCTTCATTACCATCTAAATCTAAGCCAGAACAGTTCCTTTCATTAATTAATTCTGTTGATATAATGGATCTTATTACAAAGTCAATTGTTAAAATAATAACAGAAAATAAAACTAATAATAAATCAATTTCATCTCAGTTTATTAAAGATGTTCTCATGGATATTTTCAAAAATACTAAATAATTATCTAAATGGATTGTTTAAGAATCACACAATGGAATGCTCAGAGTTTGATAAGTAATCGTTATTTATTTACACAGTTTTTATATGAGAATGAAATACATGTTGCTCTTGTTTGTGAGACTTGGTTACAAGCACATCATAACTTTTCTATTAATGGATACAATATAGCTCGTTTGGATTCTGGTAATAGTCATAATGGTGTTGCTATTTTCATTCACAATACATTAAGTTATCGCATGCTTGATACATTTTATGATGACTCTTTACAAAATATTGCCATACAGTTAAATTTTGCTAATATAAAAATTACATTAGTATCATTTTACAGCCCCAAGCAATGTTCTCCACCTTTTAGTAAAGTTAAACTAGATAATTTATTCAATAGCCTTTCGGAACCAATGATTATTGCAGGAGATTTCAATGCTTTAAATACAGTGTGGGGTTGCGACTCTACAGATGCAAGAGGAAATGATGTACTACAATGTGTAGATGATTTGGGTCTTGTCATTCTAAATAATGGTGACAAGACAACAGTAGGGTCTCATACATGGCGTCAAAATGCTCTTGATTTAACAATAGTTTCCCCATCTTTATCCCTTTCTTCAGAGTGGTATGTTGGTGATGATTCTTTAGGCAGTTATCATTTCCCTGTAATATCAAAATACTATTTTAAAAATTCAAATTTTAATATCTCAAATAATAATAAAAAAATTTCCTCTAATAATCGTCTACTAAACTGGACTAATTATACCAAACATATTCATGATTTATTGCATAGCTGTCAGTTTGATTATAGTGATCCCCTGAAAGGTTATAGTCATCTTATACTTTTATTTAAAAATGCTATCACACAGTGTCATCCCTTTCAACAACATTCTTGTAATTTTACTGCTTCTTCGAGAAAGCAAAGAAAATTAGCTCTGCCATGGTGGAGTGAAAAGTGTAATGATGCAGTTGCTAGTTCCAAGGCAGCTTACATTAAATTCAAAAATGATCCAACTGAGTCAAATTATATAAACTTTAAGAGAATGCAGGCAAATAAAAAGTTAGTTTTAAAAACAGAAAGAAATTTAAGCTGGATTAAATTTTGTGAATCAATAAATAGAAATACGCCATTGACTTTGATTTGGAACAAAATTAGAAAATTCAATAAAACCTACATTCCTCCTGTGAATACCAAACATACTGATCTTAAGTGGGCTTATGAAATCCTAAACAAATTTACACCAGATACAGTCGAACTTCCTGTAAAAACCTCTTCAGTCTATGTTGCAGACATAGACTTTCTCACTAAGCCCTTTACAATTAATGAATTTAATGCTGCATGTGACTCGAGGAAAGATACTACCAGTGGTTTAGATGGCCTTTCTTACAAAGTATTGAAAAAATTGAAAACGTGTTGCAGGAATGTTGTTTTAAATATTTTTAATTTATTATGGGATAAGTCTCTTATACCAGATGATTGGAAAATTGATATTATTGTTCCTGTTTTGAAACCAGAAAAAGACCCTCAACTTTCAGACTCTTATAGACCTATCACACTAACATCATGTATGGGTAAGATCTTTGAACAAATGTTGAAGTCACGTCTTGAATTTTACATTGAAAGTAATCATTTATTACCTTCAAACCAGTTAGGTTTTAGAAGAGGTAAATCAGCTAGGGAAAGTATTACACATCTTCATCTAGATATTTATAATTCCATTAAAAATAAAGAAGTCTTGATAGGTATCTTCTTTGATATTGTGGGCGCTTTCAATAATGTTAATCATCACATTCTTGCATCTGAGTTGGGGTCTATTGGTATACCTGGGAAATTAATTAATTGGATTTTTAATTTCTTACATCATAGAGAAGTCTTTGTTAAAATAAATTCATGTGGTGACTTGATCGGACCAAGATATTCTCACAAGGGCGTCTGTCAAGGTGGTATCCTTAGCCCTTTGATTTTTATTTTGTATATTTATAAGCTTAATTCAATTCTAGGTCCATCTATCTCCAATTTACAATATGCTGATGATTTAGTTATTTATATATCAGGAACAAATGTAAAATTGCTTGTAGAGACTCTTAATAACTGTTTGAAAAACCTTAATTCATACTTTTCTTATCTAAACCTTGACATAAGCACAGACAAGAGTAAGGTTGTATTATTTAATAAATTTAGACCCTTTAATGTAAAATTGTATTATAACAAGATTCTCTTACCTATAGCTAATAATGTTAAATTTCTTGGTGTTACTTTTTCTAAAAATCTTTCATGGACAAGCTATGTGGATTCCATTGTTTGTAAGGCATCCAAAGCTTTCAATATTTTAAAAGCTATAGCTAGGACATACTGGGGTGCAGATCCTAAAATATTACTAATGTTATATAAATCTCTTGTTCGTAGCCATTTCGAATATGCATTTATGTGTTTTGGGTCAAGCAAAAGGCACTGTCAAAAACTTGAAGTGTTACAGAATAATAACTTAAGACTTATTACTGGAGCCATGAGGACATCTCCAATTATTTCTCTTCAATCGGAATGTAATATACTTCCTTTATCTCTAAGATTTAAATATCTTAAGAATCGCTTTCTAATTAAATTATATTCAATGTTGGATCATCCGTTATTCAAAAAAATCCTTCATTATTATAATTGCTTTCATCCTATAAATGATTCAGCTCCTTATATTTTTAAAGATTTCTCAGAAATAATACAATTAGGTCAGGATTATAATATATATCGAGCAAATGCTAACTGGCCCTGCTATAGAGGTTCATATAAAAGTAAATTTGCAGAAATTAATGTTATCATACAGAATAAAATGAAATGTAAAGAAGAAGTGTATGAGCAGATTAATAGATATCCTAATCATATTGCCATATTCACTGATGGGTCCAAAAGAAATAACAATGTATCTTGTGCATTTTACATACCTCACATGAAAATTGGACATGGAATAAAGTTACCAGCGTATGTTAGTATTTATACAGCTGAATGTCTGGCAGTACTGTTTGCCCTTCAGTATGTACAGCAAAAGCACCATAAAGGAACCTCTGATTGGTTGATTATATCAGATTCTATGAGTGTATTAACGGCGATCAATAATTGTAAGCTGAGCACTAGTGTTAATTATATAATTTATGAAATTAAAAGACTGTGGACGATTCTTACAGAAGATAACATTAATATTGTATTTTTGTGGACTCCTTCTCATATTGGAGTAATTGGAAACGAGCACGCGGATTACTTAGCCAGGGCTATCACAGATAACGAGACGAGTGACATTATCGCCTATCCTGGTATTGCCATCCCTTACACCGACTCTTATATCATTTTGAAGCAAAAAATTAAAGAAGACTGGGCCAATTATAAAAACGAAATAATCAATACTGGAAAAGGGCAATGGTACTTTTCTATTGTTAATTCTACCAATCCTGTTACACCTTGGTTTGTGAAACCCGATATTTACATGGGACGAAAATTTTACTCAACTATTTGCAGATTAAGGCTTGGTCATTGTAAAGTTAATGCTGTATTGGCTAGAATGAAAATTGTTTCGTCATCTATTTGCAATTATTGTAATTCTGAAAATCAAACTCTGGATCATATATTCTTCAAATGTACTTATTTTGCGGTGGCTAGATTAATACTGGTAGATTCCCTCCTCCATATTTATAAAAACCCTGGAGAAATCCCGCGCTCCATCCAGGATCTACTTAAAAACTCGGATACCTATTCTATTCTTTACAAATTTGTGACAACGTCTGGAATTGAACTTTGAAGGATTATGACATGAAGATGTAACTATAAGGATATGAAATGGATTGGGAAAGTTCTTAGACAAGTGACATGGCTTAGGCCTATTTGATTACACGATTACTGGGTTTGAAATACATTTGACATGGCTTCGGCCTTTAATATAAATTAAAAAGCTGCAACTTTGAACTTTGAATACTTATGACATGGCATATGCCAACAAATTTCTGGAAATGATTACAATTGACAAGGCTGTATGGACCAAGTCCTTTGCCTGCCAGATTGGCAAATTAAAACAACAACAACAACATTGAAGATCTGGCTCCAGCGCCTTTGGCATTGATTTTGCCAACGACCAAGTAAAATATAGAAGTGACCGATATAATGGAGATTTTAAAAAAGGGGGATGGCGCTGTATAGTGAAGGATTAAGATTTCATTTAATAACATTAAAATTTTCTAGGTTAGTCATCATCATCCCAGCGTTGTATCCCGGTCGCAACCTAAACTTCCGCTTTAGTGCCCGGGTTCCGCTCTCCGACTTCTCTCTACTCCACTTCGCACGGTCTTCAGCTTCCCTGGTAGTAAGCCTTTGGCACGCATATCACCCTTTACAACGTCAAGCCAGCACTTTTTGGGTTTACCCCTCCTGCCGGAGCCTGGCGGAGGCGGCATGGACAGACATTTGTTACCCACGTAAGCATCCGGTTGCCGTAAAACGTGGCCGTACCATCGGAGCCACCCTAAAGAAAATAATTACTGCATAAATAAATAATTATAATTGCATAAGTTGATTAAAATGTTTTTCAATATCGCCCATCCCTACGTACAGTCGTAGGTATCATATACATACACGTTATGGTGAACGCACACTTGTCCGAGCCGAACGTGTCGAACGAATCGAAGTCAAGGAGGTGGAGGTCTCGCACACATATCCGCACCAGGAGAATCGACCGCGTCGAAGAAATTGTTTCTATGTATTTCCTTTACGCTTGCAATGCAGAAATAGTACTCGCTCGTTGCTCTGTTATACGCAACTGATAGTTGATAGAATGCGAGCGCATCGGTCGAGTCGACCGCATAAGCCGCGCTGAATCTGATGACGTCATCCGAATTCATCTAGGATTTCTGGGGTTCTTCCAGATTCGGACGATTGGACGCGGGAAGGTGTGCGAGGTTTCATGAGATTTCATAAACAGAATTCTAAAATTCGTTTCGTTCGGCTCGGACAAGTGTGCGTTCACCATTAAGTGAACGCTCGGCCGAACTACATGGTAGGCGGAGTGGGGGGTGTTAGGTTTTATTTTCGTTACGGAATTTCTTGATTCGGTCGCCGCGCTCAAAGCCCGCAATAAAAGCTATACAGTAGCTTAAAAAATTACCTATATTATAGCTTACCTTAGGATATTTTGACTTGAGCATCTTAAAATTAAATATTCATTGTATTATTTCATTTCATCAATGACTCACTACAACCAACAGTAAAAACTAATACATTTAAAAATTAATTTTATAGCTTGACATCAACAAAAAATGCCAATAGCTTGTGATCACTTATGGATGTTATAAATATTAAGAACACTGCCTATGAACTGCTGGTGGGGAACTTTTAAATCATTTTTTAACCCTATACTATACTGCAATAGGAAAAACTCAGATGGAAGAACATTCATATAGCATGCATTGTGAACATCCTTGGAAAACATTTTGAATTATTATTGAATGAATGAAATATTCCTTTGCAGAGGACTGAAAAAAAAACTATTTCCCATCTAACATTTAATAAAATTTTCCAATATACTAACATACTGATACATTAAAGCTATACAATTATTTAAAATTACACATTGATCACCTACACTCTCTAGCATCTTTAAAGATGTTTTTAGATTATTGACTTTGTCTACAACCATTGGCATAATAAGGTCATTTAAATTCTTATCAGTGGAACAAAGAGCTGCGGAATATATAAGTCTACTGACATCTACTTGGCTATAAAAATACTTAATTACCATCAATAGACCATAGAGATTAAAACTGAAACCTTTGAGATCTATATACAAGTCAGTATTCAAATTATGACTATTGATAAATGAGATTTGCTCTTGCGACAATTTAATATTTTTTGTTTTCAAAAATCTTTTTATACAATCAAAATTGAAGGATACAAAATCTAGGTCGTTGTTTGGCAAAAAGAAACCATATTCTGTGATTAACTTCAAGTTATGGCTGTCGCCGTAGCATATAAATACTTGAGAATACCTTTCAAAATTATTTTTTGTGTAAATAGAAAATGATATGCTTGAGAATAAGTCTTTTTTCAAATTATTTATATTTATATTTCCTACATTCTTACTAACAACTAATTTTGTTTCATTTCTTGCATTTGGACTATGATTTATCATATCCAAATATGGACACAGAGATATTTTTGTATTATCATTAATTAAATTAATAATTGAATTTTCAACATTTTTTAAATCTATCACTTTACTTAAATCCATATACACACATCTTGTATTCACAGTAAAATAAGCCCATTCATATACAGATAATTTAAAATAGTTTTTAAAACACTTCATAAATGGAATTTCTGTAATATTATTACCTAAAATTGATTCAAAAATATTAAATGATACCTGAATAATGTCTTTTTGTTTCGATATAACACTTAAAATATTAGGATCAACATATTGGCTTGCTTCTTTTGGCATAAAGTATGGCACAGTGTATTCTTGAGGTAGATTTTTAATGTAAATATTCCAATAAGAATTTTCACCTTGTGCTTTCAAATATGTTAAGTAAAAAGCCATTAGAGCCTGAAATG
The DNA here is from genome assembly GCA_963693495.1 of Malacosoma neustria. Lineage (NCBI taxonomy): Eukaryota > Metazoa > Arthropoda > Insecta > Lepidoptera > Lasiocampidae > Malacosoma > Malacosoma neustria. Next base: position 21,013,824 of record OY856378.1, on the reverse strand, counting down.
ATATACTTTTCTCGAATTCTGATAGACATTGTTTCCTATTTTCCAAAAAAATACTACAAAAAATATTGTCCATCAAAATAGTTGTAACATTTATTGTAAGATTTAAGGGCAAGTTTATAAGTTCTTCGCCAGCTTGAATTTTCTTTTTAGTCAACACTCCTCTACCAGTGTCGTTAAACACAGACAAACAAAGCTTCTTATTTCTTCTAATATTATTCTTAGCCAACCAGGAGTTTAAATAAATTAACTGAATATCTTGGTCACACATACAGTAATTTCGTGGTTTCCTATGACACCTTTTGCGTTTAGTTCGACCCATGATTACAGGTGCAACGTACGTGCGTTTTCAGCTTATTAACAACTTTGCATTCATTTATAGCGTAGGCTATTCTTTCTTATCGTATTGAATTGAAAGTAAAATATATATACAGCACTGTTGTACAAAATACAATCTAAAACAAAACATAAACAATCAAAACATTAGGAAATTAAGGGGGTAGGGTAGGGATAGGGATGTCAAAATTATAAAAAAAAAACTAGATATATGGTATGGCATGGCATGTATTTTATAATAAACTCTAATCGATATGAGTTTACCAATAAACAGAAGTGAACATTGGACAGCTTTTATTTTTATGTAAAGAATGTTTGGTACATCGTTTGCCAATTGAAATGGCTGTTATAAGAGGTCACCTATCTATTAGCACCCTGTAAATTAGTTTTAACGTCACCATAGTTTTAATACCGATTATGAATCTTTTTTTTTTAAAAACCAAAATTTTGTATAATCACATAGATATTTTTAAAAATCTTAGTTAATCCTAATAATTTTGTTTTATTATTCAAGTTAACTGTTGGGTGTCTGAATAAAATTCAAAATTATTCACAATGAATACCAACTTTTGTTTCACATCATCATCTTTGCGTTGTATCTCGATTGCAGCCCAAACTCTTGCTTCGGCTCCCGGGGTCCGCTTTCCGACTTTTTCTTCTCCACTTCGCACGGTCTACAGCATCCCTGGTAGTGAGCCCATTGGCACGCATATCACCCTTTACGACGTCAAGCCAGCACTTTTTGGGTCTACCCCTCCTGCCGGGGCCCGGCAGAGGCGGCATGGCAAAATATTTGTTACCCACGTAAGCATCCGGTTGCCGTAAAACGTGACCGTACCAACGGAGCCGACACTCTTGTAATTTATCCGCAATGTCACGGACATGAAGACTGCCGCGAATGCGGGAGTTCTTAACGCGGTCCTTCCGCGTCACTCCACACATCCACCGCAGCTTCATCTCCGTGACACGCAGTTCCTGCTTGTGTCGCTGTACTTGCTTGTATAATGTATACTTTATAATATATCTACTTTTTAAAATTCAATCTAAGGTGAAGGCATACTGTTAAGTTGGCCGCAAGCCTGTCTGCTGTATCACAGCAATAAACAAAAAATCAATTAAAGTTAAAGCTCCCTCGCGTTTAATTGAATTAAACATGTCGAAATATTTAATCAATATGAAGTGCCGCTTTGACCCTGGAACGCGCCAGCTTTGATTGTAAGTGGTCTCGTCTGGCTCTGGCAACGGCTCTCTTCGTGGCGCGCTTTGCCACCCGGTATGCGTCGCGATCTTCAGGAGATCTGGACGCTTGCCACTTCTTGAAGAGGGCTTTCTCCGCTCTAGTCTCCCTCTGGACTGTGTCGTTCCACTACCATGTCTCCTTGTCACACTTGCGACCACCCTTAGTCACCCCAAGCACCTCCTTCACCGACCCAAGGATAGCCGCCTGAATCTTGTCCCAGTAAGCCTGAACTGGTTCCCCTATACCACCGGAGCACTTGTCACCGACGGCTAAGGCAAAGTCCTGGGACGTGACTTCATCAAGCAGCCACCACCTGATTCGGCGCTGAACGCGCTCGGTATGCGTGTCTTTAGGCTTAGCGTAGAGGTCCATGACAAGAAGACGATGTTGTGCAGTGAGACTCTCACCGGGTATGACCTTTCAATTGGCCACTTTGCTGATGTAGTGTCTCCTAGTGAGTAGGAAGTCGATTTGGGCAGCATTCCTCCCACTCTTGTAGGTGATAAGATGCTCGGGTCTCTTTTTGAAATACGTGTTCACGATGGCAAGGTCGGCGGCCGCACACGTATTGAAGATGTCCTCCCCTTCCGCGTTGCAGTTACCGTACCCAAATCCACCGTGAACACGCTCAAATTCCCCACAATCATTACCCACATGACTGTTCAGATCACCCCCCAAAACGATCCCCTGTGATAATGGGATTCCACGGAGCACTTCTCCGAGTTGATTCCAAAACGCTATTTTATCGGCGTCGTCATAACCAGCCTGTGGCGCATAGACACTTATCAAGTGGGTAACTACCCCATCGATAAGCACCCTAACGACCATAAGCCGGGCGCTATGACGTTTCACTTCCAAAATGTCGTTCTGGAACTCCTCCGAGAGCACTATGGCAACCCCATTTTCCCCACCAGGTGCACCTGTGTAGATCAGCTTGTAGTCATTCCCAATGAACCGGGATCTGCTGGCCTTCCACCGAGTCTCCTGCAGGAACGCCACAGCCACCCTTCGCCTGAAGAGCACATCGGCCAACTCTCTCGCGCGTCCGATTAGCGTGCCTATGTTCCATGTTGCGAAGCGGATCTTTCGAGATGTTTGGGCTGCGTGAGTTGGGGCTAACGTCGTTAGCCATGCCTGCCCATGACACGGTATTCCTTGTCCATTTCTCAGAAGAGCCGGGCGAAGCTCTTGCGCGCCGTTATGCGGCGGCGCCCTAGCCCTTACACAATCCCGTAACTTCATTCTTTCCATAGATTTGGCAGGTTTTGGCTTTTACGGGGGCGACTACCGTCTGACCCCCCAACCCCATAAGGAAAGCCGTCGTCAGAGCCTCGTCCGTTATTCAGCAGGGTGCGCGAACTTGCAGGTGAGGTTGACTTGGGCCCCGGAAATGTTGGTAGGGCCCCTTACACCCCTGTTTGTGTAACATATTGCATACCATTGGAAAGAAGATAAACTAAAGAATTTAAATCAGTAAATGGAAGAACTCACTGCATTCTGTTTTTTTTTTACTGTACCGCAAAGTTGACTTTCTCTTTAATTTTAACCTTATCAAAAATTTTGTTCAGTCATTAAAAACAAATGTTTGTGTTCATTGTGAATAATTTTGAATTTTATTGAAACACTCAACAGTCAACTTGAATATCAAAACAAAATTACTAGGATTTATCTAAGATTTTTATAAATATCTATGTGTTTATGCTAAATTTTCGTTTCTTAAAAAAAAAAAGATTTATATTCAATTAAAATTATGGTGACGTTAAAACTAATTTGCAGAGTGCTAATAGATAGGTAATGACCTCTTTTATCAGCCATTTCAATTTGGCAAATGATGTGTGAAACACCCTGTATAAAGCGGATAACAGTAAGTAGTAAAACCAAGAAAATCATATCAATCAAGGAAAGTTAAATTAATTCATATAATATGGTCGTAATTTCATTCATTGTGAATCTATTGATTCAAGTTAAAGTAGTAGTAGTACGGACTCTTTTTTAGTAATGTATTATCTACTTTGTGGTAATGTAATGTATATTTGTCATTACAAGTATTATTATTTTTTTATTATCTCACTCATCTGTTTTATTCAAGTAAATTTATAAGCAAACAAGCAAACAAGCATAAATCAATTACTTACATTACAACCTCTTACAACACAATCGTATATCGATTATTCTAAAATTCGTATAAAAAAATGACATTGACAACGATGACAATGGCGGCCAAATTCTAAATTTGGCTTGGTAACGTACCTAACGTAACTTCTGATACAATTTTTATTAGTTTCACGTACATATATAGTTATTGATAATTTTGTAAGTCCTTATATGTGAATTTAAGTATATTGCCATCCTGAATCTTTTGTTATTTTATAATATTCTCCTGCAGTATGTATTTAAACTACTAAACTTCAGAACACACAATAATGAAATCTTGTAGCCAAGCTACAAAGCTATCCAATATGTCAAAAAAATTGTTCGAAATTCAACGGCCATTTAACGGATTTTAAAAGTTTACAATTAAGTTTACACGAGAAAGTTGTTACGATCTTGTTTATTACAAACGACAAATTAATTTCACTGAAATGTCGCAACAACAAACAAAAAACTGTATCACTTTGCGTGGTTCTGCGCAAATTATTTGCGAATATTTAAGTGCGTTGAGTGCAAATATTTCGACTAATCATCTGTTTGTTTTTGATATTACTGTTTATTGAGAAATTTTATTTCAGAGTATGCAATCAATTCAGTATTATTTCAAAGAGGCTTATATCCACCGGAAACCTTTAAAGCTGAGCAGCAGTATGGAATAACTTTGTTGCTGTCTGATGATCCACAAATCAAAAGTTTTCTCACAAATTTATTATCTCAGAGTGAAGGTAACATTCGTTTTTCTGTCATATTTTAATAAGCTGTTTACATGCATTGATAGTGGATGTATTATAAATTTACTTATTAGAAGACCATATGACTACTTTTTAAAGAATTTATACATGTTTCATATATTACTTGGCTCTAACTGTAGTCGAATGTTGGTAATTAAAAATTGTTCAATTTATATTTTAATTTTATACTATCCTTAAGTTTGAGGGACTCGATTATTTTAAAAGCTGCTAGACTCAACTAATCAAATGTTTGAAAATAAACATTCAAAATTTATGAAGAGATAATATTTGTAGTTGGGCTAGATTTATCCATGCAGGGGCAGAGAATGAATACTGACCTCTGAGGCCGCGGTCGGCCTGTAGTAAAAGGCGGCGACCAAACAACTTATCCTAGCTACGTAGTAGGGCCTCAAACCTGTTTGGATGGCGACCTTTGATTGGTCTTAAGTATGCCGTCATAATAACTTTGTGTTCTGTTCTAGCATTAGTGACCCAAGTATCTGTACCCTTATATGGAACAGCAGCATGTTCACGATGCCACTGGCATTGCAAACACCCATAGGCGACATTAACTGCTAAGTTCTAAGTGGGCCGCCAGCCGGTCTGCTATCCTACATCAATAAATCATATATATCAATAAATGTGTAAAAAAAGTATGCCAGTAAGCACAATTAGAAAAAAAAAGTAATTGATGTATTTATTTATAAGTACAATAGTGATGTGAGGTAATTTGACTGCTCTGGTACATTTAGTGTTAATTAACATATTTTTTTATTGCTGTAGGACAGCAGACAGGCTGACGGCCCACTTAGAATTTAGCAGTTATCATTGCCTATGGGTGTTTGCAACACCAGTGGCATCGTGAACACACTGCTGTCCCGTAAAGGTACAGGAACTTGGGTCACTAATGCTAGAATACAACACCAGGTTATTATGGAGGCATACTTAAGACCAAAGGTGGTCACCAACCAGATAGGCTTGAGGCCCTATTCATTATACATTATGTATTTTCATTATATATTACAAAGCACCTATTTCTGTTTTTAAGTTCTTAGACTTTTTTTGCGAATGATCCCATGGATCCCATGGTGATGTTACGTTGTGTAGGACTTTGGAGGTTTGCTTCAATTAATTATTTATTAATTCCTATTTCAGAATGGATAGTAAACAAGAAAGTAAGCAAACTGTCCCTAGTAATTCTCAATGTGGACAACAAAGAAACTCTTGAATGCTGGGACTTTAATGTCCAATATGAGGACGGAGATGTTGTACTAACTAAAGAAAAAAATGAAACAGTAGGCAGTAAAGATTTGAAGAAGATACAACAAGAAATCAGAGATGTAATGTTACAAGTTGCGGCCACCATTTCATACTTACCGTTTTTAGACTGCAGGTGTTCGTTTGATGTGTTGGTACACGCGAACACAGATTGTAATGTGCCAGAAAAGTGGGCTGAGGCTAAACCAATAGTGATAGCAAATTGTCAAAATGTACAATTAAAGACATTCTCGACAAGTTTGCATAAAATGGAGACGGTTGTTAGTTATAAGCTAGTAGATTAACTTCTGCATATTTTACAAAGATATTTATGCTAAGAACGTTATGTTGTGTATTCTCCAGATTTGGAATGAGCTTCTGACTGAAGTTTTTCCATTGCAGTACAATGTGTAGTTTTAAAAAAATGTCTCTGGTGTTGCAAATGTCCTCAGGTGGCGGTGACCACATGCTTTATGGTGGGCTAAAAAATGCTCATTGACTGGAGTGTAAGTTTTTTTAATGTGCTCTGTGTAATCTGTGTTAAACATTCCGAATTGATCATTCGAACCTCATTGGTTGAATTTTTAATTTCTAACCATAGAGTATATATTGTTTTTACTGGTAAAGAATGTTTGAGTTTAGTGATGAGGATATATAGAAACAGTCTTTTGCATTAGGATGTGACCTGTTAGTTTGAATGTAAAACAAAAGGATCCAAAAGGATGTTACATATATATTTAAATCTGCAAACATGTTTCTCAGTGTGCCTTTATTATGAAGGTGTTGGCTGCTTTGGCTCTTTCTTCTACATAAGTAAGGAAATCTTGATTTATTAGTATTTATTTACTTGCAGCTAATTTATAAAAAAAAAACTTACTTATTCTTATTAAGATTCAAGCAAATCAATATTTACAATAATGTAATATTTGTGTTTTATAATTTTAACCAATTCTTTTTAAATGTCATTTTAATTTAAAAAGACCCACCTATATAATGTCATCCATGGATTGCTTAATATTTTTGTTTCATGAGTCGCTAGGTGGTAGGGCTCTAAGCGTGTCTGGATGACAACCACCCCTGGGCTTATAAATATGTCGCCATAAAAACCTTGTGTTGTGACATAAGTGACCGGGTTCCAGTACCCCTACATGGACGGCAGCATGTTAGTGGTGCCCCTGACGTCGCAAACATACATAGGCAATAGTAACAGCAGAATGGTAACTTTTTTGTCTCTGGGAAAAATCCTATTCTTAATGGGTTCCCCAGGCCTGGGGGGACCTAGATAAATGTGGGACTCCGGGAACGATGATTGGCCATCCGACTACCCGCTAAAAACCCCGCTGTTCTCCTATCGCCTACGCTCGGGCCCACGGATATGCTTGCCAATCTCGTGGTCCAGGCCGGGGGCCGTCAGCCTATCTGCTGTCCCACAGTAATAACAAAAATGAATAATTTTATCAAAAAAATTATTTATATATTTCATTTGTTCTACCTTTTACTTATTTCATATTTAAATATCTTAAATTATATCTTTAATATCTTAAGAAAATATTTATTAGTATTTATAATATGTAATATATACAAGTATAGCACCATACTAGAAATATTTTTTTTAGTTCTCAATAAGTTTAGAATATATTCACCTCGATGATTCATAGGTTACACATGCAAAAATCAAACCCAAGACCTCTTTTTCAAACAAAACCATCCATCACGCTGCCGTCCTATAGGAGTACAGGTACCTGAGTCACTAATGCCAAAACACAAGGTTATTATGGCGGCATACCAAGTAGGTTGTTTTGTCGCCTTTTACGACAGGCTGACTCCGGCCGCATAGGTTAGTATTCTTACTCCACTCCTGAACGAAGACAAATTGCTGATTTGAAAGAAATATTACTAGCATGTAAAGGCAGTGGAAGTAAGGTTTCTTTCGCGGAATTTATAGAACCAAGTATCTACTATTTTGTCTTTTTTTTATTGCTGTAGGACAGTAGGCAGGCTGACGGTCCGCTTAGAATTTAGCAGTTACCGTCGCCTATGGGTGTTTGCAATACCAGTGGCATCGCGAAAACGCTGCTGTCCCATAAGGGTACAGGAAGGCCCTTGCACGGATAATAATGTCTTAGAAATAACGTTTCATGAAAACTCCAAAAAAGCGTGCAGTGTTAGCGTAGTAGTTCGTCGAGACAATACTTGCAGCTTGGGTTCGAATTAATGTGAATAAAATATTTATATTGCACACATTTGTACCCCTATGGGACAGCAACGCCTTCGCGGTGCCCCTAGCGTCGCAAACATCCATAGGCGACTGTAATTGCTTACTGTTATGTAGGCTGTCAGCTTGTCTGCTGTTCTTCAGTAATAAAAAAAATTATTACTAGGACTTCTTAAGGAAATTTATTTATAAGGTAGTTTTTAAAAATGCGTTTTTTTTTAATGACAGACTGAGGCCGACTTGCACAACCAATCACTAAACCGATTTAGCGCTAAACTTATTTAAATCGTCATTCTGTCCCTGTCAAATGTTGTCAATGTGACAGGGACAAAATGACAATTTAAATAAGTATAGCGCTAAATCGGTTTAGTGATTGGTTGTGCAAGTCGGCCCTAGATCACGTTTCAACGAGAACTAACCACGGTTTTATAATCTCATTTTAAACACATAATGTAGATGACATCCCTAACGTATCCGTCAATGGCGACCTCTGCTATGATTTCCTGTCATGGGCACGAGAATGACTTGCAAAACCGAATTTATTCTTGAAAACTCGGCTGCAAGAGAAACAATATAACTGACCATTTGTGTTATATGTGTACGTGTAGGAGGGCTTGGGTCGTGTTTTGCGGATCTGGCTTCTAGCGTCGAGGTCTTCTGTACGAATTGTTTCATATAACACTGTCGACCGGTCGTTTTTTAGTCTGTCGGTACTTGGAAAGCCAAGAGCCGGCTTAGTCGCGCACGCATTTACTCTCAGTACCGGTCATTATGTTGTCCTTCTTCCTTTTGTTTCAAAGGACTGTAATTTTATTGATATTTATACTTTATTTTGCATTTATTTTATATAAAAGAGCCTTATAAACATAAATTCAAGGTAATAGTAAATCGTCGTTAGCTAAAAGCCGATTAATAGACTAGCGGTCGATAAAGTGTTAACTAAACGTGAATTAGTCGCATATGTAAATAGTAATTAAGTAGTGTATAAGTTTGAACTGGTATAATAAAATACTATGTTACGTAAAACTTGCTGTTTATTAGTACTGTCACATGAAACAATTCTCATAAGTCATGTTAAAAAAGTGTGTGTGTGTGCAGTTCACATGCAAATGTAACTTCAGAAAAGTAGATTACATTTCAAATATCTCATATATACATACATATATAATCTCGCCTCTTTCCCGTAGGGGTAGGCAGAGACCACTTCTTTCCACTTGCTACGATCCTTACATACTTGTTTCGCTTCGTCCACTTTCATTATTCCCTTCATACATGCCCTTCGGTTTAGGGTACTCTTGACCTGGCCTTTTTTCAAGACGTCTCTGATCTGGTCTCGAAACGTCCGCCTGGGTCTACCCCTTCCAACACTTCCATTCACACTCGCCTTATACACTTTTTTCGTCAATCGTTCTTCATTCATTCTCTCGACATGACCAAACCATCTCATATATATGTTACGGCTAATACCCGATGTGTGGCTACACCTAGTTCTAGCCGGCTATAACTAGGTGTAGTCGGTAGCCGTTGGTTAAACCTAGGTGTAGCCGTCTTTGTGCTGGCTACAATTAGATGTAACCAATCCTACGTGGTTAAAACTAGGTTCTATTCTTCGTATTGGTTCAACCTACAATAAAACAAGCTACAATCAAGGAACGTTATTATTTATTTGAAAAAGTAAACATAATAGAAAATTTTAGAATAACATAATTCAAATTTTAATAATCTTTATAAACTTAAACACTACGCAAGAATCAACAATTAATTACTTTAGTTATTTATTCCAAAAAGATAAATTAAAATGGCATCTTTGGCATGTAACTCTTTGAACGATTTATATCTTTACCATTATAAACTTAAACTTTTTACCTAATTAACAGCAATCAAAAACAATTATTATTTATTCGAACAAGATAAACTTGAATGGCATTTAGAGTTACATAATATACCGGCAGCTTTGCAGAGACACTTTTTATTACCACATTTAGTTTCGCAGTGGCATCTTTTATATCCTTGTCCTCCTGATTTTGATTGAGCATTAGCTATTTGGCGTAATGATTTTTGCTCAGGAGAGACTAAACTAACGTCCAAAAATTTTGATTCACATACAGTGAATTGATTTCTAGAAAATTACATCTAGTTTTAACCACGTAGGATTGGCTACATCTAGTTGTAGCCAGCATAAAGAAGGCTTGCCTTGCCGGGTTGCCTGGAAGAGATCGCTCTGTAGCGATAAGGCCGCCCATTGTAAGTCAAGTACATATTGATTGTGTACATAAGTTTCATTGTGTTTATATAATTGGTTTACAATAAAGTGTTATCTATCTTTCTATCTAAAGAAGGCTATACCTAGTTTTAACCAAATGAAATCGGCTACACCTAATATTAGCCGTGAACAAATCTGTTACACCTAGGTTTAACCAACGGCTACTGGCTACACCTAGTTATAGCCGGCTAGAACTAGGTGTAGCCGCACTTCGGGTATTAGCCGTAACATACCTATATATAATGTACCTTTATATAGGAACAGTCGAAACATCGACTGTTCCTTGGTCTCTTTTGTATGCCAGTGTATCCATGTTTCGTAGACGGTCACGAAACAACACAGAAACTCCTTCGGATTGCGCTTTTTTTTTTTATTGCTGTAGGACAGCAGACAGGCTGACGGCCCGCTTAGGATTTAGCAGTTACCGTCGCCTATAGGTGTTTGCAATGCCAGTGGCATCGCGAACACGCTGCCGTCCCATAAGGGTACAGGAACTTCGGTCACTAATGCCGGAACACAACACATGGTTATTATGGCGGCATACTTAAGACCAAAGGTGGTCGCCATCCAGACGGGCTTGAGGCCCTACCACGTAGCTAGGGTGGGTTGTTTCGTCGCCTTTTACGACAGGCCGACCCCGGCCACAGAGGTTAGTATTCTTTCTCCGCCCCTGCACGGATAAAAACGCGCTTAAACTTCGTCGAACACTGTTCTGAAGTGGTCTCACGGTTGCGCTTGTTGTCCGGAGTGAGCAAACGCGGCACCCATCGCGACAGCTTTCTCATGCCCATGAGACATGACATGCTCATGACATGAAGTACTTCATGCAGGATATGTAGTCTCAGCTACGAGTATCTCGCGTACCTTCAATCGGCGGTCTGCCAATACGAGATCGTGGATTTTTGTAACGTTATCCTCCGTGATAGCTGTTTTCGGTGCACCTGGGTGTGGCTCATTAAAAACCGACGTGCGACCACGTTGAAACCGATGAAACCAATTTTGACGGTCGCCATCGAAGGAGAAGTCACTGTACACAGCATCCAAGCGCTCTTTGATTTTGCTGCGCGATTTCCCTTCCAAAGGAAAATTCCACAAGTTTCTTCTAATTTTAAACCTTTCTACTGTTCAACTTCGCATTTGTACAGTAACAGGCAAGTTCTATTTGTCAACTTTTAATTGTTTCGATTGTACTTTTTTTGCTTGACGGCACACCGCCGCGAGGGAACGGGTGGCGGGGTACTGTGGGAATGCGTCCGTATGTCTCCTCTAAGCTGGGCGACACGTATCGCTGGTATAACCACAAAAACCACCCCGGTTCCTTCGCACGATTTACTATACCGGCACGCTATGATGGCCGTTTTGACGTTTGTCCACTCATGAAGTTTCGTATTAATTAGTAATTACATTTGAAGGAGAAAATTGCTGTTTATTGTCGTCAATAGCGACGTGCAGTTATTGACAATAAAGAACAGCAATTTGCTCCTTCAAATATAATTACTAATTAATAGGATATTTCATGGAGTGGACAAACGTCAAAACGGCCATCATAGCGTGCCGGTAGCATAAGTGTCGAGGATGCGACAAAATGGGCCTGCCGTCCCGACCTGCTTTCGCGTGCCTCTTCAAGGCCGTATATGATGGACCCCGTCATCTTCATTCTTACGCAGGGGTGAGCTGGGCGCACGGAACACCCGCGACAGATCACTGGCGGCCGGAGGTCTGTTGCCAACCTGCTGCAACGAGTGGCCCTGCGTGAGCGAGAGAGCCTCGCGCGCTCCCTCCCCCCCTCCAGCGCCTCCTTCGCGGACATGAACTGGAACCTGGGCTACATAAGCCGGAACGGAATACAAGGTTTTAATGGCGACATATTTTAAAATCAGGGGTGGGTGCCGACGAAATGGCTACTGGGTGACCCTGGTTTCTTACTTAGACTCCACGGTGGGATCACATTACTTTTACTTACACTAGGTGAAAACTTTTAAAGCAGTCCTTTTGGATAAACTCACCAAGAACAGATAATATGAAGAATTTGTCTTGCGTTGAAACCGAACAATTCGACATAACGATCCGCATTGTCAAAATGATTGAAAGGAAAACACGAAATAGTAGCATTTTAATTTATTATATAACAAAGCACTTACAAAGTAACATTTACGCTACAATAAATAAACATCTAATATTATATTTAGCAAATAATACTGTACAAATTCGTTTACAGAACATTTCCAGTCGTTTTAGGTCTTAAAATACTAAAACGGAAAAGTTTGGAAGTCTTGTTCTTAAGCCAAAACCACTAGCTGTATTACTGTGTCTTAATTAATACGAATAATGACACTGTATTACGTCTCAGATGAGTCGTAAACGACGACAAATATAGGCCTTTCCCTTTTTGGGACCTATAAAATCAGATTTAGTTAAACGCATTCGATTTTATTATATCCTTTCTATATGAATACTGATATAGCACGAAGAAAAATGCATATTTTATCTCTCGCTCACTTTGAATATAACTTATCTAAAAATCATCTTTAACTATAACGGTTTATACTAATAATATTAATGTGAAAGCTTGGATCAGCCAAAACGGCTAAAAGAGCAATAAACTATTTAAGGCACTGTTTAAATATTCACTAATTCAGCCACGAGAGTCACGTTTTCTCTATGGAACTCAATATTGTGTTGAAAGTGTTTACAACTACATACAGTTTACAGTGAACAGGTGTGATATTAAAATTAATATAATGTCTGAAATCCTTTACAGAGACGTAAAAATCGTTTTGTACAGGAATATGCTTCAGATTATAGTCACTGCAAGTGACAGTACTATGTAATATAAAATAATAATAAAATAAATTATTCAGTATATTTCACTCTCAGGATCTTCTGGAATAAGCTTCCGGCTGAGGTTTACTCAGTGCGGTACGATATGGGGTTCTTCAAAAAAGGCGTTATAAAATTTTTCGAGGCCGGCAGCGCGTTGGTATTGCCTCTGGTGCTGCAAACGTCCATAGGCGACGGTGACCACCTGCCAGGGTGGGCCGTCTGCCTGTCTGCTGAACTCTAGCTATAAAAATTTACAAGTTCATTACAGTTCGGTCGGGTTTATCTCCAATTACAGTCGGAGGGCTTTATTCCCATTTACAGAAGCTATTCATATACATATCACGCATTTGAAGTGAATTGCAGTCATTTTAACCTTGTAACAATGATTGAAACGTTTGTAGGGCTTAAATTACAATCATTAGACAATAATATTTTGTAAATACAGTTTTACTCAAACGCTTACAATGTAGTATAACAATTTCACACAGCAGTCTGGGAGCACACGCGTTCTATCCGCAACAGTAGGAATGTCGGCTATAATAAAAAAAAACAGTCGAGGTCTTCATTCACCACAACGGATCACCTTTACCTGTTTACAGAAAAAAGTATATTAATTTCCGGTTTCGACTCACATTTTTAATTAGGATTCGTTAAGCCAGAATTTATTTGCTTATCTCGTAACTAAATAACGGTAGAAATATATATTTTTTTAAATATTAAGTTAAATTTTTTGTAATTTGTTTATATTTGCAAAAATATTCGGCTTGGATATAAAAATTAATGTAAACATAGGTGATATTTTTTATATCTTTATTGTTTAATAGATTTAATTTCTAGGCTAGTTTCTGTACTTAAATAGATCACTATTATAGTTTATATTACATTAATTTTCACATATAAAATAAGAAACATAAAGCATGCTTAAGACATAGTTACTGTTATCTCACAACAAATATTAAGTTATTTAGAAAAGTGACAGACATGCACATTGCATGCACTAATTAGTTACCCAGAAAATGAAAGCATTAGTAACATAAGGACGGAAAGATGTAACATTATTTTGTAGCTAAGAGCTTTATGATATGTTTGGTTACATTTTTCCATAGTGAAATGAGTGCGGATGTTATTTTTTGCACGATTAAAAATAATTTCGGATACGTACCATTTTTTTTTCGGAATTTCCACCATGTTTAGGATAAACCGATCGAATACCAAAATTTATATTATTTAATATTATCAAATTATATAATAATCAATCAGCAATCTTATATTTGTCTTTGTTTTATTATAATTGTGTTAAATTTGCAGTTTACACTGAATATGGCAAGTTGATACTGGTTGATGTTTAATCCAAATAATTTAAAAAAGTGTAGATGAGCCCTAGTATTAAATTATTTAGTTAACGAAATACGACAAATTTATCAAATAAATATTAATACAATAATAAAATTAACTCGTCAAATTGTTATATAGTATTCTAAAAATAATATTCGATCGTTTTGAGTACGTGTAGAAAAAAAAAACAAAATGTCGACCTTCTGTTAATTCCAACACTCATTCTTTTATTTTGATATTGTTGTCATTACATTGAGTTAAATACAAAATTTCGCATCTTACTATTTGTTGTGAGACTACAAAATCCGCGAAGTGATATCAAATAATTAAAATACTACAAAATCATGTATCCCATTAATTATAATTATAATACAAATCTGAAAATACCAAATCCACTTCATTTATTTTAATTTACCAAAAGGTATTAAAATACAAACATGACTCTTGTGTAAATGGCCTAAAACTCTCAAAATTATCAAAATAAATAGTCATTTTCTAAGATTTACTACACAATATAAATAGTGAACTTAAAAAAATTTAATCCAATAAAATAACTTTATACAAAAAGAAATAATAGTTTGGTCCTGTAATTTATGAAAAATAAACTTTTATAGAATTAAAAAAAAATCTAAAAATGTATAAGCTCTAAATTTTAGTTTCGATTACATTTAATATTAGTTAAAACTAGAAATAATTGAAATTAAATGAAATTAAGTATTTTATGTTGAATTAATCCAACGTTTAAAAGTTTACTTGTTTATTGTAATTATTAAAAAAAATTAAACTAAAAAGTTAAAATTATAAGTAATCGATTAACGTCAACATTTTTCGATTATTCGTTTCATTACAGCTTACTAATATTATTAGAATTGCTATTTGACATTTAATTTCTAACAGCTTAGATTATTTTCCTCTAGAATATTTTCGTTAATTATAGAGGTTTTTTAGATCTAAGGTTTGTTTATCTTTATTTATTTTGTTATGTCTCGAATTTACTAACGAATAAAATAAATTGAATATTTCACAATAATAAGCAATTGTCTAAAGATAAGAAATTTTCTTTACTATGGTCTGAGGCAAAATGCGTAGCCCACGATAGCGCACGATGGCAGAGTACTGTGGATGCCCTCTGCCCATCTAGGGGTCATAGGACATTAAGTATGGGACCCGAAGAATACTTGTACTGTCGCAGGGCAAAAATCTGTGTGTCTTGACATCGCAGCCCTTTCGCAACACCTTCATTTTCGTATAAAGACACAAAAATATGGTAATGATGTACATACATTTGATATATATATAATCTTCAACCTAAAAATAAATCAATACGGTGCTCAACTTTTACTTTTAAGATAGAAAAAGGATTTCATTTGTCGTTTTTTACACTTAAACATCGAAATGGCCTAGTCATATATTTCTAGTTGGTCGAAACCAAACCTGTTCAATGAGAGCGTGGGTAAAATGACACCACTGTGAAACCGAGCTCGTTTCTCATACAACGCAAACGATCATGTCGGTGTAGAAAAATCGAAAGTAGGCAAAGGAAACCCATTTTATGCTGATCGAATTCATCCACATTATTCCTAATAAATAATAGTTCGTTTTCCCTGTAGTAGTTCGGTTTCTCGGCACACCAACATGGTCGCTTACATTGTGTTGCGACGCGCGCTCGTTGCTTGAGTGGGGGGGGGGGGGGGGGAGAGGTCATTTTACCCACACTGCACTGAACCAAACAATCAATTACCAGTTACTCTTGGTGAGCATGGGCTTTATTAATAAAAAAAAATCTATAAACAAGCTACTAGTTTGCAAGAATTGTGAATTACAGGACCAAATAGCTGTTCACCAATCCACAACCATACTTTCATATGTCACACAAATATTATACATAAAATAATTTATTTCTACCTAGCTATTTTAAAACTGCCATATGACTAGGTGAGTTAGACCGGTAAACTATTGGAAACTGCTTTTAAATCGATTTGTTTTGTTTTACTTGCTATGCTTTAGGAACGTACCATAAAGGAGCAAATTGTTAAGTCACTCAACATTTAAGTTTACTTTAATATGTACTCGAAATTATAACAGAACTTAGTATCCTATTATTCTAGAAATTTAGTTTGTAGGACGTCTTAGAAATTTTTCATTTGAATGAACGATATTTCGTAGTTTCCAGAATCTGTGATGAAAAGAGATGCAATACTTTAAAAATATTGATAATTCGCATGGATTGAAAAGTGTTTTTGACTTGAAACCATGTCATTATGCGGATAGTCGCGGGTTGGCGATGTTCGGACGCTGCAAATACCATAACCCATAGGCGATGGTGACTGCTAAATTTTAAGTGATCCTTCACCCTGGCTGCTTTATTACAAAAATAAAAAAAAATTACGTTCAGGAAGCTTGAACAAAGGTAGTATGATCGTTAAATTTAAATTTTAAAATAAAGAAGCACCGTAGTTTTTATTATAGAATATAATTTGGGATGGTTGATGAGCCACAGTGAAACTCGCCGCGTTTTTTCAAAGATTGAAAATATGAAAATACAAGCTTAAATGTTGAGTAGCTGTCAAAGTTGGCCGTAACATATGGCGGGTCATATTAACCTGAATATTTCATTTGTTTAATTCATAGACGTAAATAATACTAATTGTAGGAACTTGTAATTTTGGCGCATAGCGAGTAGGTTCAGAAATGTATTTCATTTTAAGCTATAAATTCCCTTAGCCTATCAGATATGTACAAAACTTGCAAGTCTCTTTTAGAACATTAAATACTAGTAGTAGTCAAACCTTAATAAGTAATAATAACAATATAAAAATCGCAATATTACAAAATGTTTAAAATATTTACAACTTTTATGAAGGCATTTTAAACTGGCTAAAATTTAACTACATTAGAAAAGTGTTAACGAATTCACTTAGCGAAGGCGCTTTCGTCTTAAGATTATTAAAATATATCTAATTTATTGTCATGATTGTTTAATGATGTCGACATAATTGTGTAGTAACGGACACGTTATTACGATAAGTGCAATTTCTAACAAATATATTTAATTATAAAAAAAATTAACTATTCACTATAATATGTGAAAACGGTAGCAATGGTATATAGCATTTTAATATAACTGCCATAAAACTCATGTGGAAATCCCAAATAGTAAAATTAATTTTGTATCTAGTAATAAATTGGTCACAAAATAATCTCATAATTAAAAAAAATATTTTCAATCCATAAGAAACAATATTTTTCATTGGGCAATACAAATTAAAATCGGCTTAATGACAAAGAAAAGTAAATATCAACCCTTAGGGGAATTGAAAAACGAATCTTCACATATTATGTTCTCCATATCAAGAAAATATCGAGATTCGAAATTAAATATTTACAAACGAGCCCGCATTTCGGCTTTAAATTATAATCCTAAGTACGCAAATATAGGCACCAGAATGCCTAGTAAATGCAACAACGCTCTTTGTTTCGTAAAACAGTAAATTTGCCAATCGAAGTCGATAATTTGAGCTCAGCTGTGAAAATCATTTTTATAATAGTCTTACATGTTTTTTGAGAGTTATCAAATATATACAATAAAATAGGGATTTAGAATTAATAGTTTTAACCCCATTATATGATTCCATGCGGGTATATGTTCATATTTTTTTTAATTTGTAACTGTTTTTTCTACTATCATTTAGTTAAAGTTATTTCTTTAAGCATAACTAATGAAGAAGGGACATCACATGAGTGAGAGTCATGTAATAAAAAAATCACTTAAACGTTTGTTTTTGCTGAAATATTGATAATTTAGATAATTTAGTTCAGACAGAACAAACAATTTGCATCATGTTCTCGTTGTCCTTTGTATTAATCAAAATATGGCCGTGCCCGACTTTGACCACTGAATCAGTCATATCGACATATTTACAATTCAAGAAATAAAATGTATACAATATAAACAACTAGCCTTATTTGCTAGTTTATATGAAAAAAAAACTAATTGTATTTGGTCTTATTTTTACAGAACTGTGTGATATAAAACAGAAATGCAAGTCAATAGTTCACATACTTAGTGAAATATTAATAGACTAAATCTGAAGACGGGACTAGACTCATAAACAAAATAATTGTAAAGTAAACAATAAATTTAGGTCACCTACATATAATTCGACAATGATTCACTGAAAATGTACTCTCATATACTACATTCCTCGTGAAAAAATACTTGTAGTAAAATTATTATTGCATTATATAATAAATATATTATTGCATTTCAAGATAAAAAAATCTAGTGACACTATATTTAATAACCGTTATTGCTGTAAGAAAGTTGATTTTAGAAATATCCGTCATTATAATTTCTGATTAACTTATTTAACTTGTTGATATCATTTTATTTTATATAAAATTAAAAGAATTCCAGATTGCATAAATCTGGAATTCAGATTATTAAGAAGTCAGAATAATAAGTGGACCCATGTGATATTATATATATTACAGTACTATATTTAGTGTGTCGTTTACGGAACCTATAAGTTGTATCAATAATAGATACAAAAACGAATCGCATCGTAAAAGAATGATTTCCACAGCGAGCTCAGCGCGAGTCGAGCTAAAAAATTTAAATATAAAATTGGAACGAGGTGGGATATGCGCCGGCGCACGAATGGCTAACAGTAGTACATGGTCGAGAGGCCCAATTTGCAGGTATACGAATGAGACATACTACTTCTGTTTGACACGTCCTTGTTCTCGCAACGCTGCCCGTTGAAGCCCTCTGGACATCTGGAAACAAATTGATTGGTTTAGCGTCAAATCAAGCGCTTTAAAGGAATGCCAGTATTGAGTATCCTCAAAGCATCCACACTAAAAATGTAGGATTTATTATATCTCCTATAAAATGTCACTTGTAATAGTACTTCGGTGACTCATACGACACGATTCCCGTTTTAGCACGTTGAGGTAACACTTTTAACAGGTGCAAAACTCTTAAGATTTAGTGCGTCCAATTTAAACATTTCTAAATAAAATTTTA
The DNA here is from genome assembly GCA_963693495.1 of Malacosoma neustria. Lineage (NCBI taxonomy): Eukaryota > Metazoa > Arthropoda > Insecta > Lepidoptera > Lasiocampidae > Malacosoma > Malacosoma neustria. The sequence continues at coordinate 20,994,447 of OY856378.1, read as the reverse complement.
ATTACCAAGCAAATTAAAAGTCTTTTGATAATTGTAACAAAATTCTGTGGAATAGTGAATAACTGCATATATTTGAGCCGATTTGTCTTATCAATAAATATTAAATCCATCTAGCAACAGCTCAAACTGGACAGATTAAATTAGAAGACTGAGGATCTGTCCTGAACACTCTGAAATAGTTCTGTTACTACAGAAGGCGAATGATAGTGACAGATTGAGGAATATCCTCGATAGTGCTGTAAGGCTTGTATCGATTAGTGAAGTAGTACGAGGGAGCAGCTCAATTGATACCTAGCAAATCATTCCAGATAAATGACTCGTCGTTGTGCTGAGTACTCGTATGTCGAAATAAGAAATGAAAATAATTATTATAAAATGCCAAAAGATTATAAAACCTTAAAATAATAAATCATTTGACTCGCTATCAAATGTAATAAATAATATTGTAATTACGAAGATATATATTACATTACAGAGGAGACATTACTAATATAGAAAAACTAGCTGACCCGGCAAACGTTGTTCTGCCATATAAATAATAAAATGTCAAAAAATTAAAAAAAAAAATTTAGGGGTGGACTACCCCTAACATTTAGGGGGATGAAAAATAGATGTTGGCCGATTCTCATAGATACCGGATAAGTACAAAAAATTTCATCAAAATCGGTCAAGCCGTTTCGGAGGAGTATGGCAACGAAAACTGTGACACGAGAATTTTATATATTAGATAATGAATCAAATTTTTATAACAGAGTAATGGTAAAAAGATTAAAAATAGCAAAAAAATTAGCCTTTACCGCTATAATTTAGTACATTTTGCATGTAAATCGGTTTTACAATATTGCTACTATCTACAGCAACATAAATAGGAAACTAAAAGGATATTTGATTCTAGTTTCGATTGATGAAACTATTGAAAATTATTTGTTGCTTCTTTTGGAGACCTCTCTTCTGATTTATTCCTCTTTGCACACATAACATTTTAAATTAATTAAACGTTGCAATTAAAATGTGTTCTAGTAGATTTACACAAATAAAATTTTAATATTTGAGGGACGGAATTGATTGAAGCGTATAAATGTTATTTAGTCTTATTAGCGAGAGTGACCTATCAGACTCGTGTCTTTGGAGATGAATGCAACAGAACAAATTATTTTAATGTAAGCTTAGGGTAACAAGCACATATACTCACTTGCAAGCTTGTTCTTGTACAAGCTCAAAGAATAAACAGGTACCTCCGTTGAGGCAGTAGGATGAGGGGTCTGGCATCGGGCACGGTGATCCCATCGTCGATGCTGAAAAAATATTTATAAAATACTTAATTAGAAAAAAGAAAGATGGTAATGAGAAATATACTATTTATATAACAGATGACGTTTAATCGTTTTAATAGGGACTCTTAAAATCAATTCAATTTACAATAGCTTTCAAAAAACAAACGTATGGTACTGAAGTACGAGAAATTGCCGTAACCGCCAATCTCCAAGATACGATAAGAGTCACGAGGTTTGAATACCACGAAGCTATGGATCGTTTAGGCAGTTTTTCAATGTGCAGCTTAAACTACAATTTCCAGGTACTGTGAAGGAAAAAATGAAGAAATCTGCACACCGAAATCACTGGCATGTGGAACTCGGTAATCCACCTTGGACAGGCGACAGTATACCCTGCCTGGTCTTTCTAAGGATAGGCTTAGCATCAATAAGCTTTTTTTTTTCTTTATTGAATCAAGCTTAAATTGATAAATACCGTGTCTTCTTTCTGCCCTTATCCCATATTATGTTGGGTCGGTTCAATATGTTCTCTCCTGCTCTCCTGTTAACGGTCAATTCATCATTCCTCTTTTTCGTCATATCATCTTTTACGCAATCCATCTTTTCTTTAATCTATCTCTTGTCTCTAACCACTCTCATTTCTAGCATTATCATTGCCACATTGGATTCTTCTCTTCTCAGTATATTATCATACTACGCTAGTTTGATACTTTCAGTTTTTTTAGTTATATCTAACAAATGTAAAAGCTGTGATAAATTCAAAGATTGTTGAAGAAAGTGCGGCATATTTCTGTATAGCGAATGTAAACAAAGTAATCAGAATAGATCGATGTCATTGTTTATAGACGCCCCGATACCGCCGGCAATACACATGGGAAACTTGCGATTCTACGAAACGAACAATGCTGTAATACCGGCTATTGGGTGATCGGTTACATGTGATTGTTTAAAGACCGTTAATAGGGAAATAGTTGAACGGTATTCAAGTGGTACACGATGCGCAACCCACGAGCTCGCTTATCATGTATCCACTTTTTGGGCAGTTTTAAACTTGGATATTAAAATTAGTGGCGTATACATGTAATACACCTTGGAGTCGAGATATATTGTCCGTTATTTTACGAGGAATTGGAGACTCGGCCGTGGGAAGTTATGAGTGTTTTTGTACATATATTTTTTATTTTTTAAATAAAATTGTATTATATTTTCACCATGCAGAAAGGGAGAACTGACCCCTGCCAACAGGGGCAGTCTGTAGTAAACGGCGACAAAACAACCCTAGTTAGAGCCCCAAGCCCGTCTGGATGACAAACACTCCTGGTCTGAATGTGCCACCATATCAACCCTGTGCTGTGTTCTAGCTTATGTAGCCGGGGTTTCCAGTTCTCTTACGCGGACGGCAGTGTGTTAGTTGTCGAGAACATCCATAGGCGACGGTGACTGCTTAATCTTAGTGAACCGTCAGCTTGTCTGTTGGATCACAGCATTAACAAAAACAATTAACTTTAAATGGCACGTGATTAGCAACTCGATAACTTCCGGTTGAGATTCTTAAAGACATATACAATTATACGCAGTATATAATACTAGCTGACCCGGCAAACGTTGTTCTGCCATATAAATAATAAAATGTCAAAAAATTTAAAAAAATTTTTTGGGGGTGGGTCACCCCTAACATTTAGGGGGATGAAAAATAGATGTTGGCCGATTCTCATAGATACCGGATAAGCACAAAAAATCACTAACTCAATTTAGTTATCTGCCTACTGCCTACCCCCTAAGAACGATGGCGTGATTATTTATAGCCTATGACCATTTCTAGGTTATCATCTATCACCATACCAAATTTCATCAAAATCCGTTCAGCCGTTTAGGCGTGAAAGAGGAACAGACAGACAGACAGACAGACAGACAGAGTTACTTTCGCATTTATAATATTAGTATGGATATATAAAATTATATGCAGTGCTTCCGGACAAGACAATCAGATAGCTATTATGAGGCACTCCTTTAAAACGGATGTTGTGGTCGAGGAAGTACTAAATTATATACCTTAGTTTTTTCTATGGACTCGACACAAGGGTATTTTAAAATTAAATACAAATAAAAATCAGGCCATAACATCCCACGACTGGACTCAAGATTCCCTTTTTTATTGCTGAGGAACATCAGACAGGCTGAGGACCCACTTAAAAGTAAGCAGTTACCGTCGCCTATAGATGTTTGCGACCCTACGGAACCTCTGTCCCTAATACCGGAACACAACACAAGGTTATTATAATGGCATACTTAAGACCAAGGGTGGTTGCTGTCCAGACGGGCTTGGGGCCCTACCTGGTAGCTAGGGTTACGATAGGCCGATCACTCCGCCCCTGCACGGAGAAAGGCTACATACAATTAGTTACCGTCACAGCGGTTGAGCCACGGTCTTAGAACGCAGATGCTACCCCAAACACGCGACTAACGGCTATACCAGCACTTTTAACGACATTTATTATATTCATAAGCTAAAGATTTTCATGAAATCTATGCGGCTCAGTAATGACAGATGAACTGGCAAGAGAGGGCTCATCTAATGATTTTATGGGTCCAGAACCATGTGTAGTGCATTCCGACTAGTCTCGTGAAAGCCACATTCAGGGATTTTGCAGATCGCAGTCAACAACAACACTGGCTGACTAGAAACGGTCTGGAACACTCCAAAAAATTTGGGATCCACGTACAAAGCACGAGGATCTGGAACATGAGTAGGGGGCAAATACGCTACTTGCTTGGAGCCTTTACTGGGCACTTTGGAACCAACAACATGCTCATGAAGATGGGTCTAACCGCGACACCTATGTGCAGGTTGTGTGGGGAACATACAGAACGCATGGAACACCTACTGTGTACATGCGATGCATTGGCAAGGAAGCGAATGAATATTTTAGGGGTAGGATATCCGACACCGGAAGACTACAGGCTCCTATCTCCATATCTCATTGTTAGGCTCATGAAGCAATTCTTCGATGAGATTGGAGAGGAGTGATTGCTATCAAGGGGAACACAAAAGATCCCATTGGGTCAAAGTGTCCGAGATAACTCTCGGCCCCGAAATAAGATAAGATTCATTGCTTTATAACATACATTGAAATAAAAGTCATTTGACTTATATAATAAACTTTTAGATAAATAGTACCTCAGTGTAGTATTACATTTGGAATGTACAGGTCTTGGGTTTGAGTCACGGTGGCATGCACTATTTAAGCAGTTTTTGTAGCCTAACGTGCACATTATAGCATAACCAGCAAACCGAGAATCCGCTTTGGACAAGCGTGGCGAGTATATTGTCCATTCCCTATTGGCGAGCCCACCGGCGGGACGTTAGGTGTTGTTATCATTAGTAAACTTTACATAAGTACAACATATGTTTAATTATTTAAGTAATAAATAATAATGTTGTCCTAATATTAGTATGGCTTTATATAATTGTAGAAATAAACTCAAAAAAATGTGATCCATTACAATGATATTAACATTATTAAGTCCAATAGCAGCAAAACATGACATAACTTGCACCCTCAAATAGTGGTGTAAGAGAATCAATTATATAACCTGTTACAATTATTGAAACAATGTAAAATAAAGGCTAGTCATTTAACTCGATATCATTTGTCAAACATCTGTGACATTAACACCTTGCGAAACGAGTTTTAACAACGAAACCCTTTAGGCCACATTCATGTACTTATGTACTGTAAATAGTATATTTTAATTAATGAAGAATTCTATCTTTAGGAGAAATATAAAATTATGAATATTCGTTTCGTTGTTTTTGCAGTTCACAACGCAATAATATCGATTATCAATTGAAATTAATAAGTTTTATCCGTGCAGGGGCGGAGAAAGAATACTAACCTCTGTGGCCGGGGTCGGCCTGTCGTAAAAGGCGACAAAACAACCCACCCTAGCTACGTGGTAGGGCCTCAAGCCCGTCTGGATGGCGACCACCTTTGGTCTTAAGTATGCCGCCATAATAACCTTGTGTTGTGTTCCGGCATTAGTGACCCAAGTTCCTGTACCCTTATGGGACAGCAGCGTGTTCGCGATGCCACTGGCGTTGCAAACACCTATAGGCGACGGTCACTGCTAAATTCTAAGCGGGCTGTCAGCCTGTCTGCTGTCCTACGCAATAAAAAAAAAAGTATTTTGTTTTGAGTATTCAGAAGGTCAAATGTGCTTAGCTATCGTCTTTTTTAAAAATGGTTGTATCTTTAAAAGTTATCATCATCATCTTAGTATTAAAGTCCGATTTTCGACTGTTTCTTCTCCACTTCGCGTGGTATCCGGCATCCTTGGTAGTAAGTCTATTGCCACGCATATCAGCCTTTATGACGTTAAGCTAACACTTTGTGTGTCTACCCCTCCTGTCGGGGCCCAGCGGAGGCAGCATGGCATTTGTTCTCGACGTAAGCAGCCGGTTGCCAAAATACGAGGCCTTACCAGTGACGGCGACACTATAAGTAAGTCGTAGAAATCGATTGTATATAATAGACAATTGATTTGTTAGAATACTTTAATTATTTGGACGCCAGGAGACTAATGCAATATAGAGCTCAGTTTCTTACATGTGTCAGGTGTGGTGGTGTGTGGAGGCAGTACGCTGACGTTGGCCGTGGCGACGGCGGCCGGGCCAACCGCGCCCTGCGCCCTGCACTCGTACGTCGCTGAGTCTTCATTTCTCGCGTGTCTTATTACTAACACCGAGCGCCTTCTGAAATTAAAAATTTACCGTCAAAGACAACTTTACATAATCTAGCCATTGTGTTGACTAATTGGCTGCAAAGTCTCAGCATGACCGTGTTCCATACGGCCCCCTATTCTTCTTGTTTCTATTCTGCTAGTTCACTGACAGCAAAGAAGATTTCTCCGTACAGGGGCGGAGTAAGAATGTTAACCCCTGAGGCCGGGGTCGGTCTGTCGTAAAAGGTGACAAAACAACCCTAGCTACCAGTTAGGGCCCCAAGCCCGTTTGGATGGCAACCACCATTGGTCTCTAAGTATGCAACCCTATATAACCCCTGTGTTGTGTTTCGGCATTAGTGACCCAGCTTCCTGTACCTCTATGGAAGAGCAGCGTGTTCGCGGTGCCCCTAGCGTCGCAAACATCCATAGGCGACGGTAACTGCTTACTATTAAGTGAGCCGTCAGCCTGTGCTGTTTCTCACCATTAAAGAATGAAAAAGAAAAACACCATTCAGTTTTTTCACGGGGTCAGAGTGTAAGAAGAGTTACCTATTATTATCAAGTTAGACATGAAAGTGTGCAGGGGATTCCCCCGTAATAAGCTTCGCACTGATAGCTTCAGATAAAACCGTAATAAACGAAAATGTAATTTGTTATCATTTAGATGTTTTTTTTTTTTAATTTAAATAACATATGCCATATGGATCCCAATGCTCTAACAAGAAAAAATGCTGTAACCGTGTATTCATGTGTTGATACGTAAAATAATGGATCTTGTACTCGAAAGAAGCTCGAGTACAAAAATGATTTAATGCATTTTACTATTATTAGATTACATTGCTAAGCATTCGAAATCACATCGATGTTTTTAATAACCTTTTGTTTCTCCAGGGAGTGCCATTTAGACCCGAAGACGTATGTTTACTACAACTTCATCTATTGGAAACAGCATAACCAAGTTAAGACTATTTAATTCTGACATATTTGTTCAAGTTAGTGTTTTCCTTATTGTTCCTTCCTCCTCTCGAGCAGTAGGTACGTCAACCAAATTTGCTTCCAAGTATTTATTTGATATATATACACTACATTTAAATTAAAATTTTGACATATTAACAATATTTGAAAACAAAGATAAAATGCGCGTCACTATTAGTAATATTAATTACACGTCACTAACAACATTGTTTACGATCAGATCATTTAAGTTTAATCAAACATGGGTAAATTCCCCAGGCTACATGTGTAAACCAGACTTATGCCGCTCCAAACACTAACATCCATTTGCGCACTTAATTAGTGCAATAGATTATTGCAATGATCGCAACTGCAGGCAGCTGTCATTGACCGACCTGATAATTCAGCCACGATAAATACAACCTTATCCTCTGTTTATAAGAGAGATAATAGAAACATCAGATGATACAATAGTAAGCTACAATTAGGATAGAATGAAACAATTTCACGGGTCGTTGGATAAATCGCTTCGGATATTTAGCGGGTGTGTTTCTGATCTCTTGTTGATTAGTATTGAATGTATAAAGTTAGTAATTTATATTTTACTACTATAGCAATACTGAAAATTATCCGTGCAGGGGCGGAGAAAGAATACTAACCTCTGCGGCCGGGGTCGGCCTGTCGTAAAAGGCGACAAAACAACCGATCCTAGCTACGTGGTAGGGCCTCAAGCCCGTCTGGATGGTGACCACCTTTGGTCTTAAGTATGTCGCCATAATAACCTTGTGTTGTGTTCCTGTACCCTTATGGGACAAAAGCGTGTTCGCGATGCCACTGGTTGCAAACACCCATAGGCGACGGTAACTGCTGAACTCTAAGCGGGCCGTCTGCCTGTCTGCTGTACTACAGCAATTTAAAAAATACTGAAAAAAAGATATTTCTAAAATATACGGACAATATTTTAATTTATAATATTGGATTAAGGTTCTCAATTGAGTTGTTGTATTTAATGCCAGTGGTGGTGATCAACATGAACCCACTCATATAGAAAATGTTTGAGCTAATTTAGAAATATTAACGGGATTAGAAATCCCCTTTGAGAAATACTGTGATACATTTGAGGTTGAATGGGAGTATTATTTAATAATAATAAATCTATTTGTTTTGGTTCCTGTTCTGAACTTTACGGTAACAGATTAGTACTTGTAGTTGAATCATTACTCAGATCGAAATTAACATTTAAAATAGCGTAATGACATTCCTTCAACATTTTTTTTTCTATTTAATAACATCCAAGCTTATTGTACATTGTAACATGTTCCAATTTATGCAGGGCTTTAGCAATCAAAAAGCTTGAAAAAATTATAAAAGTATTCAAGTGCAGTAACTTTTCTTCTGCAAGCAAGTGTACAAACATCAAAGTACCGTACGATACAAGCTAATAAACCCTTGATACGCAACGTCAACAGCGTCCTCATTGCAATCATCGGTATTTAATCTAGATCAAATCTGTAGTCATGTAGGTCAACGATTTCAATTGGAAAATGAAGTCTGGACTTTGTACAGTAAAATTGTGATCAAGATAGGAAATCTATTGAGAGTAGTTCAAATATAAATGTTTTAATTTTAATTTTATGACAATAAAGTCTGTCTTATAAGAATTCGGTAGGTTTTCTAAACGTTCTCTGCATTAAGGAAAACTGTATTCTGATAAAGACCTCTGGGTCCTTTCTTTTTTCATATACATCGACCAAAGGGTAACATTTGAACATTATATAAATATTTGGTCCTTCGAAGCAATCGAACCCACATCACGTATCCGCATGTAGGTCCTAAACCAGTCGTGTAACAAATAGAATTTAAAAAGTACCTGTAATTTTGCACTCGGAATCTTCTTAAAGCGATGTCTGCGACGGGCCGGCCGTCCTTGTACCATGTGATTCTGGGGGGTGGCCGGGCGCTGGCCTTGCACTCCAGCCGCACCCTGCCTCCTCGCGGTGCCTGCACCGACTGCATTGGCTCCACACGAGCTGGACTACCTGAGAACAATGCAAAGATGGATTAATCTTAAAGTGCTATTTATTTTTATAGCATAATTGAGGATAATCCTCAATTTTAGGTGTTTAGGTATACATGTATTTATTTATGAAATAAATGTTCAGTAGCATAGTGATTGTCTATTATAAATCTATTGTATACATCAATAACACAAGCGCTCGTCTGCATACTTTGGGACTTTGTGGCACCGTATAATTTTATTCCACATAATGTGATATTAATACCAATGTCGTGTGAATTAAGTATTTGGGTGGATTTGTAAAAACAGCGAGATAACTTATAAAGGCAAAAGATTATAATAAACAATCAGTGAAATTTTAAAATTATAAAGAACTTAGATGATAAATCCGTATAAAAAATTCTTGGCTTGATTTAGGAAAATTTAATTGTTCTTTTTTTTTCTTCTTTTTCGTTTCGCTCTTGTCAGAGAGGTCGTGGTGATCATTTTTCAGTCACACGCCTGACAATCCGTCTCCATTCCTCCCGGACAGCTGCCTTTCGGGAGTACACGTGTACTGGGACGTCCATTGCAGCCTTTACTTGGCCCTTTGTTTATTTAGGTAGCCTACATAAATTTGTATTCCTGATGCGCGTTTCTACAGCAGGAGAACAAATGCAAGAATGCTTGATGTCGTACAGGGTGATGTACGACAATTCGTATTCCAATTCGTTCATTAGAAGTGAGTTGAAGACCGTGCAAAACGGAGAAGAAAAATTCTGAAATCGGACTGCAAATTACAACTCGGAATTTTAAAAGGTTAATATGATGTTAGTGAATTGTTATTTTTTTTACATTAACATGCATGATTTCACGCTTTTCCAACACGAGTTTTTCATCAACATAACGCAATCTGTGTATCAATCACTTTTTGTCTTTCTCTGGTGTATTTTTGTATTTCTAGAACAGTAAAAGAGCACATAGTCAGCTGTTACAGTCACATATGGCGATTGCAATACCAGAGTATTGTCAATATACCGTTAAACTAGGGTTGCCAACCGTACTGTTTTCCCAGGACATGTCCTAGTTTTTGTGGTGTCCTGGGATGTCCTGTATAGTTTTTAAGTAGCATCCTGTTTTTTAATATTCAAATACTTAATTATTTAATAATATTTGTAACTAACTTGTTATACTCTCCGTGCAGAGGCGGAGTAGGAATAACCTCTGTGGGTTGACCTATCGTAAAAGGCTACATAACCACTCTGGCTACGTGGTAGGGTCACAAGCCCCTCTAGATGGCTACTATCCTTGGTTTATAAGTATGCCGCCATAATAATCTTGTATATGTCTATGGGACAGCAGCGTGTTCGCGGTGCCCCTAGCGTCACAAACATACATAGACGATAGTAACTACTTACTATTAAGTGGGCCGTCTGCTGTTCCGCAGCAGTAAAAAAAACTAATTCTAACTATACCTACTTAAGTATTGCAACTCTATTACTGCGTCCTGTTTTTAAACTAAATTGTCCTGGTTTTTCCAACATCATATCCTAGTTTTTTAAATTTGGGGTTGGCAACCCTACGTTAAACTGGTATGCATTTAATGAAGATCTGTATTTTATGGAATATACTATGGAACATATTGTGGTCGAATCCTAAATCGTCAAGATGCTTTTACTGAAACTGCTACGGATATTGCACGGAGAGATTCTAAAGAGTTGGTCAAGTTTTATTTAAAGCGACCACATATTTGGTTGAGTAATAAGGGCACCTTATTTAATTTCATCACAAACTTCCAGTTTGGCGTATAAATAAAGTGCGTTTTAAGAGTGTCCAATGCAGACGGGGGTTAAAAATACACCGCTGTCATTAGGCCAATGGCCGTATCGTTTTGTGACGAGTTACAGATGTCGGAACCGAAATAGCTACAGTATTATCTAATCGAATGTCATAGGTTTGGAACGTATACCATCACATTATTGGGTAAATCAAGTTGCGTTCAAAGCAGTTTGGTGCCCAGGCTGTGGGCCTCGTGATTGTATGTGTTGGGTACAGTCACCAATACTGTCTAGACCAAAAAGATACATCGGAAAAAGATGTGAGAAGAAAGTATTAAAAGAAGAATTCAAAAGGTGCTCTTAATGTTCTATCTGTAAATTAACAATAGTAAATGATGATGATGATGACTCGCCTTTTACGACTCATTTAAAAATTTATAGGAAAACCCTATTCTTATTTCTTGCCAGGGCCAGACAGCTAGGTTTGGAACATACACAACTGGCTACCGAGGTAGTCTTATACTTGCCTGATTTGAAAATAATTAATACCCGTCTAATGTACGAGTTCAAAAATACCTCCTTACAGGGGCGGAGTAAAAATACTAACGCCCTGCGGCCAGGATCGGTAGGGCCACAAGCCCGTCTGGATTGCAACTACCCCTGGTCTTAAGTATGCCACCATCATAACCTTTTGTAATATTTCTGCATAAGTTCCTGTAATTCCTATGGGATAGCAGTATGTTCGCGGTGCCCTTAACCTCGCAAACATCCATAGGCGACGGTAACTGCTTATAATCAAGTGGACCATCAGCATGTTGCTCCTTTCTTATAAAAATATGTCTTTTAGAAAGCCTAGTTATACGTATTTATACATGGTGAAGGGAGATAATTAAGAAAAAAAAGTTAACATTTTATCGTATATAAAAATGTCACAATTCATAAGAATACGCAACTGTAGTCCGATAGAAGTTGAATTGCAAAACGCCATATTTATTATTCAACATAATATTTTCCCGCCATTGGATACGCCGTTGAAACATTAATAGAAGGAAGTTCTAACTCAAACATTTGACCAAATACTAGACGGATGTTGGCACTGAAACGTACAAGTCTAGACAGTTTATTTTCAGACGTCGAAAGCTGTGGATACTGAATATTGAATAATACTCGTAAGTACTCCTTAAGTTAGTTTACATACGTTCTATTTTATCCGTGCAGGGGCGGAGAAAGAATACTAACCTCTGCGGCCGGGGTCGGCCTGCCGTAAAAGGCGACAAAACAACCCACCCTAGCTACGTGGTAGGGCCCCAAGCCCGTCTGGATGGCGACCACCTTTGGTCTTAGGTATGCCGCCATAATAACCTTGTGTTGTGTTCCGGTATTAGTGACCCAAGTTCCTGTACCCTTATGGGACCGCAGCGTGTTCGCGATGTCACTGGCGTTGCAAACACCCATAGGTGAGGGTAACTGCTAAATTCCAAGCGGGCCGTCAGCCTGTCTGCTGTCCCAAAGCAATAAAAAAAAATTTTTTTTTCACGTCAATTTTTATATTTAAGTTGACGCGAAAACATTTTTTGTTCTTGAAATGGAAATGCTTGATGTATTCCACTTGAGGGATCATGAGGTAAGTAGTTTTTAGTAGTTCACAAATGACAAGCGAGACATCGCTGGTTTATCTAAAACCACCCCAGTGTTTTTCTACTGACCAAAGCCAGGGCTAAGCTCTTCTGTGTGCTGACGTGGAAGCCAAGTGTAATACACCTGGAGACCAATCCAAATATTACGGAGTTCGAATCTCAAGAGGGCAAGCTCCAATTTTTTAGTTCTACTCACCTAATGTGTATGTTATGGTATGTGTATATTTTATGTTATGGGAATTATTCAGGATTTAAGTCAGTTTTAGTTAGTCGTAACACGTAATAGAAACATTATATTCATTTTGCTTCATTACCGCAGTAAACGAGCGGCGCTCAGTGCTGTTTTTGGTGAGCAATAGACGTTATTCTTATCTGTAAAGACTCATCTACTTGTATCTTTCTATTATCTATATCTAGTTTTGCTTACAAGAAGGGTAGTATAACAATAAGCGACATTCAAAGTCAACGTATCTTTTTTATATTATGCGAATACAGATTGAAATATCGGCTATATAATTTGTATCGACAGGGAATCCAAGTATTAAAGCATCAGCTTCAGATAAAACTTAAATGTACTGAATAAATAGATAAATGTCCGTTATCCGTTTATCCGTGCAGGGGCGGAGAAAGAATACTAACCTCTGTGGCCGGGGTCGGCCTGTCGTAAAAGGCGACAAAACAACTCACCCTAGCTACGTGGTAGGGCCTCAAGTCCGTCTGGATGGCGACCACCTTTGGTCTTAAGTATGCCGCCATAATAACCTTGTGTTGTGTTCCGGCATTAGTGACCCAAGTTCCTGTACCCTTATGGGACAGCAGCGTGTTCGCGATGCCACTGGCGTTGCATACACCTATAGGCAACGGTAACTGCTAAATTCTAAGCAGGCCGTCAGCCTGTCTGCTGTTCTATAGCAAATAAAAAAAAATGTACTGAGACAATCCACATAGCGTCATCTAATCCCAAAGTAAGCAGAACGCTTGCGTTATGGCTACTAATCAACTGATATTCGCACACGCGCTCTTGACAAGAGTAAATAAATACATATTATACACACACACCTATACCTGACGACGACCTACCTACCTGACGACCTATACCTGACGATAAAGACGTAGCGTCACGGAGGTCGTTAGCTTGGTCTCATCCCATGGGCTAATCTAATTCTAATCTCCACTTTTTAATAAGCATTTAGAACTGTTCGAAGTTAGATACTAAATGGAACTCTCAAAATTAGCATGTTTTTAGATTATTCTTTACTTCTTAGTTCAGCTGCTGTTATTCAACAAAATAAACCCATGTTATACTCAGTATGTAAAATTTAGAATTCCCGCAAAAATTAATGAATTTAAGTTAATATTAAAGTTTATAAAAGTAACTAAATTGTTAATATGAACAATTGCCTTTTTCTTTCATTCTATTCTCACTTCACACTATCAGTTATCTCAGTCTCATGTCACGAATCAATCGCTTTCTAGGTCTACCTCTGCCCTTGTAGAACCTTATTTTAAAACATAGAATAGTTATTCTTTTGGGATTCATTCATAGTATAGCTACTTTTGGGGGTAGTGTGTAAAAAATGTCAATTATTTTTACACATGAAAATCATTTCTCAAAATAACACAATTAGCAAGGCGGTCAACAACGAGGAACAACGCCAAAAATAAATCATGTGATTTCTTAATCACCTAAGTTATATACATAATAACATACAATAATTATCCTCCTTTTATCCAAGATAAATAAATATAGATTTTATCTGTACAGGGGCGGAATAAGAATACTAACCTCTGCGGCCAGGTTCGGCCTGTCGTAAAAGGCGATAAAACAACCCACCTTAGCTACGTGGTAGGGCCTCGAGCCCGTCTGAATGACGACCACCTTTGGTCGTAAGTATGCCGCGATAATAACCTTGTGTTGAGTTCCGGCATTAGTGACCCAAGTCCCTGTACCCTTATGCGACAGCAGCGCATTCACAATGCCACTAGCGTTACAAACATCCATAGGCGAAGGTAACTAGAAAATTCTAAGCGGGCCGTTAGCCTGTCTGCTGTCCTACAGCAATAAAAAAAGTAAAAATAACTCGAAGACATATATAAATTCTAATCTCCACTTTTTAATAAGCATTTAGAACTTTTCGAAGTTAGATACTAAATGGAACTCTCAAAATTAGCATGTTTTTAGATTATTCTTTACTTCTTAGTTCAGCTGCTGTTATTCAACAAATAAACCCATGTTATACTCAGTATGTAAAATTTGGAATTCCCGCAAAAATTAATGAATTTAAGTTAATATTAAAGTTTATAAAAGTAACTAAATTGTTAATATGAATATACAAGTATTTTAAAAATACATTTTGTTTTGAATGTTGCCAACGTGCAATGAACAATAATCGAATAACACTTAAAGCAGATAATTATATTACAAAAAGAACTTTTACGAATTGGACAATAAATCAACTATTATATGTATTTATATTTAAAAATCATTGAATGATAAAATGATTATCTATGTATATTGTATACATATCTTAATAATTCCTCATCGTCTCCATTCACAAATTTCCATTGAAGTCATAGCCTTGACGCGGTTCAATAGTCATCATATTTGGCAGAGTTTGTCGAATGAATGAATATAGTAATGAATTATCTGACGTGCGACGAAAATAATTAACGCTGTGAATGAGTGAAATTTCCTATTTATTTATTATGAGCAAAAAACTTCCTTTGCATTCCAAGTTTTAACGTCAGAACACCGAATTCGAGACGAGAGATAAGGTAACGAAATGTACGCATTTATACTTCGCTGCTTCTCCATGACTTTCTATTTTTTTACGTGTATAAAGTCAACTTCCAAGGAACTCCATTACTAATACAGAATATCCTAATTGTGCACACGCGGTGATCAATAATTAGGTCAGGGGTTCAAATTCAATGATGGATTAAATAAATAAATAATTATAAAATAAAAAAATATTTTTGTGATAATTCACAAATCGCCATTTAGTCCCAAAGTCAGTAGCTTAAAGTGACAAAATCTGGTATTTAGATATAATTAAACAAAGTGGAATATAAAATGTACAAACTTAAGGATTATGAAGAACAGTAGACGACATATACTGGGACACTATATACTATACTAATCAAAACCATCATAGAAGGGAGATTGAAGGAAATCAGAAGAGAAAAAGAGAAGGACATTTATGTAGGAAGTAAAAGAAAGACTGGATGTCGGATCGTATCAAGAAGTCAAATAAAAGACGCTTTGTAGAAAGGACTGGAAGATGCTTCGCCGGGAAGAGCGGCAGCTCTTAAATAAAAAAAAAACATCGTTTTTTGATGTGAATAGTAATACTGCTGGCACAGTGGCTCTGCATTAGTTGACTGTATCGAAATAAATGCATTATTGTTAACCTGCGAATCCGTCAGGCGCGTCCAATCAAAAAGTTCGTCACCCCATTATAAATAGACCACGTTGCAGAGGAAACAGAATGGGACCGCCGCAGGTGAGTGCTCCTGGAGTGCTGCCAACTGACTCAGCCGATCGCCCTGCTTCGAGAGACACACTTCAATCGAAAAATAAATTTGGAATAATTGAACTATAGGGGATTGAGGAAAATTTACCGCGTACGTTACGTTCCGTCAATCTCTCATCAAGATGCATTTCCATCGTGCATTTTCAACCGACTAATTTTTTAAATAATTTTTTAAATATTTTTAAATAAGTTTTTTCCATATATTATTTTAGAACATAATTATTTTCACTCGCATTTATTTTATGAATTATATGAATTATTGACCCAAAATTGTATATACTCATGGAGTTAAGATAAAACCTATATGGACTGAGAAATAGTTTTAAGTGGAAAGTAAAATCAGAAATATTATAAATGAAACCTTTTGACGCTTGGTTATCAGGTGAAAAACTTCATTGATTAATCACTTGACGATGTCTTCAAATATTTTATAATATTAACTAATATTTATTTATATTTCCATTTTTTTTCGAAGCATACATAATTCTAAAATAGGCAAAAATAGGAAGCTCCATCTGCATAAGTATTCTTTCGTTAGTAAATAATATATATATATATATATATATATATATATATATATATATATATATATATATATATATATATATATATATATATATATATATGTATATATATATAAAATGATAAGTAAGCAAAGTGCTAGTGTTATAATATTTATTATATCAAGAATGCGGTTGATAAGATTGGATTGTAAATTATTTATTATTATCCAGATGTGTATATTAATATTATATTTTAAGATTTTTGTGAAAAAAAGCAATATTACTTATACTTAGTCTTATTAACTTTTTAACCCCTCAAACGTCTTATGTTCGTATGAACAACCATATGGTTGTACATAAGTGAAAACGTTCCAAATGTCTCACGTACCGCATAGGTATATAACAGCCATCAACAGTGACGGTCGCCATTGGTCATGATATTTATCTATCTGTGACCAATGGCGACCACCACTGTTGATGGGTGTTATGTACCTATGTGGTACGTACGACATTTGGAGCGTTTTCTCTTATGAACATAAGACATTTGAGAATGACAAACAAGTGACTTCAACACCGACAATTCAATAGAGACTATAGACTATAACCACTAAAATCTATGCTTATCAAAACTTTATTAGAGTTTCAAGAACAAATAAACACTGTAATTAGGTCACTACAGTGAACATCCATTTTTACGATTTCTGAGAATTTCTTAACATATATTCTTGTAAAGACTGTTGTTGAAGAATATAAGCGCCAATTTCTTTGAATCTTGAGAATTGGCTTATGTTTTATTCTTAGGGAAAAATATTTATGGACCCAATAGCATGTATTTTATTTGCCTGCGTAATGGTGTAACGTATTGATAAAAAAGACAATTGAAGTTGTAGAATGTTTTATGACAAAATGTTATGACTGTTAGACTCATATGAATGAGAGTAAAACAAAGCGCAGTCAGATTTTGATAATTTTTTATTACAGAACAGCTGACAGACTGATCCCCCACTAATAGTAAACAGTTACCATGCTGTTTGCTATGCCAGGGGCACCGTTAATACGATGCCGTTTGGGCAGGGAACCTGGGTCATTTAAGCCAGAACACAAATCAAGTTTATTATGATGTTGACGACAATGGAACTCTACCACATAGCTGAGGTTGTTTTGTTGCTATTTGCGACATGCCGCAACCGGCCACAGGTGTCAGTCAATATTCTTACTCCGCCTCTGTACGGAGAAAATTAAAATAAACCCAATACGAGCGTCTGTTGTCAAATGCACATATATTCAATCACTGACGAAGGTTACGTTCGAATGGCCAGTGGAAGACTTCAACCTTAAAGAAGAAAATAACGTTAAACAAAACACATATGGACATAATGTAATTTTCTAATATTGTGTCACATGTGTAACATATTGGTTTATGTAAAAAAATATACATTTCTTTAGAATTGACCAAGGTGATCGCATTAAATTCACCACCTAATTGCCCCAACGTGTCCTGTTCGATGCTTGCATAAAGGGTATTTGAAATCCCGCCTCCTGAATTTTGTTACCTACCTCACTCTCAGTCCGGTTAATGTTGAAAACGAGGGTGGGAAGGAAATAATATGATAGTACCGCGCAAGCTTCTAAACGGGCGGGACGGTCAACGTTCGACCTCCCTGAGAGTGAGGGTAGGTAACAAAAATGAGGAGGCGGGATTATTTATTTATTTATGGCGATTTTAAAAAGATGTAGTTTTTCTATCCGAGGTCCGCAATCAGACTTATTGTTCTCCTCTTCACACGTGCACAGGCTTAATAATAACTTTATGGACCTGTATCTGCAATTTAACCGTGGTATCTTGGGGTAAATAATTACGTATGGCCTACGCAGCAGCAAGACGTTCTATCATGGTACTTAATAAAGTTATTGATCAATGCATATTTTTAAAAGCTAGAAATAAACAGGTACATTGGAGTAGTGCTATAGTGTGCAGCTCAATGACTGAGCTCCTAATAAAGGAAGAGGCTGATCACAAAATGAGGACTTTTTGTGTTCACAAGGTTCCGTCCTGGTTGCTTACAAATATTTTACTGCAGACACTGTTGTCTATTTTCATAGCGTGAAAATACTTTATTTGCAAATAAATTTACGAAAATAAATGGAATATACGACGAAATTTGTCTTGTCCCAAAACTCATTAAGAAAAATCGTATGGCGTATCCATCCTTTCCTGTCTACTTGCTAAAGAAGTAATCTATTTATCCACATGAGGTAGCTGTATTGTTTCCCCTATCCTTCCCCTCTTTAGAGAGTGTCAGTGTATTTGCAATGCTTCTGGCCTTGCAAACGTAAATTCTACCAATCGAGGATAACGAAATCGACCTTAAACGATTGCCATTCCCCCTGAATTTAGTTAAAAACCACTAAAGTAAAAGAATTATAATGACGACCGCAACATCTTTTGGATTGATCGTAAAAACGTAAAGATGTGTTCAATATTATATATTTAAAACAATCAATAGTTCAATCGATTGCCATAAAATAATGTTTATATCATAAAATAAAGCTGACTGGATTAAGTTTTAATTTATTGTTAATTGAACCGTAAATACCAGTTAAGCCATCAAATTATTAATATTTTATGTCTTTATCAACTGATCTTTATCGTTGATGCTGTAATTAAAGAGTAAAAGAAAGAATAGAGTAGGCTTATTAAAAGATGGTCGCAACAGGGTGGAGAACCCCACATACCGGCGTCGGCTTTCCCCGGAGTTTTGACGTGGAATTGTTAAGGTGCACATTTCTTCGGAAAAAAGGCTTACTAAAATAAACTTTAAGACGTTCGTTTATGTTAGGCCCCAAATTTAGCAAAAACAATTCCAACTATTTTTATGAAGACTATTTTGAAACAAGAACAACCGTTGTGTGAGTGTTATTATGGATGATAGTGCAAACTGCTTACGTTATAAACAGTTCATATAAGTAAACCCCAGGCTGCATACCTATGGAGTTAACCGTATCGATGAAAATGTAAGAGACTATAGTAAACGTGCAAAACTAGGCTTATGCTATGTATTATGAAATCAGAACATAGAAGATAAATCCTGTACGCGTAACTCTGAAAGCTGTCAGTCCTTCATGAAACAAATGTCTATAATTAAACAATCAGAAAAGGTTTGTTGTAAAATTATTAAAAGGTAAACCTCGGCTCCACCCATGATTAAACTATCAACATGAATAAGGTTTGTTGCATCGAAACACTTAAACTTTTACGACGCTCCCAACGATGGACCACCAGTGCGGCGGCTGCATGCCTTTTGCAATGGAAACACTCGATTAACTACGAATAACAAAGTACCGTATAAAGTTTTTGTTTAAAATGTATTTTTGAATTTAAACATCCATATTACTTTTTTATAAAGGTACCTATATAATACAGATATAATTTTCTAATTGACATGTTTAAAGTTTTGTATTATGATAATAATCAATAGAAGTCTATGGGTATAATGTAACTGAAAAGTTCGTGGCCGTCGTTCGTCGCAGGTCTGTCTGTGGTAAGTAATTAAAAATGAAGAATTTTGCTAAGTATCTCCGTACAATAGTATAATAATACCTTTAAGCAGTCTTATCGTGAAATGTAATGTAACATAACAATTTATCAAGTGAGTCATTTTATTTCTTGGAAGACTGAATGTAATAATTTCACTCTTCAATTGGCTTGTGCCAAATTTCCCTGATTTCACGAAGCTGTCTGAGAGATTGAGCTTTATTCATAATAGTGTTAAGAAAGTCTTAAATTGTCGCTGTTTAGTTGAGTTTACAATTAAATGAGCTACTTCAGCTTCTAAATGAACTCGGAAGCTTAATTTGATATGTTAGTGCCAAAAGTATGTCCTTCATCCAGGAATCACGACCTGCCAGGTAATCATTATAAGTTTTTTATTTTATATAAGTAATGAAAAAAAAAATTATGTAAATTTACAAAATACGATTTTTAGTTATTATTCGAAATTTTGCTAACAAAACATATAATAATAGGTTAATCTATTCATGTTCTTTTTTTGAGTTGACGTTATTACAAATTTATTTCAGTTTCCACAACTTCTTTATGAAATGTTTATACAGAAACAGGTAAATGTTTATTTGACTTTTTTAATTATAATAATATTTTACATATAAATGCAAATAGCTTTAATAATATTAAAGTTTTATTTACACATAATTGTATGACTTACATATTAGCATCTTAGGTTATTAATTAATTTTTGAAAAGTAGACGCAGTTTATATTTTAATTTATTTAATTTTAAAATGTACTTTTTTGAAGTGGTTTGTAGCTAAGTGGTATTGTCACACTAAACACGTAAACTAAAGGTAGGCTAAGGCACGTAAGGCTAGTTCTGTTTCATTCCCTACCTAGTGTGCAGTCGCAGTCATAACTCCAGCAACAGTTTGATAAGTCTATAGCAACATAATTTGCACTTACAACCTTTTTTATAACAAACATTTTGCGCACATACACGAACTTACTCTTTCATCTTCATGTAGTTAGAAAGAGTGGGATATAATGATCATTTGCGTTAGTTATGTATAAATTACACACACAGGTACTATATCTACGGTACGTGCAGTAGAGTGCAGGCGAATACGATCAATAACGAGCTACTGGATTTACGATTCTAGACTATTCTTATTGTCATATAATTGCCAAGCACTACCGGAGAGAGAGAACACAAAAGAAGTAGGAGAAAGACAAGATAAACGTTGAGATGATGATTTTAAGTTAGCAGACACTACTCTTATGCGACAGCAGCGTGTTTGAGATGCCACTGGCGTTGCAAACACCCATAGGCGACGGTAACTGCTAAATTCTAAGCGGGACGTCAGCCTGTCTGCTGTCCCTATAACAATAAAAAAATCCAAAGTGGCTAGGTATAGCAAAATATTGAAAAAATTGGATAGCCTTAAAGGAGGCCTTTCTTAAAAGACAAGCTGTTGAAGAGGATATGTAATAGATTATTTAAAAAAAAATTATTGATATTTTCTTAATAGAAATATATCACTAAACTAAACTATTGATACAAAAAATAGCAATAAGGGCTTATTTTATTTTTATTTAATGGAGAGTGAATATTGTGACAAAAGCTGGATTAATAGGGTATAAACTGCCAATTCACCTATACATGAGGGTATATCAATTATCTTTAGGATGAGGTCCCAAAATGGAATGGAGACGCAAAGCTCATTAAAACGATTGCATACATTTTGACGTTGATTAGTTTCGAACTATCGCGCTTAATTTTATAAACAACAATAATGTGTATAAAAACTCACATTTTGTCACTGTTGAGTAATTCTTTAAGGATTTCGTGGGAAAGTGACCGTTGGGTCATCACACTTTAAGAACGAATTAACAGTAAATAAATGATGTGACTAAGTGGGCGGTAAATAAGCAATGTTCATAAAAAGAACAATTTATTTTGTTTCAATTGTTTTAAGTGAGGTTCAATTTGTTAATTCCAACATTTTGTCAGTTGTTTAATTCAAATTGAATGTAATTTATTCATGAGTGTAAATAAATAATTTTATCCATGCAGAGGCGGAGAAAGAATACTGACCTCTGCGGCCGGGGTCGGCCTGTCGTAAAAGGCGATAAAACAACCCACCCTACGTGGTAGGGCCCAAGCCCGTCTGGATGGCGACCACCTTTGGTCATAAGTATGCCGCCATAATAACCGTGTGTTGTGTTCCGGCATCTGTGACTCAAGTTCCTGTACCCTTATGGGAAAGCTGCGTGTTCGCGATGCCACTGGCGTTGCAAACACCAATAGGCGACATTAACTGCTAAGTTCTAAGTAGGCCGCCAGCCGGTCTGCTGTCCTACAGCGATAAAAAAATTATAGCATGGGCTTATTTAAACTTCATTATTTATAGACATGTAGCATAACAGTATCGAGTCAACAACAGACTAAAAAGGTTGTGACAGCTATATCCGACAGCCAATGGAATGGCCGAAAGGCTCCACCACACACTAAAAGCTGCAATAATGGCACATGCTAAGCAAAACTGGACCGACGTCCTTGCTGTTGTCTTGCTCGGCATCAGAACGGCTTGGAAAGAGGACTTACAATGCTCCGTGGCAGAAATGGTATACGGTGAGCCTTTGCGGATCCCTGGTGAGTTTCTAGGTTCTAATAATAGCAAACTATTAAAACCACCAGACTTGGTTTCTTAATTGCAAACACAAATATCGCAAAAGTACCATTTTCATTCACAAGGTCTTAAATTCTAGTACACACGTATTTATTCGTAAGGATGGATTACGCGTAGCTTTGGAACCACTTTATGAGTGACCTTATCGCGTTATTAGCAAGACTGACAAGACCATCACTGTGAAAATGAACAGAGGACTAGTGACAGTTTCCATCGATCGAGTAAAACCTGCCTACATAGAATCGGAAGCTGATCAAAATTCGCCTGAATCGAAAATATTGGTTCTCAATGAGTGAAAACTACAAGATTTGACCGAATAATCAGATTTCCTAACTTATTTTTGGCAGGTCTTCCAGACTTGAAGGGGTGTGGTATGTTATAGCAGTATCGAGTCAAAAAGGTTGTGACAGCTATGATCACACTGGCAATGAAAAATATTATATTTTCTTTTCATAATCTACCAAATATTTTTCAATCGGAATGACAGATAGAAATTGAAAAAACTTTTGTATTTGATTTTGTAAAATGTATTCGTTAATATAATAATAGTCAAGAATCCTTGTTTCATTAATCTGGAAACCAGTTGACACAGCACCTCATAGACAATTTATTAGTCAAAATTCTACAATATACAATAATTTTACGGTGTGTATGCAATTCCTTAAGTTGCTGGACAAATTTAAAGTTTAATTTATTTGTAAGTCCTATGAAATCTTATAATTATAACCGGATCCAGTACGGAGTGCTCTTTATATTCTATGTTTGATATATGAAAGGACGTAGTAGCTGTACTTATTCGCCCCGTATAGGCAGCGGGGTAGTATAGGGCTCCCCGTGTAATGTGCTCGTACGTCCTCTTCTATAAGCTGGGGTACGCACGTCGTTGGTATATCCACTAAAACAACCCCGGTGTTTTCTTGCACTTAGTGGCGAGGGCGCTGGACGCGACGAACTAGTCAGGCCTCGGTCCCTACTGACGCCGGCCGTCTATCGTGCGCCTTTTCTACTAATACAAGCCTAATATCGATCGATTGATATCGCCGGTACGAACGAGTTGTAACTTAAGCTAAACGGTCTCGTCTGGTATTAAATGTATCCCTTAATAGTATACTCTTGGGGGCCCAGAAGGTCACCTACAAGAACGAGAGAAAAATTATCCAAATGATCAATTCATGTTACTATCAATAACGTAATGTATATTACGTGATAATGTATATCTGTGACGTCATATTGAGACCTCATTTTTTTTAACAATGTTTGCATGCTTTTTAATATAATATCAAAAACTGCTCTAAAACATGCATTTGCTTCGAGTAAACAAGATGAAAACAGGTGTATCGGAAAAAAACTCAAAAGATTTACTAATATTATGATAAGCTCAAAACAATTTCATAAGAATTTTCCTGCACTGAGCCGCGTACGATACAAAAAGTTGCATTTGACTTTGTTTACTCGCAGCGGGCGAGCGAAAAAACTACGTAGTACGCATGCGCCATGCGCCGATATGCGCGGGATTGCCGCGGGCGGCGGGGAGGGCGGCCTCCGAGAATTCTACTATGCTACGGCGGACAGTGCATACCTTTTTAGGAGTCTGCAAGCGAATAATTTAGTGTTTGTAATATATAAATTCTGTGATACTCTGTTTAGTCCCAAAAATATTTTTTTATCAATGCCTAAACGTCCTTTAGCAGTATCGAGAAGCCTATTTTTTGGTTATCAAGCACTTGCCTACATTCTAAGTTCGTGCATAGAATTTGTGACAATGTTATGAGTAAAATAGTTCTCTTGCATATTAAAAACAAAGTTTTTACTTGCTCCGGTAAAGTATATCCAAATAGAGTTACGTATACTAACAATTAAGCCAATGATATATATATATATATATATATATATATATATATATATATATATATATATATATATATATATATATATATATATATATATATATATATATATATCCCCCTTGATATGACGTTATACATTTTTCCATTTTATGCATGTATTTAAAAATAATGAAAAGAAAAAAGTTATTTTCATTTTTTTTCTTATTTTTATTAAATAATCTTTCATAAAATCAACTTATAGTCAAATATTTTAGATAACAGAGAAAGCAAACGACTAGTTAGGAAACAATAACTTTGTCGTTGTTGTATCGTGTTGAACTTTGGACCCACTCCTTCATATTAATTTCGTATTCATTTATATCCTGACGTCACAAAGCTTTTAACCACCCTGCCCTTTGTTACACAATGTCACATTCCAGTGATACTGAACCCCCCCCCCCTTAACGTGTTACGTAATTTATAGATGATCCCTCAGGAAAATAAAGCGTGATGCTAACATCACGCTAAGGGACTAACACAAACAACGCGTACTAAAGGGAAATTACAGAATCGTGGACCTTAATCTCTAAAATAAAATTTTTGAATGCAATAAAAATAAATATTTACACTTATTTCGGGACCATAATTTCCTAAATATTTATAAATCAAATTTTATACCAATGTAAAAGATTCAGTGGTTTATAAAATCGTATTTTAATTGTATTATACTCAAGTTTCGTATTATGAAAAATATAATTAAAAACTTTTAAAGTTTATATATATATATATATATATATATATATATATATATATATATATATATATATATATATATATATATATACATATATATATATATATATATATATATATATATATATATATATATATATATATATATATATATATATATATATATATATATATATATATATATATATATATATATATAATTTTATAAATACAATATATAAATAAGTCATATACAGAACTCTTTAAACTTAATCCACCTTGTTCTTTGCCGGCCCTTGTAGCATTCGTATTTCCTTTTGCTTTGGTCGTCGAGTTTTTACGCAGTATCCCAGTATGGTGTTGCGAGTCCATAAACAGTTAGTCATGAGTCGCATGAGGCAACCCCGCTGGATTGTTTTTAAATGATGGGGCCTGCAAAGTTGTGACCGCAGCGAGGATGCGTATACGCTGGATTCTTGTGCAAGAGGTCTACTTTGTTTGGTCTACTTTGATTTTATTGCTATGGAACAGCGGGCTGACGGCTCACTATACCATAGTTAGCAGTTACCGTCGCCTATGGGTGTTTGCGTCACCAGCTACACCGCTAACTCCCTGACGTCTGCGAAAGGCTCTGGAACCTGGGTCACTACTAATGCCGGAACAAATTGTTAGCTGATGGCCCATTTGATAGTAAGCAGTTACCGTCACCTATGTATGTTTGCAATGCTAGGGGCACTGTAAACATGCTGCTGTTTCATAGGTGCACTGGAACCCGGGTCTCTAATGCCAGAACTTAACACAAGGTTATTATGGTCGCTTATTTAAAAACCAAAAGTGGTTAAGACGTATGGTTATAATAATAAATAACAAAATTATTATACTGGAAAATCACAGAGTGCCGTCTAGTGCCAAAGTAAGTTATATAACACTTGTGTTATGGGTAATAGACAACTGATATACTATTTATATACTTTTCTTTCGTAAATAAATATATTTCAACAACATTTTGAGAGTAATTGAGTTTTATACATATTCGGAATCAGCTATTTTTTTCTGCAAAACTTTAGATGGCTCTCCTGTAAAGTTTATAAAATGTCGCTTAAAATAATTAGCCTTTCACCGCCGATATTATAGATACCGCTCGATTTTATCCGTGCACGGGCGGAGAAAGAATACTAACCTCTGCGGCCGGGATCGGCCTGTCATAAAAGGCGACAAAAAAACCCACCTAGTTACGTGGTAGGGCCTCTAGCCCATCTGAATGGTGACAACCTTGGTCTTAAGTATGCCGCCATAATAACCTTGTATTGTTCCGGCATTAGTGACCCACGTTCTTGTACTCTTATGGAATAGCAGCGTTATCGCAATGTCACTGGCGTTGCAAACACCCATAGGTACAAACACGACGGTAACTACTAAATTTTAAGCCTGTCTGCTGTCCTACAGCAATTAAAAAACGGTATCGCCATCCATTTTGTCTACTTCTAGATGTAGACTGGTCTAAGGTAAACTCCGTGTTTTTCCCCATGCAGGGGTGGAGTTCTTACTCCGGTCACAGAGGTGAGTATTCTTATACTCACCTCTGTGACCGGGATCTACCTGTCGTAAAAGGCGACAAAACAATCCTAGCTACGTGGTAGAGCCCTAAGCCTATCAGGATGGACACCACCCTTGGTCTATAAGCATGCCGTTATAATAATCTTGTGTTGTGTTCCGGCGTTAGTGACCCAGATTTTCGTACTCCTATGGGACAGCAGGGTGTTTATGGTGCCCCTGGCATCGCAACCATACACAGACGACAGTTACTTGGGGCCCTACCACGTAGCTATGTGGGTTGTTTTGTCGCCTTTTACGACAGACCAACCCCGGGCGCAGAGGTCAGTATTCTTTCTCCGCCACTACACGGATAGAAACCTTAAAATGTTCACGACATGTTGCTATCCGAATAAATAAATTCATAATAGTTCTTGGTTAAATGAATCGCCCAAGGGTGTAATTTTAAAATGCTTGGTAGCGAATTACGTGGTTTTTGAATAATTCAAATATTTCTAATGTTTTTGAACGACCCTTGCGTGAGAGTATTGGAGGGTGACTCATATTTTTGGTGGAACTAAGAGATAATATAAAAAAAAGTCTAAATCAATATGAGTTTTATCGATGCTATATAGACAAGGTAGTGTAGTTTATTTATTAAGTTCCAAAAATAATACTTTGAAAGGTTATGAAAATAATACAGAAGAAAATCAAATTTAATGGAGAAAGGACCTACGCGCCGTTAGTCTTCCCCCAAAAGCCTTTGGCTATATAAGCTATATAGCTTGATATTTTAATGACTACTATTATATTTTATTTTTATTTTTAAACTCACATACTCATTAAATTACTTGAACCGGCAACAATGATTCTAATTCATAAACAATTATCTAGTTTTAATGATACTATATTCACACAGTACAATCTAAGTAGAATAGGATATTTTATTTCTAAATAGTACACAAGAAATTGTTGTAAAATATAGAGTTACCAAAATCTCGTATTTTCATTTCGCCAGTTCCAGAAAGTGATTTCAAGATTTAACTGTAAAATATCTATGATATATTATATTCTATATAATAATTATATTATTTATATAAATGAATAAAACAAGAAAACAATAATTTACGGTTTAATAAGGTTTTAAAAAGACACTTTAGTAACAAAAATATTTAAATACGCCATCTCTCTAAAGTTTCATCAAAAATTCTCTTCTTTTTGTGACGCATATCCACCCTGTAGGACATTAACCGTTTTAGGAAACCTGTAAGGTTCGATGACTGGTCTAGAGGTCATCCGGTCAATCAGGATGGGGGCAATTTGCCTAATCATATTGCACACCTGCGTGTCATCTTACATTTCGATAATATTTAATATAATATGACGCATGAGTTAGCTTTTGGCGAATTAACGATGTCATAGAATTTTTGTTTAGTGATTTTTGTTTGATTTATTAGGCCAAGCGCCGGAGTTTTTTTTTGCAACGTACGGGACCTGGTATTTTTTGGAATATGTTCAAGGGTGTCCCCTGAATGTAAATATTGTAATAAGTTTGGAGCGCTATAATTAAAAACCTATGCGTTATACAAAAAAAGTTTCAAATAAAAAAGATGTCAAATATTATTATCTACAATAATGATCTGTACAATTTTTGTCGTATGATGCGCGGTTCGCGAGTAATTCGATAAAACGTGTTTTCCAACATGGCGGCTGAAGTGAACCACCCCCACCCCACCGCCGCACCCACTTGGATTTACATTCAGGGGACACCCATGAACATATTCCAAAAAAAATACCAGGTCCCGTACGTTGCATTACAAACCTACTTTTTTTTGCTGCGGCGCTTGGCCTATATCCATTATATTCTTAATAGCTCTATTGTATTCTGGTAGATCAGTGGTATTACACTCGGAGACCAATTTAGAGGTTCCAGGTTCGAATCCCACTATAGCATGCGCTTGGGCAGTTTTTCTAGCCTAGTGTGCATATTATAGCATAACTGCTTTGTACCGAGGGTAAAGGAAAATACTGTGAGGAAACCTGATAACTTGAAAGATTGGACAAGCGGAGGGGAGCCCAGCTGTGAGACATTATGGACTATTCTTATATTCCAAATAGTGTGTTTAATTTAATTTTCCTTGAAGAAGTTGACGCCATGATGGCGATTTGCTTCAATAAAAATACCTATTATGAATAAAGATTAATCGAACCATAACCAAATTGTACAATGTTATGAAGTTTATTTTAATACGTAATATTTGCTTTTGAAAAAATAGCTTTATTGTTTTGTAATGAACAAAAACTGTGTGTGTCAGCTCCGACGCACGACTGGAGTTTTACTACTTTAGTACGATTGTCTAAACATACGCAAAAAGAGTTTATTTAACTGAAAAAAGATTAATACCATATGAAAGGGTAAATTAACAAATTAATGAAAATAATATACATATATAAAAAAGTTTTAAAACAGTTTTAAGTTCAACCTAATTACAACTATGGCACCTGTCACAAATCTCCAAAACATTATCTAATACTTACGATCATTCGTCATATAAAATGAGGAAAGCAATAAATTACTCTTGTCACTTACAAATGAAAAGACATATGTTAAACAACATTTAATGTGAAATCGACCTTAAGTTGTAACAAATAAAGTAATTTTTGCCTTGAGAGATATATTGTTTTGTTTCGTTTAGTGTGTTCCGGTGCACACGCACCAAAAACGTAACGAGGTCAATCATTAGTAGATTTTACTCTCACATTTTTCTCATACCGGGCGCCTTATATATGAAAATCGATTCTTAACGAGTAAACTCCAAGATTTAGGTAAAGTTTGATTAATGGTGACGACACCACCTACTTACACTATTTTCTGCACCTGTTTAGTTAGAATATTAATTATACGTTTGTGAAAAATTTGCGATACATGTACAGATAATGTAGGAAACTCTTTTATAAATAGTTAAATAGATGTTTCTGGTTCAAAGATAATAAATACAATTTGATATATAAACAAAGATAAAGTCTTAATTCTTAGTATTAAATAAACATTTAACAGGTCAATACATATATCGAAATGAAGAAATTCAAATAATGTTAAAAGCAAATATTGAAAGCGGTCGAATCAAAGGCGACGAAACGTTCTCAAAACAAACATATGCATTTGTAAGTGAAACATGCGATGTTTGAACTAGAATTGATATAATAAAAGCTACTGTCAGTTTGCTTTTTGAATGTGTCGTCGATGCGATATAGGGTTGGTGGTAAACGGTCCAGAGATAAAGACTACGACTAATGAAAAGATTCAGAAAGTTAAGGAATAGTATTTTATTTACGTAATTACTTAGTGGCCGAATGATCTTAATTTAAAAAAAAATACTTTTATGCTATGCAAAGTCCTGTGCAAATCATGCTTATATATATAACATGCTTATATAAATGTCTATTATTTTAATAATCACTTTTATTGATCAATTTATCTACATATATAACGTTATAAACATATCAATATTTTATTAAACCTAATCTATTGTAGATTTAAATTAATAAAAATTAAAAAAGATGTAAATTTAATACACACCTTATAAATTTCCTGCATAAGGTCGAAAAATTCTAATACAGCGCCACACTTAAAATTAGAATAATTTTATATATATATATATATATATATATATATATATATATATATATATATATATATATATATATATATATATATATACCTACCTATATATATATACAATTTTAACTCTATATTTATTAAATAAAAATGATGGAAAATTAAAATGGGTGGATACTATTTATAATTGTTTTTTTCTCTTACTTATTAACCTTTTTATTTTATGAATATTAGTATACTTCAGGTTTTTTTCTTTACTTAATAACTATTACTGTGATTCAAGCAAAATATAATCTTGCGTTTTATTTGGTAATCAGCAGCTAATGTAGTTGTTCTTCTTCCTTAGAACTTAGGTAACAAGCTTTCTGTTACCAACAGGACTTTTTTTTTATTGTATGGATTGTGTAAAATTATTTGTTACACTGATAACATTAGGAAAGTGTTAAGCAACCCTGATTAGGCATATTACCAGAAAAGAGACAAGTATATCTGGATTACTATACAACAAAACGAGAGATAAAACTAAAACATCTGTAACTACATCGGTCTTGATGAAAGAAACGTGTAGAATACCAATGAGTGGTGACAATGGAAGGAATCCAGGCATAAGTAGGTCAAAAGGTGATCCGAGTAATTACAAGTTGATTATGTTATTATACGATACAGAAAACACTATATCATTAAATTAAATTATATATAGTAAATTAATTTGACCTCTTGCAAGAATTTTATTTTGATAATTGTAAAATGTAGTAGGTAGTTTTTGAAATTTTAAGTTTCCATAGTTGTTTTTCGGTATGAAAAACGTTTTACTGATTATGAGAACATTTTCTTTTTTATCATTGTTCACAAATATACTATTTTTAATGACTGAAATAGGGCACGCAGCTGAGAGTTTGTTGCAGTTTCTTTGTCATCAGCTACAATACATAGAAGCAAAGTAGATTTTAAGTTACGCTCCCGTAGAGTAAATATTCTAAGCTAAAAGATAATTTTTGGTGTAATAGTTTAAAAAAAATTTAAATTATTTTGATATATATTTCAATCGCACTTACCATCTTATTAGTGAAACTAGCTGCTATATAAAAATGTTATATGTAAAAATTAAACGGCCCTTATAATAAGTAACGCATAGTGTTATAAAACTTAAGTAATCAATTCATTATTTGACTTGCTTTTCAAGATATGATAATCAAGTAATAGAATAAGGAGAACCAATAAATAAAAGTATCAAATCGTATAATCACATAAAATTTTCAATTAGCTAAAATATACGAGCAAAACAAAAATCGAATCCAATTTGCTTCAATCGTGTCGGTATCTCAAATAATTTTGAAGTACTTGTTTTGGATCAGAACAGATAAATTTTGGTATGTGTGTGTAGAAGAGACCTTTAGAGTTTAAGGATCTTTCATCTCCTCCTCCGTAATAAAGGATACGTAATGTGAAAACAAGAACGCCATGTGACAATGAATATGCTAAAATTAGAATGAATTGATAAGACAGGAGAGGTAGACCAAAGAAAAGGTGGCGTAAAAAATAATACTATGAAAGTATGTGTGCATATTGAGATGATGACTAACAAAGGACATGTTATTCAAACATCATGTAATGTGGGATAAGGGCAGGATGAAGAAGAAATAGCATAATTTGCAAATGATTTCCGAATGCACATCATCGTCATCTCAGCGTTCATCCCGGTTGCAACCCAAACTTGCGTTTTGGTGCCCGGGGTCCGCTTTCCGACTTTTTCTACTCCACTTCGCACGGTCTTCAGCATGAGTCTTCGCACGGTCTTCAGCGGTAGTGAGCCCATTGGCACGCATATCACCGAATGCACAATATACACATAATACGAGTAGAAGGACTGAAGTTATAAATGCAATAAACTAATTTTTCTAAATGCATTTTATCTTAAATATAACTGGAGATTTTACTTCAGAGGTCACTGGACAATATTGTGCATCTATTGTCAGTCGTTTCCCTGATCCTTAACAAAAGAAAATAAATAAAAATCAGTGTTTGAATTTAGTTTTACGACTGCCGTCTGATTTACCTCGACAACCTGTAAAGTTTCCATTATGTCTAATCTCTCAAAGTAGAGAACTCTGCTTCCCTTATCTTTATTAAAATTTAACACAAACCCTTAACAATTGTAATATAAAAATAGGGCATCTCCCAAACATCAACCAATGTTTTGATCTGATAACAATCGTTTAATTGCGGGCACGATTAAGCCGACTATGGTTGCATCGGCAAAAACAAGACTGCCGTGCTCCTTTACGAAACTGTTTAATTATATACAGGAATGCATTTAGTCCTGTAAAGGGGAAGGTATGTGATTAGTTGTGAATTTAAATACTTTTGTTTGAAGCCGACTTGTGTTCGTGAAAAGGTTTTATTTAAATCGTTGATCATTTATTCTGAACCTAGTTGTCTGCCGCCATAATAACTGTGTGTTGTGTTGCATCATAACTTAGGTAGGTTTAGGAGATAGAGTAAGGCAATAAAGTAAGTTAGGGGAACTAGAACCTGTTTCCCTAAGCGGATGGCAGTGTATTAGCAATATTCCTGGCGTCAAAAACGTCTATAGGCGGCAATAACTGCTTATTATTAAGCAGGATATCAGCCTTTCGGTTGTTCAGTATTTTTCAGTATTTTCTTTCTTCTGGATGTTTTGGAATTAGCCCCAAAAATGTTTTACTGAATATTACTATATAAGAATGATCTTTTTATTTTACTCGACTCGATTTTACAACTGTACTCGAACATTTTCCAGGGAAAACATGAAATATATGGATGATTTCCACATATTTTCTGTTATGTGAGAGTACATCGCGATTATAACATAACATTCACATTAGATGAGAAAAGCTGCCTAATTGTGACAATGTCTAGGTTAGTTTTCGTATGACTACATTTGGCTACATAACAACTGTATATTATTATAACAAAACAAAAACCTGTGATCTAAAATGTTGTGGCAAGATAAAAAAAATTAGACACGTGACTTAAATATGTTTTTCACTTTTGCAGATACTTTTTATAATATTAGATAATGAGAAATCTCTTGCAACACGAGAGAGATATTGTGGTCGAAATGTCTACACGGCACAGTTTTTTTATAACTCATTGGAACATTGTAACCTAGTTATGAGACCGAGTGGGTGTTTAGCCTTGACACCTGTTTTTGTGCGTGTTTTTTGTTATCTTAATTTTTGTTTAATGTTTATTACAGGAAACGTTCAGTAAATAGTGCGTTTACCTTGCTCAAAATATCGGTAGTAGTTGATGTAAAACATGACTTGTTCATTAATTTATTTTGCAAAATATTTAGCAATAATAAGATTTTTAGTTTTAATCTTAAAGCCCAACATACTAGCGGTCTGCGTACTTGTTGGTACGTGTGTGCCGTGGCCTATGAAATTTTAGAATACCAGGACACTGCTAACTAAATTAGTGAATGATAATTATTTAGACAGATTAATAATCAGTCCATTAACTGTATGCGTCCTAGATACCACAATACGTGCAAAGTTATGTATCAAAAATATATCAATCAAAATGTTAGAAGTATGGTATATGTTATTAATAAGGAATATACTAAAAACCAATAAACTTAGCTACATTTAGTCCTGTCGTCGTGTGGATGGTAGTTCTTCATATAAAAATCGATTTTTATCATAATTTATCTTTTTTTAGCTCATAGCAAGAAAAGAAATTATCAAGGAAAGTATTTAATGAACGGGTAGTTATCAAATGACAATAAAACACTAAATCGGCTTCGACATAGAAACTTAAAAGAAACTAAAAAGGGCTCAAATAAGCGATAACTTACGATTTCCTAATTTCTTGGTTACCCATATTTTAAGTTCTTTTATTTATGGTTTTTATTGCTCTTTGTTCTGAATAAAAGTTTGAATTCAATGTTTACGTAGTTAAGTTTAATGAGTTTAATTCAAGCAGTTATTATCTAAGATAGAAGAAGAAGATATAAATATATTGAGGCAATTCACATAAAGCCATTGAGTCCCAAAGTAAGATTACTTGTGTTATGGGTACTAGACAACAGATATGTTTTTATTTCTCGACGACGGGAAACGAACCCGGCATTTCTTTCTTATAGTTTCTTACTTTCTTATAGTCAGACGAAAGTCAATGCAAAACTCAAATTTAGTATAATTTCAATTTGGTCAAAAAAGGAAGTGCAAGGAAGAGTTTTGATGCTAAAAGACGCAGAAGTACCTCAGCTTCAGTGAAACCACACGAAATAAATTGTATTTTATACATTATGCTTCATGAATTATGAAACAATACACTATTAATACATAATGCTTGAAAGTGCCAGTTCTTTAATCCGAGACTAAAATATCGCAAAATAAGAACAGAATAAGGATAGATTAACAATAAAATTGAGATACTGTTAGGGAAGCAAAAAAGCGTGCCGTTAGTCCTCGCCGGTGGCACTCGCGAACCAAAAAATAAATGGCTATATTTATTCCATCAATTGTTTAAGGGTTAACTGGCCAGCTTGCTTTGTCACCTGTTCTTATTACTGAAAAATAAAGCCAAGTAAGCATAAGTCAAGCATTATAATACGAGCTTTATTTGTGCATGAGTTCAGAATGTAACCTTTAATAGTTCACAACTACATTTTAGTTCTTGATAGTGTAGCCAGAATGGCTTCAGTAGCTAACATTAATTGTAGAACACACTGCCACTGACAACCCGGTGTTTAACTAAAAGTAGTTCAGTGGTGTCAATCTCCACGCAAGTCAAAATATTCGCATGACATCACACATGCAACGATTGTTCTAGATGTCAGTCGAATGCTTATGCAGAAACGAGCCCCGCGGTGTAAGTCCTGCATGTGTATTTTATTTCAGGAACTTTTTAAATAAATAGTTTAAGCCACATTGAGTTCTTTGCACGAATGAAGGAAATTCAGCGCAATATAATTAGGAAAAGAAATGTTACAGCATCGGGATCCTGAACTCCAAGAAGACTTAATACTATTAAATCAGACGATCCACACGTAAACATGCGGTTGCATTCAGTTCATTATCTGTAGACTTATAAAAACCTTTGTCAATGCATCGCAGATGATAAAAGTCTTAATATTAACACGAAAATTAGGCTTTCTAAGAATCTATATATACGAGAAGCTTTGTTTGTGAACTTTGTACTTTTTACGAAAATTGCACCGACGGAGGAATATGAAATTTGGCACGGTTAAAGTTTATACCTATGGAGGATAAGTGTAGAAAGCTATTTTTTTACTTAAAGTGTATTACAAATAAATACCTAGTCAGGTCATAAGTATTGTCACACAGTAAAAACTTTTCTTTTAGAATGCTGGCCACAAAAAAGTTTATTGAATTCGAATTTCGAATTGTTCATGAAAATAAAAATGTATAATTTTTAGAATTTCACTCATTTTTAAATATGGAGTGGACGCTTAAAGAAGACCGTGTTGCAGTTATTGCGTTGCATCGTTGCGGTTACGCGCCAATTCAAATTTTTAACATACTGAAAAATTTGAATATTACCAAAAGATTCGTTTATCGTACCATCAAACGATACAATGAAGACTCTAGTGTAGATGACAGGTCAAGAAGTGGTTGCCCTCGGTCTGTTAGGACTCCAGCAGTGATAAAAGCTGTGAAGGCACGAATTCAAAGAAATCCCAAACGTAAGCAGAAACTGTTGGCCCTTTCAGATGGGGTTAAGCAGAACCACGGTGAAAAGGGTGTTAAATGAAGACTTAGGGCTTCGGGCATATCGAAGAAAAACAGGACATCGTTTGAATGCTCGTCTAATGGACCTGAGACTGAAGAGATGCCGCGCTTTGTTGAAGCGGTACGCGGGAAAAAAATATCGGGAAATTCTTTTTTCGGATGAAAAAATGTTTACCGTAGAAGAGAGCTACAACAAACAAAATGATAAGGTGTACGCACACAGTAGTGAAGAAGCGAGCAACCGTATTCCGCGTGTCCAACGAGGTCATTTTCCATCCTCGCTCATGGTATGGTTGGGAGTTTCTTATTGGGGCTTAACAGAGGTACATTTTTGTGAGAAAGGTGTAAAAACGAATGCTGTTGTGTATCAAAATACAGTCCTGACGAACCTTGTGGAACCTGTTTCTCATACCATGTTCAATAACAGGCACTGGGTATTCCAACAAGATACGGCGCCAGCTCATAGAGCGAAGAGCACACAAGACTGGCTGGCGGCGCGTGAAATCGACTTCATCCGGCACGAAGACTGGCCCTCCTCCAGTCCAGATTTGAATGCGTTAGATTACAAGATATGGCAACACTTGGAGGAAAAGGCGTGCTCAAAGCCTCATCCCAATTTGGAGTCACTCAAGACATCCTTGATTAAGGCAGCCGCCGATATTGACATGGACCTCGTTCGTGCTGCGATAGACAACTGGCCGCGCAGATTGAAGGCTTGTATTCAAAATCACGGAGGTCATTTTGAATAAACTTTAATGTCATAAGAATCTATGTTTTGTTAAGTTCATTTTGGTATATGAATGGTTACATAATTAATAAACTTGTTACAATTATTTTACATTAAACATGTGACAGAATTTATGACCTGACTAGGTATATTAAATTAATTAAAATAAACATTACGCACACTACTGCTCGAATGATACACACGCACACATATCTTACTTAATCTTTTGTTTTTTATAAGAGTTTATGGCTTGGTAACGAGACCATTAAAGTTACTTTTTATAATTATATAATATTTAATTTTATAGTATACATTAGTAAATACATAAATAATTAATAAATAAATGATAAGAATAAAAAACCCTTAATAAAGTTCAAACTTAAAAATAAATAGCTTACATTAATATGAGTAATTAAATTACGGTGGCCAAGGCGCAATAGCTTCTACACGGCGGAATAACTGTGTGGATCACGGGTTGATTTCCCGTCCCAAGTCGATTGTTTACTTACAATATAATAATATATTGGGACAATTCACACGTTATCTAGTTCCAAACCAATTAGGATAACACTTGTGTTATGGGTACTAGATAATTAATATACTATACATATATTTTGCTTTTGTAAATAAATACATATCATGCATAAATACCCAGACGCAAGACGGGAATTGAGTCCGTGACCTCTGCAAGCGTACCAAAGTGCGTTAGTTGTTACGCCACGGAGGTCGTCAAAATATAATCCTATATATTTGTAAAATATTCATAATAAAATCTCTGTGTTGCTTATTTTTAACTAGATGTCGCTGTTTGAATTGTCACAGTATATTCTTTTTTAATTACATTATTTATCTCATAGTTTGTATTTAATATTAATTTTAAATATATTTTTATAATAACTTACAAATTTTGCGTATTAATTTAGTATTATAAAAGAAACCAAGCAAGCAAATTTAAGTAATCTTATAAATAATATTACGTATGTAACAAATAAGGCCGTGCGTATTCCGAAAAAGCGAACTTTCGCTTCATCGCCGATTTTTTGCTGAGCATTGTTTTTGCCGAAGCATTTTCGGTATTTAGCCATTTGCATAAATACCAATGGCTTTGTTCAGCAGCTATGGAGCCGCTGAGGGGCCGAAACTTGTACCGCGTTGCACTCCTAAAAGGCTCCGTGTAATTCTGTCTTTACTTTTTATTCGCTACTTTTGTGGCGACGCTATGTTAATTTCTCATGAAAGGGTGCATTTTTAATTATATTTAATGGTAGTAATAGATAAATAATATAATTTAAGAACATTTCTTGACTATCGTCGCCTATTCACATTTTTGAAGATGGCGGAAAATTGGCTAAGTCAAATTTAATTTATCGTAATCTTATAATATAGCTTGATGCTGATATAAGACTAATTAAATTTTGCAATTAATTCTTACAAATATTCATTTTAATCCTCCTAATTAACCTGCTTTAAAAGAAAAAGTATAAAAAGTCTATACAAATAAATAAAATTGGAGGGTCTGTTTGTAATATTAAAATAACGGCTTTTTACTAAGTGCATTAGGACGTATACACGGTACATATACCAAAACAACATTTTTTACAATTTTTGTCTGTCTGTCTGTCTGTTTGTTCCGGCTAATGTCTGAAGTGGCTGCACTGATTTTGACGGGACTTTCACTGGCAGATAGGTTTTTTTTTTTTTTTTTTTGGTCTCGGGAAAAACCTCTCTTGACGGGTTCCCCCGGCCCGGGGGGACCGAGGGATATGTGGGACTCCGGGAAAGATGATTGGCCATCCGACTACCCACTAAAAAACCCCGCTGTTCTCCTATCGCCTACGCCCGGGCCCACGGATATATGGCCTGCCGATCTCGTGGCCCGGGCCGGCGCCGGCCCGCCCTTTGTCTTGAGGCGGGCCCCTTCTAAAGTGTTGGCGCCAGGGGGTCAGGGTTTCGTCCCCCCGGCGCTCTCCTAACAACTCTAGGAGTTGAGGGGGGCCGCGGAACAGCACGCAGCCCTCACCCTCGCGGCAATAGTGCGGGCGGCGGGTCCTCCCCCGAGGGGCCGCCCGCGACCGCTTTTTACGGCGGCCGGAGGTCGTTACTGGCCCTCCGGCGCCGCCGGCGTGGCCTGCGTTGGCGGGAGGGGAGTGTGGTGGTCAACTCCCGCTCCCGCTCCGCCGCCTCCTTTGCGGACATGACTGCCTCGCAGAAGGAGGCGACGGCCGTCCATCCAGGATCGCCCCCGACCATGGACAGAACCAGGGCCGGGAGCGACAGGTCCACTCCGATTTGGGCGACGAGGGCGCGGCGCTCCTCGCGCCACGCAGGGTGGCGACAGTGTGGTTCACCGTGTCCTCCTCGTCGCCCGCGCCACAGTGGTGGCACCCTGACGTCATCTCCCGCCCTATGCGACACAGGTACCTCCCGAAGCAACCGTGCCCCGAGAGGACCTGCGTCAGGCGGAAGGTCAGGGCGCCGTGGCGCTGGCACTGGCAGATAGCTGATGTAACAAGGAGTAACTTAGGCTATTTTTATTTTAGAAAAAAATGGGGTTTTTGTTAAAAATGATAAGTTTAGGAAATTTTACACTCCAATTTAAGTTGACCTCAGATTTATATCATCAATCATTTGAAATAGGGTTCAGCTTAGGCTGGACCTTGGAGGTTTTATTTCTAATTTATGTTGACCTCACATATCCAAAAAATGCTGCCCAAAGTCACTATTCCACGCGGACGGAGTCGCAGGCACAGCTAGTAGTTAATATAAATAAAGAAAACCCTTGATAAAAAGTGACGATTCTTACACCTTACAAACATCTCAGTGCTTTCGAAGATATTGCGAATTATTTTTGAGGTAACTTTGCTTTTGCATTTGTAGTTACAAATTCTTGACTAAAAAAGGCAAAGGAAAATATACTTCGCTATGTGTTTGTATAGGAGCGACTACTATTTTGACTACGGATCCTCTAACCCGAAAGAAAAAGCGAACTAAAATCCTTTTTTTCTTCCACTGAATTAGCAAAACGAGTAATTAATGACTTCAATTAAGTAAGTGATAGGTCTATAGGTTTACTACAAGTCGAGAAAACACGGCTTAGAAGTATTTTACTCACTTTAATAATAGTGTCACAACTAACAGTGCGAGTGCCAAAAATCAAAGACTATAATAACATTTGTAATTAGTTTCGCCGCCAAACCTTTATATAAAACGGGAGTCGAGTGTCGGACGCCGAAAACAGGTCATCAATCTTAACAGGCGTGGCGCCGCCTTCACTGACCCGAAACACCCTATTTTTGTTGAAAAATAAAAAACAACAAGTGCTAACACTGTTAGCAATCTATGGGTCCAGTGGGTTTAATATTTTATCTGAATGAAATAGATTAGAATATTGACCAACAAATAAAGTATTCATTTAGTCAATCCGTGTCTTCTATAACGCACTCCTAGTGGCAAATCCACATCGTGATCTTTTCGCGGATGGATGGATGAAGCTTTTGTTTGTATGTTGGTTTTGTGAGCGTGATGAAGACCTGACTGACTTCAAATATATTTATTTATTAGCTGTATATATTTTTACTCGTAATTTCGAACCAATTTAGTTTAATGTATGACAAGATTAAGTAATGTAGTTAATTTTTTTTATTGCTGTAAGCCAGCAGACATGCTGACGGCCCGCTTAGAATTTAGCAGTTACCGTCGCCTATGGGTGTTTGAAACGCCAGTGGCATCGCGAACACGCTGCTGTCCCATAAGGGTACAAGAACTTGGGTCACTAATGCCAGAACACAATACAAGGTTATTAAGGCGACATACTTAAAACCAAAGGTGGTCGCCATCCAGACGGGCTTGGGACCCTACCAAGTAGCTAGGGTTGTTTTGTCGCCTTTTATGACAGGCCGACCCCGGCTGCAGAGGTAAGTATTCTTTTTCCGCCACTGCACGGATAGAAAGATTAAACGACTTTAATTAATTCAAATAAATAAATTCGTAGTATGAGAATTTCCTACTAAGTATTTGAACTTATTTGAAGTTCTCGGAGTGTGCGTCGTTCATAAAACTTAATTTTCTTGTGTTGATTATGGCGCATGGCAACTTAAACATATAAATATAAATAAATATGGTTTTTTTCAGAGACGATTGTGTTCTGCTGTACCTTAACAAGAACTTACAGCTACTGAAAAGACATATGTGACTAAGAAATAAGCCAACTAAAGTTTGAGTAGTAATATCACAAAATATCTAAATAAAGTACATAAAAGGAAAAAATATTATATGAGAAAATATAATATACAATAGATAAATATAGTTTAAAATAATACATAGGTATAATGGGCATTACTCCTTCATATGTAAAAGAAAAGTAAAAAAATTTAATTTTAGATTAGGTTGTAGGTAAGATGATTGTAGCATAATTATGAAATACACCTTCGTATTAATTCCAAACGTAAGCCTCAAACAGTTTTAATTTTTTATTGATTTCATTAGAGTTAATTAAATAAATTTTTTCGTTTATTACATTTTTTACATTTCAAATTCGCTCTCAATGCCTTTCTACTGTCATTGAAAAAATCCATCCAGTCTTGTTTAAATTTTAGAATATTTTTATTTTGTAGGTTTGGTTTATATGGACATAATACAGGAGAGCAATTTTTAAAGAAATATTAAATTTATTCTGAACCCTAAAACTAACCGACACTATAAAGAATGGGCAGCAAAAACTTTGAACATAATTCGCCATTTTAATCGCCTGATTTGAGCTAAAACTGGCTTTCTTACCTTGAAATAAAGGTGTCGGGAACGGTAAAAAATGATGCTACTCCAATAATTAGATTCTGACAGCTGAAAACGACCAAAGAAGCCGATTGTCAAAAGATGGCGCCAGATATGGGTCTATAAATAAAACAGCTATAAACATATGATTCGGGTATTAGTGCTTTTTCGACTCGCGAATTTTTAGTGCAACACCTATCTTGTTTAGGTCGTTTTGGGACAGGAAGTAAATTTTATTCTATTAATAAACTAGTCAAAAAAGTTAAAGGATAAAAAAACAATTTTTAAGTGATTTTTTAACAGACTGTAACTTGAAAGGAAATAGTCGTATTGCAAAAATAAACATAATTTTTCTTTAATTGTGGCTCCAAATGTCTAGTTTTTGAACTTGGTCATTAAATTTTTTAACTAGATATCACAGTATATGTATATTTTATTTATTAATTATATATATTGTAAGATGTTACCAAATTCTATAAATTTGTGATTTTATTTGTGTAACTTATTAATATATTCATTTAGTATAATAACATATGATATAAGATTAATAAATTAAATATTGTGATTATTTTCACTGTTGAGTGATTGCACGATAGCTAAAATGACGACAGGTCTCAGGATCAAATTGTTTGTTAAGATGGATGAGTGGAGTTACAAAAATGTATAAAATTAGAAATAAATAAATCAGGAGAAGTTTGAAAGTAGCACCAGTGATTGAGAAGCTGAAAGTAATAGGCAAGCCTGTTATAGCCATATAATGCAAAGAGATGGATGCCATGTAACATGCCATGTAGACACGAGAGTGAATGGATGCAAAAGGAAATCAAAAGATCAAAGAAAAGGTAGATGGATTGTTTAAACGATTGTATGACATGCAAAGGTGTAAATGTTCATATAACGACTAATAGAGGACGGTGGAAGGAGAGGACATGTTGTGCCGACCCCACATAGCTGGGATGAGGGCAGGAAGAAGTACACAGCTATTTTTTGCTGTGGGACGGCAACTTAATAGTCTGGGGCATCGCTGACTGAAACATGGTCACTTATGCGGAACACAACAAAAGGTTATTATTGCGGCATATTTGGAAAGGAGAAGTGGTTGCCATCCAGACGGATTTGGAGTTTTAAATCTGGCTGGGGTTATTTTGTCTCGGGAACACTATTCTCACTTCACTGCTGCAAGAAGAAAAATTGTTCGTCTTTTCGCTTTATGAAGCGTATTGATGAATACTTCAGATGAGTATGACTTTGATATTGACACGGGTGAATTCCACATAAACCTCAAACCGGAACGAAAAACTAAACAATGGTGTTCTTGACGCTTACTTTGTTTATAAATTAGCCAAAGACATCATTTGTCGCCATACATCACTCACTGGGTGGCCATTCTCTAGTTGGATGATCTAGTTACAATTATAAATTGTTAGACACGTGATAATGGTGTAGACCTCTCTACTAACCTAGGGGTATCGGGTGCGATACACAATGATATCATAATTGCTAGTTA
Organism: Malacosoma neustria; assembly: GCA_963693495.1. Taxonomy (NCBI): domain Eukaryota; kingdom Metazoa; phylum Arthropoda; class Insecta; order Lepidoptera; family Lasiocampidae; genus Malacosoma; species Malacosoma neustria. The sequence continues at coordinate 20,951,395 of OY856378.1, read as the reverse complement.
CTGATGACGAATATCGAGATCAATGTTATGGCGCGATAGCCAATCCGTCTTGGACAAGCGTGGCAGAAATATTCTTCCTTCCCTTTCGAGGGCGGTTCAAGCCTAGTAGTAGGACGTGTCGTTATTTTAAGAACTTTGAAGATAGTCTTTTTCAAAAATTCATTAATTTTCAAGGTCCTCGATTATATAATAATGCAAATAAATTAAGAAATAATTATCACCTTTAAAATAATGTAAAAATTTGGTATGTAAATGGTTGAGAACTTTAAGTTATAATCAAACGGAAAATATACTACTAGTGAGAAGGTTTTCATTGTGTAACATATACACACACACACACTGATAACCCACCCAAGCACGCGCTTATGCTTTTAAAACACTAATGTTATCACTTTATACAATAGTTAAGTATTATTTGTTAAATTATATAGTGGTCATAATGTATTTAATAGTTTTATTAATTAGTAAGGATTTGTAGGAATGGTTAGGAGAGGGCCAGGAATACCATAGCACAGGTTACACCTAGTTTGGGCACCTTTCTTTCCCACTTGTTATTTCAAGTGAAATATGTACGTATATTTAATTTTACCAAAAATATGTAAGATTTCATCTGTGTGGGAAAGATAAAATAAATATATTTTCATTAAAAAAAATTGCTCTTCTCTAAAAAGAGCTATCAACATCTTAAAATAATTTTTTTGGCTTCAACAAGACATTCTGCTGCTTAATCTACAAAAGCTTTCTAATAACAACAAACATAAAGAGACTATATATACAAGTTTAGTAATATATTGTAATAGACAGCGAGCATTAATTTCAGCCTTAGCAACCACAAATCTAGGTATATTACGAGACTAAATTATAAAAATGTCAGTGCTGGGCAACTCCGGGCTGAATCAGCGTACAGTCATAGTGGCAAGAAATATTTTCTCATAAAACATTGGCAGCGTATACCACACTCAGTAAGGTTTGTGCCACTGTTATTGAATATTTTTTTTATTGCTATAGGACAGCAGACAGGCTGACGGCCCGCTTAGAATTTAGTAGTTACTGTCACCTATGGGTGTTTGCAACGCCAGTGGTATCGCAAACACGCTGCTGTCCCATAAGGGTACAGGAACTTGGGTCACTAATACCGGAACACAACACAAAGTTATTATGGCGGCATACTTAAGACCAGAGATGGTCGCCATCTAGACGGGCTTGGGGCCCTATCACGTAGCTAGGGTGGGTTGTTTTGTCGCCTTTTATGACAAACCGGCCCCAGCCTCAGAGGTCTGTATTCTTTCTCCGCCCCTCCACGGATAAAAGTGTAGTACAAGAATACTTGAAGCAGATTCAACCTTTATGGCATATTATTATTTACAAAAAAGTATAGCATATCAGTTGTCTATTACTCATAAAACACGTGCTACGTACTTTTGTGACTGGATGGCGCAGTGTTAGTTGTCCCAGTATTTTTACTATTATTTATTTATTGAAATATTATGATTTAAGCAAGAAAAAATATTTAATTATATATTGTGCATTATTGACACGTGTTTATTTTCTTCTATATTAGATTCACCCTCTTGTTGAATAAAGCGGTTTAAATCTGTCATATTAGTTTTAACTTTGAATTACAAACGTTTTATATTAAATCAACATACAGTAAATACATACATAATACAGTGAATGCAGATTGTGTAATTAAAAATAATTAATAACTTTTGTGAATATTGATTAATTGATTGACACTAACAGGCACGTATACCTTGTTTTGGCAACAAGTTGGCACCGAAATGCCCTCCTTACATCGTTCCGTACTATAATATTATATAAATATATTAAATGTGTATTATTGCCTTCATAAATCAAAACGTGTCTAGTGATTTAATTCAACAAAAATACCAGTATTCGAAATAAAGAGTAATGAGACCGCGTGGATTTTTGGACTTGGTTATTAACACAAGCCGAAATTGTAACGAAGAGTTTTATGTAAGGCCTGTTTGGTGTTATGTTTAGGTGCCTCATTGACTCGATGATTTCACGTATATCACTGTTTAAACGTCACTCGTATGTCGCTTACATTTGCCCTTTACATTGCCCATGTCTATTGACCAGTATACGTAGATACTAGAGACAACGTAGGTATGCCGTAAATGCAACTAAATCACATACACTACAAGGTCCCACTAGGATATTCAGGCTGGATGCCAGAGAAGTTTTCCTTGTAAATTGGCATTTTACATAACCTGAAATAATCATTGATATGAATGTGAGGCATTTAATATGGATTTTCACTTGTTTTTATTCAAACTCAAAATGTAGTTTTCAATCTAAATCAATCAATATTTCTTTTAGGCAACTCTTTAATCATTTACAATAGTAAAAAATATATACTAAAAATGGTACAATAGGCGGTCTTATCGCTGTGAGCGATTTCTTCCAGACAACCACGTGGATAAAAGCTATTTTAAAATGAATCGGCCGGTATTGAGTGCACATAACTGTAAACTTTTACGAAGGTATGCATAAATAAATAGATCTTATATATTATTACTATATACTTGCAAATAATAAATTGCTATATGTGTTTACATAACATACATATATCACAAATTATATCTACTAATTTTGCATTGATATTGTTGTGTTCTTTGACCAGCCTATTAAAGGACACAAGAGACTGAGCATTTCTTATATCTAGTGACAACGAATTCCATAGCCTTACCGCTTGGATAGTAAATGATATATTATAAAATTGCGTTGTATGCAGAGGTGTCATCAATCGCAAATCTGCTGAAGATCTCAAAAGGCTCGCTATCTTGAAGGAATTTAAACACCTACTTACTATATTGTCTTACATGTGGATTGGTTATTACCTAAAAGATTTATTCTTAGCAATAAGATCTATCTATTGTGCACTGTAGGAAATGTAACTTTTTTACTGCTGAGGAACAGCAGGCAGGCTGGGAGCCCAATTAATACCAAGCAATTACTGTCTATCTGTGCTATGAATGTTTGCGACGCTAGGCGTGTATAAGCCGTTGTAACGAAGACGCTGCTGTCCCATAGGGTACAGGAACTTTGGTCACTAATGTCAGTGTACAAGGTTATTATGGCGGCATACTTTTTATCCGTGCAGGGGCGAAGAAAGAATACTAACCCCTGTGGCCGGGATCGGCCTGTCGTAAAAGGCGACAAAACAATCCACCCTAGCTACGTGGTAGGGCCCCAAGCCCGTCTGGATGGCGACCACCTTCGGTCTTAAGTATGCCGCCATAATAACCTTGTGTTGTGTTCCGGCATTAGTGACCCAAGTTCCTGTACCCTTATGGGACAGCAGCGTGTTCGCGATGCCACTGGCGTTGCAAGCACCTATAGGCGACGGTAACTGCTAAATCCTAAGCAGGCCGTTAGCCTGTCTGCTGTCCTACAGCATTAAAAAAAAATACTTACAGACTAAGTGGTTGCCATCCAGGTTTGGAGCCCTAACACGTAGCTAGGGTTATTTTATCGCCCTTTACGACAGGCAGATGTTAGTATTTTTATTCCACCCCTGCACGGAGAAACTTTAAGTTTCTCTATAAATTTATTTTGGAGAACCATAAAGAGTGATTTAATTATTTTCGAAAATCTCTAATATTTATTGTCATGCGCAATCTAGGGATATAAAAAGTAATGCGTTGATATTAATTATAATTACAGTTTAGCGTAAACTTATTTTTTTAGTTTAGCGTAATTATCGTAGTCGTATACCGACGTGGAGGCGCACCTGCCTTGTCTGTCCTCGCGTAATCAACAACTTTAAAGGACATCTTTGATGAGTTGTTTTCGTAACATATATTTGTCACCCATTGCCAAATTCAACTGCATATTACGAATGAATTTTAAATAAAACTTTGAGCGTTTCTACAATATTACGGCGTTATTTTATTAACCTCTTCGTAATGGATGCTTTGATGATGATGAAAAATAAATTTTTAACTAAACAAATATCATATCATAAAATCACGAATTATTATTATAAGAGAAAGTTGAACGCTATGAGAAATAAAGTACAAAATTTACAATTGGTTGAAAACCCTACCAACTACTAAATTAAAAACATAAAAATATTGTTTAGAAGGAGCAACGAGTTCATCTGTTGCAGAGAATATCAATTTTTCTTAAAAAAGTAGCTGACCACCCCACCCCAGTGTGAGGTAAGCGGTCACTTTCACCTATAGAAGAAAACAACTCTAAAAGTAACGAATGTACTGCCGAGCTAGAAGAAACCGAAGAAGGACATAAATATGAAAAAAAAAATATTCAATGATAATTGGAGCAGCTAAATATTCTTGCTAATTTGAAAAGTGTAAGTTGCCGTATGTATTATCATTATTGTCATCCTTACGTTGATGTCCGGGGTTCCTTTCCAATTTGAAAATTCTTTGGAACTCCTCCTAGTGAGTACATCAGCCATCGTTGGATCTGCCCTTCCCACCGGAGGATAGACATTATTATTATTACTTATTTATTATTCAGACAATTACAATATAATGTCCATAGTGGGTTAGTAAATAATAGGTAAACTTAAAAATCTTCACAATGCAGTGAGGGCTATCACGGACTCTAGCTAAGTTAGCTGCGCAACGTTTAGACATGAGGGCTTGAAAGCTGTCAATTACATTTTCTGCAAAAATAACCCCCAACAAAATCCTGAGAGCGTCGTTATACTGCACTCGCAGGGTATTGATTGTGCCCCCGTGTATCACAGCCACAGACTGCAGGTGTAGAAGGTTTGGCAATAAGCCTTGAACAAAGCTAGCTTGACATCTCATCCACACCTTGCAAATCTGCGAGCCAATATTTGCATCGGACAGCTAAAGCCCCTATGCCTCAAAATCTAAGTTGTCACTTAGATCTCCAGTCAGCCAGTGCCTCAGATACTTAATGCGAAGTACGTTTAGGAGGAGTATTACCAACATAAGCTATTGGCACAGAAGTGCATATCTTGGAGCCAGAGTTGAAAACCAGCAATACAAAGGTTTTATAATTTTCTCTATATAATTAGATAAGTAACGTATACATGGCATAAAATAACAACTGCTATTCTTAAATGTCACCGACAAGCGTGTACATGCACAGGTGGGAGCAATAAAAACCATTTTAATTGCAATGCCATCTGATCGAATATATTATTGCTTTTTGTTTACTAACTTTAGCTTTAACAAGTACAATGTTACGTTTTATATTTCATTTATTAATACTGGCAATTATTTTAATTAATAAAAGAGCCGCCTCTGTTTTTTAAGTAAATTCCAATAATGATATTGTCGTCGGTTTCATGAATTTTAAGAGATATATTAATATTATTGTTATAAATATCTATCTTCTCGAATTCTACACGTTACGCGAGGTCAGAATAACATGTCCTTTCCTTCCATTCTTCCCTGTTAGCCAAGATCTAAACATTCGCATCTTTCTTCTCCGTATCATCTTTCCTTGATTTACCCCCATTCTGTAATCATCCAAAATCATTCCTAGCATTATCCTTATGGTAGTTTTACTCTTCATTAATGTTCTTCATATGTAATACTTTTAATATTTTTAAAGGTATATGACTAGTATGCTCTATACAGGGTCTCAAAATTGGTAACTAGTTATTACATATAGAATGAGAGCTAAATATAATATTATTACAAAGACAGTACTCACCACCAAGAAGACTTTAGTCTATTGGAATATATGTGCTTCTGGAAATGTTTAATTTCTTTTGTACATTACTTACTAAGATTTTAAATGAGTATTTGACTACGAACAAAGTTAGTTTATAAATTTAGCATTCATAATATTGATTAAATAATATTAAGTTTTGTGATTTAATCACGGCAATTATAAATAACTTTAAATAAAAATTTATTTAAGTGTTCATGTTTTTTAACTTCTTAGAATTGGATTCTGTTCAATTTCTTGGCGTTGATTCTTGAAAAGATATAGTAAATAAATTGATTCATTCATTTTCCTACAACACAAACTGGTCATCGGCGCCTCCGATTAATCATTCCGTGATTCAATTACTCCACGTGTATCTATTTGTAATTATTTATTTTAGGTTATTTTTATTCAATGCAGAGGCGCAAGTCGTCAGTAGCTTTAATGCCTTGCCAGCCCTAATTACTGATATTATCATTCAGGGAAACTCGAGCATAACTATGTAGTTCCATAGAGCTTATATTACCAATCATAGATAATCTGTCCATGATTTGCCACTTTTGCCACAAGACTTATCCATACTAATATTATAAATGCGAAAGTAACTCTGTCTGTCTGTCTGTCTGTCTGTCTGTTCCTCTTTCACGCCTAAACGGCTGAACGGATTTTGATGAAATTTGGTATGGTGATAGATGATAACCTAGAAATGGTCATAGGCTATAAATAATCACGCCATCGTTCTTAGGGGGTAGGCAGTAGGCAGATAACTAAATTGAGTTAGTGATTTTTTGTGCTTATCCGGTATCTATGAGAATCGGCCAACATCTATTTTTCATCCCCCTAAATGTTAGGGGTGACCCACCCCCAAAAAGTTTTTTTTAATTTTTTGACATTTTATTTTATGGCAGAACAACGTTTGCCGGGTCAGCTAGTAACTTATAAATACATCAAAGGCATCTTAGACCACATCAAATAAATATTAGAAACGTTAGAAGGTCGAAGAAATATGGATTAATTTCATAAATTACTTCATTTTATAATAAAGTTATTATAAATTGCGCTTTTAGCACAAGAAATTGTCTACAAAATATTAATGTAATAAATCAACAGTATTAAATTATCATAAGAGATTTTTTTTGGCATGCACAAATGGTGAAAAAACTTACATAACAAATGAATAATGTCATTCATAAATTTCTATTTGTTTGTGACACGTATTACCAAATGCCGGGAACAAACCACAGAAGAGACAAATACAGAAACTAAGTATAATTTGGGCTCGCGGTCGAAATCATTACCAAGAAGCGCTGCCAATCATATGAAGAGGACTGTTTAAATATTTATGTGTTTCTAGCTATATTGAATTTATATTACATTTTGTAATGAGGTTTTAGTTAGAACTTGGTAGGAGTTAGAAGTGTCCGAAGAATGTAAAAATACGTAAACAAAGTGTAAAACGTATATGTGGTATCTGATGAAACTATTTTTTTTATAGTTGTAAAGTTTTATTGTATATAAATTCTAGTTATTTATCATGTATATTATGCATGTATTATAGCGTTTGTATGATAGGCGACTGTAGGTATATATCTGTGTATGAATACATAAACGACCTTCTGTGCATTCGGGACTTTTGTAACGAGACAGAGTATATATTTAGAACACTTTTTTCTTCGTCACAAATTTATTTTTGGTGGCAAAATACACTTTCCAGCTTCACGCATTGAGCGTTTTTTATGCTTACTTGAATACTTTAAAACTTTAATTCCGTAATGCGTATAGATGTTATTTACCAAGTTTGACCTGTTTACTATTTACTTATACGTTTTAAGTCAAAATAGACAAAACAATTTTGAAATAAATAATATATATATGACATATATATATAGGACACGGGTTCGATTACCGTCTCGCATCTCGGTGTTTATGTATAATATGTATTTATTTACATAATAAAAGGATATTGTAGTTTATCAGTTGTCTAGTACCCATAACACAAGTACTATGCTACTTAGTTTGAGACTAGATAGCGCTGTGTGAATTGTCAAAATATATTTATTATTATTATATAGTGTATTATAAGACAAAGACAAAATGAAATATGAAGTATTTATTCGTATCAAAAGATAACACATAACAAATATGGCGGTTGAAAATACTAGTCTCTTAAACCAACATATTATGCACATGTTAATCAGAAATTCAAAAATTAGTTTAAAATATTTTTATAAAGTGGTTTATGATAACACTGTTTGTTTAGAATATCCAGACATTTCTGACAAGTTATAGTCCAACAAAAATGTTGAAACACGTCATTTAGTGAGTTCTTAAATTTATTTTGAATTACTCCAGTATTTCATTCCAGTTCATAATATCTCTTACTTAGATTATATATATAATAGATATATAATCAAAGATCTCTTACTGTTATATCATTATATGATGAAGTTACGAAAGTAAATTCCAGAAAGATTTCGAGTTTCATTTGATATGAACATGTACTCCTAAGAAAACATTAGAACATGAATGAAATACGAGAGTACTCCTTGTTTCCGTTGGTCAATTGCTTTTCTCAGCTTTCTTGTATTATAATGGAGCAGAAAATCTTAGCTCAGGTCTTCTTTTCTGTCTTATTTCTCCTCCCATTTAATATTTCTATATCTTCTCTTTTAAGATGTCGGCAGCACGTTGGCATAGCTTACAAACAGATACAGGGTCTATAGAAATAGTTATATTTGAGTGTATATAAAATGCGATTAAAAAGCTAGTCAATCCTTTTTTTATTTCAAATTCAACTTTAATTTTATAAAATAGGACACTGGATACGATACATTTTTGATACATGAAAAATTATAGCGTCAAAGGAAGCAAACGTTGAAAGCATTTTTCTCAACTGTACGTAATGACCTGGATTATGGCAGTATATTTTCAAGAATTTTGTGTTGTCATAATATATGAGAGGCTTAACGTAATGGTAAATCACATTTAGTCATCGAGGGCATATTTTGAGAACCAAAGTCACATATATGTTATTTTATTGTATAAAATCTTATCACTTTAGTTTTAAATATGAAGAGTAGAATGGAGAACAATTAGTGTGTATAAAAAGTGTTCGTTAAGGTGCTTTCAATTAAGGTAGCGTCACAATCGTATTAGTGCAAATTTTAGAGGAAAACACCAAAAGTTATTAGTGTGAGATAGAGCGTTTTTAATTTAGCATACTTCAATTTGTCTACAACAGCTACTCTCATGTCATACACTGTATGCACTAGTGAACAGTTGGATACTTTTTCAACTTCTCCCCAATATCCCCTCTCCTCCTCCCCAATATTCTATTCCTTACCTCAACAATTCATTGTTTTAAAGTCCAGTCAGGTTTTATTTATCTTTGATTAATAGACCAGGGTGTCATGGCCGAAAGTTATAATAAAAATCATGACAGATTAGAAAAACACCTATATATACCATATATAGGCTTAATCACTGAGTTCTGATAAAAATACTGTTTTTACGCAAAATTCTCAATTCACACCTCAAAGTAAACTAAGTATACGTATAATTATTTAAGTTATATTTCTGTATGTTTTCGTGTTTAATCAAAAACGTGTGGGATTACGCCTATAATACTGTCACGTGTCATGAAGGTTGTAATGACTACTGTTGATACATCTTACTTTATATAGTATCCCGTAGTATGATAATTTTTATGAAATGTAATAAATTATAAAAGGATTCACTTGTGATCGTTATAACCATTATCTCTTTATACAGCAGAAAAGACTACACTCAAAATATGAGTAATTTAACCCTTTTTTACTCGTATTATTACTAGTTTTGTTGAAAATGTTTAATCAATTGATTAGAATAGTTTAGTCGTGCGTGAGTTCACCAAAATGGTGGGTGAACCCAGGCGGAAGAACAGCACTGGTCTATGTTGGCTAGCATCATGTTGAGTCCGGATCCAGTTTAGGATAATGATGCTTTTTTTGTTTATTTTTGAATCTGAACGATTGTGAATTTGTCCAAAAACTTTTGAAACATTCGGTCCGTACGTTTTTATCTCTCGTATCTAGTAATGCTTTTGTGCGTGACCGCCGCGCTTTTCTCAGGGCTAGCTGAAATCCAGCGTCAGGCATCCGCCTGACTAGTGCTGAACTGAGTCCTATTTGCCACCATCACGAGATACTACGCCTTTGTATAGATTCTCTGTGTGATTTTATTGATTATTTGATTTTTTTTAAATTTCCTTTTCATTTGGTTATTGTGTGTGTGATAAATAAATGTTTATTGGTTTTTTCCAGTGAAGATACATAGAAATTTTCTCTTTGTCAATTCGGAGGACAAACACAATCTTGCCTCTTTGATTTAATTCGTAATATTTGAAGACAACGAACTCGACTTGAAATTAATTTTACTTTTTACAGGATTGAGTAATTTGTACCCTTTTACGATAGTCTGTGTGTCCCTTAATATTTTATGCCGCGATCAGACCGCCAATCGTATATCAGATGTGATAGAGAGTGATTGGGGTGCCCCCAATCGACACCTCTCGCGCGCTAAAGACGCTTAAGAGCTACGAAGTGGTGTAGTAAATCCGGGTGCGTAGCGTGAACAGGAGCGGTCGGTCGTGTCAATAAACTTGACTGGGCGGCCGTGCTAGAAATAGCGCGGCCGAGACGGCGCGTCGGCCACCGTCAGCAGCGTATCAATCGATTGGCCGCCTCGCGACAGTGCCGATCCTTTTTGTATTATCACATGGGATGCTCGGTCACACAAAAGATATGCAATTTTCGATTATTACTAATAACATCATGATTATTGTGAACTGAAAATGATATTCGATGACTTTCATGGCGCAACATTTGTTCGATTCGATCCGTTTTGAATCTGGGTGATGAATGTATTTATTTATAATAATAAAAAAGTAGTATCACTACCCATACCACAAGCGCTCAGAATAGAGGGCGCTGTGAGGATTGTATTCATATATTTTATTAATTATCTATTTAATAATGTATATTGTGTGATACTTACGTAAATATTATTTGCAATTATACTTACTTCTATCTTTAGTATTCCAGTAAAAAACAATTTTGGTAGTTTACATTTTTCTAGTTTTAACTAATAGTTTTGTTAGTTCTATCTCTCAAAACTTTGCTAACTTAAATCTGTCTATATTTTACTTAACATGCTTTTTTAAGTGCTTGATTTAATATAAATCAGCTAATATTTACATACTATTTCAGTATGCAGGTCTTTTCATCAGCATATGTAAATTGCGAAAAAACTGCATAAGCGAATAAAACTCTTGGGATACGAACACGTGACAATATTTGGCAACCATGTATCACGAAATAATTAATAAAATATTATAGTTACAACAATTACATATTTTTATTGCAAGGGTAAACTTCATAATATATTCATGTAAATTTTAAGCGTTACTGACTTTCGTTGCTGCCAGTACCGCAACTTTTATATTTTCGTTTTTCTCATAGCATGAATTTGGATTGAGACATTACAAGCTTCCAGTACGAATGGGCATAGAGTGGGTGTCCCGTTACAACACGCGTTTTCACAAATATCAGCTTATTACGTGAATGGCGTCACAATACGACACCACACTGAATCATCACGACGTGAATTGAAGGAGTGCGAATTAGTTCACACTTGATCTTATTTAATTGCTTATTTAATCAATATACTATACAGGCCATATTAATTTAGACTGAGGCGATTTCAGTAACCTGTTTCTCAATTATCCTAAACTATAGCTCAAAATGATTGTATAATAGCGAAGACCGTGGGAGTCACGAAGTTTTTTGATGAACCAAAAAACTTAGTACTTTACTAAATGGTGCAGATTTTATTTTAAATAATTTTGATTTTAAAACTACAAATAAAATTTGTGTTTTTATATCATCTCTTACAATAAACACTGAGATTTTGGTAGAGAAGAATATACCTGTATTTAATAACATCTTAATTAAATCTGAATTGTTCCCAAGTCTTTGCTTGTTGCTAATTTTCTTTTGATATTAGTTTTTAACTTTAACAGGAGTGGTTCTGTCTACTTCCTAATCATTATGTTAAACCTAAGCTTATTTTTCGGTGTCTTAGGTATATAATAATAATAATGAGGTATAATATGATAATAATCAATATATTTATGGCTTGATTAACAAATTTGGAGGAAATAAGTGTTACCAGTGCCTCTTGTCTCCATGCAGGGGCGGAATAAGAATATAACCTCTGCGGCTGAGGTCAGTCTGTCGTAAAAGGCGATAAAACAACACACCCTAACTACGTGATAGGGCCCCAAGCTCGTCTGGATTGCAACCACTTTTGGTCTTAAGTATGCTGTCATAATAACCTTGTGTTGTGTTCTGGCATTAGTGACCCTGGTTCCTGTACCCTTATGGGACAGCAGCATGTCCGCGGTACCCTAAAACATCCATAGGCGACGGTAACTGCTTACTGTTAAGTGGACCTGGTCCTCAGCAATAAGCATTGATTTCTGGGTTACTTCTCAAATCATTTGACCATCTTGATCTTATAAAACAGACACAATTAGGATATTATAAAAGAGAACGAGAGTATTGCTATACTTAGAAGATTAGTTATCTAATTCACAACCTGGGCATTAAAATATAAATCAATATTGTTGGAATCTTCCCCTTAAGGTGTGCGGCGTGAACCGCGACTGGCCGCCGTCGCCGGCGCAGCTGCGCGCGCATCTGCCGTGACACGCGCCAAACTAAATATACTTGCATTTAGATAAGTACCGCCCGTTCTGCCTGTTTTGAATGATTACTAGAACAAACGATTTGTTACGCTGAGCCTTGTCTACTGTTGGTTTTCTTAAATAAATTATTTTTATTTATTATTTGGAGTAAAGACACTGGGACTGTAAGCCTGGAGCTTTCTTGTGGAGCTCTCTAAAGGGCTTATAGTTTATATCTCAGCAACTACAAGACTGGCGTTTGTTTTCTATTAGCGGATTAAGGATCTGAATTGCTAACATTGCCAGTTCATTGGGTATTCTGCCAAAATAGGAAAATGATCCAAACTAAGTATTAAATCTATAGTCCTGGAAGATAATATGCCATATAGTAGTTTACCTTATTACAAGACTCAACAAAAGAGTTCGGATTTCACAGGGAGAGCTCAGAATTAATTGTAACATTATTTAGCTATATGGTATTTATATTTTATAATAGATGTATTTATATTATATTATTAAATTTAGTATAAAATTGATCAAAGTACACTTAGAGTGTGATAATACAATTATTATTGTAATCAAGCTATTAATATTAAAAGCACCATAAGTTAATAAAAGTATGATAATGATAAACTTAAAGAATATATTCTAAAATAGAACGCAGCCTGTAGTGGGCTATGTCACAATACCAAGGGGAATTATTGACTTATTAAACTGAGTAACGACAAAATGGAAGACACTTAGCAGTCTGAATAGATAATATGCATCAAGTTGCTAGCAGGAACTAGACAGACAAATATCTGAAAAAAATTACGTTTAACAGAGGACTATGACGTTTTAGCGAAAAGGTGACATGGTAGGGCTCCAAACCCCGCTGAATGGCAACCACCCATAATTTATAAATATGTCACCATAATAACCTTGTGTTGTTTTCCGGTATTAGGAACACAAGTTCCTGTACCCTTATAAAGTACAGTAGCGTGTTCGCGATGTCCGTAACGTCTCAAACATCTATAGGCAATTGCTTGCTACTAAGCGAGCCGTCAGCCTCTCTGCTATTTGTCAGCATTAAAAATGTGTATACAAGTATTAGAGTGTATTTAAGATTAGTATAAAAGTCTCAAGCAGCAAGTAGTTACAAACGTTTGAATATAATTTTACAGACAGACAGATACTGTCGTTAATATTTTATTACTCGATTAAATTGGCTATTCTTAACAAATGTTTTGTTATGTTAATTATAACAGAAGGCGGTCGGGTAGGCTGGGAGGATGCGGTTAAACTGGCGTAATAAACGTTGAGAAAACGCAACATTAAGTAATGCCTTTACGAGATAGATTAAAACAAAGAGTGTATTATCTGTTACCAATTAGGATATCTTATATCTTTAAACGAGCAATTCTTGTATATATATACATATATAATTGGAATCTCGGAATCGGCTCCAACAATTTTCATGAAATTTAGTATACGGGGAGTTTCGGGGGCGATAAATCGATCTAGCTAGGAGTCATTTCTAGAAAATGTCATTTTATCCGTGTTTTATCAACTTAAACAAAAATGTGGCGTTTGAGTAGTCCCAATTTAAGCTGAAAAATGACTCTTCCTAACATCTATCGGCGAATAATAATACTATTTTTTTTAAATTGCTTTAACGACACAACAACACTAAAGCTATTCCAGCAGTTGGCTTTGTTAAGTAACACGAAGTCAATGAGTGTTTGCTTTAAGGTTAGACTAAGAAAATCAATTGTTAATTTCCAAAAAACACAATTTATAAAAAAAAAATAAAAATACCGAGCAAAGCTCGGTCATCCAGCTGGTACTATATTATATTATAACTATGAGTATTTGTAACTCCACCTTTTTGTAGTCTTAGGTATTAATATTTGATACAACAATATGTATGTGCATTGTAAGAATCATTGTACAGTGTAAATTATATATAACGACACTCAACGGACTATGCATTTTTCAGCGTTATAGAGAAGATATAATTTTACAATTCTATAATAATATTTATGTATGTATTTACAAATATAGTACACATTTTACACACGAACATTATTTATTATTCATACAAATAACAACACTTATTGAGTATACTTGGTTATCTTCGTCTGATGTTTTTCGCTGCTCCAATATTTTAATTTGATTTTTTTAATGTATTTTACTCATATCTTGAATACTGCCGGATCGACTTGATTATATAAAAAGTATTTTTCTAATAGTTTCTCTAATTGCTTTATTGATGATTGGTGGAGGGACAAGATCGTCTGTTTCATCTTTTTCATCCACTTGTACTTGTACCTCAGTGTAATTTATAATGCCTTATTTTTGTCCTTAAATAAAATGAGCGTAACGCTATATAGAGTGTATTATTGTATATAAAATAAAGTAAACCAACCAAAGTCAAACTATTACGACATTTTAAGGAGTTTGTCGTTAAATCCAGTGACGTTATAAGGAGTTACTGTATTTTTACTACAATTGAGGACATGTCGTATAAGAACAATCGCAGAACAAAAATTGCACAGTCAACAAATAAATTGTGCTGCGTTGGGAGTACAATATATATAGCATAATACATGATACGGTTAAGAGGTTTTACGAATAGATTTGGAGATTCTCACTTAGTACGAGGTCTTAAAAACTGCAAAACTGTAACTGAAGTTCCAGCCCTTCGAGTAAAGTAATCAAAAACCTTTTAACATACATTTGATTCTATAAAAATTTTGGTTACAATCACAATATCAACAAAACATATCGCATTTTTTAGATTAAATAATGGTAAGTGTCAAAAGTTCATTTATAAAAAAATGCGTTTGCTCAGCAAATTCGCGTTTTTGTACTAATAAGCCAGCAGATTGCTAATCTAATGTAGATAATGAATGCAGCGGTGCTAAGCGGTTTGTACTATCAACCATTGTTCAATCCAGACATTTCCCACGCTTGTGTAACTCATATTAAATACTATTTTTTGTGCTATTATGTATATTTTTTATTTTTTAAGTGTTGTTGATTTAAAATGTGAGGTGCTGCTGGAATACTAAGTTGTTATAATAAATCAAATATCCAGGTAAGTTTTAGTTTTAAATTCCTCTATCTATTATCCCACTTTATATGGGATCGGCGCAAAATGTTCTATTCTTCCACTCTGTTAGCAGTCATCCCAACATTCACACCTTTTTTTGCCATATCATATTTTACGCAATCCATCCATCTTTTTGTTGGTCTACTTCTACTCCTCTATCTATCCATTCTCATTTCTATAAATTTCCTTGTGCATATATATGGCATTCTTCCTTCCGCTTTACATGGCCAAACGACGTTAGTCTACTTTTAAGTTTTTCCATAACTAGCGCTACTTTCACACTTCCTTTAATATACTTATTTCTAATTTTATCCATATTCGTAACTCCACACATCCATCTCAACATTCTCATTTCCGCAGCTTGTAACACCCTTTCGTCCTTTTCCTTTGTGGCTCAGCATTCCGATCCATACAATACGACAGGCCTTATTACGGATTTATAAATTTTACTTTTGAGCTTAAGTGGTACTCTTGTGTCACAAATTGTTCCTGAGACCTGTCGCCATTTCATCCATCCTGCATTAACTCTGTTTTTTACATTTCGGTCTATCTCACCATCGTTCTGGATTAATGATCCGAGGTACCGGAAGTTGGAGCAAGTTGGCAGAGACACGCCTCCTAAGGTAATCGGGGTAAAGGCGAAAATTCCACCAAAGTCACAAAATAGATGTTCAGTTTTAGTTTTACTTGTCTTCAACCCAACACCCTCCAATCTCTCCTGCCATGTAGCCAATCTGCTCTGAACCTCGTGAGCATTTTCTCCAACCAGCACAATGTCATCGACAAAGAGCATACACCAAGGTGCCTTTCCCTGTATTCCTGATGCTACTGCGTCTACCACCAGGAGAAACAGATAAGAGCTAAGAGCCGATCCTTGGTGTAATCCTACTGCAACACTGAACTTGTACTTGCCTTATCGTACATAACCCGAATAAGAGGCAAATACTTCACAGGCACTCCTTTCGCTTTCATGGCCTACCAAAAAATCT
The DNA here is from genome assembly GCA_963693495.1 of Malacosoma neustria. NCBI lineage: Eukaryota > Metazoa > Arthropoda > Insecta > Lepidoptera > Lasiocampidae > Malacosoma > Malacosoma neustria. Next base: position 20,934,909 of record OY856378.1, on the reverse strand, counting down.
TTCTAGAAATGCGGTCATATGCCTTTTCGAGGTTAACAAATACAATGTGCAGGCTCTTATGTGCACTTCTGTATTTGTCGCACAGTTGGTGAACTGCTCTTTATTTCTACATCGTCTGTTAAGGCTCTTCCACAATAGTCTTTTATACATTTCATATGGGTTATATCCGACGTCCCTTGTATTCTTTTTTCTCATTCACCACTCTATAAAGATGTTTCTCAACCCCAGGGCTTCCCAAAAACTCACACAGCTTGGCTTGTTCCCTGGTCTTGGAGACAGCATCAGCTCTTTTTGCTCTCTTCATACATTCTAAATATTCTTTCCTCTTACTTTCCTTCATCATAACATTCTCTTCATCCACACTTTTCCATTCTTTAAAAGCGTTTTTCTTTTCTTTCAGAATCAGCTGTTCTTGTTCATTCCACCAAGATTATTTCCCTTTAAATTATATTATAATAGAAACATGGCGAAAAACGAGTTACATAGGTATACATTAGTTTTCTTATAGCTCTGGAACAGGAGACAAGCTGATGGCCTACTTAATAGGAAGCAGTTAGCGTCTATGGATGTTTGCGATGCCAGAGGCAACGCTAATACACTACCGTCCATGTAGAGGTTGTGTTCTGGCTTAAGTCACAAAGGTTTGGAACCTTTGTAACTTATGCCGGAACACAACTAAAGGCATAATTAAAGATCACGGTCGGTTGCTATACAAGCGGTATTGGAGCCCTACCACTTAACTATGGTTGTTTTGTAGCCTTTTATGATAGGCCACTGTACTAAGTCACTATCCTAACTTTTTTTTTATTGCTGTAGGACAGCAGACAGGCTGACGGCCCGCTTAGAATTTAGCAGTTACCGTCGCCTATGGTTGTTTGAAACGCCAGTGGCATCGCGAACACGCTGCTGTCCCATAAGGGTACAGGAACTTGGGTCACTAATGCTGGAACACAACACAAGGTTATTATGCGGCATACTTAAGATCAAAGGTGGTCGCCATCCAGACGGGCTTGAGGCCCTACCACGTAGCTAGGGTGGGTTGTTTTGTCGCCTTTTACGATAGGTGGACCCCGGCCGCAGAGGTTAGTATTCTTTCTCCGCCCCTGCACGGATAACTGCACAACTGCATCACTGCACGGAAAATTTTGATATAAATTTTTTTTTTTTTTTATTGCTGTAGAACAGCAGACAGGCTGACGGCCCGCTTAGGATTTAGCAGTTACCGTCGCCTATAGGTGTATGCAACGCCAGTGGCATCGCGAACACGCTGCTGCCCCATAAGGGTACAGGAACTTGGGTCACTAATGCCGGAACACAACACAAGGTTATTATGGCGGCATACTTAAGACCAAAGGTGGTCGCCATCCAGACGGGCTTGAGGCCCTACCACGTAGCTAGGGTGGGTTGTTTTGTCGCCTTTTACGACAGGCCGACCCCGGCCGCAGAGGTTAGTATTCTTTCTCCGCCCCTGCACAGATGGAAATTGAGAAATTGGAAATAAATTGAGATTTGCAGCGGTAGTGGTAATCGAGGTGGTAATAATTGTGTGGTATTTCTCCAAGACTACTTTACTAGCACAGTGTAAATTTAAACATCTAAAATATCGGTGAAAGGACGAATGATTATGGTGTACGTAAATAGCTCAAGAGTTCCCCCCAATATTTCATAGCGAGGCTTTAGATCAGCAGCTCATTGCTTAGTATCTTAATATTTCTGTCAATTCTATATTTCGTTCAAATGCTAGTTGTTATCGGAGACTGCTCGCGAAATATTGACGAAAATATAAAAATGAATCATATTTATGACAAAGATTTGTATAAAATACAATTGGCAGCCGTCTATTTGGGGGGCCTTGACCTATCTTTAGAGCAATTACTATTGGCAATGAAGCCGAAACATAAGAATACGCGGGGTTACAATGAAAAACAATTATTTTTCATGCTCATATCACGCTTATGGAGGATCAAAGAGACTCGTTGTGTTTGTTTATCTGTCTTCTTTTGGTATCGTTAAATTTGAAGTTTAGTTTATCTGAGTCTTGAGTTTTTTTGCTTCATAAAATAATGCTAAATGCTAATTGTTCATTTATGGCGTCAGAAATGTATGAAAATTTATATATTTAACAAAACTCGTAGTTTCCGTATACAGACATATACTCGCAATTATAGGAATATTTTATTACGATTGCTTATTTTTTTACTGAAGTGAAAACTTCTTTAGCAGCGTTGTGCACTTTTTTGTGACGGATAAAAAATGTTAAACTCGCATCAGGTCACGTGTCCTGGTCGTAAGAATTCGTAAGACGTAAGACGGAGTTTTGCTCCAGTAATACCAACTTTATTAGTAACGACTTAAGGTTTATTTTATAACTTTTAAATGATTGCATTGCATTACTTATACATATCTATTCGAATTGCGACTTTATTACAATGAAATACAGTTGAGTTTTTTTGAAGTGAAAACTTCTTTAGGCGCGTTGAGCACTTTTTGGGTGAACAATATTTGGTTTGTAAAGAAGTGTTAGTGACCAATTTAAACTTAAATCCTTGATCATAAACACTTCTATAGAAACTGAAAATAATAATCTAATAGCTCGACGAAACAATTCACAAGTTACCTAGTTTTCACTTCTATCGGCATTCCCCAAAGACTGCCCCGCATGTTTTTTTTTTATAAATCCTTCATTCCTGACACGAGTGAGTGCCTATTTATTCACAGTTTTCTTTCAATACTTTATTTTTTTTTTTGAGATTCTTATCATGTAGTATGTAATTATTATGTTTACTACGTTTACTTAATTTATGGGCTAGACTACTGTTAGTAAAAACTCATGGCTTAAACTATCAAATATTCACGAGCACCTTTTAAACCAACGATATTGTTAAAGTAGCAATGTCCAAAAAAATACTTCCATTATAATCCGTCTGCGTCTTAGACATGTATGCACACCGGTTTTTTTTAATAAACTTAGAATTAGTGACAGTTCTATGTGTGAGTGCGGCTTAGGTGAAGATTCAGTTGAACATGTAATATATTCTTCGATTGGCAATTTTTTTATTTCCTTATACGATATCCTTCCCAACGACATCCCGCGTCCCATCAACGTAATTTTTTATTAACTATGGTAGACAGTCAGTTTATTAATATTTTAAGTAAATTTTTAAGTTTGAATAATATTAGTGTTTAGTGTAAATAGTAAATATAGATATTTAAAATGTGTAAAATAAATTAAAAAAATGTATCTATGTATAAATGTTCGTATAAAATTATATCATTATCTCCCGGTTCGCAGTTACTAGTAAACATTAGCGACAAAATGATTTCTTGATCTTTGCTTTATTAAGCTCTTTCGCCACCTGATTTTTCTAGTCGTAATATACTGTAAAATACTTTGACATTGGCAAATTAGTGTCCAAAGCGTTGGGGCCACATAAAAAAAAGAAACAGTGACAAGGTGATGGAAGGTAAGTTAAATCAGAGCTTCGCTCTTTGATTGCAGAAATATAAAATTATGCCTTTTTTTTTTGGTCTCGGGGAAAACCTCTCTTGACGGGTTCCCCGGCCCGGGGGGACCGAGGGATATGTGGGACTCCGGGAAAGATGTTTGGCCATCCGACTACCCACTAAAAAACCCCGCTGTTCTCCTATCGCCTACGCCCGGGCCCACGGATATATGTCCTGCCGATCTCGTGGCCCGGGCCGGCGCCGGCCCGCCCTTTGTCTTGAGGCGGGCCCCTTCTAAAGTGTTGGCGCCAGGGGGTCAGGATTTCGTCCCCCCGGCGCTCTCCTAACAACTCTAGGAGTTGAGGGGGGCCGCGGAACAGCACGCAGCCCTCACCCTCGCGGTAATGGTGTGGGCGGTGGTTCCTCCCCCGAGGGGCCGCCCGCGGCCGCTCTTTACGGCGGCCGGAGGTCGTTATTTGCCCTCCGGCGTCGCCGACGTGGCCTGCGTTGGCGGAAGGGGAGTGTGGTGGTCGACTCCCGCTCCCGCTCCGCCTTTGCGGACATGACTGCCTCGCAGAAGGAGGCGACGGCCGTCCATCCAGGATCGCCCCTGACCATTGACAGAACCAGGGCCGGGAGCGACAGGTCCACGCAGATTTGGGCGACGAGGGCGCGGCGCTCCTCGCGCCACGCAGGGCACACGGTGACAGTGTGGTTCACCGTGTCCTCCTCGTCGCCCGCGCCACAGTGGTGGCACCCCGACGTCATCTCCCGCCCTATGCGACACAGGTATCTCCCGAAGCAACCGTGCCCCGAGAGGACCTGCATCAGGCGGAAGGTCAGGGCGCCGTGGCGCCTTTCCAGCTATTCGGCCAGGACGGGCCTTACCGCTTCGATGGTGGCGAGGCCCGCGCTGGGGTGCGCGAGGCGCTCCTTCCACTCCACCATGAGCACCTCGTCGCGCAGCTCCGCCCGCTTTACCTCAACTTCGCGAGGTGCGGGGCGAGAGCCATGCTCGGCCGCGTCCCGGCGCCACTGGTATAATAGCGCCAGGACCCAGGCCTCGAGGTCCCATGGTGGGGATCCGGCCAGCAGGGAGGCCGCTTCGAAGGACACCGTGCCCTAATCGCCCTGACGGCCAGGACGCGCTGTGGCCTGCGTAGCAGCGCCGTCGTTTTGGCCGTCAGGCGATTCGCCCAGATTGGGACCCCGTAAAGAGCCATCGACCGCACGGTTCCCTCGAAGAGCCTGCGGCACACTTCGCCCGGCCCGCCAACGTTCGGCAGCAAACGGGAGAGTCCCGCCGCCGCCCGAACTAGCCTCGGCGCCAGGTGCTCGAAGTGCGATAAAATTATGCCTAGTAAAGCTGTAGGAAGTTTATGTATACATTTTTTCTAGATTAAGGCTAGATGGGGGAATTTATTTATTTATTCATATTTATTTGGGAAACAAACAGTACAATACAAAACAATATACACACATACTATTTTACATGAACATATGAAATGTAAAATAAATAGACTACAAACCTGTTTCATCAGTTAAGTCGAGGTGAACAATTTTGCTCGTTGTATCCTCTAAAATTTGCAAAGAATATATTATATTTTCTACGACTCTCGTAAATAATCATTGAAGATATTACGCATAGCTTTGTTATCTTTATTGAGTAAAGACGATACAAACATTATCAAGAGAACGTTTAAGTCTAGACTAAAGGCAGACAGGAAGTTTGATGTAACCTGATATCATGAATTAAATAAACCATCCACGCCAACAAAGATCAGTAAGACAACTCCCATAGTTACGAGTAAAATAACATTGGAGAGTATATTGAATGGTTAACTCTCCCCACAGCTGGGTTCAAACCTCCACTTTTAGAGGATGCTAACCACTGATAGCCACAATGGAGCGATTCTCTTAATATGTTTTCAATTATGGTCATAATTACTCGCCGATCATGCCCGCTCCACTGGGCGAATAACAAGCAAAAGTAAACCAAAGAAAAAGAGGGATTCGATGGGATCTAATACCCAGCCTATAACCATCTACGAAAAAGTTCGCATCGAATGGTAGTACTCGTATGTTCAGTAGTTTTGTTGTGATAGTGCGTCCAAAGAACCCCATTTTCCTAATGTACCACACGAACACACACACACACACACACACACACACACACACACACACACACACACACACACACACACATATATATATATATAGATAGATAGATAATACTTTATTGTCACCAACTTAACCTAATGATTATAATACAAGTTAAAGAGAATATTGTAAATATTGGAGACAATGGGCGGCCTTATCGCTTTAAGCGATTTCTTCCAGGCAACCCATATATAAATTTCTTATGGAGAATACTAGCACTAACTTATCGTGCGGTGTATACAGAAAGAAAAAAAAAAATCTACATGAATGAAAAAAAAAAATACATGATTCAAATCGAGGAAATAGTCATCTATTAAACATGGCCTACATCTTTAAGTAATGTTCGACAACCATTCGCTTGAACACTCCTAAGGATTTTGCCTCTCTGATAGTGACGGGAAGTGAATTCCACAAAAGAGTGGCTTGATAAGTAAAGGATTTACGACAGTATGAGGAACGGTGTCCAGGAACTTTTAGAAATCTGTTGTAGTTAGAGCGCAAATTACGTGAACAAGAGGAGCGGAGAAAGTAAAAACATTCTTTTAAGTAAGTTGGTAAAAGAGGATTGAAAAGAATGTTATACAGGAGAGACAGCAAATGAACATTCCGGCGAAGTCGGATAGGTAACCACTTGAGCCTTTTACGAAATTCTGATATGTGGTCATATTTGCGCAAGCCAAATATGAACCGGATACAAAAATTCTGAAGACGTTCTAGCTTATTTAGTTGCTCTATATATATATATATATATATATATATATATATATATATATATATATATATATATATATATATATATATATATATATATATATATATATATATATATATATATATATATATATATATATATATATATATATATATATATATATATGTATATATAGCTATATTTTGCTTGTCATGGTGGAAATCAAATTGGAAAGCAGCAATTATAGATATACAATTTTATCTAATAAATATTCCTTCCAAAGGGAATATATAGAATAATATTGATCAATCAAAGCAGTAAATGTAGTAGTAATTTAAAGTAATACATACATACTACGTACTATACGACTTGTCATTATACCTATATTTTGATTATATTCAACTAGGAAAAACTATAATGTAAATACTTTCAAAAAATCCTTTTCCTTGAGAAATTTTGTTCTCAAATTCTTAATACTATAGACTCTTTAAAAGTTATACTGTATTTACATGTATCTAAAAATTTGAACCAGTTGATGTACTGTATTAAAATGGACTATACACAGAGTATCATTATAATGTTTACAGCGATTTTATGAATGAAATTCCTGAGATTTGCTTACAGAGACTTCTTCGTAATATAAACATGATTATTTTGACGAATTATACACAAGTGAGAGCTAGCTTTGACGAGCATATTCTAAAACTTATGTTATTCAAACAAAGTTTTTCGTCGCGCGGAAAAGTGAAGCGTCGCGAAGTGTCTGTTATTTTTAATTAATCTATATCAATACTTAGTATATGCTTGATGAGAGATTAGTGGTTCGTGACATACAAAGTCTGATGCTTCTTACTGAAGATTTAAGTCTAATGTCATGAAGTATATTTTTTTAGTTCGAATTCTGTTATGTGACTTAATAATAATATCAAATTATTTCAGATTTATAAAATCCATATATTCCAATACAAATAACGATTAAATTAATTGTTATGTTACTATTATGAATTAACTTAAATGTGTTAGTTTTAAAATAAAAATTAAATAGTACCTATTATTTCATTTATCAAACAATAATTTTTATCATTTTATATATCAATAATTTTACAATATGCAAAAAGAGATGAGAGAACTTCGGATCTGTTGACTAAATTTTAAACAAATTAGAAACAAAAAATAGTTTTATTTAATGCTTTAGGACAGCAGGCAGTCTGACGGCCCGCTTAGAATTTAGCAGTTACCGTCACCTATGGGTGTTTGCAACGCCAGTGGCATTGCGAACACGCTGCTGTCCCATAAGGATACAGGAACTTGGGTCACTAATGCCGGAACACAACACAAGGTTATTATGGCGGCATACTTAAGAACAAAGTTGGTCGCTATCCAGGCGTGCTTGAGGCCCTACCACGTAGCTAGGGTGGGTTGTTTTGTCGCTTTTTACGACAGGCCGACCCCGGCAGCAGAGGTTGGTATTCTTTCTCCGCCCCTGCACGAATAAAAATTTATATTTACACGCACTGCCTATGTCTGTAATAATTTTTAATTTTCAGCTCTAAAACAAGCTCATGTGTCTCAAGGTCAATAAAAATTAAAACTACACGAAATATAAAACTTAGCTCCGAAAAACAAAACGTAATTTTAAAAACATTAATACGAATCTTTTAAAAACATTTATTCTTTAGCTTAATTAAAAAATACATAGTCTGCCAAAAATCAATAATTCCCAGGCTATATTTTGATCAAAGTTCGCCGACCTCAAGGCGTGCATTTTATGCCTATCATAAATATGCTTCGGAACGACTGAAGACATAATTCGCTTTTAGTGCCGCAAAAGGACGCAACGCCCTTGTTTGTTATAATTTCTCCTCACACGAGTAAACATAAATTGTTACTTACTACATCTTTCCTTTATTTATAAATACTTGAGCTAAATCGACAATACTTTGATATATTCATTTATCGTAACTACTAGTTGACCCGGAAAACGTTGATCTGCCATAATATGAATTTAAAAAAGTAACCTATGTCCTTCTCCAAGGTCCAATCTATGACTATAATTCATGAAAATTTGTTTAACGTCAAAGCGTAACAAACACACAAACTCATTTTCACATTTATAATATTAGGATATTGTTTTAAAAGTCGATAGTTACAAGACGCTTTACTATAATATTATTTTTATTGCTGAAGAAGTAAATAAATTAATAAATTAATTTTGTTTGAGCGTAAAATTTTGTATGACAAATATTTACATATATTGATTGTCTGGTAAAAATCGATTGAAGTGACTAAACTTGTAGTTTTCGATGCCGACGCCCTTCGCTAAGTTTGTCATAGTAAAACTTTATTCAAATGTCATAAAAACACATTTCATATAATGTACTTGTAATCGTTTTTTGTTAAATAAATATTTGTTTTTAATGTTCTAGTCACCATGCGTAACTCTTTTCGATGTTATGCACTCATGTTCTACGCCTAATTTACGGTCTAATCCGATTGTATAAATGTAAGTCACTCATCGAATAACGATCTGGAATAAAGGTACCTCCTTTTGATGCCTCTGTATTTGTGGTTAATGAATCAACGATTTCTTTTGAAATTGCCATTTTATAGTTTTGTTTGGAGAGAATTTATTTGTTTTTAAATACCGGAACTAGGAGTAGAAATGCTTCGATAGGTTTAATGAATGGTTTTATCATAAAAAATATGTTTGAAAGTTTCATTCTTCTGCCTCGTCTTTATTTGTTTTTTTAATGTAACGAATTACATTCAGTATTTTATATATTATTAACTACTTTGTATAAAATAACGTTGAGTACATTTAATGTTATTTTTGTTAAACAATATTTATTTATTTTCTTGGAATATTTCCCAAATTAGATGTTTTTGTCTAAAGTCTATAGTTTTGGCGAAATTCGAAGCTGACAATTTTCGTGCCTTAAAAAAGACGCTGTTAGGTCTTGCGTCAAAATTTCAACACACCTTCATAAGTAACTATAGAGAAAAAGAACAGGGAAATGTAATAAGTATTAACGGGAGTAATTACGGCACGATCTTTCTACCTTGAAAAGAAAAATTAAAACACTCTTCCTTTGCTATAATTATGAATAAGAGGACTCTATTCTTGATGCACGGAATCCCATGACCAGATAGATACATGCAATTCCTATATGATACTATACTATTAGAATATGACTCAAGAAATTAAATTTCCTATGGAATAGAAGACGATATAACATGCTAGGAAACTGAAATTAAGAATTGTGAGAAATATACACATCAAAAAAGTCTAAGAAACATGTACTAATTTAAATTTTAGGATGGTGGATGAGCCACTGTATGGATGAACTTCCTGAATGCACCTAAGCCTTTCAATTTTTCCGGGCCGACGGTACACTCGCACCCTTCTTGTATCAGGCCTAAACCCGAATCGCGACTCATCGGAAAACATAATTTTATCCCATTGTTCCTGGGTCCATGTTCTGCTTTCTCTACACCATTCATTTCGACGAGCGCGATTCCAGTGACGTATCGGTGGGCACCTAATTGGGCGTCGAGCTCGTAGGCCATACTCATGCAGTTGATTTCGCACAGTTTGGGGACTTACATCAACACCACTTGAATTTTGTAGCCTCAAACTTATCATCTCTCGAGCGGTTAACATCGGCTGGCGTCTTGCAGTCAGTTGTATGTACCGGTCTTGCCAAGTGGTTGTACTCTTTTTACGACCTGGATGCTGTTCAGCGGGTTCCCTTGTATTATTGTAGCGCTGCCAAAGACGACAAATAACACTTCTATGAATGCCAAAATGCCGAGATACCTGAGATTGATTACTTCCCGCTTGCAACATCCCTACAGCTCTTTGCATTTCATTTGCCGTCAAATGACGTCGCGCCATGACGTAAAGAATATCTAACAATTCAATTTTGTCACTAACTTTATTTAAATGGTTGGTAAAATTATAAAATCAAGACTAAACGTAGCAATAAAAACGCACTTAAATTCAAACAAATTCCCTTTCGTTTAATTTTATGAAAAAACCAAAACATAATCGAATTTTTTTTACAACCAGCCAGTATGTCATCAATAACAAAAAAGTTTACATACCTACGCATTTTGAATGAGAAAAGAGTAAAGACTTAGAAATTAATTAGTATAAATGGTAAACTTGTAATATCATGCATGTTGCTTAGACTTTTTTGATGTGTTTATAAATCAATAACGTACAATTTTAAAAAATTATGGTCAGAATATATTTTGTATTTTCAACTGGCATTGCAATTTTCGAAAGCTTTTATCGTATATAATATATGATAAATATATCACTTTTGTCATTATAATAATTTTATCCGCTCTTTAAAACTTAATGCTCGTAACTATTATACGTTTTAAACTTCGAACAAAAACGAAATATACCAACAGTGGTGACATCTATACATTTTATTCATATTCATCAATAAATATTGCTGTAATAATAAATCATTAAAAATCATACCGATGTATTTATATTTGAGAATGTTATGACACCTCAAACTCCAATCAATCATCCGCGTTCAATGCATTCATAAACAGTTTATAGGTTATAAAAGCAATGTATATATCTGATTTATGATTAAGCCTTGGCTTCTGGTTGCGTCTTTGAATTATTACGTTCCTATCGACACAAAACATTTCATAAGAAATATGCACTCAACACTTGATTATATCAACACTGAGAACTAATATCTGGAGAATTCCTTTATGCTCCAACTTCTGTATTGCAAACGTAATTGAGATTATAAATAGTTCAATAAAGGATAACTTAGCTCAAGATATCTGCTAGACTGCCTATTGATGGACAAATCTTATGGCAAAGTTTTATCCTTTTGTACACAGACGAGCTCCACTACTGGCGGCGAATCATCAAGGAAAATTTTGATAACATGTTTGAAAATCATAACTAACTAAATCGAAACATGCATTACATGTCGTCCATGGCTTTAGTGTTTCTGTATCGTATGTTATTGTTATGTTTTATTCACAAAATAAATTATAATGTATTTTTACATAAATAACCCAAAAACACGCTTTTGTAATTAATCCAACTAAAAAATAATTCTAAATATAAGAATAAAATTACTGACCAGAAAATTAATGTCACTATTCTAAAAAGCGTGGGGTGCTCGATATCAATCGTTATAATGTTTTTTTACTAGTTTAATTCTGAAATGCAGAGTTAGTTTAAAAATATCGTTTATAACAGTGATATTAATTTTTTCGTCAGTAATTTTATTCTTATTGTTAAGAATAATTTTTTATTTTTTAGTTTGAATAAGTATAAAATATAATTTATTCGTTGTCAATTCGAACGGAGTTCTAATTGTCATTACAAGACTGTTGAAATCCAAGCACAATTTTAAAAATTACTTCAACATTTAAGAATAATATAACCCTGACTGCAAGATGTTGTTACTTAAAAAACGATATTTTTTCGCAAGCTTTTAGATTTATGGTGTCAGACTAACTTTGCTATTAAAACCAAATTTACTTAAATTATACATTCCAATTATTTTCTTAAAGAAGGTCTAAGCCAGTACAGAATTTAATATGTATGTTCTACATTTAGTACACTTACTACTATGTATGTATATACACTTTGGATGTAACCGGATTAATCACTAGTATAATAATTAGTTCAGTTTAAATTTTAACATTAATACGTAAATTGGTTGTCAATAATTCAAAATGTCCGAAACAACCTTACTCTTGAACTGTTTGCATATAATCGATGACAGATACAATAAAGGAATTACAAATACATTATTCCCACAAACATTTTCATGATGCTAATGGATTTGAACTATGTGAAGCAGTAGGCTGATAATCACGTGGTTCTTTCTATTAATAAAATCACTGATATTTTACGTTTCTCCATTTGATGTCAATAGTGAAACGTTTTATTTGAGCCTACAAATATGAAATGGAAAATTAAATTTTTAAAATCGTTTCCTGTTTTTTTCTCATATTTACATTAGAAGCTGTAGAATTAAAGATGGTCCTAATCCAGTATTGAATTTATTATGTAGTACATCGCATTTATAAGACCGTAATAAAATTTATCACATTGTATGGATCGGAACACTAGGCCACAGAGGAGAAGGATGAAAGTTTATTGCATGTAGTAGAAGTTCCAAAGTAGCACCAGTGATTGAGAAGCTGCAAATAATAGCTGATAGCTGCTAGCCTGGTATAGCCATATATGGCATTATAATGCGAAGAGAAAAATGTCATGTAAAAAGGGAAATGCTTGAAATGAGAGTGGTGGATACAAAAGGAGGGGTGGCCAAAGAAAAGATGGATAGCTTCTGTAAAAGATGATATGGCAAAAAGGGTATAATAATAATAATAATATTTTGTGACAATTCACACAGCGTCATCTAGTCCCAAACTAAATAGCACTTGTATTATGGGCCCTAGACAACTGATATACTACTTATATACTTTTTTTTTGTAAATAAATACATATTATACATAAACACCCAGACGCGAGACGGGAATCGAACCCGTGACCTCCGCAAGCGTACCGAAGTGCGTTATCCGTTACGCCACCGAGGTCGTCGTCGTCGTATGAATGTTCAGATGACGACAAATAGAACAGAGTAGAAGGAGAGAACATGTGTCATCTCCACATAGTTGGGATAAGGGCGGGAAGTAGAAAAAATTTATTGCATTTTAAGGGACATAAGGATGAGACCCATCATGGAAAGAGAAACAGTACACCAGAATTAGTATATTTTTCTCCTAGGACAGGTTCTAAAGAAATATTCTTTAGGACCTGCCCGAGCCTTTAAACAGTTACAAGTTATTTGTTCCATTTTATGTTATGATATGTTTTGATTTATTCGTTTGGAAGACTAAACGATCAAGTGTAATCTTAAATCTAAAAATGATCCCAATGATCCCAACTTAGTCTCTCAAAGAAAACTGCATACAACTCAGACTGTCAGTTTATAAACAATGCTACAAACTAACCTAATTAAATAAATATACTGTATCAATTCTCTCAGCGCCATCTAGTCCCAAAATAAATAGCAAAGAGCTTGTGTTATGGGTATTAGACAACTCATGTATTACAAAAAACCTTTTCTATCGATAAATAAATAATATAAACATCCAGGCCCTGGACAAGAATCAAACCCGTGACGTTGCGCCATATCGAAATTATACTACAAAATCATAAAATGCTGATGTATTTTATCTTTATTAGACTTTAGTTCTGCTTTAAAATATAATCAAAAACGATCTTTTTGAGTACTATGTACATTGCTGGAGACAGATATATCACTTTAAACGTACAAACGCGTCATTTTTCGCCAGGGCTGAAAGGGGTACTTTAAAATATTTCGCGACACTTATAGACGAAGCCGTCGTGCGTATTGAGTAGCTCCTTTAAAACATCAACAGCATTTCACAAGTGTAAACTAAACGTCAACTACTAATATCAATTTTCAAACAGGCGGACAGTCTTTCGACATGTGAAGTGATGCCTCTTAAAAAAGTTGCTATTAAAACTACGTAAACAAAATTACTAAATTTATCTTAAAAACAATCAATCTATTTCTGTAATTAGTAAAAGCGAAATATTTAAAGCATGATTCATATTACTGAAAGTACAAACATTCATTACTATATAAGGTGTTTCACTTTAAGGTTTGATGATCACAGTTTTCTATCTAAAATCTGGATGGTTATGAATAATATGTATTTTAATCAGTGCAAAGGCGGAGAAAGAATACTGACCTGTGCGGCCAGAGTCGGCCTGTTGGAAAAGGTGACAAAAAAACCCACCCTAGGTACATGGTAGGGCCCCAAGCCCGTCTGGATGGCAACCTTTGGTCTTAAGTATGCCGCCATAATAACTTTGTGTTTTGTTCCGCCATTAGTGACCCAAATTCCTGTACCCTTATGGGACAGCAGCGTGTTCGCGATGCCACTGGCGTTCTGGCTAAATTCTAAGTGGGCCGTCGACGTGTCTGCTGTACACAGCAATAAAAAAAATTACAAATGAATTGCCCAAGTATTTTTTCTCATATCTTAAGCTATAAAAATATGACTTGACGCGTAAAAAGTGATATACATCAATATGTGTTTGAAATCACTCCTAGAATTACCATAAAGTTCAGTCGGAGCTTCTAGATGAAGCTTGAGATGCGTCCAACTCTTGATGATACAGTACGTACTACTTGATAGTCAAAATATGGCTACACAATTATACGGTAAGTATTTTGCAACGACCTCACAAAATATGTAATTGCATGCTTTGATCGTGTTCTAGTACACTCATGTCTTGCAAATTTCTTATATTGTTTGTTGCAGTTTCGTTGTTCGCTTGGTTAACTTCCATTTTTCCAACAGACAAAGGGCCCGACGAAGTTTGAACTGGCTGACAATATGTGTGTTTAAATGTTTATTAATGCTATTTTTTATTGCTGTAGGACAGCAGACAGGCTAACGGCCTGCTTAGAATTTAGCAGTTACTATCACCTATGGGTGTTTGCAACGCCAGTGACATCGCGAACACGCTGCTGTCCCATAAGGGTGCAGGAACTTGGGTCGCTAATGCCGGAACACAATACAAAGTTATTATGGTGGCATACTTAAGATCGAAGGTGGTCGCCATCCAGACGGGATTGGGGCCCTACCACGTAGCTAGGGTGGGTTGTTTTATCGCCTTTTACGATAGGTCGACCCCGGCCGCAGAGGTCAATATTCTTTCTCCGCTCCTGGACATATAAGATCACGAAATTAACATAATTAATGAATAATGAATGTAAAATTAATTTGAATGAGTGAGTTCATTCAAATTTCGTTTCTAGCTACGCACAAGCTTCTTACTTAAGCAAAGTGACGTTTAGTTTAATATTACAATACAATTTTGAAGTTTATTGACTAAGTTTTGATTTTTAATATTAAATTGGATTTTATGAGTATAAACTATTTTTAAAAAACAGCATATCTACCTTAAATAAACATTTTTCATTTATATACAAAATGAAACCCAAAATAAGGTAACGTATGCTTTGAGGTTATATAAAATAAAATTTTTGATGTCCAGAACACCTAGATTAATTAATTAGTAGTACAAAAACTGTGCCGTGAATAGAAACTGGAATCTTGAAGTGATCATAGCTCAAAGATGTCAAATGAACTGTTTGTCACAATAATTTTTTAAAGATGGACTTCATTCAGTACACAGACAAACGGCCCAGCCGGTACCAGGTTGTCACCGTCGCCTATGGGCGTTTGTAACTCCAGAGGTATTGTCAACGCGATGCCAGCCTCGAAAGAGTTTTATAAGGTCTTTAAAAAAACCTATATATACTGCGTAAACTTCAGCGATAACCTTATTAACTGAATATGGATTAATCAATTAATTAGGTTAACAGTATTATAAATCATACGCCTGAATACTGAATCAACCTGAAAAAGTCGAATAGATTGAAAAAAAGTTTTTCAATTTATAGAAGAACTAGTCGATTATGCCCGCTCCGCTGGGCAAATAACAAAAAAAAAAAAATGAGAACGGTTAACGGAACCTAAAAAATAAATATTACACTATTTTCAGCGTCGAATGGTAGTAGTCCCATCCCGATATGTTCAGTAGTTTTGTTGTGATGATGCGTCAAATGAGCCGCATTTTCCTTATATATGTATAGATAGCTGGCAGAAATTATAACTTTACTAAGAAAACCACGCTCTAAATTAGTGAAATACAAAGGAAAATGAGTGTGAAAACGTCAATAATATGAATAAAAAATGATACGGTGATCATAAGACAAAATTATATTGATATTATGTATTTTTGCTACTAGCAACAAGTGCAAATTAACTTAGTATTCTAATGGCAGTCTAATTTAAGTAATAGATGATATTTTAACGGAGACGCGAATTAATTTGACAAAGTTATTTTTTCTGTGTGAAAAAGTTAGAGACCGGTTAATGACTGTTTGTCGTGTTAGCTGTTATTTAATTAACGTTTCCGCTTCAGTTGATTTCATGGCTTATTTTTAATTTGAAAAAAATTCTAGAACAAAAAACTGTAATAGCATTAAATTGTTGGAGTAACTGAGGGAATAAGCCACAATCTCCATGGAGTAGGAAAGGTGCTAGTCCAGATCCTTCAATGCGGTAAATCGATATAGTAAAATATTTTCGTTTTTTATATGTATAATCTAAAAAACACTTAATAATTAGTTTAACGTATATTGCCTCCTTTATTTTGGACTTTATGACAGATTATTTAAATTTTATGGAAAAACTGTCACCCAGTCCGGCATGGACCAGTCCGACGTAATAGGTTTAGGGACACCTTCTGCTCCCCATAACCTGTAGACGCACACAACCCACAAATTACATACAACACGTAGAATAGATGTGTTGCGGGGGAGTTTCTTTCGCCGTTTCTTCTCCCCCAGCTACAAGCACTCCGAAACGGCAGTAGTTTAGTGTAGGATCGGCTTTACCGGTGGAGCCGATAGTCCCCAATTAAAGTATTCTTGCCATTCGTGGTTGGTTTTCGCTTGGTCCCCATGCAGCGGTTGAGCCGGGAGCGCGCCTCACAGGAGACGCGCCCCGAGCACGCTGCCACGGCTGAACGACCCCGCTCCCACAGGGTTGGAATGCCTTTTCCGTCCGGAGTCGCTGTTGTTTGTCCACTGAGACGATAACAGCTTTACACTTACACAAAAAGTCCCCCTTCTGTATTAGCCACAATTTAAAAATTCATCCGTTCATCACATTATTTAAAAAAAGTCATTCCTGTCACTAACTTGCTAACTTGTGTATACTACAATAATCAAATCAGAGATCAGCTGATTACAACACTATTAAAAAAATTGCATAGCCAGTGCTAACTCGCATCGGCGCAAAAAAGATGTGCCACGGTCCAACGCATCGACTGTCGATTTCTATCCAAACCGATTAAAGGCGATAAACTATAGAAATAAAGTTGGTTTGCCATAAAAAATAGGCTAAAAACGGCAATACTTATTATTCTAGTAACCATTCTATTATTTGGGGAGATACAACAATACTTGACAAAGATTATAAATATCAAAAATTAAAATTTGTATGGAATATAATATTTTAATATGTATATAAAAAATTATAACAATATTTTTTCGTCACGTTGATTGCATTTGACCCGTCTTTTTAGAGCTTGTAGTCTCCCATTAAGTATTCATGACCTATCCCGAATAATAATAATCTAGCCTGGTATGAATGTCATGTAACAAGGAAAATACAAAAGGAGGGGTAGACCAAATAAAATATGGGATAGTGTAAAAGATGATATGGCTAAAAAAAGGTCCAAATTTTCAGATGCCGACTAATAGAGGAGAGTGGAAGGAGCATTCTGTGCCAACTCCACATAGTTAGGAAAGGGGCAGGAAGAATAAGAAGAATTACAATTAAATTTTTCTGATTTCAGCTACGGTAGCGGGAAGGTATGTTATTAGTAATATTAAAGGTTCACTAATCACATAAATAGAAACGCATCAAACAACAACTGACCACTATATCTAATAATACCAGCAACAAGTCATTCTCGAAACAGCGTGAGTAATGCGGCTATTGTTGATCACGCTCAGTGCGGACAGACGGCTGATAGCTCATTCGGTGTATCAAAGTGTTTGTTTTATATGCACCTCTCAGAAACTTTGTACTTTGAGACTAATTGTGAATTCACACTGATTTAGATTATATTCACAATTGAAACTACATTGCTACTAAACTGCGCACAGCACTGGAGAAAAATTAATGACGTTACAAAACTTTGTTACTGTACTGTGTTGTCTCTAAAATAATCGTTTATTTATATCGTTTATAAATATTCTCAATATTAAAAGTAACAGATTTAAGGACATTAAACAAACAAGAAGTAGTGATGACCATGACGCGATCGAAGAGGCAAATCTCTTTAACCCAGAAGTTGCAATCGAAATTTACTATGGATTCAATTATAATATGAAGAATCTTTAAACAACTTTGACTGTCTCGTTGTAATTTTTAATTTTTTAAGCGAAGAAACGAATCTTGTCATAAATATCTAAAATATTGTTATACCGAAGGTAAAATACTTTTAAATAGACTTTTAAAGATTAGCATAGTACGTAAACGATTATAAGTTAAATAAGATCACATAAAACATAAACAAAAAGTGAATTGGAGTAAGTGTAGCTTTATTTGTAACATTTTGTATTGAACTAGATAATTGGATTATTCCTTGCAAAACCACAATAATTTCAACACAACCCACGTCTACCAATAAAGAATCGATTTGATTGTTTAGTAAACATGAACTATATACATAGAAACAATTGGGATATGTAATTTTTTGCAGTTCATCGCCTTGTTGACATGTTGTTTGCTTTATCTTGTACTGAGAATGACATTAATGGAAAGTTTTTAGTTTTTTGTAATGAATATATGCAAATCAAAAAAATATTCAATTCATATTAAACAAAATATTTTATTTGTCAAGTATTTAAAATGTCGAATTCAAATTAGAGGTAAAAATGATAATTATCATTTTATGAAATTCTAATGTAATGGTGCAATAACAATTCTTTTTAATTTCTAGTTAGAATTTCAAAGCATTCTAAATTATATTTCAGAAATATTGTTATCACAACACTGTAAGTATATAACTTTTAACACATCAAAATGATTGGTAATTATGTAATTACAAGAATGTTTAAAGATGCGTAGGAAACAATCTGGTTCTTCGCAGATTTAAAGTTTTCCGGATTTCTGCATATAATTTAGTGTAGGCCGTAGACTAAATAAAGAATAAGTTTTATTTGGAGCACATTTGACAGCTTCTATTAGTTTTATGATTTAAAAAGACAGATCTTGATAATCAAATAAGAATTCAATCGTGTACTCTATCTTATTTCAATTTTCATTTATATTATGACTTGTGGCAGATTTTGACCAGCGATAAACAAAGAAAGACATCTATAAATTTCAAATCACAAAGTGGAAGCTTATAGACGGGTATGGATACGGATATGAGCAATATCTATAGTAAAAATTTGTTTAGCAAATTTAAATCATAAAACGTTTAGTTGAAGTCTTTAGCTCATTCCAAATGGAAAATAGTCCAGTTAGTATAGTTTATTTCTAAATTAAAATATTCTGAATCTACGAATTCTGTTTCCACAGTTGATAATCATTGAATTCATTTAAAAATATACCAATTTAGACACATCTTGGTAACTTTTTTACCCGTGCAGGGGCGGAGAAAGAATACTAACCTCTGTGGCCGGGATCGGCCTGTCGTAAAAGGCGACAAAACAACCCACCCTAGCTACGTGGTAGGGCCTCAAGCCCGTCGCAAACACCTATAGGCGACAGTAACTGCTAAATTCTAAGCGGGCTATCAGCCTGTCTGCTATCCTACGCAATAAAAAAAACTTGTAACTCTTGTTAAAAACGACAAGTTATAAAGAGTAACCGACGCAAGTATAGAAGCTGATATGTTTCATTGTGATAAAACTCAATAGGGTTCCCCACGGCATGTGTTCTGATAAGACTACATATTGTATAAGAAAATATTGATGGTATTTTGTATTTCTGAAGTGCTGCAATTGGTAATATAGAGCGATATTGTAGAAGATAAATTTATAGTTATTTATGTATGCCGCCATAATAACTTTGTGTTGTGTTTCGACATTAGTGACCCAATGGGCATTGTTAATTTTTTTAAATGTTGTAATTGAAAAACCATTTAGAGGAATAAGGTTACTGATCATTACGGACTAATTAATTATGAAAAATATTCACATTTTATTGATATTTTTGATAAAATATGATTGACCTTCTCTGCCCTTCAAATTTCACTGTTAAGTTTGTATCGTTGCCTCAGAAAATAAAAAGTAAGTGGCAGGTATTGATAATCTGTCATGTGTCAAATTTATAAATGTTATATTATTCCTGCGCCTTCTCTTTTTTCGTATGAATTTTGACAGATATGAGATGGATGACATCGTGTTGAAAGCTTTCAATTTTTGTAATTATTTCTAGTGAGGCAACGGCACAGTGCATTGTGCCGTGTGATGACGGCACTTACCTTTAAAATTTAAAATATTTAAATTTTTTTTTAAATAACTGTTGAGCCAATCTTCATAATATTCAAATTAGTTTCTCAAAATACTCAAAATTTTCAAAAAATAAATTAAAATCGAATGGTTAAAAATTTTAGACGATCCACATTATATTTATATAATTGACTATATTTTATAGTACATTGGTTATCAAAATCTTAAGAACAATCCGTGTATGTATATGTATGTATACAATATGATGAATCACATAAACTATTATAATACGTAGCTTTATATATTGGTCTAGTCTGCGGTACTAAAATAAATGGTTCAATAATGTTCTTAGAAACTCTGCGCAACACCACGGGGGCGCCAGTATTCTTAACAAAATAAACAAACGAGGATTTGTAGATTAAAGGTGTTCTATTGACCGGAAAAGTCGAGGACCCAGTTAGAAAAACGATAAATATATCTGAATTCAGAAAATGCAATGTCAGGCAATTGCAAAAATAATCAACGGGTAAAATTGTAGTTTATACATGAGAGAACATTAACATTTCTCAGATGCGAATTAATTTAGGTTAAAAAAATATAAATAATGAAGATATTCATAAATAAATAAAATAATAATGACACTATGACTTTATTATGACATTGACTTAGAGATTTACGATTTTGATTTTTTTTTATTGCTGAGGAACAGCAGGCAGGCTGATAGTCCACCTAATAGTAAGCAGTTCTCGTCACCTATGGATGTTTGCAACGCCATTGGCATCGCGAACACGCTGCTGTCCCATAAGGATGCCGGAACTTGGGTCACTAATGCCGAAACCCAACAAAGTTATTATGGCGGCATACTTAAGACCAAAGGTGGTCGCTATCCAGACGGGCTTGGGGCCCTACCACGTAGCTTGGGGTAGGTTGTTTTGTCACATTATACGACAGGTCGACCCCTGTGCCGTGTGGTCCCGGCCGAAGAAAGAATAGGGCCACCCCAAATCATCCCAAGGGAGTCGTAAAAGCCGACTGATGGGTCACTCCCTCTGCCAGCTTGCATGCGGCGAGGGAAGGACACCTCTAGGTTTCCCTTTAGAGGTTGGGAGGTCGGACGGCAGTCGCTCCCGTAAAAACCAAAACAAGCCAAACAAAAATGGTACGGACACGGAAAGGTATTGTCACGGATAGGGCGTCGCCGCAAAACGACGCGCAGGAACTTCGCCCGACTCCTGTGACAAGTGGACTAGGGCTGCCGTGCCGTGGGCGAGCACGGCTAAAGACACTAGCCCCATCCAAAAGGAAACTCCGCTTCGCAACGTGGAATATTGGCACGCTAACCGGACGCGCGAGAGAGTTGGCCGATGTGCTCTCCAGGCGGAGGGTGGCCGTGGCGTTCCTGCAGGAGACTCGGTGGAAGGCCAGCAGATCCCGGTTCATTGGGAATGGCTACAAGCTGATCTACACAGGTGCACCTGGTGGGGAGAATGGGGTTGCCATAGTGCTCTCGGAGGAGTTCCAGAACGACATTTTGGAAGTGAAACGTCATAGCGACCGGCTTATGGTCGTTAGGGTGCTTATCGATGGGGTAGTTACCCACTTGATAAGTGCCTATGCGCCACAGGCCGGTTGTGACGACGCCGATAAAATAGCGTTTTGGAATCAACTCGGAGAAGTGCTCCGTGGAATCCCATTATCACAGGGGATCGTTTTGGGGGGTGATCTGAACGGTCATGTGGGTGATGAATGTGGGGAATTTGAGCGTGTTCACGGTGGATTTGGGTACGGTAGCCGCAACGCGGAAGGGGAGGACATCCTCAATACGTGTGCGGCTGCCGACCTTGCCATCGTGAACACATATTTCAAAAAGAGACCCGAGCATCTCATCACCTACAAGAGCGGGAGGAATGCTACCCAAATCGACTTCCTACTCACTAGGAGACACCACATCAACAAAGTGGCCAACTGCAAGGTCATACCCGGTGAGAGTCTCACTGCACAACACCGTCTTCTTGTCATGGACCTCTGCGTAAAGCCCAAAGGCAAATGTGTCGACCGCCTTCAACGCCGAATCAGGTGGTGGCTGCTTGATGAAGTCAAGTCCCAGGAGTTTGCCTCTGCCATCGGCGACAAGTGCGCTGGTGGTGAGGGCGAACCGGTTCAAGCTTACTGGGACAGGATTCAGGCGGCTATCCTTGGGTCGGCGAGAGAGGTGCTTGGCGTGTCTAAGGGCGGACGCAAGTGTGACAAGGAGACTTGGTGGTGGAACGACTCAGTCCAGAGGGAGACCAGGGCGAAAAAAGCCCTCTTTAAGAAGTGGCAAGCGTCCAGATCTCCTGAAGATCGCGACGCATACAAAGATGCCAAACGCGCCACCAAGAAAGCTGTAGCCAGAGCCAGACGAGACCACTTACAACCACTTTACGATAAGTTGGACTCGTCTGAGGGGCAGAAGCTCATATATAAGTTGGCGCGCTCCAGGGTCAAAGCGGCACAGGATATCTCCAAGTGCCGCTGTGTAAAAGACCCCGGGGGCAACTTGTTATGCGAGGACCTCGCGGTGAAGGAGAGATGGCGCTCATATTTCCACGAGCTGCTGAACAAGCAGCATAAAGAGGTGCAGCCGCCAGATCTTCCTCCGAACCAAGGACTAGTGCCACTGATAACGCCTGCAGAGGTCCAGAATTGTCTTCGCCGCATGAAGAATCGGAAAGCTGTTGGATCCGATGGAGTCCCCATCGAAGCCTGGAAGGCGATGGGCTCTCGTGGTGTGGGCACTTTAACCGACCTTTTTAACCGGACACTCCTCACCGGTACGGTCCCGAACCAATGGAGGCTGAGTATCATTACTCCAGTCTTCAAAGGCAAGGGATCGGTGCAGGAGTGCGGTAGCTACCGCGGTATAAAGGTCATGTCCCACACCATGAAGCTCTTCGAGAGGGTTATCGACTCTCGGATTCGACAGGAGTGCACTGTCTCGGAATGTCAATATGGGTTTCGCCCTGGTCACGGGACAATGGACCCTATTTTCGCCCTAAGGACTGTCGCGGAGAAATACAGGGCGAAGAATACGCCTCTGCATTGTCTGTTTCTTGACTTGCAGAAGGCCTTCGACTGTGTTCCTCGCGCGATAATCTGGTGGGCATTGCGGTCCAAAGGGATTCCAGAGGCCTATATTGGGATCATCCGAGACATGTACCGTGATTCCGATTCCGTAGTTCGGACCGCTGTTGGCGACACAAAACCTTTCCCCATCACCGTCGGTGTGCACCAAGGATCCGTCCTAAGTCCGTTTCTGTTTAGCGTGGTATTAGACGTATTGTCAGACAGCATCAGAAACTCACATGAGCAGCCACCGTGGCTGCTCATGTATGCTGATGATATCGCGCTGGCAGATTCGGACAGGGGTAGGCTGGTGCGACGTGTGAAGGTGTGGAAGGAATCGCTTGAGAACAGTGGTCTGAAGCTCAATGTGGCGAAGACCGAGTACTTGGCCTGTAACTCCACAGATCTCACACCCGTACGCATAGACGGCAACACGGTCGAGCGCACGGACCATGTGAAATACCTGGGATCTGTGTTTCATGCGTCTGGTGACATCGATTGCGACGTCAAGGCACGCATTGCTGCCCCGTGGGCCAAATGGCGTGAGGTAACTGGTGTCATTTGTGACCCCAAGATGCCGGTAAAGTTGAAGGGACAGGTCTATAAGACCATCATTAGGCCTGTCCTTTTATACGGCTGTGAAGCGTGGCCGGTGTTAGAGCGACACAAGCAGGAACTGCGTGTCACGGAGATGAATATGCTGCGGTGGATGTGTGGAGTGACGCGGAAGGACCGCGTTAGGAACTCCCGCATTCGCGGTAGTCTTCGTGTCCGTGACATTGCAGATAAATTGCAGGAGTGTCGGCTCCGTTGGTATGGCCATGTTTTACGGCAACCGGATGCTTACGTGGGAAACAAATGTCTGGCCATGCCTCCTCCGCCGGGCCCCGGCAGGAGGGGTAGACCCAAAAAGTGCTGGCTTGACGTCATAAAGGGTGATATGCGTGCCAATGGGCTCACTACCAGGGATGCTGAAGATCGCGTGAAGTGGAGTAGAAAAAGTCGGAAAGCGGACCCCGGGCACCGAAACGAAAGTTTGGGTGGCAACCGGGACTAACGCTAGGATGATGATGATGATGATGACGACAGGTCGACCCCGGTCGCAGAGGTCAGTATTCTTTCTCCGCCCCTGCACGGACGAAATATAGATTTTATGTCATCATAATGCAAAGATACATAAAAAAACAGATGAAAAAATAACACTGATGTTTTTTATACGAGAGATTGTCGAACAATGAAAAATCTGGCTGGTAGTTGCTTTAATGTTTGAAGGATGGTAAAAGTAATAAGCCGTTTGTCACCTTTTATATTGCCAGTTATCAACAAGGTATTGATGTTGCTTTAGTAATATTAGCTAAAAGTTTTACAATCAATCTAATAAATATCAATGATGAAGTAATAGTCGTAGGTATTTCAGCTAATACGATTGGAGAGTGGTACTCAAAGTGCCTGAGATAACGGAATGCAGGGTAGCAATAAATACCAACATTCCTGAACGCTTCTAGTCTCACACGTGAAATTTACATATAACCAAGTATTTCCTATCGTATGACGTCACTGATGGATTAATCGCCGAATCATTCAGTTTACCTTGATCGTGGTTTGAAAACAGATCGACGGATCTGATTTAGAGTTCGCGGAAAGTGGAGGCCGATACAATACGTTGACCCGCATGTTTGTAAAATCAGCCGGAATCTAAAAAAGTAACCCTTACTTTAACTGAACTCATTTTCAAATTATGTCTTTTTTATTGCTGTATGACACCAGACAGGCTCACGGCCCGCTTAGAATTTATCAGTTACGGTCGCCTATGGGTGTTTGCAACACCAGTGGCATCGCGATCACGCTGTTGTCCCATAAGGGTACAGGAACTAGGGTCACTAATGCCAGAATACAACACAAAGTAATCATGAAATGATATTTAAGACCAAAGGTGGTCGCCATCCAGACGGGCTTGAGTCCATACCACATAGCTATGTCTAGACTGAACTGATCTAGTTCTGGTCATATGTTTTATCCGTGCAGGGGTGGAGAAAGAATACTAACCCCCGTGGCCGGGGTCGGCCTGTCGTAAAAGGCGACAAAACAACCCACCCTAGCTACGTGGTAGGGCCCCAAGCCCGTCTGGATGGCGACCACCTTTGGTCTTAAGTATGCCGCCATAATAACCTTGTGTTGTGTTCCGGCATTAGTGATCCAAGTTCCTGTACCCTTATGGGACAGCAGCGTGTTCGCGATGCCACTGGCGTTGCAAGCACATAGGCGACGGTAACTGCTAAATCCTAAGCAGGCCGTTAGCCTGTCTGCTGTCCTACAGCAATAAAAAAAATGCTGAAAAAGTTTCAGATGTAAACTTTTAGTTTTTGTGGCAGTACTTTTGTACCACATTTTGAGGATATAGTATTATTATTATTTTATATACAATATTATATTATTACATATTTATTTTTTATTATTTTGAGCATGTAATATTGGGCTAGGGAGTTATTCAATATTTGACACAATTATAATTGGTTATAAGAAATAATATTGCGAAATTTAATCAAATTAGATATACCTCGATTAGACGACCTTGGTGGCGTAACGGATAACGCACTTCGGTACGCTTGCGGAGGTCACGGGTTCGATTCCCGTTTCGCGTCTGGGTGTTTATGTATAATATGTATTTATATCAAAAAAAAAAGTATATAAGTAGTATATCAGTTGTCTAGTACCCATAACACAAGTGCTATGCTACTTAGTTTGGGACTAGATGGCGCTGTGTGAATTGTCACAAAATATTATTATATTATTATTATTATTTAAAATATATATGACATACATATTTTTAATGATTGGGAGTGAGAGATATAGTCAATCTTACTTGCCAACTTTTGCACCCTGCTCAGCAACTGATATTGTGAAATATTGCTTTACTTTCCTCGGCAAAAAAGAAAGTTACAAAGATGTTGGGATTGACGCAAAAGTTGGGAAAAAATTGCGCTCATGTGACAGTAAAAATAATGAATTCTGTAAATTCTGTCGGAATTAGACTCTTATATGAAGATGAGGTTAAAAAAAATATTTTTTCTGTTATGTTAAATGAAACAGCTGAGCGCGGGATAGTAAATATTTATTAATATTCTTGACTACCTACTTACAAGTATATAATATTTCCCCCTTAAAAAGATTACATACATTACATATAAAAATAGTTACTACCTGCCTAATAAGTTTTGTAGCAGCATAAAACCTTCATTGTACAGGAGATAGTAGTAGTTAGTAATAGATAAAGGTGTGAAAACAAAAATTGCGGAGGGTAGTTTAAAAGATCCCACATTTGCAACAGTACTAATATCCGATTAGAACGTCACCATCATTGAGCAAGAAAGTCGTTTAAGTTTTTAATGCATTTACAAAAGTCGGTAAATAGCAAAAAGCGCCCTTCAAAGAATTCTGAACATTTTCAGATGTAAACTGGGATTTAACGCTAAGACGCTAGACGTTTACATCTTGAACGAGTTTTCGATTCCTAAAATATATGAAGGTAATTTGTTTCTTTGCGGGTGTATGTTTCTGTTAATTTGTACATAAATCTGGAGATACCGCTTTGCAGAAAGTGCAGGAATTACAGAGTATAATCCATGGCAGCAAGCATTTTCTCCTATATCATTTGCTACAAAGTCGTAAGATCTGCATGATATTTCGTAATATGAAATCTGCGTCTCAACTGAAATTATCACTGTTAGTATGACGCATAGATGGCTTATGATATTCTACGTATTATAATTTCAGATCATATGGTAGGTTGGTATACTCGTATTTTATTTATGAATATCTATTTTATTACAGCTTGCTCTATTATTGATTTTTACCATATCTATAATATATGAATAAATTAAGTTCTTCTTTCAATGAGTTTGTATTATAATTTAACCTCTTCCGGGACATTAGCATATATGTGTACGTTTGGTTTTCTTTTTAATTATTTCAAGAGAAATTAGGTAAAATTTTATCGGAGAATATTTCACCACAGAATTTCTCAACAAAAAAAAAAACAAAAAAATTCATTAAATACTCGTACAACCGCACTGATAACGGAATATTCTATTTCATTGATGATGTTGTGAAAATATTAAAACGATAACTTTTGTGCGTAAACTGTTTGCCTTTATCTTAAAATCATCATTATTATTTGCCAAATAATATATCAAGTAATAATCCCTTTCAATGATTTAAAAATTTAAACAGATTTAAAAATATATGTACAGTTATCGTTTCAAATAGTATTTTAATGTTTCAGTTACTAATTTATGGATTATTTTCAACTATGGTAAAGAAAATAAGATGTCTCTTCTAGAATTCAAAGCTTCACTAACGAATAGCTGGACGAAACAAAAAACAAGGAAGACCCAGTTCAATTTCTGAACCATCTAAAAGTCTAAAAGCAGGATCAAAGTTATTCCTGAAATTAGATTAGACTCTAGGGGACACTTTACTTTAAAAATGGTGCATAAAAATCCCCCACGATGTCACGATAAAAATTGTACGAGAAAAACTAAAATGGACCAATCGCAATAAATAATAAATTAAATTCATGTTTTAGTACTTTAAAAAATTCGTCCCTGAAGAGGTTAATTTTCATTTTTATTGTATTTTATTTTTACTTTGTAATATTAAATATAATTTTGAATTATTAATTTCTTGTACCCTAGTATTTGTACCCCTACGAGACAGCAGCGTGTACGCGGTACCCCTAGGTGACGGCCCACTTAATAAATTGAGCCGTCAGTCTATCTGCTGTTCTTCAGCAATAAAAAAATAGAAGCCGTTATTTCAAGATTTTAAAATAAAACGATTTTTAATAAAACTATCCCTAAACCCAAGAACGATCATAAATATTACAGAGATTATTACCGCTTATCCTGAAAATTCAAGCGCATGCCAATTTTAGTATACGCATAATATTAATTGCAAAAGCATTTCTGCACAGGGCTTATTGTTTAGTCTGGAATTCTGTAAAGTCTGGATGTCAGAAAATACTAGGGATTTATGTCTAGGTGCTGAATGATGAATAGGCGGTGCAAGGAGCGTAGGATTGCCACAAAAATACGGAGTTCATCGACCTCGGGAGCTATTAAACTATTTTAGATTTTCATCTTGATTTAGCTTTGTTGTAATTTTATCATCACTTTGTTCCATGTTTCTTTTGACATTTACGTTTTAGGGAATTGAATTTTATAAAAATTATCGGATTTGGGTTCTCTAATTTGATAGTAGGTATATAATATATTTTTTACCAATAAGTAAGTAGTTTATTTTTATGTTAAAACTAATTTATGAAATTTAAATAAATAACATTTTTTTAAAAGTAATTATACTACAGTAATATTTGGTAGTAAGTGTAACATTTAAAAGAATTTAAATTTTGTTTTTAAATATTAACTTAAAGTAAATTTCAATTATGTAAAATCAGTTTAAACAAAGCGCCTTTTTCCTGCTCTTATTATACATTATGTGTGAGAAAAACATAATTAACATTATGCATCATGTAAAAAATTGTTCTCCTTCATCACTTAAGCAGGGTATAATATTTTTTATTGATTAACTTTTTCTTAGCTACTAAATAACAAAGGCAGCAGATTGTTTTATTTTCTTTTTAGAATTGGGCACAGTGAGGACAAAAGCCTGTATAAATACTCCGCCGCATGTTTTCCACTTGTCGGGGTGTAGGTAGAGTAAATACACTACGTTTTCCAACTATTTTCTAATTTGTTTAATAGCACCCCTAAAAATAAGTTTATGTAAAGATTTGAAACCATGTCTTTTTCATCTATTTTATTGTTTTTGCTACCACGGGTTTCAAATTATAAACATCAATTGCTATAGGGATTAAATGCTTAAGAAACTACTATTGTCTACTGACAATGTAAATATTACTCTTTTAATTATATAAACTAACTAGCTGACCCGGCAAACGTTGTTCTGCCATATAAATAATAAAATGTCAAAAAAAAATTAGGGGTGGACTACCCCTAACATTTAGGGGGATGAAAACTAGATGTTGGCCGATTCTCATAGATACCGGATAAGCACAAAAAATTTCATCAAAATCGGTCAAGCCGTTTCGGAGGAGTATGGCAACGAAAACTGTGACACGAGAATTTTATATATTAGATATTATAAATGCCAAAGTGAGTTTGTTTGTTTGTTACGTTTTCACACCTGAACCGCTGAATTTTGATGAATTTCGGTATATCCATAGATTGGAATTTCGAGAAGGACATAGACTACTTTTTTAAAATTCATATGGCAGAGCTACGTTTACTGGGTCAACTAGTTATTTATAAATAACACTCGTATTTTCTCTTCAAATTTACTTCTTTTCATTAAATTGCATTCTGTCATTAAACATGACGCTACGAAACATATGGAATGATCAACTCCATTCCTCACATTATTAATACAATATTAATGGGTATCATAACACGATAAAACAGAAATTCAGAGCTTCGAACTTGAATCACACCTAGTATGTGCCAAAATATTAAGGTACTTACAGAATGGATTAAGATATAGTATCTTAATTCTAGTAATATTATATTTTACTAGGATATTATTTCTATGGAAATTACTTTGGTTTAAAGAGAATTTAATGGAAGAGAAGTATTAAACAAATACAATTGGCCTGTAATGATACTCAGTAGATTTCCTTGCTACGTGGTAGGGCCCCGAGCCCGTTTGGATGGAAACCACCCCTAGTGTAAGTATGCCGCCATAATAAGCTTATGTTATGTTCCAGCTTTAGTGACTTAGGTTCCTATACCCTTATGAACAGTACAGAACTTGGGTTACTAATACCGGAACATAACACAAAGTTATTATGGCGGCATACTTAAGACCAAAGTGGTCGCCATCCAGACGGGTTCGAGGCCCTACCACGTAGGTAGGGTGTTTTGTCTTTGTCGCCTTTTGCGACAGGCTGACCCCGGCTGCAGAGGACAGTATTCCTTCTCTACCCCTGCACGGATACGATGATGATAAACAACCCTGCATATGTCAGGACAGGCGTGGCGGATGTACTATTTATTTTTCTAAGGCGTGGTCCGAGTCTAGCGGCGGGATGTCTTGGACAGCACATTATGTGACAAATATATAAAACTTTTCTTATGCATAGATTTATTAAAAGCGCTCGTTAATTAGCCATGAATAATTATAACCGGATCCTAGAAAGCTTCGGAAACAACAACGATCCCTAGCTTAATCTTTAATGCCGACTTAGGCCTTGTTTCGAGCTAGTGTGAGGTCTCCCTTAGCGCTGCTCATTCCACGCAATACTCAGAAGATCTGATAAGTTATTACTCATGGTATGGTTTATTTATGGAGCCCTTGGGATCGTTACCAACTTTCCTTGGACGATCATCTGTGACTATTCTTAATTTATGAGTATTTCATTGAATAAATGGATTCAGACATATTTTCTTCGTAAATATTTTGAATTATAGGTCGTAAATAATTAGTAATTGCAGATGAATAATATTTACTATATAGGATCAGTTAAACTAGTGTTTATTTATTTTTTTAAGAAAAAACTCATTTCTTAATTTCTAACGGCCAACGACTAATTACTCAGAATCTCCGCTATTCTTCTATCGTCTAGTGCCGATCCCCTACCCGGATCTGCGCTGAACCGCCCCTTTGTCAGGGTGAGCCTCTTTAATAGTATGCACCATAGTAAGGATTTCAACTCCCCACCACCCCTACGGAGTAGGTGTGGGCGGCGAGACCTCCCTGCCGTTGACGGATAATTTCTACGGCGACCAGAGGTTTTTGGACGCCCTCCGGCGCCGAGGTCTGGTCCTATACTGACAGGAGGAGAGACGGTGATAATGGAACTAGTGTACGATAATCGCCATGTTCCATTCCACGTATATTACAGTATGTAATTAAATTAATTATGTAAATATAAATTTGTTGTTCATTGACTCAAATTGTTAGTGTTTTTACTTATAACATTTATTTCACATTTTTTATGATATGATACTATCAATAGCATTTTATCTGAAATAAAATATATGAATTTTCTTTCTGGGTATGAGTATTAAACAGCAGTCGCCCTTGTGAAAACCAAAATTTACAAGTTTATTTTCTGATGCATTATTGTATAAGAATTCATGGAAAGCATTAATGTAAAAATACTCGTAGATGTTTAATACAACTAATAAACAGTAATCAGAAAATTTAAATCCTCAAATATGGTAATGTTCGCATGAATTAAGTAAAAAGTTCTCATAACATATCTTTCCATTTAATTTATTTATATAGACGTTTAGCACTATTTATGTTTTACAAGGAAATGTGACATTTAAGTACAAAAAAAAATAATTCATTCAAATTATAAAAAGGAAATCGTCGTAAAAGGTACATGAGAAAAATGTTTTGAATTCCATAAAGAAACTTTATACTAAACTATCAACATACATATATGACTACGACATCGGTTGTTTGTAGTTAAGACCTTGTTTGCGTATGTACAATTAATGAGTTGTGAGGATTTAGAATTGATTGGAACTCTGGTTTAAATTAAGGGCGACAGCGGCAAGAAATACCGATAAATATAACTAAAATAAACAAAAGCTTAGTGGCAGTAGTGACTATGTGCTATTTATTCTTTGAGAAATCTATGTAATTCTAAGCGAAATACCACTCTTCACGAGATCTCTAAAACATACATCCATTTTACTCTAAATTTAATGACAGAAGAATTTTGTCGTATCAGCTGGTACTTAATAAAGTAGACAATTGAAATGCATATTTTTTGGAAACTGTATTGAACGATGGAGTAACAATTCGCGAGAAGTTACCCGTTAGTTAGAGCGGTGAAAGTAAATGACTGTGATATTAGATCTAAACTTAGGCAGCCCTACATTCATCAAGTATTGTTAAAGGTTTCACCGTCTTTGTCATCAGCTAATCGTCATCCACTGCTACAAGTAGCTTTCCCAAGTTTGCGCCACACATCCCAGTCCCGTGATTTTCCCACCAAACCTCAACAGGCACTTGTTTGCGCGGATCGTCAGCAGATCGAGCTAGGAGTGTCTTGTATAATGTTTCCGAGACATTATCTCCCCATCAATATTTGTTTGCTCCATCGGCCATCGATCCCCCCAGTGCCAATTCAGTTTACTTCACCAACCCGTATGTCAATTTGGTGACAATGACATTAAACCCCCATAGCAGTGAACCACATTGCTAAAGATGATAAATATGAATGAAATCTTATCATCTGTAGAATCAAAATTTTTTAAGATATATTCCATCTATAATACATTTTTTATTTGTATAAATATTATGTTGTAATACTTTTGTGCAAAAAGACAGTGTCAAGAAGTGCAATGACGCATATATGCGCGTTGTATGCTTTTGCCCAGTGACAATGTTTACACGTATGGACTCCAAAAACTCGAAACAAGCAAAAGTAATCAATTAGTGAAATAAATATTGTTATTAAATATATAAGTAAGACATAATGTCTTATATATATAGCTTCTGTAACTTAGACCCGGGGACTTTACTAAGGTCGCTTACATATTAGGCTCAAAGCGGCTGTGACACCTCCATAATAAAATCTACCATAAAACCTATACGACCAAGAATGCATTTACTGCACAAAGTGAAACTGATGTCATTATATCACGAGAAAATCATGAACAAGCTGATTAGTAATTTTATTTATCTATTACTCGCATTTGTAACTATGCATGTAATACCTACACTCGACACAAATGGCATACTTATTTTCTTTATTCACAGACAGCAATCTCTCGATTTTATCATCCAGACTGGAGGAATAGAGCAGTCGTTCATGCAAATGTGTTCAAATCAAATCCATTTTTAGTGTTTATTCAATTGTTTGTTGAATTGTTCCTGATTAATAAAAAAGGAGTTCAAAAGTTTTGTTCTTTGGCAATACTATATTGAATACTACAAATGGAAAGGAAGAAAATATATTCTCTGTATTGAGTATTTTGTGGCGATGTCAGCTCGTTGGATGTGCACCGATAACTGCTCCCACATACACCTCACTACCAGGGATGCTGAAGACCGTGCGAAGTGGAGTAGAAAGAAAGAGTGGAGTAGTAGGGTTGCCTGGAAGAAATTGCTCTAAGCGATAAGGCCACCCATTGTTCAGTAGCTTGTAACTTTATTTCATTTTCTTGTATATATATTTAAGGTGAACAATAAAGAGTTTTCATTCATTCATTCATTCAAAGAGTCGGAAAGCGGACCCCGGGCACCGAAACGGAAGTTTAGGTTGCAACCGGGATACTGCGCTTAGATGATGATGATGACACACCTCAACGGCATCATCTTTCTGCACACCTGGCAATCATACCATGTTGCGATTGGCTACCGACCCACAAAAGCATAGAGTGCTCGTTAGATTTAGGAGATAAGCAACTGTAGTCACGAAGTCGCTAAGCTATAGCTGTTTATTGTTGGCCTAACGCTGTTAGCCAACGATAGCTAAGATTGACCCACCAGGTCAATATGCCCTAATGCAAAAGTACAGTGAAGCCATATAGAACATACGAGCGTATGTTGCTGCGG
Organism: Malacosoma neustria; assembly: GCA_963693495.1. Lineage (NCBI taxonomy): Eukaryota > Metazoa > Arthropoda > Insecta > Lepidoptera > Lasiocampidae > Malacosoma > Malacosoma neustria. Next base: position 20,900,844 of record OY856378.1, on the reverse strand, counting down.
CTTCAGCAACATCACCGGGGAGGTTTAAGGCTCAAAATCTTCCAATAATAATTAGAACCCACTTTACGATGAACACTCGGAGAGGAAGAAGACAGCGAAAACCAGAGACGGTGCAAATATTTAGCATACTGTGCATACATCAACAAATACCATACAATACCGTTAAAGTCTAAGCAGTTGGAGCTGCGGTAGGGCGTTCTCACACGGGGCGGCAATCACCGATCGGTACGACAGCGACCACCCACACGTTAATCGCATGCCCACCGCAATCAAATCGCAACGTCCCGCGTTTTGAATCGTAAACGACGGTGTGAGAATTTGCATAATTTCCGTAGTCATTATAAGTTAATTTTTAATTTTATTTAACGATCTCAAGTTGATGTTCGTATTATGTTGTTATGAAACACTTCACAGACCGAGAAATTAATTCTAATACGCATTTCGTGAGATGTTTTGGCGTTAGATTATATCTAACTGTCTGTACTAAAATTCAACATTAAATCAATATTAGCACGCTTTGGGATTGTATCGTATGGAAAATTTTTAAAATGATATTTATCACAAGAGGTTAAATCCGGTTATACCTATATTTAAAATTTGCACTTTCTATGACTGAAGTCTAAAATTCAGAACGATAACAGAGTGAGAATTCAGTGCGCTTCTTTACGCCGATGCGTATGTATTTAATAATTGCAATGGTATTAGTAAAAAAAAAACTAGCAGTATAAGTTCAATGTTAACTTCGGACCCCGAAGTACAAGTTTTAGAAGTAACTGGGATAGAATGCTTGTAAGAAAAGAATATTTTTGTATGTATATGACTTTACGTTACAATAATATCTAAAACCAAGGTTGCATTCATAAATTTATGTATCTATAATACATAAGAACTTATTATTAATTTTTATAATTCTCAGAAGTATCATAATATTTAATGTTATTATAATGTACAGCCTTCAAGGTTCCGTAGCAATTAACAATAATTTCACTCTATTTTTCTTGTCGTTAATTTAATGCAAATGATAACCTGTCGACGACATATTACGCAAGTGACCCACGACCGAGTTTCTGTAAAAATTACCACTGACAAATGTCGAGGGCATAATCAAGAGTACACAATGTATAAGCGGTAGCGGTATCGATTTATGCAACACTTGTAGACGTACAAAATAACCGTGTTTATATGTAAATAGACGAACGATATTTAATGTTAACGAGCTAGTAGTTTAATTGATATTATCAACACTTTCCAACGGTATTTGAAAGCTATAAAAATCTTGATTGATGGCTTGGAAATTATTTCCTTTATCTTTTTACTTTTGAAGAACTTTATATGACTGCTTTCAATAGGGTGACGGCAATTTCATTCCACTTAGTATTCACAAGGAAAATATGAGCACGGCGAGTAGAGACATAAAATTTTTACATACAGATGTATCTTATAAAAAACTTGTTTAAATTCATGATAATAAATAACCATCAAGTATGCATTTATTTTGTTATTTTCCTAAGCGATATCACATTCGACACCCGACACAGAGAAGGTTCGATTTCCACAATGGCATGAATATCTCAGGCAGATTATAATTCCAGATGTGCAAATTTATAGTATAGAATAATTGCCACGTACTGACGAAGGAAACATCATAGAGCAACCTAGAAATCAAGATCACCGGCCATCTATTTAAATTGAAATTGAAAAACAATTTATTTATTTCTCTTGATCGAAACATTTTATTTAATTAATAGAAAATCTTGTATTAACAGTTACCAAATTGTGTATCTCTAGCTAAGCAAATATTTATTTACTTATTTTAAAATAAACCTATTTTACTAACTAAACGCTAGCTGCTTATGCCTTACATACAATAAAAAACGGGAGATTCGTATGACATTTAGAATTAATTGTGGGGCGCGGTCGCGAGCGAAATGTCGAAGAAAGTGCCCTTGCTCGTAAATAGGCAGCTTCTGTAATTAATGCCATGTGAAACGCGATCGGATCAAATAAAGGACGAAAACGCCGCGGCGTGAACAGGTTAGGCCATATGAAGTATTTTTTAGTAAAAAAATTCAACATGTTTTAATTGTTATTGTATTTGTACAAGCCTCGTACAAAAAAGTAGTACAAATTATTTGTGTTAATTGTAAATAAATTGTTTTGGTCTTAGTAATTGTATTTATAGTAGAATGTTTGTAAAAATAAATAAATAAAAAATATGTACTACTGTGACAATTTGTACATCACCATCTATTCCCAAAGTAAAAATCAGAGCGCTTGTTTTATGGGTACTAGACAACGGATATATTTCTTATATAATTTTTATTTAAACAAAAACGTATCATAGCGATAGCTGTTGCGCCACGAAGATCATCCAAACACCTGCATAAAAATTTATTAGTGATTAGTATATAGTATCACATTAGTGATCCAAGTTCCTGTACTCTTATGGGACAGCAGCGTGTTCGCGATGCCACTGGCGTTGCAAACACCCATAGGCGAGGGTAACTGCTAAATTATAAGCGGGCCGTCAGCCTGTCTGCTGTCCTACAGCAATAAAAAAATGTAACTGATTCCAAGATTCGAGATATCACTATTAATTGGTGTTAACTAGAATAAACGTGCCTCCACGATGCAATACATTTAGACAAATACGTCTATTTAGGCTGGATATAAAACACCAACCATGTATGTAGTACTAGCGGCCGATGTAATGATGTTAATTTTCAAATAGACAGAAAAACTTAGCCGATTAAGGATCGACGCCACGATTCGATCGACTTGTACGTGAGTCGCTTATTTATTATAGATCACTTGTTGTAGGGAAAGATAAAGATACGATTGAAATGTGAACAAGAGATGTGATTGCATATAAATGTACTGAAATAATTTACAAATCGCCATTTACTTTCAATGTAAACAGCAGACTTCTACTGTTATTGGTACTAGACAATTGACGTTCTACTTATATATCTATAGCCTGTCTTTGCCTGAACTGAGAGAGAAAGTTTTTTACTTTCCTGCTTTCCAAAACTTATGATGAAACCGAGCAGTATATTGAATCATTAATATAACATCATAATAATATATAATTGTTTCCATACACAATCACACACACACACACACACACACTCACACACTCACACACTTAATCGAACATAGATGTGTAAAATGATGTGGAGCTTATTATTCATATTTGTATGTTTCGTTGCATTATTTGTAGGATTTAAATGGCCGTCGTTCCTTAACACAGGCTATAAGCTGGCCTATTTAGAGACGACGACCATTGCAGTTGAAGTGTATTGTAATTGTGAAATTGAATAAAGATTATTATCATTATTATTATATACTTTTATATCGTAAATAAATATTTACTTTAGGTATAAAGCCTGTGACCTTTGCAGGCATTCTGAAAGGAGAATCCATGAAAGTCATCATTATGAACTATCTTATTTTTTTTTATTGCTGTAGGACAGCAGACAGGTTGACGGCCCGCTTAGAATTTAGCAGTTACCGTCGCCTATGGGTGTTTGCAACGCCAGTGGCATCGCGAACACGCTACTGTCCCATAAGGGTACAGGAACTTGGGTCACTAATGCCGGAACACAACACAAGGTTATTATTGCGGTATACTTAAGACCGAAGGTGGTAATTACTTACAAGCGTGTCATTTTGAAGGTATCTGAAGTATACTTTAGGTTCTGGTGTTATAAGGTTATATTTTTATATAATATGCATGTCTTTTTATGATCTAAGTAAAGAAACAGAAAGAGAAGCAAGAGAGAGAGAAGAGAAGCAAGCAGTATTTCCCAAGACTGTCGTTAAACGTGATCCTTCAAATACTTTAAACTTCAAAAAATGATTTTATTCACATAATTAAGATATAAAAAGGTACATACAAATATAATCTATAGCATTTGATATAACTAAAATTACATTTGATTTTTATAAGCATTTAAAAAAGAAGAAATATTGATAAAATATCGATATATGTCCTAAAATTGACAACTGAATAGTGCTTGCTCAACCTATGAGCTAGCAGGAATTACATATTTGTCGATTTTAACCACTGCTTGCATCAAGGTGTGGTCCAACTCTCGTTGTTCAAAAATGAATGCCCAATTCATTCCGTTACCGATACATATAGTTGAGGCAACACTAACAATTAATGTCAGAGAAATTTATTACATCTGAAAATCAGTTCAATAGCTAAGTCTACTGTGCACATAAATTATTATTTAGTTGTTGATGCCAATATTTAAATATGACAGATATAATTTAAAAATACAAAAATAGGACAATATTTCGATGAGTATCCACGATTCGCGGCACCTTCCTAGCTTATAACGCTTACGTAACATCTCAAGTGTTTCGAACTAAAATATTATTTTAGGAGGCTCGAAACACGCGGTCAATTTCATTGCTAATTCGATTATTTATCCTACTGTTTATATTATAAGGTTGATAATTGTTTATCGTTTCATAGTAGAGGTGTGACGTTATAGATTTGAAGTACCGTCACGTGTCACATATCACTCAGCGAGGCGCTTCCTTTGGACAATATAAAAGAAAAAATATACAAGAACGCTTTGGGATGGTTTTGATGCTGAAATTGAGAGGTGATAGTGTGTTCTTTAATTAAATTCTAAATAGGAGAGTACGTTCAGGATGATCTGCATCTCGGTTTAATACAAATATCCAGATGACCGAGCTATGCTCGGTATTTTTTTTTATAAATTGTGTTTTTTTGGAAATTAACAATTGATTTTCTTAGTCTAATCTCAAAGCAAACACTCATTAACTTCGTGTTACTTAACAACGCCATCTGCTGGAATAGCTTTAGTGTTGTTGTGTCGTTAAAGCAATTTAAAAAAAATAGTATTATTATTCGCCGATAGATGTCAGGAAGAGTCATTTTTCAGTTTACCATAGAAGTTAATCATTGCTCGTAGTTTTTTTTTATATATTAAGAAAATCATAATATTACGGTTAATACATACTTATATATATATATATATATATATATATATATATATATATATATATATATATATATATATATATATATATATATATATATATATATATATATATATATATATATATATATATATATATATATATATATATATATATATATATATATATATATATACACACACACACAAGATTTGCTCGTTTAAATATATAGGATATTATAAAAATAAAAACGAAGAAAATAAAACAAAATAATGTAAAAGATAGAAAAAGCAGCAAGTAATATCTAATTGAGAGTAACCGTTTGAACGATGCGGTGTTACTCTTAGTCTATCAAATAAATTTCTAACCTTTTTGGCTCAGTACATAAAAAAAGATCTTCATATCTGTAATTTGCTCAAGCTCTGATTGGCCGGTTAATATATTACAACTCTTCTACGAAGTCAGTTTTGTTACTCAAGCTTAAACCTTTATTCAAAATAAATTCCTAAGAAGACCATTTTTTGAAAGGCAGATATTTAGGAATTATTTTTGATATCTGCTGAAATTACCGTCATCTTATCGCGTGCGGGTGTTACAAGGAGATCAAGCAAAATGAAACTCACGAGCATAGTACTAACGTCTAAAACTAAAACAAATATTAAGCAATTTGTGCATAATTGCAAAAAATAATATAATTTCACTGCTGGAAATTCGTTTGAGATTAGACTGAAGAACTATGCATTTGATGGAAAAGTCAATGATTCAGAGAAATAAAGCCGTTTATATAGTTTGTTTCAAGGTAAAAATATTAAAACTAAAAAGTACACTACGATCCTTTTTCATTATTTTATTTATTGCCTAAAAATTAATCTTGTAAAAGGAGTATTTAATTTAAAATTTCAGTTGTAATTTTTTTTCTTAGATCTACGAATTATATATTTTCACATTTCCTTCTTCATAGACAATCTGAAATCAGTCTCAGATTTTACGTTGTTTACTTTACAACACAAATATAGGTTTCCATAATTTGGGAATATTTGTGTGGGTATCTTCCAAACAACATGACTGGCACAGAGAAGTCGTGACTGCGTTCGGTGGTACGGTTCGAGGGTTCGGTGCTTATAGAGGACAAATTATTTAAATAATTCAAATAGTTTCTTCTGATTTGGGTGTAAGTATCAATTATTGTATGTTTGAAAAAACATTAAGTCTTAAAAAACCTTAACAACAATTGAATCCTGCAAATTAACGTTGATGATAAAATTGGTGAGTAAGCTCCCAGGACAATTATCCAGTTGACTAAATTATTAAGACACAGTTAATTTGCTACTGTTATTACTTACACATATATTTCGAATACTTGCAACCTTTGTTGACATGTATAATGTAAATTAGCTAGGAACAGTTTAACCTGCACATATTAAAACGAAGAAGTCTTTTCAAATATAAATACTTTTTTGCTGTATTTATTCGTGTTTAAGTACCTTTATTAATCATGAATCATGAAACCTCTAAAAAGTTTGTGATAATGAAATGATACTCAACGATCAATCTAGAAGTCATGGGTTCGAATTCCATAATACGCATAGTATAATGGCCAGGTAAAGACGGTGAAAATAAACATCGTGAGGATGCTTATTGTCCTTTCCTTCTAGAGGGAGGCTCCAGTCGTTATGGGACATTATTAAGAAAATTATACTTAATCTCTTAATATATAAAATTCTCGTGTCACAGTTTTCGTTGCCATACTCCTCCGAAACGGCTAGACCGATTTTGATGAAATTTTTTGTGCTTATCCGGTATCTATGAGAATCGGCCAACATCTATTTTTCATCCCCCTAAATGTTAGGGGTGACCCACCCCCAAAATTTTTTTTTAATTTTTTGACATTTTATTATTTATATGGCAGAACAACGTTTGCCGGGTCAGCTAGTTTTTTATAAAATTATTTTTTATACTAGTATTTTCATTCCAGTTACATTTGTAGGATTCGCTTTTTCAGCTTCAAAATTTCTAGTCGTCGCAAAGTTTTCTTCTATTACACTTTGTGCATAGAAACAGGAGGAAGTAAATGGAATAGATGTGAGCTATAGCTGATTTAGGCTTAAGACGCACGCCGTTTGATTCCACAACCCCAATACGAAAACAGATCATCAATGCAGCTTTATTTAAACAATTTAATGGGACTTGTTAATATTATGATAGCATACTTCTGCTTGAACTCACGCTTTAACTTGTGATAGTATGATATATTTATATAAAAAAAGCAACCAGCTCTCACAATATTATTTTACAAAATTTATGAAAACATTTTTAACATAATGCAGCAAAGTCTAAAGATAGTAAAAATATATGATTTATCAATTTATAAACCTTGGCAAATATTATAGATAAATGTGCGCGTAAAAGTAGCTGGTAGACACAACATTCTGTTTGTTTATAATTTTCGATATAATATGCCCGCAGTAGATTCTTGCGAGCTGTCGTCCCGCAGTCTAAATGTGTGAGACATACCTAGACGACGTTATGTGACAAATAAAAATTCCTGTAAATCGATTCAAATTATAGTATGTGTTGATAGCTTTAGATTGATATGGAAAACTGTATTATATGATTTAACCACAGGGTGCAAAATGGCTTGTAGTGCGAGAAGAATGCAGGTTTAGTCTTGAAAATTTGTATGGAGACAATATGTCTGGTCACCGAGTGCAGTGTACATATAGTTAAGATAACTATAAAGGTCATTTTAGGTAAAATGATTTGGATGATAAAATACCATTTTGTGTATTTTGTTAACTCCAATTGTTGTATTAATTTGTTCTTTACTATTGCAAAAGTCCGAAACAGACTCATAAAATCAATTCCTAAGATAAACTGTACAAATAATAGAAAAATATCTTGGGAGTATCTTAAAATAATTAGAAAATGGAAAGCAGTTTAAGCTAGTCAAGTGGTACACACTAGAAATCATATTATCCCTAATAAAACATTTAAATGAGATATAAAAATGTTCTGTGCTAAAACCGATGGCAGGTGCCAAAACGTCTTTTAGCAATCAGACATAAAGTCTAAACAGTTATAAATCTGAAAATTCCGAATTAATTGTATACAGTCGTGGTATTAGTTTTACACATAGCAAAAATATTTTAGACTACAATTCTGTTGTGCTCAAGAATAAAAATGTACGTCGTGTCTTTAAAAACGAAAATTGTAATTTAATCACGTTTTATTTATTAGATAATTTTTATTTTAATAATCTCTGATACTCTGGTGGAGCTATCAATAATAAACTGTAATTAATCAGCTTCGAAAAAAGAACCACCACAACCAAACCATAACATAAATTTATGTTTGACTGCTAACATGTAAACAAAATTGGTCAAAGCGAAAATCTTGGGTCTGTAGAAAAGAAATGCAGCTGGAGAAAATTCAATTATAACCTTCAATTGGAGAAATCTAAATTCATGCTAATTGGGTACTAAAACAGCGTGGGAAAGAAACAAAGAGGGGCGAAGGTGTATTTGAAACAACAAATTTCAAATTCCTTCAAAGCCAATTGGACTAGAAGTTGCCTTATGATAGACCAAGATTATTAACTAACAAAATATAGCTTATGAAATAGAGAGGTGATATTCTAATATCACCCCCTTTTGTCACTCTCCGTGCGGGGGCGAAGTAAGAAAACTAACCCCTGCAGCCTGTGTCGGCCTATCTTAAAAAGCGACTAAACAACACTAGCTATGTGTTCGGGCCCCAAGCCCGTCTGGATGACAACCACATTTGGTCTATAAGTATGCCGCAATAATAACCTTGTGTTGTGTTCCGGCAATAACGACCTAGCTACCTATATGAGACAGCAGCGTGCTCGCATAGGCGACAACATTCTAATGCTGTAGAACAGCAGACAGGCTGACGGCCCGCTTAGAATTTAGCAGTTAGCCTCGCCTATAAGTGTTTGCAACGCCAGTGGCATCACGAACACGCTGCTGTCCCATAAGGGTACAGGAACTTGGGTCACTAATGCCGGTACACAACAGAAGGTTATTATAGGCGGCATACTTAAGACCAAAGGCGGTCGCCATCTAGACGGGCTTGAGGCCCTACCACGTAGCTAGGGTGGGTTGTTTTGTCGCCTTTTACGACAGGCCGACACCGGCCACAGAGGTTAGTATTCTTTCTCCGCCCCTGCACGGATAAAAGCCTGTCTGCTGTACTTCAGCAATAAAAGAAAATTCAGCGAACGGAGTTGTTTAGATGGGTTTAATGATTAAGGTTAACAGATATATCCTTAATTAATTAGTCGAGAATAAACCCTTGATAACATAAACACGTCGTGATCGAAACACGTTAAATCAAGATCTGCAGCAATTACAAATGGTGACAAATTAAATTACAAAGTTAAATATACAGCAGCTTTCACTGCTAGTAACGTATTAATAAGGTGGGAAATAGCTTGATTCATTGAAAGTTTTTAAAATATATTACAAGTTCATTATATAATTTATATGCAACCTTATATTGATTGTATTAAGGTATAAAACGAACCTTAATAATATAGAATAAGTTTGCAGAAGTACTAACGGAGCCTCGACCGAACCAACTATGTGTGGCAGAAGACTGGGCTCCGTAAAAACTGACATATCCTTATTTGTTTATAACGATTATTGCTCGCAACAGTCTCACGGTGTTCTCGATTTGTATGCTCTACAAATCGAGATGGTAAAATTGCACGTATATGCTATTATATACGTATATGTATATATACGAATTGTTTCATGTCGTATATACGTAGCTATGAATAATATTAAATGAATACTCATTTTTCTCGTAAGACGTAGTATAAAATGGGTATCTGGTGTGAAGACTAAAATCTAATATGAAGACACATCTCGAGAAGGGTTTAGTATATATTGTAGATAAATCAATGTATAATGTGTGATGTAACCTCAAGATTCATAAATTAATAGATGAATTGTGCTAACATGCAGCAGAATTGAACAAATTGATATACTGTGCCGATCAAAAATGTATGCCTCACTTTAAACTAAAAAAATAGTAAGGATTCTTCTAATTTTGTTTATTGCTGTTGGACAGCAGACAGGCTGACCGTCCGCTTAGAGTTTAGCAGTTACCATCACCTATGGGTGTTTGCAATACCAGGGGCATCGCGAACACGTTGCTTTCCCATAAGGGTACAGGAACTTGGGTCACTAATGCCGGAACACAATACAACGTTATTATGACGGCATACTTATTTAAGACTAAAGGTGGTCGCCATCCAGGCGGCATTGAGGCCCTACCACGTAGATAGGGTGGGTTGTTTTGTAGCCTTTTACGAAATGCCAACCCCGGCCGCAGAGGTTAGTATTCTTTATCCTTTATCTCTTGTGTGATAAAATTTCTTTAGGTCTGTTTTGTTCATTATTCGACAGATTGTCATCAAAACATTTACCGATACTTTACATTTTAAATATTGAAGTGAAAGAAGAAAATTAAAAGAAGCCCTGAATAAATATTTGAGTACCCATTGAAAAAAATGTGATAAATTTAAAGTCTGAGCTAAATAATATAATTATTTGGTAACCGTTAGAACAAAAAATATCTCAAACTAAAAACAATTCCAGACTAGATTCTCATTACACGCCGTGTTAATATAACAATAATGGAATGGTACAATTAACGTGTCCGGACATGAATCGGTTGGGCGGATGCACGGTTCAACCACAAGGCCGTAGCGCCATCGCATTGTGTGCTGCGATCGGTCACAGTTCACACCCATCTGGAGTCGAGGGGGAATGGGCTTTGGGGTGTCCATTATCCGTGCTTTTTATAAGTGAGAAATTATTTTTAAATCCTGACTCTGTATCTACATAGCTTCTGAAAATATAGTATTCGGTGTCTGAAGTGCCTTTCTTCTCCTTTTCCAGTCTTTCCCGTTCCAGTTGTTGCTTTAAAAGTAGTTGTTTTAGTTCTACTTTCATGGTTGGGTTCTAAAAGAGCATGGCACTCTTATTTTGTTCAAAGCGGATGAACTATATTTAATTTAAGAAATATAATTTACTATGGATCCATTTGTTTACATTACATATGCTTTTTTGCTGCTTTTTTTCTTCTGTAGCGATAAAGTAACACCAGGGTGGTTAATTTGTCAACAAAAATGATTGAATTGATTTTTTAATTATTAGTTATTTTTCTTTTTAAAGTAATTTTATACAAAGCTTGATATCACTTTAAAGCTGTAATACTCAAATGAGTATTTGGATAGATTACAACTGCTGTGCGCCTTTTGCCTCGGTGCTTTTTTGTGACACTCCTTTCCGATGTGTCCCAAGGATACTTATCTTAAATTAGGAAATGATGTACATTGTAAGCCACACGCCTATTTATTTTTGGCTTGGAATACATAACTCTAAAAACAATATGAAAATACTAAATAAAAGCCTTTCCATAAAAAAATATACAGGCTAACAAACTCTATAAAATCACATAATCTCTATACAATCAGTATTTTTAACAATCAAATATTCATGTACTGCCCACCTAGATAAATTCATCAGAAGAAAAGCAGTAAAATTATAAATTAATCCGGAATACTGAGACGGTTTTAGACGAACATAAAAATCTAAACTGAGCTTCATGTAGTCATAATTGTGAAACATTTTGTTTTAATGAACAATTAAATGTTAATAGTCAAAATTATTATATTCTTTACTTCAAAGATGAAATTTTACTAATTGTTTTAGACGGTTTCCCGTTCGAAATTTGATTATAAAGAGAGATGTTGAAATAAATAATACTAAATATTTAGATACAAAAGAAATTAAAGCAGTAGATCTGTTTTTGGATTGCGTACATTAAAAAATAACATTAAGATTTAAAATAACGGTTTTTATCCAAAACGTTTTGTTAGAAGCAAAAAGTTTTTTATCAATTTGATGTTAGTGTTTTCCATCTGTGGCTTTTGGCAAAAAATTATTACAAGTATACCAAGTATGTCTTGCACGCGTTGATTATTTTTGGTAAAGAGGAGTTTTGTTAATTTCGGTAGAGCTATCACTGAATGACATCATTGAGTGGAAATCAAATTACGGTGTTCTTACTCCTGGCCTTATCCCACGTCATATGGGGTCGGCACAACATGTTACATGTTGTAATATTTGTGGCTTAGTTTTTACAACCGGCCGCCTGCCTGATCTTCTTGGGGAAAAATCTGTCATCCCTTTTATTTAAATTATTTTTCTCGTTCACGTTGAAAGTAGGACACGAAATTTCGTTGTCAATCATCTAATATATCCTCAAGCGACACTTTTTTTGGTTTTTTCTTGAGTAAACAACATCTGAGTGTTGGTTTGGGTGTACAGGGTGGTACTTTTGCCGGGTCGCCGACTTTTACGGGGTCCGTATACAATTCACATTCGACAATTACGTCACGAGGGCTTCTAAATAGGAAATTCACAGTGCCGAGCCTCTTTGAATGCTCTTGGTCCTGCATTCCGTTGCGCTTGAATGCAGACATAGGCAGCTTGTGCACAATATGTCCATCTTCATATATTTTGGTGGTGGCTCACAGCAATCTGAGAGGAAGACCTCTTGGCAAGTTTGAGGCCTTGATACTCGCGGCTTCTTTGTATAACAATACATAACCTTTGGCGAAGAACACAGTGGCAAGCAGGGATAGCACATAGGCAGATCTTCATAGCACGTTGTTGGACAAGGGGCCACTAACACCGGACATACTGCAAATTGCTTAAAGTCTTCAGGGTAAAAACACCTCATTTTTATTTAGATTTTACTTCTTTTTCTTTTTTAAATTTTATATCATAATTTTTTTTTATAATTTTGACGGATTTGACAGTTTTACATGGAAATCAAATTACGGTAATTTTGTATGTAGAGTGGATCAGTGTGACTGGTGGTCTCGACACGTGATTGAAATACTACCAATATCGTACTCTTCCGAAATTTATGTAAAAAACGATGATATGTACTTCTTTCCATTTGTAGGTGACCAAAGAGCTTTTGTTTTGGTATCACAGAAGAGTGTTAGTGGTAATTATTATACTCAACATCAGATCCTGAACTAAGGGGAAAGTTTTAGCGTAATTCAGATGAAATGCTCGGACGAAAAATAGCAGGTTAGTGGAAAGTCAAGCTGGTGATCAGCTACGACATTATAAGTTTGCACTGGTGGAATTACAAAGTACTGAAAATTCTAATGAATTCTGATTATGTAATTTCAACCTAAAATAAATTTATCCGTTCAGGGGTGGAGAAAGAATACTAACCTTTGCGACCAGGGTCGGCCTGTCGTTAAATGCCACCTAGCTACGTGGTAGGGCCTCAAGCCCGTCGGGATGGCGACCAACTTTGGTCTTAAGTATGCCGCCATAATAACCTTGTGTTGTGTTCCGGCATTAGTGACCCAAGTTCCTGTACCCTTATGGAACAGCAGCGTGTTCGCGATGCTACTAGCCTTGCAAACACCCATAGGCGACTTTAACTACTAAATTCTAAGCGGACCGTCAAACTGTCTGCTGTCCTACAGCAATAAAAAAAAATTAAAGGTGCTATAAGATAAGCTCAATGGCTCAATACAAACTTCATTTTGGCATTGTGTATGTAGTTAACAAGATATTATAGTATAAATTTAAGATACTATAGATTTGATATTTTTACTATAATATTGCGCCTTCGGGATTAATTAATATCACTTAATAATAAATCTACTTCACATATATCTCAGTGAAGAAATCCCAGAAAATGTTCAAACATCGTCATTGCACTCTCTAAGTTCATAGTACTGGCTAATTACTTTGAAGTAAGACTCATGTCTCCGTAATTAAAAATAACCATATAGAAATGGTAACAATCAGCTGCCAACTTGACCATAATAAAGATAGAAATGGCCTGGGATCGTAAAATATAATCATTGTGTGTATGTTAAATTCACAGTAGTGATGAGCGGTGACCGATTGAATGACAAATTATCGAGAATGATCTGTGTTATTTATATGCTTTCTCCGTTATACATATTTGGTAAACTGTATGCAAATTAATATTGTAAGTCAAAAACTTCAAATTATAACAGAGATTACAAACAGGTCCGGTCCATAAGGATAAAAGTGCATAGAAATAAAAATCGTTAAAAAAATGTATTAAAATTAAATTTAAAGTAGTTATTTTTATGAGTACTTAAAATTACAAATACATTCCAATAAAAACTCTTTGCCTAAATTGATTACTCTTAAAATAAATAATTATTTTTTTAACTGATTACGAGTACCTTTTTTGAATATCTAATTTCCTTGAAGCATTTTAGATTTTACTAAATTCGTCGGCTTGCAATGTGACCCATGAGTACAAAGTTTTTAAACCTTTCCTATCGTTTTAGGGCTAGTTAGAATTAATCTATAGTAATTACATACTTAAAAAGAAGTACCAATGTTTCGAAATTTCATTACTGTTGCCTATAATTAAATTTTATCCGTGCAGGGGCGGAGAAAGACTACTAACCTCTGTGGCCGGGGTCGGCCTGTCGTAAAAGGCGACTAAACAACCCACCCTAGCTACGTGGTAGGGCTTCAAGCCCGTCTGAATGGCGACCACCTTCGTGTTGTGTTCCGGCACTGGTGACCTAAGTTCCAGTACCTTTATGGGATAGCAGCGTGTTCGCGATGCCACTGGTGTTGCAAACATCCATAGGCGATGGTAACTGCTAAATTCTAAGCGGGCCATCAGCCTGTCTGCTGTCCTACAGCAATAAAAAAAAAAATTTGATAATGACAAAAATATTCAAGGTTTTCCCATAATCCACACTTTGGTCTCGTATAAAAAATATTATCTCGATTTTATGGGTAAAAAAGGAACCTGTATATAAAAAAGTCAGTTATTATTGTAAAATTCCTCTAATTTAGTACATTTAAGTTTAAGGACAAAAGATTTTTGGGTTTAGTAGCTATTACTGTCTGCGTAATATGTGCAAAGAAAACAATTATTTAATGATTTTGTGTATGTTTAGTACCAATTGTATAGTATCGATATTTCAAATACATTGAGTACTATCAGCACTCAATAGGACAGTAAAACCAGTAGAGCGGAGCTTGTATAATAGAGGACTGGCAGTCCGTAACGGCGGTCAGTGCGACGCTCAAAATTAAAAGATAAACTATGTACACGCAGTTGATTGCGATGGACGACTTCATTATGTTTTATTGTTATTGTACGAACTCAGGGATACCACACATATAATTCTACCAATATTTCGATGGAGGCCTTTTCATGTAGTAAAATCAGAGGTCCGTCTTTCTGTGTTTCTTTTTCAAGTTGAGGAGTAGTTCTTATTAAAATATTTTTCTCCAATTTTATTCAATATATTTTCTTTTTACCATTTTATTCAAAAAAAGGAAGTGTCAAGAAAGATCACCACAAACACGCACACAGAAGTTAAGCTACTTGATAATACCCTAATAGCTACTGATGAAACCTAATTAAGTTAAGGAAGTTTTAAAGTAAGGTTATATTGAAAACACATATACTGTCGAAATAATTATGTATTTTATATGTATATTTTTATGAATGTATGTAAGTATATGTATTTTTTAAGAATATATGAAGGAAATGTATTTGTTTGCAGAAAAATGAAAATTTATTGTCATTGAAGAATACAACTTCACTACACCTATAGTATAATTTAAATAAAGCTCTATTTCTTACAATATTAATAATATGTAATTGTAATAAAGTGAGTTGTTTGTTTGTTACGCCTTCACACCTAAACCGCTGGACCAATTATGATGAATTTTGGTATAGCCATAGACTCAACCTTGGAAAAGGAGATAGGCTACTTTTTTAAATTAATATGGCAACAAAACGTTTGCCGGCTAAACTATTATTTTATAAATGTAAAATAAATATTATTTAAGATTTTTTCAGGCAAAAATAAACATTAAATTCTCTTTTTTTGAAATAAATAATCTCTTAGTTCATTAAAAAACTTCATCTTTTCTATCTTTTTTGACAATATTCCTTGTAGGCTATTGGAATTATTTTTTTTATAAATAATACTTTCAGAGTTCAATAGGTTTTTAACATATTACAATTTAAGATGAAAGTTACTGGTGTAAATAGGTATATCTGAGTCACGCATATTTCTAATTTAACATGGGAATATGTATATACATCGTAAACTCATTCGTTGATATGAGTCTAATACGCATTGTTTAATTTAATTTAAAAATAAAATTGTTGTGATTCATCGCCGAATTCTCTGATCTCCGAGTTACGGAGTTATCAACATTTCACCACTTCAAGAAGAGATAGTCGAAAATTGTATTAATACGTGAAGCGAAAACTTTGTACCTCTTTTGCGAAAATTATTCATCTTAAATTGTTACTTTGACTACCTAGTACCTAGCACCTGCTCTACATAAATAGTTTTCTGTAAATACTTGTTACAAATAGACATATTCGAGGCAGGAATCGAACCCGTCACCACGTCGACATTGCGCCACGGAGGTCGATACCATTAAATATTTGATACTTGATAACTAAGGAGTAACAGAGAGGTTGAAGATCATATGAGATGAAGAACAAAAAGTCGTAAAGTGATATTATGCACCGGAAGCTAAAGTTTGTGTTGCTAGAGAAAAAACTACGAAAATATTTAAATGAAACCTAAATTATGGTACCTTATCAGTTAGAGGTCACCATTTCGATTCCCACCACTTATAATTTCGCCAATTGTACATATAACAATGATTATTTTTATTATTGCTGAAGAACAGCACATAGGCTGATGGCTCACCGTGAATACGCTGCTATCCAATAGGGGTACAGGAAACACGTTCACTAATGCCGGAATACAACACAAGGTTATTATGGCGGCATACTTAAAACCAAGAGTGGTTGCAATCCAGACGAGCTTGGGGCCCTACCACGTAGCTAGGGCAGGCTTGGGGCGGGCGGGAACACGGCTGCAGGGGTTAGTATTCTTACTCCCTGCATGGAGAAAAGTATCTACCGACGATGAAGGAAAACCTCGTACACGTGTGACGGGTATACCATCCGTTCCCATTAGGTGGAGGGGGGAGAGCTGCAATTAGAAGTGAGACGTTATAGGCTTTGCATTTAAATACATTTAGAACTTCTCTGGGATATCTCCCTTCTCTCTCTATAGTTTCTCTTTGTATAGTTCAGTGGACTTGGAATTAATTCTTGAAAGCAACTGTTATCATTGAGCGTTCGAAAGTCGTCTAACTATATTAAAACAATTTTTTATAAACTATTGCTTACTAATTGACCCGGCAAATGTTGTTCTGATATATGAAATTTAAAAAAGTAGCCTATGTTCAGCTGAGATGGTTTGGCTATGTCGAGAGAATGAATGAAGAACGATTGACGAAAAAAGTGTATAAGGCGAGTGTGAATGGAAGTGTTGGAAGGGGTAGACCTAGGCGGACGTTTCGAGACCAGATCAGGGACGTCTTGAAAAAAGGCCAGGTCAAGAGTACCTTAAACCGAAGGGCATGTATGAAGGGAATAATGAAAGTGGACGAAGCGAAACAAGTATGTAAGGATCGTAGCAAGTGGAAAGAAGTGGTCTCTGCCTACACCTACGGAAAAGAGGCGTGATTATATGTATGTATGTTTATCTCCAAGCTCCAATCTTCGACATTCATCAAAATTGTGAAAGCTTAACAAACAAAGTCACTCTTGCATTTATAATATTAGTCAGGATGCTATTTAATTAGTATTAGTGTAACAATAAAGCAAAAAGCTGTACAAAACTATACATACATATGTTAAATACTAATTTGAAAGACTCTGCCCACCCTTAGCAATAAGTAGTATAATGTTTACAATGAAATAATGAAAACGAGGCATTAACTATGTAAAAACGACAGATCATAACCAGATAGGTAAACATTCGACTCACAGCCGTAGGAAGCGAACGTAAATAGTTGAAGCGCCACACTACAAAAGGCTCCGACCTCTCTTGTTAGAAATTAATTATAGATTTAAACAATTTCTGAACTGAATGCTGTAAACTAATCTAATAAATACAAATATAACGATACAGCGTAAGAGGATGTCCTACTCTAGTATATTTGCAATCATTAGTATATTAGAGGACGTGTGGAAGTAGCGCCAGTTATTAACAAACTTAAAAGTAATCTAGTGTGGTTTGGCCATGTGATGCGAAGGAAATTATTCCATTCAACAAGGAAATGATAGAAATGAAAGTGCATGGATACAAGAGTAGAGATAGACGAAAAATGATGGTAGGATCGTGTAAAATAAATAAAATATATTATGGCGAAAATAGTGTGAATATTGAGATGACGGCTAACAGAGGAGAGTGGAAAGAGAGAACATGTTCTGCCTATTCTATATAAAGTGGAATAAGGACAGGAACTAGTTAATACTATGTAAATGTCATATTATTTAGCGTCATGTAAATGACGCTCTTTTGACTCTTCATTAAATTTAAATGTCCCGCGCAATTTGAATTTATACGTCAAAGAATTATCTATGGTGGCAGCTCTTTGCACTATGTTCATTCTATAATGAGAATAATTAACACTTATGGTTTAAGAGAAATATTCCGAATGAAAAATATTATTTCAAGAGAAATGTACAATAACACTAAGGCTTAAGAGAAATATTTGGAATAGAAAATATTATTTGAAGCAATAGCTTTTAATGTTGTTTCTCTTTACAGTTTAGTAAATAATAATTGTAGAAGTAAGTTGTGTTTTTTATTATGATTTTGAACTGTGCCATTACAATTGTTTATAAGTACTTTTTAAGCTATACATTTGACGATTTTGCAATTCAGGATGGCCCCCAACGCGGACGCCGTTACCAATATAGTCGATTTTTTGAAGATAGCGCGAAGAGATAGCACATGCATCTTAACAAAATCCATTAGCTCGGTAAGTTTAAATCCTGCTTAAGGATATCTTCTTATTGTTGCTGAAGAAAAGCAGGCAGGCTGACGCCCCACTTAATAGTCAGTTACTGTTGCCTATGGATGTATGCGAAGCTAGGGGCACTGCGAACACGCTGCTGTCCCATATGGGTACAGGTACCTAGTCATTAATGCTGAAACACCGCAAAAGGTTGGTATACTTATAAACCAAGGATTGTTGTCATTCAGACGGGCCTGGGGCCCGACTACGTAGCTAGGGTTGTTTTCTCGCCTTTTACGACAGGCCAACTCGTCCACTCAGGCACTCGTCAATGTACTTATTCTGCCTCTGCACGGAGAGTATTTTTCAACTTAAAAGATACCCCTAATATTCAGAGCAAGAGCTCTGAATATTAATTTTCTTACAGCTATTGACGTTGGTTCCTTGAATATGACAATGATAATCATAAAACGGATAAATGTTACGTCAAAAATACATAATATATGTTTACGGCTAGTTGATTTCCGTACTTAATGTATATATGACTGATATTTTTTTGGAAAAAAAAATCGAATAATCGGAAATGTTTCACGGTAAAATAAATCATAATGTGACACTTAAACTCAAAACATATTTTTTAAAGTTTTACTAATTAAATTCAATCAATTAGTGAGATAGTTTATTATCACTCCTACATTGGCTTAAGGAGTACAATCGGTAAAGAACTACCCGGTAACTACTCAATACCTACGTGTGTATTTAACACTTTTCATCAAAAAAATCGAAACACCCCTGAAGTTTGGGTTTGAATGATTTAAATTTTTATTTACATTGAACCAAAAATATAAATAAAACCAGTAAATTGTGGATATTTTAAGGCATCATTTAACGAATATTAATGTTTCAAATTAAAATTAAATTTCTTTAGCTATTGTGTTTTGTTCAACAAGTATGTTTTTATCCTTTATGAAGAAATTGTTAAATGCTAGAAACAAAGATTTCAAAATGTTCAAAAAAGTTTATTCAGTATCTCGTATTTCCTCCCCGGACTCCTATCACTTCTTCCATGCGGTTTCTCATGGCACGGATAAGCGTCACAATCTTCAATCTTGTGTTGTGGGATGTTATCCCAATCTTCTTGTATAGTTGTTTTAAGCTGGCCAAGCGTCTCTGGAGCAGTATCTCTCACTCTGCCTCATCTCTTCAACTCATCCCATAGGAGTTCTGTGGGATTCATATCTGGGCTTCTTGCTGGCCAACCGCAATACCGACTTCGCTCAGGTATTCATTTACTATGTCTGCGGTATGAGCCCTGGCATTGTCCTGCATAAAAATGAAGTCTTCGCCAGTAAAATGTGCGTAGGGTACCACATGAAGCTCCAGACAGTCTTCAATGTAACGTGACCCATTTAATGACGGTAACCAAGGTCCAGATACACACGCAAGTTAGGTTTTTCTATCCACCGTAACGGACTTTTCTTCAATTCAGAACTGTGCTAAACGCTCTCCCTCTCTTCGATACACCTTGTATCTCCCGCCACTACCATACAGCATGATCTTACTCTCGTCAGAAAAGAGAACTTTGTTCCATTGAAGGTATGACCAATTTAAGTGCTTAAGTGCAAAGTTGAGGCGCGCTGTTCGGTAGTTTACCGTCAATTTTGGACCATTAACTTTATGAGGTTTCATGCCACCTTCCGTCAATCTTCTTCTTATGGTAAAATCGCTTAATATTAATGCTCAAACCTCACGGAGTCGCTGCTGCAGTTGAATAGAGTTAAAGTGGCGATTTCTTACAGAAACTGACACAATATATCGATCATCTTGCTCAGACGTGACTTGATGTCTACCAGATCTTGGACGGCATGTAAATATACCAGTCTTCCGATAACACTGATACACTCTATTGACAGCAGAGAGGCTTAGATGCAATCGTGCAGTTATAACACGCTGAATATGCCCCGCATCCAGCAACGCCACGACTTAGGCGGCTTCTGTGGGCGAGGTATCCATATTTTTAGGAAATTATCTATTTGGTAGGATATCACAGAGCTTAGTTGACAATCACGTTCAGCTCAGCTCAAAGTGCAGTTAAAAAAAATGATAATTTATGCAAAAAAATGTGATTAAATGCAGAAATTGCGACGGAATACACATTGAAAACTACATTATATAAAATATGTTCCTCAATTTGGATGGAATGGAAATTGAATATGCCCCTGCTGTAGTAATTCCGCAGTCAAAGTGACTTATTAATCAAAAATTAATTTAATCTTTTCATTATCAGTCCTCTAAAATATAAACAATGATAAATATAAAATATTTCAGTAATAAGTATCGCATTGTAATCACCAGAAATGTTCACATTAACTATTTTCATAAAAATGTAAATTTTGATTGCATAATTAATAGCATACCTTAATAATTTTCGTGTTGAGATATTTTAAAATATGATAACTATTTTAATATTTATTTTTATATTATTTTTTTATATTATATTTATATTATTTATTATAATTTTAATACATTAACAAATTTAGTCCTAGGTTTTGAATGCATTTTGAAACAGTTAATTTTAATTGATGTATTTTGAAGATATTTTTTACATTATTTTAGATTTTACAACTGAACTGTACTGTAGGACTGTATTTATATTAAATCCTAAAAGATTTTTGAAATTTTTTTTTAAGTGTTTGAATCTCAGAAAATGCAAACCGTTGTCAATGGATCATGATGTGTGGAAGAAAGGATTACGTGAAAGTTACTTACTCCTACCACTTCATGTTTTCATTCTTTTTATTGCCGAAAAACAACAGACAGGCTGACGGCACACTTAATAAGCAGTTACCGCCGCCTATGAATGTTTGCGACGTAAAGGACACGGCGAACATGCTGCAGTCCTACTGTACAGGAACTTGGGTCAGTAATGCCGGAACACAAATTATGATTGCGACGTACTTATGATCAAGGAAGATTGCCATCCAGATTGGCTTGAGGCTCTACCCTTTTACAACATACTGACTCCAGCCCCAGGGATTAAGATTCTTACTCCAACTAGATAACACATTTCTGTTCGTTTCATTACTTGATTTCCCAAAATTTAAGCTTTTTGTAGAAATTTATATTATTATGCTTCCTATTAATAAAATAAGTTTAAAAAAGTAATATGTTTTTTAAGTGAAAACTTATTTAGCGGAGTTGTGCACTTTATTAGTGATAGAAAATTCGTAAGACGTAATTTTGCTCCAATAATACCAATCTTATTAATAATGACTTAAGGTTTATTTTATAATGTACTTTTCAAATGATTGCATTGTATTACTTACACATATGTATTCGAATTGCGACTTTATTACAATGAAATACAGTTGAGTTTTCTTTTTGAGCTGGGTAAAAAATGTAAAATCGCGTTAGGACACGTGACCTGATCGAAAATTCGTAAGACGTGCATTACTTAAACCCTTAAACATATCTATTCAAATTGCGACTTTATTACAATGAAATACAGTTGAGTTTTTTTTTTAAATGAAAACTTCTTTAGGCACGTTGAGCACTTTTTGGGAGAACAATTTTTGTTTTGTAAAAAAGTGTTAATGACCAATTTAAATTTTAATCCTTGATATAAACGCTTCTTTATAAACCAATATATAATCTAATAAGTCGACGATACAATTTAAGTTACTTAGTTTTCACTTCTATCGGCAGTCCCCAAAGACTGCCCCGCCTATTTTTATTGCTGTGGGACAGCAGACAGGCTGACGGCCCGCTTAGAATTTAGCAGTTACCGTCGCCTATGGGTGTTTGCAACGCCAGTGGTATCGCGAATACGCTGCTGTCCCATAAAGGTACAGGAACTTGGGTTTCCATCCAGACGGGCTTAGGGCCCTACCACGTAGAAAAGTTGTATGTACAATGCTAATATAAGTAATCATTTATTTATTAGTATTCATTTGTCCACTTAACCGAATGAAACAAATTAAAACGATCGAATTAAAATGCAATGATTTCGTCATCAGCAGCCGATAAATCTTGATCAAGCGAATTGCTGTATTAAGGACAATTATCCACCGCCAACTGAGCTTTACAATATAATATTGCTATGAACTGTCGAAGATAAGAATATTTTCTAAGCTGATTGTACAATAGTGGAGATGAGAAATTATAGCAATAGAAGTTCGAAGAATTATTTAAGTTATTATTTAATAAATAATTTTTAGAGTAAGTTTAAAAACTACAAAAGATTTTTATTTCTTACTACGATGCAGACACTGTGCAAATTTAAAATAAAAATTCTTTCTACAAACGCAATTATATTTTTTCGTTTATTTTTATTTGTTCAAATGTATATATATTTTTGTATTTAGCATTTATTGTTAGTTTTCAGTAATTTTGCTCTATATGTGTTGCATATCGCAAGTTAAACAATTGGGAAATTAAAACAAAATAAATATTTCAGAATAAATAATAAAAATTAAGGCAAAGTAAATAATTAATCTTGTGCAAATATTATTGTCGTGACTGCTATGTTTCTCTTATTTGGTTTGTGTAAAAGTATAGCGAAAATGAGAACGCTCATTGTATAGATGCGCAAGGCTTAAGCGAGGTTTTAGTGGATTTTGAGCTTAAGCGATGTCTCCGAATGCATGACGTCACTTTACGCTCTAGTTCGAACTTGTCGGCGCATGTCAGATGTACATTACTGTCTTCAACAGCTGACATCTTACGATGCCTATTGATACTTCCTATTGATTAAATATTTCGACATGTTTTAATTCAATTAAACGCGAGGGAGGTTTTTTATCGCTGTGAGACAGCAGACAGGCTAGCGGCCAACTTAATAGTAAACAGTTATGTACCTTAACCCTTAGATTGAATTTTAAAAAGCAGATATATTTTAAAGTATACAATATACAAGTAAGTAATATGAGATAGATAATTGCCACGTCTGACGGTGATTGAAACACCATGAGGAAACCTGCATACTGAGGTCACCGGTATGTTTTGCCTTGGACAATATGATGGGTATACTGTCCGTTTTACCCCGTATTCCCTCTAGGGGAGACCCAAGCAGTGGGATGTTGTGGCCTGGAACTTTTTTACTGCTGAGGAACTGCAGACAGGCTGACAGGCCACTTAATAGTAAGCAGTTACGATCACCTATAGATGTTGGCGACGCTAGGGGCATCGCAAACACGCTGTTGTATAGAGGTACAAGAACGTGGGTCACTAATGCCGGAATACAATACAAGGTTATAGCGGCATACTTATAGGCCAAGGGTGATTGCCATCCAGATGGGCTTGGGGCTCTACCATGTATTTAAGTTATTTTGTCGCCCTTTACGACAGACCGACCTTGGTTGCAGGGTTTGGTATTCTTAGTCTGTCCCTGTAAGGAGAAATTAACTTTAAATGTTAACTTCTAGATTTCTCTAAAGCAAGAATGCAGCAAGAAAAAAAGTTTTTTTATGAATATCGTGTAGTGCAATAGTTTTGAAGAATTCTTGAAGATTCCTGAGAGGTATTATGAAAATTCATCGACATTAATCTTAATTATTTAAATGACTTAATTTATTCAATAATAACGTGATCTAGTAGCTGTGAGAAATATTTTACTTTAAACAATAGGTATAACATATCTTGATTAATTTAAAACTTGTTCAGATTTGTTGAACTCTTAGTATTAATGTTATGAATATACGGTATATAGATTTAAATTAGTATAATTATGATTAATACAACGTACGTAATTTTAGTGACGGAAATGAAAATAAAATAGCATACGCAAGTGGAAAAATAGCGCCGGCTGTGGGCAAGCAATAACGTATAGTTATAGCGTCATGTTTCAGATAATTCATGGTGTGATAGTCAAATTTCATGATAGTTTCCTTTATAAAGAAATACTATCTTAGTTTTTAATGTATATAAATAAATATAAATAAACAAAAAAATATTTATTATTATTTATTTATATAATGATAATATAAATAAATATATATAAACAAAAAATTGTACTTGTATCACACGTTTGTCATGTTGCGTCAGTTTTAACGAGCGGTTCAATGTAATAGATAAAGATCGCACTAAGTGCAGTTTTAAGTTAAAAAAAAACTTTCGTACGTAAAGCCACTGACCGTACACATAGGGTGCATATCTTAATTAGCCGGTCAACGGTTAAGAGGTGTACATATTGAACTAAAAAAAGTAAAACCTAATTGTTTCAACTGACAGTTATATTACATGATACATTCTGTTAAGTGAAAGGTAAATAAAACAATCACTTGGGCAGAATAAAATGTAGAATATTATAATGGTATTCAAAGTATAGTTCAATCAAACAAAATAAATCATCCAATTGTAAAGCAACATAAGCATAGTTTAAAAAGAACTAAACTAAATATATATTTCAGATTGATATATATATATATATATATATATATATATATATATATATCAATCTGAATAAAGCTTATAAAGTTTTATTGTACAAAATATACACATTTTCTTGTAGTATTTGTTTTAATAAAATTGCATATATCAATGACTTTTAAGTTTAACGTTCGTGTTCCGATGTAAATTCATCTTTAAAGCAGTACGATCCTACATCTACGTCTTATAACAGCAACTTATTAAACTATTATGCATCTGGAATTCTGGATTGATGAACCCAAATGATTCAAGTTTTTTTAAGGTATCCACTTACTTTTACTGAGAGACAGTCATGAATGTGGTCAACTTAAGAACTAAGTTTAGTTATTCATGGTTATTGGTACACTATGACCATTTCGAAATTATGTGTGTTCACGTGATAAAATTCGCTAGTGCACGGCCTGAAAGCTCGAACGTGTATCTGGAACAATATGCGTCTCGCGTGAACTATACCTTACGGATCGGCCGCTCTACTTTTAACTCCTTGAATCATTTGGGCCCACCACACGCGCCCCACAATAATCATGCAGTTTCCCCGTGCACGAGTAATTACGAGTGAACACTAAACACTCACTGTAACCAGGCTTGTAGACGGCACGTATTCTCTTAATTAATTTGGGCGTCCTCTTAAGCGGCGGCCCCAGGGCGACGGCCGAGTGGCCGCGTCTCTCCGCGAACACGATATAGTTCCTCCTGTTTTTTAAAGGCACTTCGAATCGTCCCGAACACTCAAGATCGTCGACCGGCAGCCGGAGGCGCAGCACTGCCTCCTCGCGGGGCCAGTTGCCCTCGCGGCGTAGCACCCGCTTCACCTGCACGGTGGCGGCGTCTTTGGCGAGGGACTGCACGCGCGCTTCGAAGGCTACCGGGGCGCGGTAAGCGCGCCACGCGACGTCTGCTCGCTCGCAGAAGAGTCGCCGTGAAGCAGAAGCAGTGAGCCGCGCACACATTAGCCAAAGAACGGTGACGTATAAAGCCGCGCGCGCCCGTGGCCTCATCGCGCCATCGCAGCAGCGCACAGCGCCGAGAACCGTCACGCTGCGCGAGTCTCCGTGCCTGCGGTCGGAGCGCGACTGCTCGCCTGTGGGCTGCCTTGATCGGGTGCCACCACGCCACACGCCACGCAGCCGGCAGCACGCACCACGCAACGCACCACCGCACCGCGCCGCTCACTGAATCACGACACCCACACAGAAATAGGCGCACCGCTGAGCACGCGTCGCCGATTTATCTCGCGCGCCCATCATTAATTTGCGCTTGTTATTTTAATTAGTGCACGGGGATGAGGGTGGGACGGCCTCGCCAGACACGCGGCAACTCTCGTGTACACAAATACACGCGGTTGCCATCCGAGTTTATCCACCTTAGCTGGCAGATGAGTGATAAGTTTCGAATATTTCAAACATTTAGAATAAATGCAAGGCCACCTTATATTGGAAGTTTATTTTAAAAACTTAGTATACAGTTTATCTTGTTCTGTATTAACATAATTATTTTATAGTTTTTAAATAATAGCATAGAATAATTTCTAATGATATTGAATACCATAATTTAAAAAAACATAGAAGAACATTTATGTAAGTAAAATTAGATCCAATTATGCTAGTAAACTTATACTCATAGAAAATCTTTCATAGATCTTTATCTAGTAAAATTTCGTAGCAGAGGTAAAAAGTTTTCAATTCGTAGCGCGCCTACGTTTCCGTAGCGACGTAGCGCGCGTCGCTTTGACCTCCTCTGTCGTTACAATAATTTCGAATTCGAGCCGTACTAATACTCATATAATATACACATTTAATATTATTTTACAAATTACAGCTAACAACCTCGACTACATAATAATTTTTTTATTGCTGTAGGACAGCAGACAGGCTGACGGCCCGCTTAGAATTTAGCAGTTACCCTCGCCTATAGGTGTTTGCAACACCAGTGGCATCGCGAACACGCTGCTGTCCCATAAGGGTACAGGAACTTGGGTCACTAATGCCGGAACACAACACAAGGTTATTATGGCGGCATACTTAAGACCAAAGGTGGTTGCCATCCAGACGAGCTTGGGACCCTACCACGTAGCTAGGGTGGGTTGTTTTGTCGCCTTTTACGACAGGCCGACCCCGGCCGCAGAGGTTAGTATTCTTTCTCCGCCCCTGCACAGATAGAAACTATAATAGAAATAATACGTTGTTTCAACTACAAAGATGGTTTTAACATATTTTTTTATTAAATATTATAGTAACAACCCATTATGTTACACTGCTTAGCTCCGGCCTTTAGCGGGAACGCACTGCTTCTTGCCATACCTGTCCAAGGCGTATTGACGTGTAGGCGTAACAACGCAATTGGGTGATACCGCTATGCAGGTTTCCTCTGAATGTTTTCGTTTCTTCTCTAAACGTTTTATTTAAAAACAAAAAATATTGTATCTTAAGTCTTCGTTTTAGAGTCCGGAGTCTACTCCAATCAAAGAATAAGGCTTCGATTCAGGATTCTCTAGCAAATTTGGAGGTTTGGCCCTAATTTCTGATTGAACATAATATTTAACTTAACGGAAACTAAAATCCATAAGAATGAAAAATAAATGAAAGCATAACAACTCTCAAAATATATATCATCTGACTCACGGTAGGTTACTTTCGATGTTGTATACAATACAAATTGAAATGTTACAAATAAAAAATGCCCATTCAAGACCACTACCGCTTTTAAGATTTTTTTATTCTACGACTCTAATACTTTCTCACAGGACAGATTTTACAACAAAAACTATTGTTAAATCTTACTTACAATAACCTATGTTGAAATTTGATATTAATAAAATACTAACTATCAAAAGAAATAGATTTTGTAGTTCTAAATTAAATTTAAAAAAATATTTTTGTACATTAGTTTTGAACTTAGCTACTGAATGCAGGACCAATTGGCACAAAACACATTAAAATTTCTTCAGGAATCACATCGTTTACACGGCAGATAAGGGCACAAGTATACCTGGGTCACTAAAGTCGGAACACTACACAAGGTTACTATGGTGGTATACTTATAGATCAGGGGTTGCCTTCTAGACGGGCTTGAGGCCCTACCACCTAGCTAGGGTTGTTGTCGCCTTTTACGGCTGGCCGACTTCGCCGCAGGGGTCAGTATTCTTACTCTACATGGAGGACAATATTTAAGCAGATGAAGTAAGGAGTATAATAGCAAAAAAATCGTACTTCTACTACAGTGTTCGGTGGATATTTAGGATGCAATACAGTTTAAGCTAAGCTTATAATGTTATTAATCTAAATGTCAAATCATCTAAATGTCAGAAATTCTCTCCTGTATCTAAAGAGCTTGAGAGTATGGCATATAGCGTGGCGTTATTGTAATAAAATGCTAAGATTATAACGAGTAACTTAATACTGGTATGTTTAGGAAATAATACGATATTTCAGATATTATTTCAAGTTTATGCCGTATTACAAAAATGATAAACCGAGAAATAAAAATCAATCAACCGGAGATAACAAAATAGATGGTGCAACTGACCATTAAAAATATGAATGGATACCTAACGGTGTTACCCCAAACACTGGTTATATTGGCACCCCCAGGTAGACGTTCATTCATGAATGACCGATGTTTTTAGGAGTCCCCTAATAAATTATTACAAATGTTAAAACCCTCGACTGCAAACACGACTCTACCTTTAACGGACAGTTTTGTTTAAACAGTTTCATATCAATATTTCATTTAAATAAATATATTGGGAAATTTCACATAACGCCATCCCAAACTAAGTGGCATAGCACTTGTGTTATGGGTACTAGACAACTGATATACTACATATATATATATATTTTTTTTGTAAATAAATACATATTATACATAAACACCCAGACACGAGACGGGAATTGAACCTGTGACCTTCGCGAGCGTACCGAACTGCGTTAGCTGCTGAGCCACGGAAGTCGTCATTGGCTCGTAAATTGAAGAATACTTTGTCTTTGTAATTCTTTGTGGTTTAAAGTTGAAGAATATAATGAGTCTATATGACTGGATTGAGGAAACAGGGGATTTCGAGGGAGGGTTAGATGGTGATGAAAGCTTTTTGTATATTATGTTTGGAATAACAATAATATGAGTTTACCATATATGCCTTTTGTTATAAAAGGAATCGATTGAAATATGTCTATGGTAGAATTTATGGTCTAAGTTTTATGCATCTGTGGTAATTAATTGATTAAAGTTTTATCAGTTAAGTGTGTACTGAAATGGTTATTTCATATTGTAGTTAGTGTGTTGTATTAATTAATTACAACATCTTCTTTTAAGATAGTAATAATTTTGTACTGAACCCACATAAATATATTTAACTTCTCGTCAAATTTTTTGTGACCAAATAAGGCCGGAACAGACCTTTTGTAGCTTACCTTTGAGGCACGCACGTGCGTCACGGGCTTTACGAGGAAGCTTACTATTACGACGATTCTCACGGCAAAACGTAATTTGTATTATTCTATAATTTGAAGGCACTTCTTGGAAGATCAAGTAAATAGGTTTAAAGAAAATTTAAATAAATAAAACATTTTCATACTAATAGTTATTTTATTATATTTTGCCCAGAGAAAACTGCTCCTTAACAGTCCCACGTGGGAACTCAAGAGGGAAAACGACGCGGGTTTGTGGGGTTCTACACTCTGCTTCTACAACCATTCAGCTGGCTAGCAAAGGATAGCCAGGGGGTAGTGGTGGTAGTGGTGGCATACACACAGAGAACCCCGGTCGTCATCGTCTTTGTGAGAGTCGTAAGTTCAATTTTTGGTAATTGATTTGCAACACTTCCGGCTCGTGTGTCTATCAATGGAAATAAAAAGTATCCACGAACCACTGGCTTCACTAGGCAGGTCTCCGGACCATCCGGCTGGCAAGGTAATCGTCGCTTAGCAATCGGTCCTAAGAAAGAAAAAGTGTGCGTAACGGAGCCTACTTCTATTCGTTCTCCATCTAAAAATGGGTGACGCCGCCACGTGCCTGTCTTTCCTTCTCGGTGGACTCTTTCTGGTGCATAACTTATTCGCAGAAAGATGTGGGTCACAAGACTCCGTAACGAAAGGTCCGGCCCAATCTTAGTTTGTAGGACGCTCCTTTGAGGCCCCCATGCATCGCAATCCAGTACCCTACCACTACCCTGCAGAGCGAGGTTCCACTATCGTGCAGCCAGTGGCGGCGTGCTCAAAGAAGCACATCCCCCATGCAGCGGTCAATCAACTTCGGTGACAAATCCGGTCGGAAGAGAAGTAACGGTAAAACACACTGCCCTGTAAACTAAGAGTGTTATCAGTGATAGATAACGGTTGAAGGTCGAGCCTTCAATGACGACTAGGCCCATGCCGGCCTGAGGTTAGAAGCATGTTGGTTCATCCACTTCAATATCACATGGTTATCTATTAACTATCATTTTGCTATTAAAAACCAGTTGTTTCATAAGTCGCCGCTTGAGATTTCTATTATTTGGTGTAATTAATATGGCAACTGGTCAAACAGTATAAGGCCCCCTGAATATTAAAAAACTAACCCAGTCCCCCTTAGAATAATTATTCTAAGCAGTCCCCTTATTGAGCTCATTGGGCGAGACAAAACTTGAAATTTAGATTTGGTACGTGACAAGTTGTTTGTGCCTTCCGTTCCGAAATCACCTATATTTTTAATTAAACAAATTTTTATTATTACGTCATTATAATTTTGACCGATATAGTAATTTTAAAATCGATTGTTATCTCTAAGAATCATGAATGAATTTATCAATAAATGTTGAACTACAAAAAATGTTTCTCCAACATTGTTAAGGCGGATTATAAGTATTCTACCTGCGGAAGAGAATTTTTAAACAACAGTGTCAGCTTATTTGCCAACACGTATTAACGATTACGCTTCATAAAGCGTAATTGTAAGTGTAATGCCATTGATGATTTTTCTATGGACCGTGAAACCTCTGAGATAAGATTAAGGTAACGCTTTCTAGGTAGAATGGTGTTGCAGATCATTGGTTGTCAAACTTTTTTCACTGTGGCACATTCATCGATGAAAAAATATTTCGCGGTACGGGTAGCCTTTAAGCGATTTGAAGAAAAATAGTGAAAACTTTATAGTCAGTATTTAACGCTAAAAATTGTTTGAATAAAATTTTTATTATTTTATTTATGTTTGTAGAAGGTCAGTTAATTTTATTCTCACATTACTAGGCACAGAAAGTTTAGTGCAGTATTTTAATTTTAATTACGCATACGTTGAGAATACAGACTTATAAACATAAGTAGAAGAAAAACGTACAAACCTTTTTACTGTAACCTTGCCAACCGTATTGTTTTTTAATATCCGATTTTTCCTAATAATTACCGCGGTACCCCTGGCGTAAGCTTACGGTACTTAACTTGGGAACCTGGGTTGTAGACAATAAATAAATCACTCTTTTTACGTTATAAGTTACAATCACCAAAGTATCGCTTAATTACGCACGCTTCGAAGATATGAAGAACATAATCGTAATATACTTGATAAAAAGGGCATTTTCAATTGTAAATATAACGTTTTCTATACATCACGAAATCTCTAAAACTATACACCCGATTGACTTGAAATTTAGCATAGTTACTGATTTCATAACGTAGACGCTCACTAAGAACGAATTTCGCGGAAATTCTATCCAAAATGTATTATATATCTATAAGTGAAACACAACTTATCACGCTAAAACTATACAACCGATTATCTTAAAATTTATTATAGTTGCTCATTCCACAATGTAGACAGTCACTAAGAACAAAATTTACGGAAATCTTGTCCAAAACGTATTTCTTACATACATATATTCACGCCTCTTTCCTGTAGGGGTAGGCAGAGACCACTTCTTTCCACTTGCTACGATCCTTACATACTTGTTTCGCTTCGTCCACTTTAATTATTCCCTTCATACATGCTCTTCGGTTTAGGGTACTCTTGACCTGGCCTTTTTTCAAGACGTCCCTGATTTGGTCTCGAAACGTCCGCCTAGGTCTACCCCTTCCAATACTTTCATTCACACTCGCCTTGTACACTTTTTTCGTCAATCGTTCTTCATTCATTCTCTCGATATGGCCAAACTATCTCAGCATACCTTTCTCAATTTTTGTCACTACATCTTCTTTCAGACCATAACGTTTAATGAAACAAGGATTCTTGACTATTATTATATTAACGAATACATTTTACAAAATCAAAATTAAATATAAAAGCCGATTGCATTTTCTCAAGTCCTATCTGTCATTCTGATTGAAAACTATTTGACAGATTATGATAAGAAAATATAATATTACAAATATTATAAATACGTGTGTGCTCATAGCTGTCACAACCTTTTTGGTTTGTTGTTAAGTCGCTAGTGCTATGCTATTCCACAATTATTTGCACAACTATAAAATGCACACACACGCACACACATACACACACACGTACATACCTATCATACCTTTATTATTTGTAAAGTCTAGTGAAGAGCGAACCTTTTGACACAGGTATTATATACTCGTTAAAAGGTTCCCACCACACCACCCAAGTATTCTTACTGTAAACAAAGTTCAATAAAGAGAGTAAAATAGTATAATTAAGATTCTCTTTAACTTGTATTATATTATTAGGTTAAGTTGGTGACAATAAAGTATTATCTATCTATCTATCTACCTATCTAAGATTTGCATGTGGAAGTTCAATCTTATCTAATAGGATGAGAACAACGTATTATAAAATAGTTCTCAGATAATATTGCTAGTAATTATAAATTAATAGTTGACCCGTCAAACGTTGTTCTGCCTTATGAATTTGAAAAAGTAGTCTATGCCCTTCTCTAACGCCAATCTATGACTTTATCGAAATTCATCAAAATTGGTTCAGCGGTTTAGGCGTGAAAGCGTAACAAACAAACAAACTCACTTTTACATTTATAATATTAGTTAAGATTAACGATTCATAATTGTAATTATAAACAATTACTATGTATTCTTGTATTATTAAATCATACTACACTGGTAAACACTGAAGACACGGCGAAAACCGATGTCTTTATTACCGTGTACTGGTTGCAAGGTAAAATGAAGTAAATTATAGTGTATGCATCGTGATTAACATTTTGACGAAAGCAGTATGTTTGGATGGATGCTCTGCTTATTTGTTTGTGAGTATATTTTCATTTTATTTATTAATTATTATTCTTAAAAAGCTCCAAATTCATCGAATAAAATCTTGTTCTTTAATTATATCACTTTATCTTCTAATCCATATATCTTTTTGAAGTTTTTATTGATATTTCTTAAAAAATACGGTTTCTTAAAAAATTCACGGTGCAGCGTTGATGACCCAATTTCCTGTACCCTTATGGGACAGCAGCGTGTTCGCCATGCCACTGGTGTAACAAGCACCCATAGGCGACGGTAACTGCTAAATTCTAAGTGGGCTCTCAGTCTGTCTGCTATCCTACAGCAAAAAAAAATGTGTAATGCTCACTAAATTTTAATAAAACTAAATAACGAATCAGAATGATTGGATATCTTTTATTGTAGCAAAATGATCAAATTATTATCTGAAGATTTAGACATACTTCAAACCAAGGGGAGAGTACTATCTTAAAATTCACTCATACAATCTTCATCAACTTTGTTGCACTATGTTTGAACAGCAAACCACTCAGAAAAGCAACTTTCATTCATCCGGCCACCCTTGACGTTGTATTATTTCTCGTTAACCTATAATTGTTTAAATTGTCATAATTCCACCCGCATAATGTTGCCACATAAATGTTTATTTATTGGCCACACTCCCGATAACGATAATTGCCAACAAACGGGATATTTACCCTTTCATTGATTTATTGCCATTTTTAATACACGTTCACATTAACATAGCGACAATATTGAACAAACTATTCCAAATTAAGTAGAATGCACGTGCAATTGCCTAAGCCAAAAAAATAACAAGTAACTGAGTCACAGAGAGCCCCCAGACACAATTTATTTTCTAAAAGACGATACATAAAGCCTAGTGGTCATATGTAGATCAAAGGCCAGTAGTATACCTGCTAAGTTGGCTAGACGGACTAACTTACATTCTAAAGATTGATCTTGATATATATTACATAAAATATTATTACAAAATAATATTTAACAGTGCCAGACTCTTTCCGCCAACCATAACTTTCGCTAGACACTTTAAAGCTCTAAAAATTTATATAGGTAACTTACTTTTCTCTCATATCTTATGAATCAATTTATAATCCTATACAATTTACCTTTGATTCCGCAGAATATAATAATACAATACTATTTTTAATTTTTTAAATTTGTAAAAATCTCTCCGTGGTTGTTGGTATAGAGTTCTTATAGGCACCTTACTGGTTCATGAAAGTCCACGTACAATATATCACTTTTAATTATTATTTAGCTCTGTATATGGCTTAAACTCCTCGCTCGTAGCTCTTGTCACTTGACAGTGACAGTGACACTTTGACAATTATAGATAGACACATCAGATAGCGGGGCGTAAATGCTTATTTCGTATTACATTGTAATCATTGCAATGCAATTCAAATAAGAAAGAAACGTCAATGACCTCTATCTGTCAAATGTCACTAGAAAAGTAGGGTTAGGAACGAAATCTTATTTGCGTATTAATAATGGTGAGTGGAATTGAAGTCATAAATACAAATAACATACCCAATTTTATTTTAAACAACAGTTAGTGGAATAAATATTTAAAACCTATGCTATGACGTCATAACATGGCGCAAAGTCGATCCTATTCTTATTTGAAACGCATTATAAATCGCATAGACTAATTACAATTGGAAATTTGAATAAATCTTCCATATTTCCGTCTAAATTATTCGCAATAATTTATTTCTCGGTGCGTAGAGTAGAAGTAAGTCCTGGTAACAACGCATCGGGAGCACACCTATAACCGAATAGCCAGCCGGCACTCGACAGGTCCCGCGTGGTTTATTTCTCTCGCGCCTCGAAGTAAATTTAACTCGCGTATTATGGGTATGGGTTTACCATTTATAACTCGAATTGTCTATAACAAACTAATTAGAGGTGAGTTTAATTCGAGAAACTCATGAGAAACAGAGTTTAAAATAATAGAGAAAGGAGCTTTTTGCATTCAATCTCTTAACTTCCTTAAAAATGCACAAGGACTTATATTAAAACATGTGAGTAAATTTGATTTTAACTTACAAGTATTGCCGATTGTTTAGAAGATTTCTACATGTTTGGATGGATCCTTTAAATATTAAATTTAATTAATTTCATTCAATTTAAAGTAGGTAGATAAGAGAGCCAGTTTGCTTTCTGAGCTAGCTAATACACATATTTCTATGTCGATTCGTGCATTATATAATACAAATCATTCCTGAAAAGTATAATAATTAGTTTTATAAATTAAAATAATTATCAGGAGTACAAAATTTGAAAATTAAAGACAAAGGAATTAAACAAACTTGTATATAAGTTCATTATATCTCTATAGGTACACAGATAATTGCTACATGGTATTATACTTATACAAGCATTGTCATTTAACATTGAATTTAGAATATGAAGACGCACCCAGACGCGAGACGGGAATTGAACCCATGACTTCCGCAAGCGTACCGAAGTGCGTTATCTGTTACGCCACAGAGGTCGACATATAATAGAAATATATAGAATATGTACAACCCATATTCTATCTCTATTATTTTGATATCAAATCAAATCAAAATCATGTCAGAAACAAATTACAAAGTAGGTACACATGTAATTATGTTTCGCCAACAACTTAGCAAACAACATTAAAATTTAATTGTTTAATCAATACAATAAAAAGTATATATATATATATATATATATATATATATATATATATATATATATATATATATATATATATATATATATATATATATATATATATGTATGTACATATGTATGCGCACCAAGTCAATGCGCCGTGTCACAAGTCGCTCGCTATCATGGCGAAATTGCATAAATTGGACTTTGAATTGCTTCCGCACGCACCATATTCACCGGATCTGGCACCCGGTGACTACTACTAGTTTGCAAATCTCAAAAAAATGCTCCAAGGAAAATGATTCTACTCCAACGATTCGGCCCAAAGCCATGTTATTTGGGGTTTATTGTTTGGGGTCCTAAGTCTCGCGGGATCACGTAGTTTAACTTTTGAGCTCTTACTGTCAAAAAATTAAGTTTTTTTTTTATTGCTGTAGGACAGCAGACAGGCTGACGGCCCGCTTAGGATTTAGCAGTTACCGTCGCCTATAGGTGTATGCAACGCCAGTGGCATCGCGAACACGCTGCTGTCCCATAAGGGTACAGGAACTTGGGTCACTAATGCCGGAACACAACACAAGGTTATTATGGCGGCATACTTAAGACCAAAGGTGGTCGCCATCCAGACGGGCAAAAATAGTAAGTAAAGAAATCTTCATTTTCTTTTACAAAATTTCCAATTTCTAGTATGTATAAACTTGTCAGTGTTACTACTCGTAATTTTCTAAAGAGAGATTTACAAGAAATAAATGGCCTCATCCCGCAAACCACTCTAATACATTTTTTTAGTAATAAATAATATTTTTATGTGTGCAGAATTGCCCCAAATTATGTCTTAGAACTGAATCTATGTATGCATAATATGCAATCAAAGTCGTCCAAATCAGGTTTAATTTCTTACAAACCAAATCTACATGCGCTTTCCAATTACAGTTTTTGTCGAGTATGATACCGAGAAATTTAATTTTATCTACTTTGTCACTTGTGTGGTTTTTATGTGTCAAAATTGTATTAAGGTCATCAGTGTTATTATAGTTTTGGAAATAAATAAATTTAGTTTTTGATAAATTTGCGTGTAAATTATTTTTAACATAACTCACCAAATGAGCACATTACTTATTTCTATTTTCATTAAATTTAAGTGGTCATCAGTTTTAATACTCTTAGCAATAATTATCGAGACATCATCTGCAAAGAGCACATATTACTGTTTGGTTATAGAAGGTAGATAATTAATGTGGAGTAGGAAAAGAAATGGTATATAGTTTAAAATATTTCTAAAACCGATAGTAAGTCCGTGTTCTCACCTTATCCCACATGATGCAGTGACGTATTAATTCCACTTCATACAACATAAAGGGATACATTTTATATCCATAATTTCCCTAGATATCATGTGACTTCGATATTCACCAACTAATTTTGTCAAGTTCCGAAGCGATAAAAGCAATTTCTACTTCTATATTCTTTTTTCTCGCTGTGGGCAGCAGACAGACCGACAACTCACTTAATAGTACGCAGATACCGTCGCCTATAGATGTTTGCCACGCAGGGGCACCGGAGAATTGGCACCTGGGTCACTTCTACCACACAAACCTATGACAACACAATGTTTTTATGGTGAACTGGCAATTGGTTATCTAATAAGATTTGCTTTTAATAAAATTACTGGATTGCCCCAATAAGTAACACATGTTAATAGTTCTATCCATCATAACCAACCTTTTTCTATACGTTTTACCACAAGATGACTACCACGAATGCCATTGAATTTGATGCAAAGTATCCAAGTAAACGCCTTGTTTATTTGAATCTCTCTCACAACCCCGAACTACTTCTGCACTATATAAGAGTTATAAGAGTTAGGTTGACGTATTGGTCTTCTTGTTCTTTGGGGGGGATAAACCAACATGCAGCTAAACTCCATTAACGATCAGTGAAATGATATATATATATAAAACAATGTTCTAATGTTATTTTGCCTATTAATTATATAAAGATACATTTTTTCATGAAATATTATCGATAAATATATTTTGTTCCAAATAATAGGATGAACGTTATTATTTATCGTATAAACTTGGCAAGTGACGTCATTCTAAAAGCATATTTTAGAGGGCACCTTTCCACCAGTGCATGAACATATTCAGCAGCTTTGTTCTCTTAGCCACGTATTGGCTGTGTCGGAGATATTGACAAGCAATTGCTATCACCCAACTGTATAGCTCACAAATGCTCCTTGGACAAGTTAGAAAGAGGCCCGAAAACAGCTGTTCGTTATTCATTATTATCATCAACATATTTACACATACAGCTGGACGTAGGCCTCTACCAAAGCTTTCCACAAAGCACTGTCTTATGTTCGTCGCTTTCAACCATATAAACAGTTATTTTATGTAATAGTAGGTACGTATACATGATATGGTTGTGTATAAAGTATTACAATATAAGCGTAAAATTATTAAACATTTTGTATTTAACAAGACCGAAAGCCATTGAATTATAAAACACGTAATCAAAAATAAATACCATATAAAAACTATAAATAAGTCTATTAATATGTAGATTCATTAAAGGTCCATATATTTTTATCGTAAAAATATAAAGGTAATAAGGGCAAGCACACGCGCCCGAACGCCGTACCGCGGCAGCAGCGCATCTGCGCGTGTCGCACAGCTCGACTTAATTATGCGAAAGAACAGCTTAAGCATTGAGTAGTTTTAAACTCTTATATTTTTTTCATAATTAATTTATTTAATAGTCTTAATTTAATTGTTAACTTAATTTGGTTATTCATTCTGTTTCTTAAATCGATATTACGCATTTTACCTTGAAAAAATTAATGTAATATGTAATTTGAAGGTAGTTAGTAACTTTTTGTTCATTAAGGTCATGGATTTGTTAGCATAAGTAGCATAAGTTACTAACTAAAATAAATAATTACATACTTGAGTTTAATACATTGAAATTAATTTTATAATCCATACTGATATTGTAAATGTGACAGTAAGTCTAAGACAGTAAGTCGCGGTTTTCCTTAATGTCAGTATTTGGCAATTGGGTATTTAAAAAAAAAATTTTTATGTGATAAATGAAAAGATCATATATAAGTTTTATAACAAAACTGTTTTTATTTAATTTTTTTTTCGCAATAATTCAAAAGTTATTTCAAAATAAAAATTGACGTCATAATGTTAGTTTTCACTCATTGCAGTTGATAGAAAAATAATAAATACAGTGTTTTGATCTATTTAATTTGGTTGTCATTGTTAAATATTTAAATTTATATTAAAAATGTCGAACCTAAAAAGTTATCGTTCTTGTTTTGTACTATTATGTACGAATACTACAAAAACAACTCCTGACAAAATATTTTTAAATGTTCCCCAAGATGACAAATGTCAAAATAAATGGTTTCAAGCAGTGCACCGTGATAATCCCAAAATAAAATAATATAATAAATACTTAAATATTTTCATTTATTATATTATTTTTTAACAGACTTACCTTGATGCCTTGGCACCTCGGACTTCAGCAGAATTAAACCGAACGTAATTTTTTTTAAATTGGTTATCATAAATATATCAACATCAGGAATATTATCAGACTTTGCCTTAATAAATCCTTTATCACACAAAGCTGATCGGAACTAACAACTCGTATTTTAGCCTTTAACGCTGTACTGTTATTGAATAGCTATAACATTATGTCGTCACAACTATGGTGACCAATCATGGCGCGTTTATAGTCACGTGATTTTTATTTAAATTTCATCAATTTTTAATGGTTTATAATTAATTCAAAAAATTTTTTTAAGTTTTTTGCATTAAATATCAATATTATTAAAAATAAAGTTTTAAAATACATAAAAAAATCAGTAATATTTTTTTTTCAAATACCCAATTATGTAACAACAATGGTAATGAGTACAAATGTCTCAGAAGGGATTTCATTAGAATCACATCCCTGGTCTCGTTGTTGAGCTTTGAATATGATACGATTATTTCTTGGCTACAGATAACAATACAATTCTGGACATTTTTTTTTACAAACAAGGAGTCTCCGTATATTTCACTATCCTACACGGTAAGCACACCTGTAAGTTCAATGATGACGGAACGGCCCACAGGAGTACGGAGTAATGCCCCAAGATTTTATGCTAAGACTTTCGCATATTCGGCGTGTGGCCTCGGTTATGCCGCGGGCGATACTGACATTAGGAATTTTCATATGAATTGCTATACTATATTATAAGAGATATTTATATCACGTAATCTAAGCTTCTACTACATCTGTAGAAGTATACAGTTGCCACCCAATTTTCCTATGGTGTTCATGGGGAAAAGTTACACATAATTTTTTTTATAGCTAGAGTTCAGCAGACAGGCAGACGGCCCACCCTGGCAAGTGGTCACCGCCGCCTATGAACGTTTGCAGCACCAGAGGCATTACCAATGCGCTGCCGGCTAACTTCGTAGAAAAACCAGAGCTTCGTTATTTAGCTGTGCGTCAACTAGGAGGTGTATTTGGTTTGTTTCAAGGGCTTTTTTGGCATTTTTATATCGAATTTATGCCAACAGATACCCTTTTAAACTAGACCATATTAATCTGTATATACATGTTGTCTTGTGAATAAATAAATTTGTTAATATCCTTTTGTATACAAGTATCACTTCAAAAGCTTTAAAATACTTCGTGTTCCAATACACTTCTCTGTACAAAAGATAGTAAATGGATTAATCACATTCCCATAAATAAATTGCAATGCTGTTTGGCTACTTCACATACTTACTGTGTCAAGGGCAGCGTGTTTGGTTCCTCTGTTATTGTCAATCGATGTCGTCATTGCAAGTTTCTATTGAATTTAATTTAAATAGAATCTATAAGTAGTGAGCTGTTATATATTTATAATGTTCTTCTTTATTAGAAATAAAAGTTCATAATGCGTTGCTCTGTAAAGAGAATTTATTGTTAGGCAAGTACTATACACCACTTTATGCTGATATTTCCTATTCTATGATCTTAATTAAAGTTTAATTAAAATAATTAATTACATGCTTTTAAAATAGTGAACATCACCTCTTTAACAATGACGTTTGACCCATAAAGCATAGCCGAACTGTCAAACGTCAAGTACACAACAAAAGTCTATTGTCTATAGGATGCGCGGGAAGTTTTAAATAAAGGAATAGATTACTTTATTTACATATTCTTAAAAGCTTACGATTTTAAAAGAGAGATAGAAAAAGAATCACCATCTTACTTAATAAGATATCTTTTAATAGATACTAAAGGAAACGCGCAACAGGACTTAAATGACAATTCGCACGCTTAATCATAAACTGACCTAACTCAAAAAACCTGTTTTTTGGGAAATCGCAAAAAACGTTTTGTCATTTACTACTTATGCCTATATTGACTTATAACTAAATAGCCGTAATTCAGTGTGGGAAAGAAATATCGAAATAAATCTTAGTTTGGCCGATAGAGGGCGTCGATACAATGCTGCCCGTTATATTATCTCACTTTAGACCTAAATCGTAATCGGTCAGTTTATGATTAAGCATGCGAATTGCTCGTGTGATGCAAAAAGACTTGGTGTTAATTTTGTCTTATGAAGATACGCTGCAACTGACGAGCCGGCTCAATACTCAAGCCTTTGGGTAAAATTGACATCAAATGCTCCAAGAAAAAGATAAAGGAAGAGAGATCATTTTGTTTTCTGTTAAACTGCCATAATCTTAGCATTTAATGGAAACTAGCCTTATGAGAGGATGGGAGGCAATCAATTTTTAAGAGCGATCTTAATCGACCATTTCTCCAATCGATTCAGATTTGTGTTATAAAGTTCCGTTTTATGACGTTATTTCATATTATATATTTTGAATAACTCCACCTTAAACTTAGTCTCATTCAGGAAAACGGATACAACGGATATAACCAGATAGTTATGTATATTATTTTATTTATTTAACCTGTATGTAAATGTATGCCTTCTAAAAGGCTTTTTAATATAGACGCCTTAGAACTAACATAATCGTCAATGTTATATAGAAAAAGGTGTCGCTGTTAATGTACCTTAACTTGCGAAAAATAATAGTCAGTAGAACTCGGACCCCAAACTTTAAAGAAAATCTGCTGCATAATAATAGAGGATTCTCTACATAGAAACAAAAAATCACGTGACGGGAAGCCTGGAGTTAGTCTCCTGCTGTTGCTACTGTCTTCGAATCGTCATTTCCCTGATCCGCTCTTCGCGGCGTCCCGACTCAAAGTGCCTCCACTATTCTGACCTCATTCCTTATATGCTTCGCCCATTACAATCCTAAGGGATTGCATTGGGTATATAGTTAAGACTATACTTTAAATTATTTCAAGTCATAATCATAATAATCATAATCTTTATTAGCATAAAACACGGTTAATTGATTTTACATAATTATTATAAGGAACTGCATGTTTTGCCAATAAAATTGGCATGCTAATATTTAATCACACACCTACACTTTAACATACAAAAAAAGTCTAGTAGTTCAAAGTAAAATAGCTCTTAAGGCAAAATCAATGCTTAAAATTATAATATGGTAGCAGGAAATGTATAGAACACCTAATAATATAATAATAATAAATGTCAATTTTATAATAATAGTAGTAATAATAATAATAAGTCGTCATAACAAAAAAATGTTAAACATTTCGTTACGTTAACATCGTTATTTTTATTAAAAAAACGAAATATTATATATCTATAATATTTCGTTAGACTATTTCGTTGACGTTAGACTATGTAGTCATGATAATGAGTTGTTACAGTTGTTAAACACACATACGCATCTAAAACGACTCATACTTCAACCAAGCTCTAGACTTCCAGAATCGTCGCCCCATCCTTTTACACAAAGTTGCCATCCTGTTCCTCCATTACCATGTATCGTTCAACAACAAGCATACGTTCAGGAATCTCAAGTGCTGGTAACAGATTAAAATTGTAGAATATGTGAGTAAGCAAAGAGAACATTCCTGAAGTTTTCTTCCTACTTACAAGTTTGTCCAATAACATCGACAGTTTCCCTAATTTTATAGTATCGCTTAGGTATAAAATAGTTGCGTTAACTTAGTATCTTCAGAGAATCAGCGCAGGATGCTCTCTAAACAGCACCTTGCATTGCTGAGTTAGGCACCTTTTTTAGGGCTAAGACAAATGTATTGGTGATTTGTAAATATATTTTTTGTTTTTGTTATAGTTTTAAGCTCTGAATAAATTATTTTTCTTTTTTTCTATATGTGCGCTTACACATATACTATGATTACAGATAGTATGACTGTATGATTACTGTATCTGTAATATTTCTTAAAGAATAAACAACTACCCTCCGTACAAGAATTAAAATAGTTTATATTCATGTCAAATAATAAAAAGAGAAATTTTGGTCTTAAACTATCTCATAAGCAAGAAAGGATTTTTGATTTTTCCTTTCAGCGTCGCTTAGAAATCAAATTTATCCATTCTATTTGATTTCTTGTGAGGCTTATGTATAAGAAATAAAAATTTTGGCCCGGGCACAAAAAAGTTTACAAAAATTCTGCTTTATCAATATCGAAAGATTGATCTAGGATATGTTCAAATATAACCAGGATAAAAACTATAAAAAGAAGAAAAAGAGCTTTCGGAAAAACCCTAGAGTAACTATTGGAAAAAAACATTGGAAAATTTTACGCACTCCGTGGTGTGTAAAATATGAATACATTTTGTATTGCCAAGTCTCTTATAGGAGACATTATTGTATTACTCGTGTCAATAATACAAGCAAATTTATTTATACTGATAGTTAAACTTTAAAAAAAAAAACGACCAAATGCAAATTTTTGTGTCACCACTTTGAACTTAGAAGGTTTGGCCACCTATATATTTTAAGATTTATGGCAAATTCCATACAAGCTAACCATAGGTGACCTAATTAACATTTT
This sequence comes from Malacosoma neustria, assembly GCA_963693495.1. Taxonomy (NCBI): domain Eukaryota; kingdom Metazoa; phylum Arthropoda; class Insecta; order Lepidoptera; family Lasiocampidae; genus Malacosoma; species Malacosoma neustria. The sequence goes on along the minus strand of OY856378.1, from coordinate 20,856,752 downwards.
TAAGCCCATTTTAATACTCGTATCATTGCCACCTAACAAGATAAATAAAAAAGTTATATCCAACATTCCAACCGTTTTTGACAGATTTATTATCACGTTTTAGTGCTACAAAGAAGTATTTTAATTAGTCTATGTTTATACTTAACTTTAGGCTACTTTGTTATCAAGATCTAATAATAGTTATAAAATTAGACACAATATTTTGTGTTACACTGTATAGTGCATATTTGCATAATAAAACAACATTTTGAGAAGAGTTACATACAGCAAAGGCCTATCGCAACGCGCGCCATAAGCTGGGCTTTCATCCACATATTGTATTTTTTTTTAATATTGGCCTCTTTGTTTTATTCTAGCGTGGCTAGATATTTATTTGGTCTTTATATTCTTCCGGCTATTTTTTTCCGCTTTTACTTCCACATATTGTATTGGAACCTCTTAACTTCGATTTGACAAAATATTCCAACCCTAGTTTTACCAACGCAGTGCGGTATTTGGTATAATAATTCGCCATCGAATTTTATTAAGGACGGCAATATGTTAGCAATGTCCCTCTTGCTAATGTCTACAGGAAATAATATATATCGGTTTGAAAGATTACAAGCGTGATTACATTTATGCAACATCCTAATGGTTTGTTTGTGCCTTGGCGATGGGTTTTTTTCTCCGCGAACAGGTGAAGTTATAATACTGACTAGTCTTAGTTAAGATTCTTAAAGGTTATCTGTGCAGGGGCGGAGAAAGAATACTAACCTCTGCGGCCGGGGTCGGCCTGTCGTAAAAGGCGACAAAACAATCCATCCTAGCTACGTGGTAGGGCCTCAAGCCCGTCTGGATAGCGACCACCTTTGGTCTTAAATATGCCACCATAGGTAAAATAACCTTGTGTTGTGTTCCGGTATTAGTGACCCAAGTTCCTGTACTCTTATGGGACAGCAGCGTGTTCGCGATCCCACTGGCGTTGCATACACCTATAGGCGACGGTAACTGCTAAATCCTAAGTGGGCCGTCAGCCTGTCTGTTATTCTACAGCAATAAAAAAAAAAGGTTAGAACACTAAAAGGCGATAAACCAATGTTGCTAGGTGGTAGGGCTTGAAGCTCGACTTGATGGCCACTACTCCTTGTCTTAAAACATACCCTATAATGTCCTCATGACCTTATGTTGTGTTCTGGTACTAGTTAACCAGGTTCCAATTCCTCTTCGGCGGTTGTTGAAAACGCCTCTGGTGTTGCTAACGTTCATAGGCAGCGGTGGTCACGTACAATCAATCGAATGGGCTGTTTGCCTGTCTGCCGATCTCAACTATAAAAGAAGTCCCTATTGATATTGCAAAAACTGCTGTCAAAGAGAAAGTTTCCTTTTCGAGCTTGGTTCACACGTGAGGCCTAAGATGCTCGTTCCGCTCTAAAGATTCGCTTCACTCGCGATGGATTTTATCGTGTGGCGTGTAATTACGAATATCCAGACGGGCGTTTATTAAGCGACCTTTCAAGCTAATAGTAAACAATACAATCACACTATAACGCACAGTATGCTTTTGTATAAAAACATTTATTTAAATATAGAATCTAGCGCATTACTTATTAAATGCCAAGAATCTATCACCGTTTCCAACAAAAAACGTTAAACAATGTAGAATGTCGTGAACATTCTGTACAGATCATTCAGAAACGCGATGTTAAGTTGCTTAACTGATAAACGTTGCTATTAAGGTTAGTCATCATATAAAGTTATAAAATGATTATGATACAATACGATTTGTTTATTAATATTTTTTTTAGTTTTAAAACTAGTTAACATAAACGAAAAGTGTATGTATAATCGATGACAATGACGATGTGATGATGTAATCAAAATTAAAATATCCAATTTAATTTTCTTAATACTTATATATTTTAGTTTCACATTACTTAATTCTAATTACATAGTTTTTAGCGGCTGCCGAAGCATTGAATTAGATGTTTCACACCATCATATAGCGTGGCAGCAAGCGATGCAGCTTATAGTTTAGCTTACAGTTGAAACGCCTCATTACTTTAGAGTAATATAACATTGCTCAACGTTTGTAACTGCTTGAGAGGACGTTTAACTTTAAACACTGGTCTGCAACTTTAGTTATCGCACTCACAATTAGTGCGTCTGGCCGGTGGGCTGCGGTGCGTGGCGGCGGCCGGGGGTCGCGCCATCACCCCGCTATTTTCATCGAACTCGTTAGACAATTTAAATAAATATTTGACTTTTATTGTTATTTATATAGTATATTTGGAAGTATTTATAGATGAAAGATCTAAAATTTTGCATTTCAATGATATGTAAGGGATGAAACGCTTGTAGAGATACATTTCTGAAATTTCAGAACTATTGAACTTTGTTAATTTCTGGTGTTCTTTTGTGATTTCCAGTCGCTTTTATAAAAATCAAACTTAGCTACATCTGTCGCATTTTTTATGCCTTCTCGGATAAAAAAGAAAGAGTCACCTAAGGCATCGAAGTAGGTGACCCTGTTACTGTACTCAACAGTGAACCTTGAGCATCTAATCATGATAATAATATGTCATCTAATTATCATTATTAAAGAGGTTTGATAATAAAATAAATATATACGATAAGTGACTCGTATATACAACGTTTACCAGTATGTTATTTCTCTGGAGAATGTTTCGAATCGAGTAATATACATTATCTTTACATCACGGATTTTTTGCAGACATGGTCTGGTGCCAGGGTAGATTGCGAGGTGATAGCGGCAAACAATAGGGTTGGGCGCTTTCACTCAGAACGGCCCTGTATACGGCGAAATGGCTCTGTTGCGAGCCAAGATTTAAACAAATTGAACTTAGCAGTAGCCCGTTTTCAATATATACAAAGATTTGACGTTAGGGTAGACCCCAACGGTAGACCTCAGTTAGCCAGGACAGGGTCTACGCCGCTCGTGCATAAATAATATATGTTATAATTATTAATATTGGGACCTTTCACACAACGCCATCTAGTCCCAAACTAAGTTGCATAGCACTTGTGTTATGGGTACTAGACAATTGATATTACTACATATATACTTTTCGTTTGTAAATAAATACATATGATACATAAACACTATATGATGCACTCAGACGCTCGGGAATCGAATCCGTGACTTCCGCAAGTGTACCGACGTGCGTTAGCCATTACGCCAAATGTCGTTAAATGGCAGAAACAAGCAATTAGAGTCTTATCATGGTTGAAGAAAGGAAAAAAAGAAATGGACTAGGAGATGACTGAATCGAATTTATAATAATAATAATTAGCACAGCGATGCTATTGTGTAAGTAACCCTTCGGTACAGTTTAGCAGAAAAAGTTTTAAAACTTCAGCAACAATAAATTAAATTAATAAATCATTACTTTAGTATTCATTAAAATTGGCTATACGTGTTTTAAGCACACTTGGAACTTTCAACTAGTTTGCAAATTGTTTTGACTGCTTGCAAATTAAAATAGACACCTCCATGGTCATATATACACCATTGAATTAGCTGTGAAGTTTATGTGGTCAAAGCCGGTGACAAATCTTCGGATTAACAGCTTTGCGACCTTTAAGTACGCTGGTAGTAACCTTACGCATGAATTAACGCAGTAATTCATCGTAAAAGTATTAATAAACTACTATATTTACGTAATTGATTGGTCTGTAACGAGGCGAGACGAGACAGCCTCCGTGGCGCCACCTTCGTTGCTAGGCAACGTGACTCCATTAGACGCTTTTGCGTGATCCTTTTTATTTTACGAGCGGAACGTAATGTTTTTAGGTTTTCTGAAGCGTAGTTATAAAATTTATATTTACTATTTTTTAATGACAAAGTCATATATAACATGGAATATGCTCGAAATGATAATGATTGTGTGGTAAGAAATGAAAAAAGGCGTGAATGTTGAGATGACCACTACTAATAGAGGAGAAGGAAGAAGAAGACATTTTGTCACGACCCCACACATACTTTGGGATAAAGGCAAATACTTGAAGAAGAATTAGAGTTTTTAAGAGAGTTATTTGTTTCTTAAATCTATACAAATAAATAAAATTGGAGTGTCTGTTTGTAATATTAAAATAACCAAAACAACATTTTTTACAATTTCTGTCTGTCTGTCTGTTTGTGGCAGATAGCTGATGTAATAAGGAGTAACTAAGGCTATTTTTATTTTAGAAAAAACTAGTTTTTAAAAAATGATAAGTTACGGAAATTTTAAATTCCAATTTAAGTTGACCTCAGATTTATATCATCAATCATATGAAACAGGATTCAGCTTAACCTGGACTATGAATGTAAGTTCGAATACACGTATTCCGGAGGCGCATGACGTAGTTGCATTCGATAATACTGGCTGTTTGCATATTTCATTTATTTATATTCTAGGGTTTATAGGGTTTGTAATCCAAAATAAACCATTTATTTATTTATTTATTTATTTATGGCACACCAACAGTACACACATTATTAAGTCACATTACAATAAATCATTTAATATAAAAGTTCTGATGTGTGGACCCATTATAGGAGTGCACAGCATTTACAATACAAATGTCGTCAATGGAGTAATAATATAATTAATGTCGATAATATACATAGTCACAATTATTATTTCAAGTATTAACACAGTCAAACATGAATCAATTTGGTATTATCAAGATTAACAAAATCAATAAAAACAAAACAAAAAGAGTGTAAAAAGAATCAAGGCAATGAAATGAATTAAAATACAAAATATAAGCGGAAACATGAACCAGCATATCAATCATTTTACAGTCGCAACTGAGCTCAACACTTTACCCTTAAACCAATCATAAGATTTGTGAAAGATATCGAGATCTTCGAAATTAGAGTTAAGACGATTGTAAGTATTGCACATTCTTGTGATAGGGCAGCTGAGGCCTAAGTTGGTTTTAACCGGGGGGATGTAAAAGATTTTCGTTATAGCATGCCGTGGAATCAGACGAGGCACGTTTATTTTTATGTTTTGGACAAGATTTGTACACTTTATGCTATTGTTGAGAAGCTTATGCAAAAAACAAACATCAAACATCATGCGGCGATTGCTAAGCGTCTGCATTCTAAAATATGACAACCGCATAAAGTAGGGACAACGATGTGAGATTCCAGACGAGACATATGCTAAGTGTTTTGTAAAGGATCTTTGAATTTTTTCCACTCTTTGAGAATGGACACTATAGAATGGACTCCAGATACATGCACAATATTCTAAATGGCAACGTACTAAAGTGTTAAATAATATAATTTTAGTGAGTGGTTGTTTGAAATCTTTCGTATTTCTTATTAAAAATCCCAACATCCTTGCTGCTTTCTGCACAATGGAGTCAATATGAAGATTAAACGTAAGACAGCTGTCAAACAGAATACCTAAATCCTTTATCGAGTTAGTGGTATGTACTTTAGAGTTATCAAGTACATAAGCAAAATTTGTGGGTCGTTTCTTTTTGGTAAACTTGATGTGGTAGCATTTTGAAATGTTTAGTTTCATGTGATTATCTATACACCATTTCTCAACTCTTCCTAAATCTTCTTGCATTAGTGCAGAATCTGCAGCACAATGTACAGTTTTGTATATTTTCATATCATCAGCAAACAGTAGGACCTTAGAGTGAATAATTTTAGAAACGACATCATTGATGAAGATAGAAAATAGCAAAGGGCCAAGATGAGAACCCTGCGGTACACCGGATGAAGCGATGTATGGCTGCGATTCGCTACCATTAACGACCACAATTTGAAGTCTTTTTGCTAAATATGACCGGAACCAGTGCAGAAGTGAACCATGCACACCGAAATGTCCTAACTTCTGTAATAAGATGTTGTGATTTACCTTGTCAAAGGCGCTGGAAAAATCTGTGTAAATAGCATCGACCTCGTAACCCTGGTCAAGCTGTCTAGTAAGATAGGAAGTATAGTCAACTAAATTGGTTTGTGTTGAGCATCCGGAACGAAAACCATGTTGATGTGGTGTCAGCATGGGTTCAACGTGTCTTGTTAAAAATGGGACGACAAGAGACTCAAACAATTTTGAGAAACAGGACAATATTGCAATGGGACGATAATTCCTAACGTTTTTCAAGTCATTCTTTTTATGAAGCGGAATGATGCGCGTCCTTTTCCATTCCTCTGGGAAACATCCGTCGCGCAGTGAACGATTAAAAATCATACACAATGGCAAAGCAATGTAGTATCCACATCGCTTCACAAAAACAGCAGGAATACAATCAGGACCAGCACCCTTGAAAATGTCCAAATATTTAATTTTCCTGTAAACTTCCGATTCAGTGAAACGTAGTGTAGATATGAATCCGCTGTTCGGCATTAAGTTAGGGTAGGATGAATCAAGTGTCCTCTCCGAATTACTGTAAGTCGAAGAGAACTGATTTGCAAAGAGATTAGCTATTGCGGGACTAGTGTTTGCAGTTTTAGTATCGTCATGCATTTCGGTGGGTATATTTGAATTATTGTTCTTTTTATCTTTTATGTATCTCCAAAATGCTTTAGGATTTTTCCTAATACCCGTTTCTATGCTCTGTTTGTATTGCAACAGACAGGTCTGGTATATCTTGTGACAGTGACTGCGCAGAACATTAAATGTAAGTAAGTCCCTGGGGTTTCTGTACTTCTGATATTTTAACCTCAGCTTATCTTTTTCTTGGAGACGCTTTATGAGAGCATGACTAAACCATGGTGGAAATCTAGATTTAGTAATCTTGCGCTTGGGAACACAGTCACTTATTATTTGGTTCAATGTAGTGTAAAGTGCTGAGACCATCTGATTGACATCATATGAGGATAAAAAGATTTCATTCCAATCTATCGATTTGAGTTGGGAGTTAATGTCATTATAATTGGCTTTAAAGTAGTTGTACACATTACTATTCTTTGATTTCATAAACTGGTAAGGCTCGATAAATGAAAATGTAATCAATAGGTTAGGATGTTTCATATCCAATTTACTTATCGGATCCGGAGAGTTAACAACTGATAAGCCAAGCACATTACTGAAAACTAGGTCCAACGTCCTCTCATCACTATTTAAAACACAGTTAAACTGAAACAGATTATTAAGCGACATGAAATCAACAATTGAATGACCCAGTGCATTATTATAATTAGAAGGCAAGGTATAAGTATTGTTATGACTTTTTGACCATTTGATGAAATTTAAGTTAAAGTCACCCAACAAAACCACGTCGTCCACTTCATACGTCACCTTATTAATACTATCCAAATATTCATTGAGGCGTTCCAATCTAAGAGGCGGAGGTAGGTAAACAGCGCTGATAGCTATTTTTTTAATAGTGTTGTTCATACTTAAGCTGACAATGACCCACAAGTCCTCGCAGCTAGTTTCCCAAGATTCGAGTCTATGAGAAGGTAGGTCGCGAGAAATAGCTACCATCACACCACCACCATCTTTTTTGGATCCACCTTTACAGTCACGATCTCTTCGATAAACATTATATCTAGAGTCAATAAATTCATTACTATTAATACTTGAATTTAGCCATGTCTCTGTAAATACTATAATATGATAATTTGATAGCAAAATGTTTTTATAAATTTCATTTGTTTTAGTTCTAATTCCGCGTACATTCTGGTAGTAAATATTTAAATGATTGAATTTTAAAAAATAAAAACCAAATCGTTGATCAATTTAACCAAAATATGTTGAGAATTAGCATTAATTAATCATTCTTAAGCTGTCTAGGTTTCGTATGAATATAGCCTGGTGGGTTTCATCTTTTCTAACATATATTCTACCATTACGAATCCATACAAATTTATAATTCAGTTCCTTGCATTTAATTCGTGTGGCTGCGTGGATACGCTTATTTTCAAGAGTAAGATGTTCAGCTACGAAGACGGCTTTGCGAGAACCACCTATACCCAGATGGTGGGAGTTAAGTTTGTCAGTAGTGTTCTTCTTGTTAAACCTAGCAACAGCGGCCAGAACAGAATCACGACTACGTTGACTACGGAGCCTGACGATCACAGTACGGGGTTTATCATTATCTCTTGATGCTTTCGTTACTCGAGTAATATGGATCATCTCATTGTCATCAATTTGATAGTCAATAGTTTTCGTAAGCTGTATAAACCATAAGATATATCCAAAAAAATGCTGCCCAAAGAACTATTTTACGCGGACGGAGTCGCGGGCACAGCTAGTTATCAATAAAAACAACCACAAAATAAATGCGGAATCGAGTAGTTCTTAGTCTAGCATAAGAGACTTTTTCCCAGGACAAAGGCAAGCGCTCAAATGGAACTGTGTCAAGCGCTGTAGGCATACTCAATTTACTGCCTACCTTTAAAGTGACCATGTAGAGAAGTTCAAGAAAAGATAGCAAGGCAGGAAAAGTAAAGAAAAATGGGTTACTCTTGAGAAAATTAATGCATAACATCTTCTTGCTAAGCAACATAGAAAAAATTGATTGGATCGCATGGCCGATCGAAATTCATACGGTTATCCAAATTGAACAGTGTAAAAGTTGCGTTGTGCGAGCATGACTTATAATTATTAGATTATACAGGGCAGAGACTTCCGGGGGCATCAGAGAATAACAACTAAAAGTTGATTCTGCGATACACGTAGCTCCTGGGTGGTGAGTGAGGGCGAGGATGGCGAAAGAAGGGCATAACGTAAACCCCAGAAGCGATCCACAGCAGGATGCTGTAAATCTGATTTGCTCCGGTTAGAAAAATAATAATTAACTTTAATTAGATTCACAACAAAACAACAAAATAGAAGTATTTATTTATTACAAGTAACTATGGATATAAAATATGTAAACTTATTACAAGAGAGCGCCGGGGGGATGAAACCCTGACTCCCTGGCGCCAACACTTCAGAAGAGGCCCGCCTTGAGACAAAGGGCGGGCCGGCGCCGGCCCGGGCCACCAGATCGGCAGGCCACATATCCGTAGGCCCGGGTGTAGGCGATAGGAGAACAGCGAGGTTTTGTAGTGGGTAGTCGGATGGCTGAACATCTTCCCCGGAGTCCCACATATCCCTCGGTCCCCCCGGGCCGGGGGAACCCGTCAAGAGAGATTTTTCCCCGAGACAAAAAAAATGTAAACTTGTTCGGAAAGATTCGAAAAGAACGTTTTAATTTTTTTTTAAATTTTGATTAATCTTTGGGGTATCTTTCAGTTTTCTTTTTAATATGCTACATTGCTTCCACCTATTTGTTTCTGTCTCTGCATAATAAAAGAAAATGTCACAGATGGGGAATGTCAAAATGTAGAAGTTCGTCCTGTGTATCTTATGCATTGAAGTTTTTCTTTTATTGCTCTAGGACAGCAAACAGGCTGACGGCCTGCTTAGAATTCAAAAGTCACCGTCGCCTATGCGTGTTTGCAACGCCGGTGGCATCGCGAACACGCCGCTGTCCCATAAGGATACAGGAACTTAGATCACTAATGCCGGAATACAACACAAGGTTATTATGGCGACATACTTAAGACCAAAGGTGGTCTCCATCCAGGCGGTTGTTTTATCGCCTTTTACGACAGGTCGACCCCGGCCGCAGAGGTCAATATTCTTTCACCACCCGTGCATGGATAAAATGCATTGAAGTAAGCTAAGAATGATGTCTTCAGAATTTTCCACTAGTTCATAGATATTAGACAGTTTCCATTATCTATGACATTCCTCGATTCTAATAGAAATCGATTACAAGTACCTCGACCACGCCAAGCATCTAACATTGTTGTGAATACATTCGAAAGCTTGCACAACACCGGTAATCGAGTCGGAACATCTCTGCGCCATGTAGCCCCGCTACCGGCCAAACGGTCGTGGGAACCGGCGGCGGATTAATCCATCCTAGCCTATTTGCATTTTCTTGCCCTCGTGTGCGAATTGGGTTATCTGAATCGCGTTACTATGCACGTATTTGATATTGGCTCGAGTAGGTATGTCTACTCCTGGAGGTTGCTTTGTCTATCACAGCGGTCGTGGGAAGGTTTTTACTGTAACCAAGAAGACTACGATTAGAGTTGTTGGTAACAACTGTCTATAAACTCTATCCGTGCAGGGGCGAAGAAAGAATACTAACCTCTGCGGCCGAGGACGGCCTGTCGTAAAAGGCGACAAAACAACTCACCCTAGCTACGTGGTAGGGCCTCAAGCCCGTCTGGATGGCGACCACCTTTGGTCTTAAGTATGCCACCATAATAATCTTGTGTTGTGCTCCGGCATTAGTGACCCAAGTTCCTGTACCCTTATGGGACAGCAGCGTGTTCGTGATACCAATGGCGTTGCAAACACCCATAGGCCCGCCGTAAAACTGCATAATTCTAAGGTGGCCGTCAGCCTGTCTGCTGTCCTACAGCATAAAAAAAACAGTAAATAGTTGCAAGACTTTTTCTTGCCTCCCGGGAGGTTGGCGCAGATTGGGATGTCTCGGATTGTAATAACTAACGCTGATAGGTGATCTTTACATCACCTCGTAGGCTTCTTGGGGTTTATTATTATCTGCTCCAAGTAACTATGATCACGATGTTTGAGCTGGATTTTTAACTTAAATAAGAAATAGAAGTATAAAATATATCTTCAAGTATTCTTAAAGACAATTCCCGAGGCTCGATGGCTTCCACTCGTCGGAACGGGCGTCAGGGGTCCAATTCAATATTTACAAAAGTGAAGAAGTATCAGTTATTTAGTGCCCATAACACAAGTGCTCTGCAGCATGCTTTAGGACTATGCGCTGGGTGAATTGTCATATTTGTAACAATTATAAATAGAGTCCATATCACTTCCTTACTCCCCTTCTATCTTAGATGTAGTCTTTTACAAGTGTAAGAAAAATGTAGGAAACACATTTAAGAACAATAAGAATTTACTTATATAAGATGACTAACAGTATCTTAAATCTTTAAACAAATAGCGACGCGTTTGAAACAATCGTCGACCGATCCCATAATCCTTCACTCGTTCGCACCGCTATTTAAAGTCACTCCTTACACCGTAGAAGCGAATATTGCATTCTTCACATACCTTGTCCAGTTGTACAAGGTATAAGCGCCAGCGAATCCTTGATTAAAAGCAAAACTCATTTAAGTAAACACATTGGTTAAGCGTCATAATTATACGAATAAGGCTTTGCGCGCTTTTCTGTAATCTACATTAACATATTGTTTCGAATACAACCGGAATATTAATGTCATTTTTTTCTCCAAGCTTGGAGCCTTGCCATCTAAGGTTGTTTTGTCACTTTTTATGACAGATCAACACCAGCCACAGGGGTTTGTATTCTTGTTCCTTGCACGGAGAAAAAATATATTATCATACTTGAAGATAATCAATATGTGTAATTCTTAGAGGGTATTGAACTGACATAACAGTATCATAAGGCTTTTATGGCGGTAGTAATTAATCCAACAATACGATCCACCCGTCCAACTATTTTATATAATTTTTATTAATAAAAAGTACAGTTATTCCTGAAAAGCGTTGAATTCACATCGCTTGCACCACCACCCAGAACGGTCGATGTGAGAATTTGCATCGAATGGAGCAGGGACGCGTTCAGCCTCGCCGGGACAAAGATTGTACGTCTTATATTTGTTATTTCTTATTATCCCTGCCATACTTACGGACGATCAAAGATTTTCGATGGTTTAAATTAAAGTTTTTGCGAAGATACTCTTTTGGATGTTTTCATACAACCCAAATAAGCTGATTGTGGTTATTTCTGTACATTTTTGTACAGAATACTAACCTCTGGTTTTTTTTAAATGTAATTTCATACACCCGTAAAATTTTGTTTGTATACAAGCAAGGACTGCGTGATGAACTACAGTGGATGTGTGGACAGTAAGACCGCACTAGGTAATCATGGCAGAGTGTATGCTTGTAACATTGCGGAAGAACTGCAATTACGTCACTTTCGGTGTTATGAGCGTGTTTTCGACAAATAACAAAGGTATACGGCTACGTAACAACCATCTATCCGCTGGCTTCGATACACGGGCAGATTTAAGATGTTTAAGATGGCTTTACGTCATATGCCAAGAGACACTCTACCAGGTGTGTTGCAGATCTTGCAAATTGGAGAAGAAGGAAACCCTAGACATAGACCTTTGCAGATCGTATTATTCCTATATAATATATAAGGGTTCGAACCCTTTAAACGATTGCACCAGTTGCCACCACCAATAGTGGATTTAAAATAAATTTAACTTCTTAATTGGTCTTTTAACGAACCGGTCCAAACTATATTCGATTTTTAGATAAACTTTACACGAATACGTGATAATGATGAATTCGGGAGGATTACGTTAATAGAACTTTTCGATACCCTCGCACAATGGGGTAGCAATGGTGTAAAAGACACGTTTGGCCAAGGGATCTCTTTGGCGGGCTTTTTTATTTCAACCCTTGTCGGTAGTCGTGAATATTTTCTCTTATGGGAATAAATTAGTTTAGCAGGATACCGATTTTAAAATAAGTTGTCGAAGACTTTTTTTCATAATTAAAACTAATTTTTAAGTGTTTTATATGCGTGTTTATTTTGAATTGCAAATACACCTGAGGTCAATCTTTAGAATTATATTCAGAAAATAGTTTAAAAAACATGCTTATTTTAATAAATACATATATTAGGACTATTCACATAGCGTCATTTAGCCCCAAAGTTGAAAACACTTGTGGTATGGGTACTAGATAACTAATATACATAAACACCCAGATGGGAGATTTTTTTTACTTTTGGTAAGGTTGTTTTATCTCAGACGACTCGACAGCGACTACGGACGGCAAAGGCAATTCAACTCCGTGGGAGCAGGGTCAATCAGCCATGGCAGCGTGCCTCCTGTGAGGTGTGTTCCCGGCTCGACCGCTGCATGGGGAATAATTGAGAACAGCCACGAGTGGCAAGAGTTTTTATTGAGGTCATGTCGCCTTCACCAGTGAAGCCCTTCGTATTCAAATCTACTACCGTTTTGGTATGTGTATAGCTGGGGGAGAAGAAACGGCGAATAAAACTCCCCCGCAATCTATCTATTCTACGTGTAATTTTGTATTGTGTGAATTGTGTGAGTCTATAGGTTATAGGGGGCGGAAGGCATTCCTAAACCTATTTCGTCGGGCTTATCCATGCCGGACTGGGGAGAATTGCGTCCGCGAGAACATTCGCTTTAGCGTCCTAGTGATGAGGTCGGGTCTGTCCGTGAGCACGTTTCGCGGGAGACGACGCGCAGAAGCGGCTCGGCGGTTGGGCGTGTAATTAACTGTCTCCACCACCAGCGGAATGGGGTAGTAGGGAGTGAGGCCGAAAAAAGATCGCGACAGGGAGACCATGTACTCCTTCGCGAGAAGGAGTTCCAGGTCGCGATGTAGATCTGTATTACGCATATAAAGTGGTGCTTCCAAACGTGAGCCGGCCGTCTCACGTTTTGGAAGGATTTGGTATACAGCGGTACAGTCATAGATTGGACCTTGGAAAAGGATATAAGCTACTTTTTATTTTTAAATTCATATGGTAGAATAACGTTGGCCGGGTCAACTAGTGTAAAATAAATTCAAACACTCGGTTCGTCTATGCTAGAGAATACGATAGCTAGGTGTACCAATACCTTCGGAACATCAACACCCTTTCGGGATTGAAGCGTCAAACGTTCCTGTAAAAATCAAACTAAGCCAAGCCCAGAGTGGATTTTTTTAAGTTTTACATTTATACTAAGGACAAGAAAAGGAAAGTCACGAGTAATTCTTAGCGAGCGCAGTTCTTCTTAGGTTATCCGTAGCGAAGCCGGCGTTAGTATGTGGGTTCTTCACCCTGTTACTGTGAACTCTCAGCTGGATTACAAAGAACAAACAGGGTAGTCGCAGCGGCATGCCCACTAAAAACCCCGGTCTTCGCTTTTTTGGATAGGCAGGATCTGGTCATTGTTCTGTGACATTTTCACGGCCAATTGAGGAGCACCCAGCTGAAGAAGGAGACCACCAGTCAGCCTCACAGCATCTGTGACACTAGATTCCGCGCTGAGAAATTTGGACCAACCACCGATATTAGATCCATTCTTTATTAAATGTTGCCCTTTGACAACACAGCATACCCCGAATCCAAGGTGATAAAGTTTGGATGCGGTCGAGTTTCGTCACTTAGCTGATGATGATTTAAAATCAACGTATGCTTGAGGTAAAACGTGGTAGCTAAGTGGTATCACATTCAGAGTGATAGCAACTGCGGTTTTGAAGGGTATGCGGTTTTTTCTTACCTAATGAAACCGAGCAATCTTTTTCCTGCCCTTATCCCACATTATATGGGGTTGGCACAATATTTTCTCTCCTTTCACGCTCCTCTGGTAACCCTCATCTCAACATTCACAACCTTTCGCCATATCATCTTTTCACAATTCATCCATCTTTTCTTTGGTCTACTTTCCTCCTATATCTTTCTCTTTTCCATAATTTTCCTAGATAAATGGCATTCCCTTCGCATTACCTGTTACTTTTAAGTTTTTTAACCACTGGTGCCTTCCCCTATTCATTTCTAATGTATATGTTTATAACATAATCGTCTCGCACCAAAGGTGTAAAAAAGATAGCGAGAAAACCTACATCACTAGTATTTATAACCTGCTAACCCGTTTTGGACAAACTTTTATGTCTGTCCATCTCTCCAGATCCAAGCCTGAGGCCAGCCACCATGGGCTGTTATTATTAATATTATCTTGAATAACATTATAAACAAATGTGTATCAAAATTGTAATTACTTAATTCTTACGCAATACTGAATCATAACAACGTCTCGTCGAAGTTGGTTCATAATAAATAAACATACATGATGTGATTACCGACGACCGCCGGGGAGCTGCAAAAAGTCAAAAATAAAAAAAAGATTCGCGAAAGCCGTACAACTCAATTTTGGAGGCACAACTCCCATGGAAATAAAGTTGCAAAAAATTACCGTGGGCTTTTATTCGTGTAGGATTTTGTTGTTTTTTCAATTGTATGATTATAGTTAAATAAATTTCAAGTATACACTTAAAGACACAACTTTGTAAGAAATTATCTAATAAAATAACTGAATCAGTTGTTTTTTTTGTATATATGGATACATTTACAATCAAGGATTACACTAAAACATTTATTCGTCTGATTGGCAAATTAGGTGTGAGTGCGTGTAGATCGACTATCATACAGAGTAAGAATTAAAATAATTACTATTGTCATTATATGAACTCATATTTTTTCCTCAAATCTAATATAAATTTTGTAATCAAAGTTATTCAAAATAAAAATACATAAATATAAAATAAGACTAGAAATATCCAGTGGCGAGTTTGTTTCGCCGTTTTTTCTTTAGCCAGCATTTTGTATTGGAAACGGTAGATTTTTGTCATTCAATAAGCGAACGAAAATCTTATATTAAAATAAATTATTTGAATAAAAAATGATTGAATTGCAGTAATCACTTTAATTATTTTATACTTGAAATAATTTCTTATATTTCGTAAGACAAAGTTTAAAGTTTATTATCTCATCATGCTTCTGGTCAATTTAGGAAAGAGAGTATTGTAGGCAAAGATGAACATCGGAGGAAAGAATTGCTTCAAGAATGACAGTATAAGTCAAAACTTATGTTGTTATTCTTGGTAACTCGGACATGTTTTTACATGATTTTAAGGATTTTTAGACATTTTTTAGGAGGAATTGCTTTTTGCACAACTTGCCCTTGCAATATGTCTCCCCCGCTATTGCTAAAGGGACACGGCATCTTTAAATTATAGAAATGCAATAAATATAGTTGTAAGCAAAGAATATGTAATCAATTCAATTGTAATAATGACATTAATTTTAAAATACTGACATACGTTATTTTATTTTATGGACATGTAGTATAATTAGAGAACACAAAAATATATAAACTATATAAATAATATTAATGCTAAGATTTTTTTATCTTTTTTAAATAAATTTGTATGCCAGAAATGGCGAAACATGTTGTTCATTTATAAATTTGGATACATCACCTGCGTATTTACCCCGTTTCTTACAAATAAACATTTTTGTATTTTAAAAACAGGGCAATTGCTTTAAACCTTCGAAAACGTCAGAAGGTATAAACGAATAATCATTCATCCACAATTATCAAGGAAAGCATTAGTTTATTGAACTTCAATTATAATATAAATGTTGTTTTTAGAAAACACGAATAAAAGCCACAGAGAGAATTGCGCGCGCGCTCGTATTACAGAGCGTCGCCGGCCGCGTGCGCGGCGGTGGTCTCACCCCCCCCCCCCACGGCCCCTCTCTTCCCCCTAACGAGCTCCGGATTACTTTGAGTTTAGTCCGATTAATTTGCCACCATGTCTCTTTTGATACCTTAAGTAGTATTAATAACGGTACAATCTATATTGTTTCTAATTTTAAAACAAATTTGAGATTGGAGATTGCTACGACCTTTGAATTCAACGCCTTAACTTCTCGACCAAAAATATTTTTGGTACAAATCAAAAGTGTTTTTTCTCTTCACAATCAGCCTCAGACAGCTACATACAAATTACTTTCTTGCCAATCTAATATTATACTATATATATATTTGTAACAATAATACATAATAACTAGCTGTGCCCGCGACTCCGTCCGCGTGGAATAATGACTTTGGGCAGCATTTTTTTTTAAAATGTTAAGGGTGGACAACCCTTATCACTAAGCTAAGCGGATAAATTGCAGGAGTGTCGGCTCCGTTGTACGGCCACGTTTTACGGCAAACGGGTGATTACGTGGGAAACAAATGTCTGGCCAGGCCGCCTCCGCCAGGCCCCGGCAGGAGGGGTAGACCCAAAAAGTGCTGGCTTGACGTCGTAAAGGGTGATATGCGTGCCAATGGGCTCACTACCAGGGATGCTGAAGACCGTGCGAAGTGGAGTAGAAAGAGTCGGAAAGCGGACCCCAGGCACCGAAACGGTAGTTTAGGTTGCAACCGGGACACTACGTTTAGATGATGATGATGAACCCTTATCACTAAGGGGTATGAAAAATAGATGTTGGCCGATTCTCAGACGTATTCAATATGCTCACAAAATTTCATGAGAATCGGTCAAGCCGTTTCGGAGGAGTACGGGAACGAACATTGTGACATGAGAATTTTATTATAATATTTATGATTTATTTTATGCCAACAAGCCAGGTTTGGTTATGCCTGCTACTATTCCTGTAGACGTGGTATCGAAACATTATGTAAACGATATTTCAATAATCGTAATAAATAAAAATCCTGAGTACGAAATATCCATTCGTCCATGAAATTCAGACATTTACTCAAAAATCAAGACCTGGAATTAATTTTTTGTCCATTTTTCACAAATCAAGGTACAGTTTTTATTCGATGTAGGTGGTATCTCCTTATTCTCGTATAATAAATCATTTGCATTAATTATTTTGATTAAAAACGGACTGAACGATCGGTGACACAATTCTCTTACAAATTAATTCACTTATGTGCGCTCTTTGAGAATTAATTAGCACTTTATATTAAAATATTTAGGGTTTTTTTCATTTATTGGACAAACAAACAGTATTTATATGAGGATATTGTCTTATTTAATATGTTAGTATTAATATAAACCCAACAACATTTGTCACAGGTTACACATAAAAAAAAAGTTTAACATGACTAAGAACTAGCAACAAAAAATAATTATTTAGATAGAAAGAGAATACTATATATTACACATTACATTTACACATTAATTCAGAGTGATACACTCAGTGCGCCGTAGCTATGAAAGGTTCAGTTATTTGTTTTGGAGGCACTTCAACACACTTTTTTATAAATACTGGGACTCGTCGCTGCTATATCAATGGAGTGAAAAAGGAAATTATAAGAATTTACTATTCGATAAAGTGGCGATCGTTTACCAGCATTAGTTCGAATGTACGTGGTCATAAAAAGACGACAAGGTCCACGACAATGCGTCCTGCTATAACATAATTTGTTAACAATTCGAATACAATCATATCTATTCTGACAAAGGTCGTACATTATCATAGCCGAGAGATGTAATTGTCTATGTTCAAGTGTAATCAAATTAAATTTTTTAAGTAAATTATCATACGATAGGCGGTTATGAAAACATTTGTATTGTACACAACGAAGAAATTTCTTTTGGACTGATTCTTGAGGGTTGGAAGCTAATGGGTAATTAGTGATAGCCATGTGCATTCTTTCTTCTCTTTCGTTGCGCTCTTGTCAGAGCGGTCGTGGTCATCATTTTTCAGTCACACGCCTGACAATCCGTCTCCATTCCTCCCGGACAGCTGCTTTTCGGGAGCACACGTATACTGGGACGTCCACTGCAGCCTTTACTAGGTCCGTCCATCTCATAGGCATCTGCCGCGAGGTCTTGTTCCTTCTATCCTCCCTTGGACAACCAGACGTTCGATGGAGACATCGTCACGCCTAGTCACGTGACCAAAGAAAGTGAGAATTCGAGCCTGTACGATGGAAGATAGACGCTGCTTAATGCCGAGTTCTTCTAGAATGGACTTGTTGGTCCGGAATTGATTCCAGGACACTCTCAACATTCTTCTCCAGCACCACATCTCGAGAACGTCTATTTTCTTCTTCTCACTTTCTCGCAGGGTCCACGTTTCCGAAGCATATAGGAAAATGGAGAATACCAGTGCTCTAACTAGCCGGGTCTTAGTGGCTTTCGTTATTTTACGATTTCTCCATATTTTTTGCAGCTTATCCATAGCTGATCTGGATATCGCCATGCGCCGTTTGATTTCGTCTATACAGCCTCCGTTGTTCGAGATCAACGCTCCTAAATAGACATTGCACCACTTCACAGTTCGCTATTTGTGTCACTTCGGGCGAGTTGTTGTTAATTCGGTCAACAATCATAACTTTAGTCTTGCTGCGATTGATCTTGAGGCCGAATTCAAGACTTAAGGATTCCATCTTTTGGAGAAGTTCTTCCATATGGCAGATACTAGTAGCGAAGAGGGTGGTATCATCCGCATAACGCAAGTTGGAGATTTTCAAACCTCCAATTGCTGCATTCACAAGTATACTTTACCTAGCTACGTGGTAGGGCCCCAAGCCCGTCTGGATGGCGACCGCCTTTGGACTTAAGTATGCCGCCATAATAACCTTGTGTTGTGGTCCGGCATTAGTGACCCAAGTTCCTGTACCCCTATAGGACAGCAGCGTGCTCGCGATGCCACTGGCGTTGCAAACACCCATAGGCGACGGTAACTGCTAAATTCTAAGCGGGCCGTCAGCCTGTCTGCTGTCCTACAGCAATAAAAAAACCTAATCATTTTCCACCATCTTTCTGTCATGCGTGATTCAATTCTGTTCAAATTTATAACCACGAGCTGGGGTTCTTAAATTTTCTTCCGTGCGATTACTATATGATCACAATCCAATTAAAATCAATGAAAGAGAAATCCTAATAGAGCAACAATATAGTAGCAATCTGTATTTGAGAAAGGCGTAACAAATGCTGAAATTATCAGTAATACTGCTTTAGTGTATAGCAAGGTTTTCATTGTCTTCATTGAACTTCTTTTAATTTTGTTTTAATTAAGCATTAAAACTAGAAAAAAATAAAGACATAGTATTGTTTAGTCGACTCACGTGGAGACTTATGTCTAGCCATGCTGTTTTCCCCGGCTCAGCAGAAGGAGTAGTTCAAACTATGCTGGTTTGATGTCTTAAAGGATGATATGGTGCTAATAGACTAAACTTGTCTACTGGCACGCATAGATATATATATGTATATAACACAACATATCCTCAGACAAGATATCCTGGTCTAGACCAGGGATGTTCTAAACCGTGCGAAATGGAAAAGGCTGACGGCCCGCTTAGAATTTAGCAGTTACCGTCGTGGCATCGCTAACACGCTGCTGTCCTATACGGGTACACGAACTTGGGTTACTAATGCCGGAACACAACACAAGGTTATTATGGCGGCATACTTAAGACCAAAGGTGGTCGCCATCCAGACGGGCTTGGGGCCTATCATGTAGCTAGGGTAGGTTGTTTTGTCGCCTTTTACGACAAGCCGACCTCGGCCGCAGAGTTTAGTATTCTTTCTCCGCCCCTGCACGGATAAAATGACTAATAATAAGTAGTTTTGGAAGGTTGTAGGAGAACTGGAACCTGGGTTGCTCATACTGGAACACAAAGTTTTTACGGAGGTATGTTTAGAGACCAGGAGTGATTGCTATCCAGACGAGCTTAGAACCCTACCACCAGGTCGCATCCCCCACAGGGTCAGTGTTTTTACTCAACCGCAGCACAACAACAACACACAGTTTAAATACACATATTGTGTAGTTTGTAGTAACCAGCTGTGCAGTCATAATGTTGTTGATTGACCACGTTGAATCGATGATAACGCCGTCGATTAGTGTAGAAGTGAAGACGGCAATGTAACGATATAGGATAGTGGGCTATTTCTGTCTACGCCCGCAGTGCGCGAATATGGGTCACCGTAACAAATCAGTGTAGATCTGCACTAGAATTAATATAAAAGAATTATTATCAACACTCTTTATCTTTGCCAAGTTAATCGAAGAGTTTTAGAGAGCAAGAATATCAAGAACTACGGGATTGAAATGTTAAACGCTGTGCGTTACTTGAGGCTTTTTAGTGAGGATTATATATTTAGTGCGCTTACACCAGTACCTCCTGTAAGGGTAAAGAAAGTTACCATAAATATTTATAAGGCAGTCTATAGCAATTTCCAATTAAATGTAAGTGCACGGGTCTTTCCGATATACAGGGTGACTTTGACAAATCCATCCAAATTTTTTTACGCACTAAACGTCATTTAAGGAACCCATTTTTGCAAAAAAAAAAATTGTATGTAAAATGTTCAAAAAAAATATTTCATATATGATCGTACAGAATAGTCCTATGGTGCAACCTTCATACGTTAACCTGTTATTACCTGTCTCTGTCTCTCCCGCGTAAATGAGTAGTGCGTATTCGCTCGCCCGGTGCAATGCCGCCGTCCTCGGCCATTTACTAGGTCAGATGGAGAGGTCATTGACACTCTAGCGCCGTGTTATGTAAATTGCGTGTTCTTGAATGACTTTGTGATGCTGATTACTCAACATTTTTGTACTATGTGATACAAAACTAAAATACATGTTTCTCATAACTTTTACTAAAGATTCTTCTGTGTGAATTTGGACGGGTTTGTCAAAGTCACCCTGTATATATTTATATTTTTTGTAACATGTTAGTAAAAATTATCAATTTAGTTTTTGTTAAATTAGATTAATTTAACTTAAAGCTTGTTTAAACAGTGTGTGTGAGTCAGGCGATAGTCGCCTCTTATTGCCATTAAAAATTAACAAATAGCATTTGATGGTTTCAATTTTTATATGTTAAGAATTTCTCTCTACAATTCTTAGAAACCTGCTTCGTAAAGCTTTTATTACAAATATTCAATTAGTGGACGCATAAACTGATTGTAAGAACAGAACAGAATATTTCCACTAAATAAATATTTAGTATTCAATTTTAGAACCTTCGAACTACATACACGACTGTATCAGGTCAACCGTGTCGCTATTGAGCCAGACAAATCAAATACCCACTAGATATTTAATTACTTTTTTAATTTAATGCAAATTTTAATTAACAACTAAATTGGGGATATCTGTCGAGCCCAAGTGGGGCTTTGCGTGAAGTTACTGAAGTACGGGACGTGCGTCTAATATAGTATGTAGCACGTTGCTATATTTAGCTGCCTCGATCAAAGGGCTGTTACGTGTGACGCGGAAGCGGGTTTGCATGGAAATATGTTATCTCGCGGTTACTGCCCATTAAGGTTTCAGGGTTCACTAGTAGTTCTACAATGTACAAAAACTCTTCATCTCAGCTTAATCAACCAAACTCATCCAAAGCTTTGGAGTCTGAAATCAGCAGTTAAGTATTTAGTTGAGGCCCACGAAAGCGGTTTGGCGCTAATAGGGGTCGCAGTCAGACTAGGTCAACGTCCATAGGCGACGGTGACCACTTGCCATGGTGGGCCGTCTGCCTGTCTGCTGAACTCTAGCTATAAAAAAAAGGTATTTGAAAGATCGTCGGGATACTTAAATTAGCAACAAGCGACGTGAGATACGCATAAAAGAGAGAGGATACTGCATGTTTTCCTTAGAATATGGAGTGCGAAGAGTATTTACACCTCAAAAAAGGGCAAAATTAACTGATTTTATTTAATTCATTTATTTGGCTTATTCTTACATCTTCAGTGTCTTGTCAAATAAGACCCAGCGATATGAACGCTGATCTAGTGAGTGGGTTGATTTTAATTCATTCTGTCTGTGAAAAAGCAACCATTTATTGTTATGCAATAAAATACATGTCAACCAATTGAAGTCTATATAAAAAAATGGGATAATCTTAGTTGAAATATTTAATATTGAAATTGTTTAACTTGAGAAAAGCTTATTAGGTTATTATATAATTTTTATATATTTGATAACAAAGGAAAGGTTATTTATTAATAAAACAAAAAATAATACAAAAATAAATAAAGTTTATGAATTTACAATTTTTCCCAAAACTGTTTCAAAATTATATTACATAAATTAAATTATTCCATAATGTAGATTCTTTATTAAGAAAAAATAACTCAACTGTATTACATTCTAATAAAGTCGCAATTCGAACAAATCTAGCGCTAGCGCTAGGCTTAGCGTGAGAGAGGAGGAGCCTGCCTACCGCTGCTGTATGCGTGAGAGAAAGGGAAGCCAGACAGACTGGTGCCGTAACGCGTTACGTAACGAAGCGGTTTCCCTCCCATATGAAGTTATCACTTCAATAAAAGGAAAGTGGGGTTCTTTCAACGTACTGTCACTTCAAAATTACTAAACATACCAGGATGGGACTGCGACCCTGTCTCGTTTTTTTAATTTACTTTTTTCTATTATTCGTCAAGCAAAGCGAACGGGAACGGCTAGTTAATTATAAAAGTAAAATATTCTGCGGAACATTGTACATATTAACTAATCTAACACATGAGTTTAAGTTTATTCCCAGTTTACTGTAAATATTATGGCTGTAGTTAATTAATCAACGGACATATTATAGAAGATATTGGCTAAAATGATTTATGACCGACTTTCCGAACCGAATTTGTTTTGCTTTTAATTTAACTCTCTTGAAAAGATAGGACGTTGAGTATGCTCTAGCGAATTATAAAATAATCTATATTCTGGCTAAAGACGGGAATAAGGTTACACCTTCGATTTCGAAAGATGCCTGCCAGATACATAGCAATGCATAGACGCTACTCGTAAGTTGGTAGACACCAAGGCAAAATCACATTTTTTTTACATCTCTACGCAAGAAAGGAAACTAAAAAATCACGTAGTAAGACCACGAATAAAAAGATATGAAAGTGTTGCCCTGTGAAAAAAACTCAGAAGAAATCACAGGTTCAGCTTCCAAAGTTTCCGATGCGTCTATTATGTGACGAATAAAAAAATGCAGCTAAAATGTAAATAGTATGAGACACACGGAAAATGTTTTGTTGAATGTGTACCTATATTAATTTCGCGTTTGAAGTTATATTCTTTATTTGAATATGTGCTTGGTATCACATCAAATCCTTTCTTTCACCAACGAACTAAGATGGGTTTCAGAGACATCTATCGTTTAAATGTAGAACTAAAATCGCATTTATTTAATCAATTATAAACAACCCAACAGAGCAAGTAGTTTATCAATAATTCAGTAGATGTCACTAAACGACGAAAAGTCAAAGGGATAAAAAGTCTTGTTTAACATAGATGCAATATTAGTAACGCAGCAAAATTCGCGCGTATATTTTTATTACTCGCGCTTTTGATACGCGTTATTTTAAACAAATCAGAAACTAGATGGCGAATTACATACAATTTCTGCAGTTGATAGTTGATGGCGATGAATAGATGGCGTGGTATGTTAAATTTGTTATACAGTTTAATAGACATTATTAACAATTTAGTAGTAGTTTATATTGGATGTATTTAGTAAAATTTATTAAATTTTAAATTCCTGTAATTTATGGATATTTATTAGTAGTATATTATGATCTCTGATAGAACGTTACACCTCTTGTGCTGAAAATATCTACAAGCAATGCCAGTCATGAAATAGCTCAAGAGAGCCGGCTGCTTAGATAGATAAAGTCACATTTTTATTTTAGCAACATTTGTTATGTTGTAATAATAAAAATGGATGACCAAGGAAATCGAAAGACGAGTATTAAATATTTGGAAGCGATTAGTCTTTTCAAGATATAATGAAAAACTCAAGTATAAACGTAGATAGATTGATAGACAGATAGATAGATAAATAGAAAACTCTTTATTGTAAACCAAAAAAATTAATTTCAAAGTCTGATAGCGTGAACAGTGAAGAAGTTAAAAGAAGAGGTATGAACAAGAGTTTTGAGAGATAGTTCAGTAGATGTGCGCAAATTAAGGAGACTAGACAAGTTAAAAAACTCAAATTGATTCCTCAGGTTAAAAGGGGCGCTTGGAACAAAGATAAATTTGTGAACGAGTGAAAGAATATTAGATTTCAGGCGAAGATGGATAGTTGATATCTAGATAGCTGGAATCGGCTTTATCCAAAATGGGCACGAGCAAAGATTCTGCAAGCTTAACTTTAGTGGCAATCGATAGGAAATTCCTGAGTCTATTAAGAGACCTAAAAGAGAATTAAACTCGTTGATTTAATTCAGTGATTTGAGGTCGCCAAGACAGCTTCTTTTCAATAATAATACCAAGCTTTTTAACTTTATCGCTAATCTGGATAAGCGGCAACTCTTTATATTCAACTTTAGCTAGCATTGTAGAACTGCCGACGACAAGAAGCTGCGTTTTTTGTGGATTAACTTCGCCCAAAAGAACCATACACAAACAATACACAAAAGTTTTTAATACTTGTTTCCTCCCGATACTAACATATGCCTGTCAAACTCGGTAGCTTAACGAAAAGGAGTTGAACAAGCATAAGGTGTGTCAGAATAAGTGTAACGGGAACAAAACTCAAAGATAAAGTAAATTTAAAGAAAATTAACAAATATACGAAGTTCAAAAGAGTAGAAAATGCTGTTAAATTGTTAAAATGAGATTGGTCTGAAATAAAATAAGAGTGGTATCCAAAAGATGGAAAAAGAAAAAGAGGACGACAGTATAGAAAGTGGAGGATGATTTAAAATATGTCGCAGGATCATTCTGGGATAGAATATGTTGCTAATGCCAAATGAAGAAAAGTAAAGAAAAGATGAAGAAATTAAACAGTAATTTATTTTTAATTTATAAACAAAAAAGAGCATGTTTATTCAGCAATAAAGACTATTTTTATTTTATTTTATTAATAATAAAAAAAATTATATATCTCATCAATAGTTAGGTAAAAGTAAAAATTATCCGTTGAGAATTATTAATAGATAACAGTATTGAGAAAAAATTACAATGTTTGTAAGGAATTCTAAACAAACCAAGCATTTTTATTTCGATATGCTAGGCTTACCCTTCTATATAGTGTCGGTTGGCAGTGTCAAACGTTTTACGACGTTCCCAATCAAACGGCGTCGCGGCGGCTAACTGCGGGTCTCGAGAGAGCACTATTTAGGGTCGATCGAACCGTTCAAATATAAGCAGGGTTTAGTAAAGTTCCTTTATCTTAGGAAATATGAAAGTTCTAAAATACAAGAATGAATTATTCGTTTTCGCACTCAATCTAAACTTTCGAAATATTTTGGGATAATTCACACAACGCCATCTAGTCCCAAACTAAGCAGCATAGCACTTGTGTTATGAGTACTAGACAACTAATATACTACATATTATATACTACAGATTACATATATATTTTCTTTTGTATATAATACTACATATTATATATATATTTTTTCTTTTGTATATAAATACATACTATACATAAACAACCAGACACGGGTCGGGTATCCAACCTCCCAAAACGTATTGAATTGCGTTAGCTATTATGCCACGGAGGTCATCAATAACAAAAAAGTTTATGGTCGTGTCGATGGTATTATACCTTAAGATAAGATAATTCTTTATTATCTTAACATGTTTTACTATACAATGGAAATATAAATTATATTACATACAGATCACAGTTAATATTACAATGGTATGAGTACATGTTCTGCCATGACTGGCATGAAAAATAAAATATATTTAACCACTATGACAAAATAAATAGAAACAAATAAATAAAATTGATTTAAAATATAAATAAATCATTTAAACATAACCAGGTACAGTAAGTCTAAAACCTAATATCCAGCGGTTAAATTAGATCCACTGTTAAAATTATTTACGGACCACGTCGCTCGCTCTCCGCACTCAATATTTTTGTTAATAAAGTAATCGCAATCAAAAGTTGGCGGAGAAACACCATAATGTGTTCTATTGTTATAACAGCACGCCATATCTTTCATTTGGTTTGCACGGTGACAAAGTTTGGCGGTGACGACGAGGCTTGTATTTAAAATGTTCTAGAAGTAATAAATTTTCCTAGAATTCAAATCATAATCATACCAGATATTGATGAAACCTGACGCTTTCTCTTTTTATAGGGCGGGTCGGTTAACAAATTTATAGTTTAGGTTTCGATCAGGGGAAAATGATTATTAGAAATTATTTGAAAGTGTGTTTGCAAACTCAATGTCACATAAAAAAAATATCAATTACGGATCTTGAGTGTGTTTTTATCAATATCAACGTGTTTAGAACTTTTTATCACCCTTTTAATAAACCGAAGATTTTCCTACGCGCACGGTAGCATGTTAGCGGTAACCTTGGCGTCACAAACATGAGACGCTAGCTGCTTACTAAGTGGGCCGTCAGTCTGCTGTTCTACAGCAATAAAAAAAAATCTTGTAATATATACACATCAAAAAGTCTAAGCAACATGTACTAATTTAAATTTTAGGATGGTGGATGAGCCGCTGTATGGATGAACTTCCTGAATGCACCTGAGCCTTTCAGTATTTCCGGGCCGACGGTGCACTCGCACTCTTCTTGTATCAGGCCTAAACCCGAATCGCGACTCATCGGAAAACATAATTTTATCCCATTGTTCTTGGGTCCATGTTCTGCGTTCTCTATACCATTCATTTCGACGAGCGCGATTCCCGTGACGTATTGGCGGGCACCTAATTGGGCGTCGAGCTCATAGACCGTACTCATGCAGTCGATTTCGCACAGTTTGGGGACTTACATAAACACCACTTTAATTTTAGAGCCTCAAACTTATCTCTCGAGCGGTTAACATCGACTGGCGTCTTGCAGTCAGTTGTATGTACTAGTCTTGCCGAGTGGTTGTACTCCTTTTACGGCCTGGATGCTGTTCAGCGGGCTCCCTTGTATTATTGTAGCGCTGCCAAAGATGACAAATAACACTTCTATGAATGCCAAAATGCCGAGATACCTGAGATTGATTACTTCCCGCTTGCAACATCCCTACAGCTTTTTGCATTTCATTTGCCGCCAAATAACGTCGCTCCGTGATGTAAAGAATATCTTACAATTCAATTTTATCGCTAACTTTATTTAAATGGTTAGTAAAATTATAAAATCAAGACTAAACGTAGCAATAAAAACGCACTTAAATTCAAACAAATTCCCTTTCATTTAATTTTATGAAAAAAACAAAACATAATCGAATTTTTTTTACAACCAGCCAGTATGTCATCAATAACAAAAAAGTTTACATACCTACGCACTTTGAGTGAGTAAAGACTTAGAAATTAATTAGTATAAATGGTAAATTTGTAATATCATGCATGTTGCTTAGACTTTTTTGATGTGTATATTTTGGATTGTTGCACAGCTATGATCAAGAGCCTCTTCTGCGACCCACACAAGGCTTAAGGTGGCGGCTAGAATTTTAGTCATTATACCGACATTACACTACATCACGACACACAAATATATCATCTCGACCAATAACACAACGGCGCGCACCATAGGGATAATAAATTGAAGTTAACATGATCGCTTACTCTTTGTGGAATCCAGTACGATATTGTTAATTCATTAAGATGTAAAAAAGTATTACAAATAGAGTTATGAGCAAAAAATCATAATATTAATTCATTTTAATTTTTTTTATATTTTATTTCATTTGGAAAAGAAACAGTGGTAATTTGCTAAACCTAAAGTCTGTTATAAATCTGAAACATCATTTACCTTCTAAGTGCAGAGGCGGAGAAATAATACTGATCTCTGCGGCCATGGTCGGCCTGCAAAACAATCTACCCTAGCTACGTGATAGGCCCCAAGCCCGTCTGGATAGCGACCACTTTTGGTCCTAAGTATGCCGCTATAATAGCCTTGTGTTGTGTTCCGGCATTAGTGACCCACGTTCCTATACCCTTACGGGACAGCAGCGTGTTCGCGATGCCAATGGCGTTGCAAACACCTATAGGCGACGGTAACTACTAAATTCCAAGTGGGCCGTCAGCCTGTCTTCTGTCCTACAGCAATAAAAAAAATCGCCATCACCTTAATATCGGTTGCAACCCAAATTATCGCTCCGGCATCCGGGGTCCTCTTTCCGACTTTTTCTTCTTCATTTCGCACGGTCTTCGGTATCCCTAGACAGTCCATAGACACGCATATCACCCTTTATGACGTCAAGCCAGCATTTTTTTGCGTCTACCCTTCCTGCCGGGGCTCGGCGGAGGTGGTGTGGTCAGACATTTAATATTGTTCCCCACGTAAGTAGCCGGTTGTCATAAAACGTGGCCATACCAGCGAAGGCGACACTCCTGCAATTTATTCGAAATGTCACGGACATGAAGGCTGCCGCATAAATCTGAAACACTAAGTATTTACATGTTTTCGTATGTATTTAACATAGAAACAAGCACTTATCGTAAAGTTAACTAATTTTAAATTAGATTTAAACAATACACTTTTTTATTGCTGTAGGACAGCAGACAGGCTGACGGCCCGCTTAGAATTTAGCAGTTACCGTAGCCTATAGGTGTTTGCAACGCCAGTGATTCGCGAACACGCTGCTATCCCATAAGGGTACAGGAACTTGGGTCACTAATGCCGGAACACAACACAAGGTTATTATAGCGGCATACTTAGGACCAAAGTGGTCGCCATCCAGACGGGCTTGGGGCCCACCCTATCACGTAGCTAGGGTAGGTTGTTTTGCAGGCCGACCATGGCCGCAGAGATCAGTATTCTTTCTCCGCCCCTGCACGGATATAAATACATAAGATAAATAAATAATATTAGTTAAAATAGTAGAAGTGAGAGATCAATATAATGTAAAATATGTTAAGAAAACATTGTACTTTGTACTAATTGAAAATCAACGTTGGACGTGAATATAGAAACGACTGTGCAGATGCAGAGAGTTGAAATGGAGATGTATTAAATAAATCCAAATTATAATTACTGGCTACTTTATTCCAAACAGAGTTGTGGCCGATAATAATTAAATTAAAACAAATTATTATAACTGTTTCACAGAACAAAGAATAAAAATCCCTGTTTCAAGAACAAAATTCCCTTTCTCATAAACTAAGAAAAACTAGTTTATTACAAATATCTAGTACATACGACATTGTTATAATTGGAAAAGCAGTATAAAACAACGGGAAATAAAACAATAAAAGCATAAACGTTCCGCCATAATGTTGTTTTGGTTTACAGTTAATTTTCGCCACAGTTTATTGTTAACACTTATTGTATTTTGTTTAACTATTCTTGTTTTGATGATGTTTGTTTGCGGGGAATAAGTTACGATGTCGTTTGCTCGAGTTGTTTAAGGGGAATGTTTAAGACGCTGACAAAATTGCTGGGGTTGAGATGCTAAAAATGAGTGTGGTATTTCCTTTTCTCCTTTGACTTTCGTCATCATCAGTTTCGTGTTAATTCTGGGTTGCTATCCAAACATCCACTTCAATACCACTTCCCAATCCTATTTATTACCTTTGAAAGATAGTTGGTAGCACTTGAACTCTAATCCCTGTGCTTTAATCGTTAATAAGGTAGCCTATTTTATGGTAAAATACATATAATTAAGTCATTATCTTCATTATACAGGGTGACTTTGACAAACCCGTCCAAATTCACACAGAAGAATCTTTAGTAAAAGTTATGAGAAACATGTATTTTAGTTTTGTATCACATAGTACAAAAATTTTGAGTAATCAGCATCACAAAGTCATTCAAAGAACTCGCAATTTACATAATACGGTGCAAGAGTGTCAATGACCTCTCCATCTGGCCTAGTAAAAGCACATGAGTAAATAAATAAACTTAAATGTGGTAAAAGGCCGAGGACGGCGGCATTGCACCGGGTGAGCGAATACGCACTACTCATTTACACAGGAGAGACAGAGACAGGTAATAACTGGTTAACGTACGAAGGTTGCACCATAGGACTATTCTGTACGATTGAATTAACGATCATATATGAAATATTTTATGGTGAAAATTTGACATACAATTTTTTTGCAAAAATGGGTTCCATAAATGATGTTTAGTGCGTAAAAAAATTTAGACGGGTTTGTCAAAGTCACCCTGTATGTATCAGTCTATCCGTACAAGGGCGGAGAACGAATACTAACCTGTGTGGCCGGGGTCGGCCTGTCGTAAAAGGCGACAAAACAACCCAACCTAGCTACGTGGTAGAGCCTCAAGCCCGTCTGGATGGCGACCACCTTTGGTCTTAAGTATGTCGCCATAATAACTTTGTGTTGTGTTCCAGCATTAGTGACCCAAGTTCCTGTACCCTTATAGGACAGCAGCGTGTTCGCGATGCCACTGGGGTTGCAAACACCTATAGGCGACGGTAACTGCTAAATTCTAAGCGGACTGTCAGCCTGTCTGCTGTCCTACGCAATAAAAAAATAAGTCAAACGACACAATACCAAAACATGTTTTATCATTTATTGATTCATAAATTAAATTATATTTTAATCGAAGTATTTGAGGACATCTATACGCGGGTTATTAGAACATCAAGACAAGTGTTCGAATTATTAGATCCAGGTCTTAGAACATAATCTAGATCAAAAAAATTTAGGAAAGCCTATATTTTTTGATCTAGATTTTCTGGGATTTGGACCAGAATTTTTTTATTATATATTTCTACATAAGTCTATTATATGTACATTAAATATACTATGATACAAAAAGAAAACAATGGCTTGACATCATTCACTCTTTATTGGTTTTTAATATACTATAGTATAACATTATAGCGGACTTCCATATTCTAAGAAACTAATTATAAAGCTTAATAAAAGAAGTATTCATTATATAATTTTAATATTTAAAACCATTGAATGTCATAATTTCAGTAATTTTTAATTACTGCCTTCATGCATGTTTGTTGACTGTTCACCATTACTAAAATAGAAGGGCGAGATCTAGTATATCCCTTTTCCTGATTGCAGGAGATATCAAAATATTTGTCATATAAATTAATGGTACGTACATATTTGTCCTTCCAGATTTATTTTTTGCTTTAATATGCCGTCGCAATAATTCAGAAATTGTTTGCCACGCATACATTATTAGGTGTAACGTAAGCTTTTCTTGAAAAATAACCTTTATTATTTGACTGTGAGATAAAAACAGCGAAAATAATGATTACCAGCAATTTTACATGAAAAATTCATAGTGGTATTATGTCGAGTTCTTTTTGTTTCTACTTCTTCTTAGAACTGAAGTCTGTTGAGTCTTAAACCAGGCAATTGTTTCCACCTGTTTGCATCGGTATCCTCTTAAATAGCTAATTAAGAATAATTATAGCTATATTTGAATAATTACCACCTACGAAATGTTTGGATAGTATATTAGGGGTCCATAAAATAAGTAGGTTGATGTTACCGTAACACATGTGAATATATCTTTATTTCTATAATATACCGGACGGCTCAAGTAATAAAAAATTACACAGGAAAACATTACAATGCGATTTAAATAAGAATAGGAATGTCAATCACCTCTATCTGTCAAATGCCTTGAAAAGTACTTTAATGCGTTAGTGACTCATGTTCTTGTACCTTTTTTTTATTGCTGTAGGGCAGCAGACAGGCTGACGGCCCGCTTAGAATTTAGCAGCTACCGTAGCCTATGGGTGTTTGCAACGCCAGTGGCACCACGAACACGTTGCTGTCCCATAAGGGTACAGGAACTTGGGTCACCAATGCCGGAACATAACACATGGTTATTATGGCGACATACTTAAGACCAAAGGTGGTCGCCAACCAGACGCTTGGGGCCCTACCACGTAGCTAGGGTGGGTTGTTTTGTCGCCTTTTACGACAGGCTGACCCCGGCCGCAGAGGTTAGTATTCTTTCTCCGCCTCTGCACGGATAAAAACCTCTATGGGACAACAGTGTGTTTGCGGTGTCCTTAGCGTCGCAAACATCTATAAGCGGCGATAACTGCTTATTATGTAGACCGTCAACCTATCTACTGTTCCTTCTCAAAAAAACCTTAAAATAAAATCCTGTGACATCATATATACCATATCATAATTAATTTAAAATAAATAAATTCTTATTGTACAAAGAGGACACAAAGTCAACTAAATAATCTTACATCTCGTGGAAATGGTCAAAACACCATCAATCAATATAAAATCAGAGTTACAATCTTCGTTATATTTGCTTTCGCCGTACTTCATAGATGTCTCTCGCCGATGAAAAACACTGTATCTACTGATTGACCATATAAAAAACGGATGATTTATCATTTTTATTGCGAGAAAAACATGTTTATGAGCATCTTATGAGGGGCGAAGGGAAAGAAGGGAACGGGAGCCTATTCCTTATTCCAATCAAATTATTGTATTCGTATTCGCTCAAAACAACAAAACGAGACCAAATACGAAGATTATCGCTTTCTTATTTTGAAAGAGCATCATATAAGTCAATATCGTCAGACTTTAAATTCGCAATGCCAATCCGGTGATTTAGAAAAGCTTCGATACTCGTCGTTTATATAATTAATAGCCGATCACGCTTATCGAATAACAGGCAAAAGTAAATCGAGAAAAGAAATAAGAAAGGGTCAGTGTAATCCAAAAAATATAGTCTTTAATCACTTACAAAAAATTGCGTATAGATTTTAACACTCACGAAACCTAGAAACGTCACAGATGGGGCATACTCATTCAATAGTAATTGAAGCTTTAACGTTTAAAACATCATAGGTTAGGCGTTCATTCTAACTTTCTGGAGCCTATAGTCGTGTACGCAAATGCTCTCTAAGACGTTAATTGGGGCAAATTGGTGAAGGGGAAATTAAAAAGATGTATGTGTGCAATTCACATACGGTACAAGCAAAACTTCAGTAAAATAGCTTACGAGAAAAGAAGTAAGATTATCAGGAATAACAGAAAAATTATAAGATTCATTATTTTTATAATATTTTTACCAAGCTCAAACACTAATTTATAAATATTTTAACGCAAAATATTCCATTTCATTTTAGTGTATAAAAGCTACGAAAGCCCGAACAAAGAGGAGACAAAGATTATAGAAAACACTGCATACTTGAATTCTATCTCATTCTCTCGCAGGTTTATTCCTATTTATGAATATGTTTGTCTTTTTTTGATGGCGCTTTCTCGTTTCATGGAATTTTCAAATCACAACAGTGCTAAATAGTTTCACTTCAATAATGTATTAATTAAATATTATATTACGTACGAAATTCATAGTCTAGCTAGATCAAACGCAAACCTATTTTAGAATATATATGAGTACATATTTATCTTAAGCTAGCTTGTGCAGGCTTCGTCGTACTACTAAGTAACACCTGTGACCGGAAGCGGAAGGAATGATATCTTAGATTCGTACAACTTTCTACATATAATAATGGCATACACATCACTTTATGTAAGGTCAAGAAGTCATTTGTTTCGCATAGCCTAATCATTTACCATAAAACATGGCCTTACAACTTCAGGTACCACATTTTTAGTTTGACAACGATATTGACATAAAAACTATTTATTTGACGCAATGGTCAAGTATAGCTTGAGTGTATGTCTTCATTACAAGTTTTTTAAGTATTGTCTCGTTGTCTACGTGTATTTTACATGGTTTCATAAACAATATTTCGAGAATATGCCTTAGGTACAAAATAATCATTGGCCACTCATAACGTCCCCGGGGGATTGTTTCGTAACTATAAACGAGATATTGCCGCTGATACCCCAATGGGTGGAAAGTTTTGCCGTTTTTTGCTTATTATTTTTCGAGCCGTTTGTTTTTATAGCTTGATTAGGTATTTAATTTCAGAGGATGGTGGGATATTTTGGTTAGCCTTAAATAATGTAAATTGTTCTTATTAAGTATCAAATTGCATATTTATATTTAGTTTAGGACGCAGGTACTCCAGTTCGTCTGCAATACCGCCGGAAATACCGGGGGTATCGCAGAGAAACGACCAAAAGTCAATCCTGTGGCCACCCCATATAAAGCTAAGGGTAGCGACCGAGGTTTTAGTCGGTATGACGTTGCGGCCACCGCTGGCCATCACATCTCGGTCAGGAGAACGAAGGCCACCGTAGGGATACAACGATGAGATGCACATAACCATGTCGGCTTTCTCGCGGAGTCTGGCGTGGTACTGGTTATTCGGTTACCCAGGGATAGAAAAAAACGGCGCTACTGAGCGTGATAAACCGATAAACAATATGGGTTTTTTGGCTACAAAATGACAGAGAAGTGATTAAAATGTCAGCTAAACACCTAATTCAAGTTATTTGGTATAGTGGTATCTGTGGACTTCGTCCCTTGTCTGTCTGTCTGGGCGTATGTCTTTATCTATTCTGTTTGTTAAAAAGCTGAAATTTTTTCAGAGAACTGCTTTTTATAAAAAAAACTTGCTAGCGTGCTGCTCTCGTGAGAGAAAATATAGAAATGATTAGAAAAGTGAAGAAATATGTAAGAATAAGGCAAAAATAAAATGAAAATCAGTTAAGTAAAATCAGATTCCCATGTCTTTTCTAAGAGTTTCGGGCTTCGGAAAGACTTCGCGTCTTTTTGCGTACTCTACCGTCTGTACAATGGGTAACGTTCTGAGGAACTGATTATAATGTTCATTTTGCTACCATCGGCTGCGCATTAATTCCCATTTCCTGGAGATTCTTCTCTCTGGTACGAGGCGGTTCTCAAGAACGTTCATGATGCATACTCTCTGGATTTGGAGTAAACTTCCAGTTAAGATTTTCCCATTACAGTACGATGTGAAGTTTTAAAAAAAAGCGTTATAACATTTTTTCAAGGCTGGCTGCACGTTGATAATATCTCTGGTATTGCAAACGTCCAAAGGCGACGGTGACCACCTGCTATCGGGTGGGTCGTTTGTTGTCTCTGTGAACTCTAGCTATAAAAATTATTATTGTATTTTATACAAGATATATACACGCAAAGCTTCGTATCCGCGTCAAAGAGCAATATCAATTATAACAGTGAGATAGCGGTGGCACTGGAGACAGAACGTGGTAACTGAAATCTCTGTTCTGAGCAATTAATTTATATTAAACGATAAGGTTTAAGAGGTTGGAATATGCAAGGCGCGACCGCGATTCCCTTTACGTGATCTTGATAAGCTCGCGAGTGCGCGTCTTGTCATCTAGGGCTGCCACTATAAGTTTTTTTATTGCTGTGTAACAGCAGATAGGCTGACGGCCCACTTAACAATAAGCAGTTATCGTTGTCTATGGATGTTTGCAACGCTAGGTGCACCGCGAACACGCTTCTGTCCCATAGCAGTACAGGAACCTAGGTCAATAATGCTGAAACACAACACAAATTATTATGGCGGCATACTTCTAGGCGAAGGGTGGTTACAGTCGCCTTTTACGATAGGCCAACCCCGGCCGCAGGGATATTAGTATTATACTCTACCCCTGCACGGAGAATTTTTTTTTGTAAAGATAAAAAAGGCTAGGTGCAATTCATCTTATTATTATGTTATTGGGGTAACTAGAATAAATGATTCATATGATAATTTTAATTGCATAAATATATTATTACCTGGATGACCGAGCTTTGCTCGGTATTTTTCGGCTTCGTGAAGTTAGATTGTTTATAAGCGTTTTTTTCCAAGATCGTTTAGGCATTTTTAAGTGAACACGTGCATTAAGAAGACACAAATAATATAAATAAACAATTGATTTTCTTAGTCTAACCTCAAAGCAAACACTCATTGACTTCGTGTTACTTAACAACGCCATCTGCTGGAATAGCTTTAGTGTTGTTGTGTCGTTAAAGCAATTTAAAAAAAATTGTATTATTATTCGCCGATAGATGTCAGGAAGAGTAATTTTTCAGTTTAAATTGGGACTACTCAAATGCCACCTTTTTGTTATTTTTTTTCCAAAAAAAAAGCGAATAAAATGAAATTTTCTAAAAATGATTCCTAGCTAGATCGATTTATCGCCCCTGAAACCTCCCATATACTAAATTTCATGAAAATTGTTGGAGCCGATTCCGATTGCTCGTTTAAAATATAAGATAAGGAAGTAAAGAAAATGTAATAAATGAAAGCGGATGGATACAGAAGTAGGGGAAACCAAAGAAAATATTGATGAATTGCGTGAAAGATGATGGCTAATAGAGAAGAATGGAATTAGGAAAAATGTTGCGCCTAACTCATATGTAGGAGCAGAGAAAGAAGAAGAAAATTGTTGACTGTTGTTTTGCTCTATTAGTTTTCTGAAAAACCAGTTAAAAGATTTTTAAATTATCAAACTATGTCGGTACTTACAAGTGTTCCCGTGTTATTATCCAATAAAATAAGTTTTCAAATTCTCTTTTATCTTAAAACTTTTTTACTGTTCTTTTTTCAAATTATTATGTTTGACAGAATGGTACCAACCCTGCGTAAGACCGCGTTCCGCGCAAATCTTGCTGTAATAAAACATAAACGTTCACTTAAACATCTATATTGCAGCGAGTAATGAGTAAGAACACCTTCTGAATACAACTCTCTTGATAAACTGAACGAGCCAAGTGAAATAACTCTTTTTTATGTTCACAGATAACAATTATTAGCATTGCAGTGATTTATGGGAATGGTTCAGAATGTGTCGTGGTGATGATTTTAAGATTGTTTGATTAAGTAAAACGTTAAATGGATAATAAAAATACACGACATAAATGGCATAAAGTGGCCAATATTGAACTCAGAAAAGCCCCAAAAGATGCTGATAAAAGAAAAACCCTGTGTATAACTGTGTATAATAACTTATGGATAAAAAAAATGTCTGAAATAAATGATTATTATTATTATTATTATAACTAAATGAATATTTTTATTTTACCAATATTAACACAGCTCTTTATTGCATATACTCGTATGTTCTTATAAGATGCCTAAGAGAAATAAATATCAG
Organism: Malacosoma neustria; assembly: GCA_963693495.1. Classification (NCBI taxonomy): domain Eukaryota; kingdom Metazoa; phylum Arthropoda; class Insecta; order Lepidoptera; family Lasiocampidae; genus Malacosoma; species Malacosoma neustria. Next base: position 20,819,319 of record OY856378.1, on the reverse strand, counting down.
GACCATTTTCATGTCGTTTTAATGCAGAGCAACGACTCCCAAGCTACTAACTGAAAGCTACGAATATGCTTAATAATATGTTACTAGAAAAAATATTGATCTAAAATGTTGTCAATTTATATATTTATACAACATATAAGCCAAATACCACGCTCATCACGAGATCTCTAAAACTATACAACCGATTACTACACACTCAATTAACTTGAAATTTAGCACAGTTACTAATTTTTTTTTATGTAACGGCTCATTAAGAACGGATTTTACGGAAATCCTTTCCAAAACTTATATTTTTTATATTATATGACAAAACAACGTTTGTCGGGTCAGCTGGTATTTTTTTTATTGCTGGACTTGCAGACAGGCGGACGGCCCGCTTAAAATTTTGCAGTTACTGTCACCTATGAGTTTTTGCAACGCCGGTTGCATCGCGAACTCGCTGCTGTCACATAAGAGTACAGGAACTTGGGTCACTAATGCCGGAACACAAGACAAAATTATTATGGAGGCATACTTAAGACCAAAGGTGGTCGCCATCCAGGCGGGCTTGGGGCCCTACCACGTAGCTAGGGTGGGTTGTTTTGTCACCTTATACGACAGGCTAACTCCAGCCGGAGAGGTTAGTATTCTTTCTCCGCCTTTGCACGGATAATAAGTGGTATGTAAAATAAATCATAATCCTGGATGCAACCAAAATGCAAGCTTAGCAATCAACTTCGGAACTAATCAGCTACAGTACGAAATTTGCACGTTTGTTGCAATGTCCGTTCAAGACATAACCAGTACTTTGCCGGGAAAATCAGTAGTAGCATTAAGAGGTTCTAACATCACAGATAATTTTTAATATTTTTCAGTGAGCTGCTGATCATGGATGCATATTAAGATCACGGATGTATTTTGTGTGCCTATATTTTTAAATCACATCAAAAGTAGAAAGCACCATGCCGCAAAACATCCTAGCTGATTTGCATATAACGTATTACATAAACCGTATCAGATACGGAATGTCGCTGCGTATCTGAAGTTAGGCCATAAATACGCGCAGCTCGCGAATGTGACCCGCGCTTTATGAGCACACGGGAGAACATAGGAAGTTGGAGAGTGTGACGTGGATGTGTGAAAAAGTGAGCAGTGTACAAAGCAGGAAGTTTTGAATATTTTCCAGTAGATTTTCCTCAAAAACTGCCAATTTAATCATATAAAAGCTTTTGGATGAGGAGATGCTTCAGATGGTGGCAAATTAGTTGTCGTAGAATCAATATCATAATTACGAATTGAATTGAGCTAACACTAGATGCATGTATAATATACTAGATAATATTCTCTATCTCTAAAGAAGATAGAGAAACAGACAAATTAAGCCTAGAAAAGCGAAGATGTTATAAAATTTATGGGCTGGAGCACCCGTCTGTCAGCTCAATCCCCTAGATTCGATGCAATGGCGCGCAGTTCGTGTTGTCGACGATCCCATACTCACAGACGGCCTAGACACGCTTGGACTTCGAAGAGACTTTGCGTCTCTGCGTATTCTACCTGTACAACGGGGAGTGTTCTGAAAAACTATTCAGAATGGTGCCCTCGTCGTCTTTCTATCACCGCACTGCCCGCCATCGGCTGGGTGTTCATCCCCATTTCTTTGAGCCTCTTCTTTCTTGTACGAAACGGTTCTCAAGAACATTGCGTACTCTAAGGATTCTGGTATGAGCTTCCGGCTAAGGTTTTCTCAGTGCAGTACGATATGGGGTTCTTCAAAAAAGGCGTTATAAAATTTTTTCGAGACCGGCAGCGCGTTGGTGATGCCTCTTGTGTTGCAAACGTCTTTAGGCGACGGTGACCACCTTCTAGAGGCCGTTTGCCTGTCTGCTGAACTCTAGCTATAAAAAAATGGAATACAGTAAAATTGGATATCAAAGTAATGTTGTTGCCTTATTGAGCAATAGGAAGTCTTATGGCATCTCTCTCGGAAAGAGGTCATGGTTTAAAATCCCGCGATGGCAACTCTTAGTCCCTTTATATCACCTTATGCGCATATTATAATATAATTACAACGTACTGATAGTAATGGAGTCGTGCTGGACCTATGTAGCCCCCCCCCCCCCCCAAGTTTACGCCTCAAATATTCTTGCTCCGGTTCCTTGCTTTTCCCATCCAGCTCCTTTTCCCAACCTTGCGCAGGTCATCGCTTCATCGGGCTGGGGGCATTCTAAGCATACAATGTTTGTTATGACTTGGTCTCCGCTCCAGGGCTCCTTTGCTCCAACGTCCATAGGTCCTGCAATAGACGTGACCGACCCACTACTACTTTAGCTAGCATATTTTTTTAAGTATATTGGTAACTGCGGTTTCCTTACTTGTGTTCGAATTTTATATTTAATAGAAAGTGAGCACTTAAAATTTCTGGTCTAATTAAGCCATCGGAGTCCATGTTTTGGCCTTGTGCCTGCAGCTGTTATTATAAGTACTATATATTGAAAACCAAATGAATATTGATGTCATACCCACAGTTGTCAGACATACGTTTTTAAGATGATCTTGAATCTACCATATCTAATTTTTCGGAGTCTTGCTCCCATCCACTCGGTTGAACATAAGACATCGTGTGCGCCCCTCCACTAACTCCCAGAACAACTGTTTGTTTGTCTGTTTCTATGTATGTTCTCAGAGTTTGAATATTATATTATGCATATTCGCCTCAATGATATATTGGTCTAATAATTTTGATATTATGTTACTCTCAGTTCTGCTTTACGATAAGCTTTATCTAAATATGTAAATGTTTGTTTGTTTATTATTTGTATGGAAATTAAACTCAGGCCATGCTGATACTTTTTAACGTCTTCCGTGACGCAATGTCTTTCAAACGTATGAACATCATTGAACAAGTAATTTATTAGTTGTTTAGTACCCAAAAGCCCAGCGCTCTGGTGCTTTGGGGCTAGATGGTTCTGTGTCGATTATGAGTATATTTATTTATTATATTATGCCAAGTGAAGAAGTTAACTTAGTTAGTTAGTTAGTTCAACGATAACTGACGTAGCTGAATAACATGACATTTCCTTTTGAACCTTTTCATACAGCATTTATTATAGAAGCTGTTCGCACCTTACTTCTTGGGTAAATCTATCTCTCTTATAATTGTTTTGTAGATTTTCAATTTTTGGGATTTTTATTATTATTTTTCAATCAAAAATAATTTTTCACCGTACATTGTATTTCAAGAAATAATTTGACGTAAAGACAGATATAACTGTATAAAATAAGGGATCTGAATGAGTCTTAAATTCAACTAGCCTTATCCGTCGTTCAAAAATTGGTATACGAGCAGCATATATATATATATATATATATATATATATATATATATATATATATATATATATATATATATATATATATATATATATGAGACTAGCATGGTTTTGAATACTATAAAACTATTCATATTATTATTATTAAAAGATTATGGTGTCCGATTTGTGAAAGTAATAAATACTTATATTGTTACAAAGTAGATTTAGTGATTAGAGATAAACAATAATTGATACGAATATGTATTTATTTACGTAAATACATTTGGATAAGCTTTAATTTTCCTTACGGTCATAGTTTTCACATTTGATACATTTATTATACATTTCATTCCAATTTACTACTAATGCGAGTTCAACTAATACCTATATTAGTAAATACCAATTTTCTGGTATACTTCTTATATTTTATCTAATGTAATTTATTTTTCACCTTGCTCAAACTTACACTGATCTTAGACACCGGCTTGTCGAAATATTCATGTAAATTTTGAAGTATTCAGGCCTGTATAGTTTTAAAATTTCTAAATTAGTTTCCAAGGCTCACAAACATTTAGATTTGAAACGAGTTCTCTATCTATCTCTTTAATCAAACTACCGTCACGACATTCCAAAGTCACTACAAATATGTTTACAATCTGGAACTAAATAAATAATCGGTTGATATCACCATTTTATTTTATTCCGATAAAGATCGTGTTCTAGAGATAAAAAAATCTTATACTTTGTAATACTTTTGATCGGAATTAAAGTAATATTCAATACAGGGTAAGATTGTGCGCAAATTGAATTTTGTCTACCCTCTGACCCAGAGGGTTTTCTTTCTGTGAGAGTGATTTCTTATTTTATTAAACTAAATGTTGACACACTATTATGTTTGTATAGTAAAAATATTGATTTTCTTTTTAAAGGGTGCTTATATCCACTTGAAATATCATATTTATAAATAAATATATAGGTCACACAGCGCTGTCTAGTCTCAAAGGGCAGTAGCGTAGCACTTTTAATATGAGTTCTAGATTCATCATCATCATCATTTCAGCCGGAAGACGCCCACTGCTGGACAAAGGCCTCCCCCAAAGATCTCCACGATGATCGGTCCTGCGCTGCCCTCATCCAACCTATTCCGGAGATCTTGACCAGATCATCGGTCCATCTTGTGGGGGGCCTACCAACATTGCGTCTTCCGGTACGCGGTCGCCATTCGAGGACTTTTCTGCCCCAACGGCCATCAGTCCTTAGAGCTATGTGCCCAGCCCACTGCCACTTCAGTTTTGCAATCATCCGGGCTATGTCGGTTACTTTTTTAGTTCTAGATTAACTTGAAGAAATACAAGAAATTAATGGTTGGGTCACATGTTTATTTCTATACGGTATATAAACTCATATTAAGTTACTTTACAATAATATGCACAATTTTAATGTTTTTCATAACTACACAACTTACTATAAAAACGTATTCGCGAGAGCACACCGAACGAATGCTAAAAACACAAAACTACCTGCGTTTTGGAAATAAAAATATTTTTATTGAAATGTACATACAAGTTTCGATTTATCGAACTGTTTGTCCGCCGGGTACACTCGTGCAAAATATGATTATTATTATTTTAAAATAAATGCATTAACGATTATTACAATAAAATATGACAGTAAATGTTAAATAAATAAATTATAAATTTAACAAATAAATTAATAATGCCTGTAAACTAATATACTACAAATTTTTCTTTTGTAAATAAATACATATAAATCCGGACGCCAGATGGGAATCGATCCCATAACCTCCGTAAGCGTATTGAACTGCATTAGACATTAGCACGGAGATCATCAAATTATTATGCTATTCGCTGCCCTTATATTTTTATTTATATGTTTTTCACATCCACACAGAAAGAAATATCATAACCAATAATTCTAGTACATAAAACACTCATGTTCAATTAGCTAGCTTCTAAAGAACTGACTGTATTTACGTAAATACTTTTTTTGTAAAGAATATCGAAGTAAGAACGGGTGGTCGGCCCTCAATATGCCCGACCACCACCTTTCCAATATGGATATTACATATTTTATACCGGACCTCTTCATATTTTTTTATCTCTGACAAAGAACTAAAGTTAACTGGAAACGAAATTGATTATAACTCTGCAACTATTTTTATAGCTTAAGCAAGGTTTACCTTGTCCACCAGGACAAGAGGTAAACTATTACGTAATGAAATAAAATGTACTAGAAATAACATGAAATTTATTTTGCGTTTCACATGGTACAAAATATTTAGTTCTTATGTAAGACTTGAAAGAAACTTTCCTTAATGAAATCAACGAACGTATTCAGACAAAATCGTATGGTATATTGTAGCTAAATAGTACAAGAATCGAGACATAAATTATGGGTTTCGTTCCCATTATTTCATTTGATTCATTAGTTCTTACTAATATATGTTATATTTGCTAAAATGTATATATAGGTATTATATTTGTTTAAATGCGTATTACAATTTCCATGTATTGATAAATAAAGAAATGCACTCGTCAAACCGCCTTGGAAAAGCCCAATACAGACATCTTAAATGTGATTTTGGGACATCTTTCGATGATAATTATTATCATGTAGATGAGTAATCTAAGTCTCTTTCCTCTCGTCTTTCCTTTTTTAATAATTTTAGGATATTCCACGAGCCACCTATCTTCGTAAGACCGTAATGGTCGTACCCTACGGCGGTAAGGTAATAGGGAGGCGGCGCTTTACTGAAGCTTTACGGACATCTCATTTGCTACTGCAATATTATTATAACATATTTGATAGCTAAGATTCAAAAGTAGTTTGTTCACGAAATGTTAGTATAATAATAAATGATAAGAAGTTTAAATATTTCATTATTTCAATATTTTGAGGACCTTTTACGACCTGATTAACGCATGTCGGTACGCTTGCGGAGGGCACGGGTTCGATTCCCGTCTCGCGTCTTAGTGTTTATATATAATATTTATTTATATACAAATAAAAAAGTATATATGTAGTATATCAGTTGTCTAGTACCCATAACACAGGTGCTATGCTACTTAGTGTGGGACTAGACGGCGTTATGTGAATTGTGCCAATATATTTATTTATTTATTTATTATTATTATTTCACTGACTAATTTTCACCATTATAACTAACTTTGATTTCTTTTTCAGGGATGCTATTTTAAATATGACTAGTTGACCCGGAAAACGTTGTTCTGTCATATGAATTCAAAAAAATGTAGCCTATGTCAACACATAATGTGTATGAGACGATTATTTTTCCGTTAAATGAGATTGTATTTCATAAGAAGTCAATAAAAGGCTTGGACGCTAAAACACAGGCAGATGTTTTGCCCTATGATTATATCTAAGAGAGGCCATCGGGATGAGACACACAGGAAAAGAAATCCTCTGTTTATTTGCAAATTATTTACCTTATACAATACTTTAGAAGTAGTAAATTAATTTTTATACTACAAATTAAATGATAGAATAAGTTTTACGATATTTGATACGCAGATATTCTGTTCAAAATTATACCCTTAAAGTAGCAAGTTTAATGAAGAAAATTTCAGTTGTTTCAAAAGCTTTAACTTTCGCCCACTCTTGAGTACAGACTATTATGTCAGGTAAATATGCTTTTGGCCCTTATAATTTTAGAGGAATTCCTAGAAATCTTAACCTTAGAAGCCAATATACACAAACTGCAAAATGCCTACCGCATATTTATTCTTCAATACCAAAAAAATAGGATACCACAAAAAAGGATAATATATGACGAAATGAATCATAACATCAACTTTTTAAATGCTAAATTGATGTCAAGTATTGTTATTTCTTAATCGTAATACATAACAATTAAGTTTATAGGTTATAAGCTAAAGCTTGATAACTTAAAATAATGCTTAATAGCTTTCTTGAAAAGGCTACTATATCACCTAGACTCAGAACACTGAAAATAAATGCAGGGTAAAAAACACAAATCAAAACATGAATGTGTGAATCGATGCTATTTTGCATAGTACAATTTACAACGTGTCCAAAAGCTTTAAAACAACAAAAATCATAGTGAAATATGCAAAAGCCATAAAGCACAACCTGCCGAAGGCTCTTCCGGGTCCGCCCCCCCCCCCATTTCCGGAGCCGCCCACCGCGTAGCGCGTAGCCCGTAGCACCGGTATGGAAATATTCCGGATGTAGAGAACTTGTTCATATGATTTAATGAGTGCAAGTTTTGAGTTTTCATGTATATTTTTAACTCTATTTTATGTTATTACTTCTGGCATAGATAGTAATTTATTTCTTAACTTTGTAGGTTATTTCATAAACTAAAATATCAAACATAACAGAAAAGTCAGGTAATTTCAGATAAAATTTGATTTTTATTCGTTACACCTTTGGATTTATATGTTTGTTTCAGTTGAAAATAAAATCGTGAATTCATGAAAAACAATTTCATATAATAAACCGGCCATTTCTAGAATTTAATCATATGTGTACACCACCCAATTACTTAGTGTTTATTTGTTCATAAAGGCGCGAAATATGTCGTTTTTATGCACATATCTCAAAACATACGGAAGGTTTCAATGTGTACTAAATCTCGTTCTTATTAAATATATGTCAGCTGATTCAAATAAGCATAGTGTACTTTTCGAATCTTACACTTTATATTTGAATGTAGCCATCGGAAAAAATAAAAGCGGGTTTGCTTCGCTTTGTCGCTACCTTTCTATGTCAGGTTTAACTAATTTTTTAAAAAAAGAATAAGAATTATGAAAATGCGTAAGAATTGCCTCCGAAAGATATAATTAGGATTATACACTTGTGTAAATATTATTTATAATTTGAAGTAATAAATAATTAGATACCGTCTCCTATGAAAGTTTGCAACGCCATAGTTATTTATTGTCACCGTGAATACGTAAACCGACCTGGGAAGTGAGCAAAAAGGAAAAAATAAGAAAGGCAGGAAAGGAAATGTACTGGAATTCAAATAGTGTTCCTGATTATAAAATGTTGTACCAGCTTTAGCGCAGCGACATGATCCATTTTTAGTATTTACAATATTATAGTCAGTAGCAACCTTGTGGTTTCATTATCCATCCATATTCACACTTTATAGTGAAACTCTTAAAGTTATTGCCATATTCTGAAATAAACCGACAACAAGTTTACATTACGTGTTTATTTCCAAACGTATTATTTCTCTTGTGATCATAGGAGCTCTTGGGCAGATTGTTTTAGTTTGGTACAGCTTAAAGTATAAATTTGTAGAATAGAGCGCCATATTATGGATATTGAGGTACGTGATAGCTGAGTGGTATCTCTCTTGAAGACCAACCTAGAATAGAACCCTGGATAGCATGCATTATTTACGTAGTTTTTCTGTCTAAGTATACGTATTATAATTAAAACCATTTTGTAGTGGGCTGAACTATGAATCCAAACCATTCTCGAATCTAGTTGAGTTCATACAAAAAGATTTATCAAAATTATACGCACAGAAGATTAGAGAACATTATATATATATATATATATATATATATATATATATATATATATATATATATATATATATATATATATATATATATATATATATATATATATATATATATATATATATATATATATATATATATATATATATATATATATATATATATATCTATACTACTATTATAAAGAGGAAAGATTTGATTGTTTGTTTGTTTGTTTGTTTGTTTGTTTGTTTGTTTGCTTTGAATAGGCTCCGAAACTACTGACCCAATTTAAAAAATTCTTTCATTGTTGGTAAGCTACACTATCCCCGGGTGACATAGGCTATATTATATTTTCAAAAAAATTAGGGATCCTTACTAAAACTTCAATAATGTAACCCAAAGTGTAACAAAATTACCTAAAATATTATTTAAATCGCGTGCGTTGCGATAACTATTGATGATAGAATAAAATAATGTACTACAACTTTGCAGAACACATCATTATTTACAAAAAGTGTCGCGACAGCATATGTCTAACTATTATAGTTATGCCACAATAAGTGTTCTTTTATTTTAAAAATTTAATTGAAATGCCGCCCCTAGAAAAGGCTCTTTATTTGGATCTTGGTATTAATCCTTATCAAAATAAATCACTTCATATTCAAAAATGTTTCAATACCTTTATATAACTTTTTGAATTATTCAATTCGGATATTCCATTCGAAAGATATCACGAGTTTAAAAATGTAAGTATTAGAAAAATGTTGCGTGGTAGCCGCTCACCCTGTTCGGCTAGCTAGGCAGCACCTTATGCAATGTAGGCGTGCGTCACTGGGGTTTTTACAAAAATTAGAATACTTATTAAAAAATAACGAAAATAAATAAAAAGTAATAACAAAAAAAATCATTAAAATAAAAGCTCATAGAAATAATAATATTCAAACTTTCTTTATAATTTTATTTTTTTAGTAACCTGACGCAAATAGAAGGGTTTGCCCTCAGGGGCGCTCCTCTGTCCGAGGAGTGCACGGGTGTTCTCCGTTCGAGGCGACAGAGTCCTACCTTTCTTTCCGTCTACCTCTTACATCCTTTCCAACTTAGCTCTCTGTTCGTGGCGTGGTCCCCGGTGGGATGGTTGCGAATACTGATTGAGGTCCCGGGTTCTACCCTGGGACATGATTTGGTAGTCGAAACCATGTTCTTTCAAACCATGTTCAAACCTATTTCGACTGCGCCTGCACAGAGAGTGTTCCCGGGGCGGGAATTGCATCCTCGCTGTCGGTTGGTCTTGCTGGGCCGGCTACGACGTCAGGCGACTCTGCTTTTTCTAGAGTATCGTCTGGTAGTCGTACCCACGCCTGACTAGCACGCAACGGGGATGCGAGTCCCGTCCGGAATTGGCCGCGGACCTGTCGCTCCCGGCCCTGGTTCTGTCCATGGTCGGGGGCGATCCTGGATGGACGGCCGTCGCCTCCTTTTGCGAGGCAGTAGTGTCTGCAAGGGAGGCGGCGGAACGGGAGCTGGAGTCCGCCACTGCACTCCCCTCCCGCCAACGTAGGCTGCGTCGTCGGCGCCGGAGGGTGGGCAACGATCTCAGGCCGCCGTAGAAAGCAGCCGTGGGCGGCCCCTCGGGGGAGGATTCGCCGCCCGCACTATTGCCGCGAGGGAGAAAGCCGCGTGCTGTTCCGCAGCCCCCCTCAACTCCTAGAGTTGTTACAAGAGAGTGCCGGGGGGACGAAACCCTGACCCCCTGGCGCCAGCACTTTAGAAGGGGCCCGCTTTAAGACAAAGCGTGGGCCGGCGCCGTCCCGGGCCACGAGATCGGCAGGCCATATATCCGTGGGCCCGGGCGTAGGCGATAGGAGAACAGCGGGGTTTTTAGTGGGTAGTCGGATGGTCGAACATCTTTTCCGGAGTCCCTTATATCCCTCGGTCCCCCCGGGCCGGGGGAACCCGTCAAGGTTTTTCCCCGAGACCGAAAAAAATAGAAGGGTTTAATTTTTAATTTTTTGTTAAATACCCGTGCGAAGCTGGGACGGGCTGCTAGTATATATATATATATATATATATATATATATATATATATATATATATACCTAGTCAGGTCATAAGTATTGTCACACAGTAAAAACTTTTCTTTTAGAATGCTGGCCACAAAAAAGTTTATTGAATTCGAATCTCGAATTGTTCATGAAAATAAAAATGTATACTTTTAGAATTTTACTCATTTTTTAAATATGGAGTGGACGCTTAAAGAAGACCGTGTTGCAGTTATTGCGTTGCATCGTTGCGGTTACGCGCCAATTCAAATTTTTAACATACTGAAAAATTTGAATATAACCAAAAGATTCATTTATCGTACCATCAAACGATACAATGAAGACTCTAGTGTAGATGACAGGTCAAGAAGTGGTCGCCCTCGGTCTGTTAGGACTCCAGCAGTGATAAAAGCTGTGAAGGCACGAATTCAAAGAAATCCCAAACGTAAGCAGAAACTGTTGGCCCTTCAGATGGGGTTAAGCAGAACCACGGTGAAAAGGGTGTTAAATGAAGACTTAGGGCTTCGGGCATATCGAAGAAAAACAGGACATCGTTTGAATGCTCGTCTAATGGACCTGAGACTGAAGAGATGCCGCGCTTTGTTGAAGTGGTACGCGGGAAAAAAATATCGGGAAATTCTTTTTTCGGATGAAAAAATGTTTACCGTAGAAGAGAGCTACAACAAACAAAATGATAAGGTGTACGCACACAGTAGTGAAGAAGCGAGCAACCGTATTCCGCGTGTCCAACGAGGTCATTTTCCATCCTCGCTCATGGTATGGTTGGGAGTTTCTTATTGGGGCTTAACAGAGGTACATTTTTGTGAGAAAGGTGTAAAAACGAATGCTGTTGTGTATCAAAATACAGTCCTGACGAACCTTGTGGAACCTGTTTCTCATACCATGTTCAATAACAGGCACTGGGTATTCCAACAAGATTCGGCGCCAGCTCATAGAGCGAAGAGCACACAAGACTGGCTGGCGGCGCGTGAAATCGACTTCATCCGGCACGAAGACTGGCCCTCCTCCAGTCCAGATTTGAATCCGTTAGATTACAAGATATGGCAACACTTGGAGGAAAAGGCGTGTTCAAAGTCTCATCCCAATTTGGAGTCACTCAAGACATCCTTGATTAAGGCAGCCGCCGATATTGACATGGACCTCGTTCGTGCTGCGATAGAGGACTGGCCGCGCAGATTGAAGGCTTGTATTCAAAATCACGGAGGTCATTTTGAATAAACTTTAATGTCATAAGAATCTATGTTTTGTTAAGTTCATTTTGGTATATAAATGGTTACATAATGAATAAACTTGTTACAATTATTTTACATTAAACATGTGACAGAATTTATGACCTGACTAGGTATATATATATATATATATATATATATATATATATATATATATAATGACATAAGGCCGTCATTCACGATTTCTGAGATACTTTAATACAGTTTATGTAATAATATTTATTTACACGCTTGTTTTATTATTTTAAATACCACAGTCAATTTGGCTGATATGTTTGGAGGGTATTACTGAAAATCAGGGACGTGGTTGAATAATAATACAATAATAATAATATTTTGTGAGAATTCACACAGCGTCATCTAGTCCCAAACTAAGTAGCACTTGTATTATGGGCCCTAGACAACTGATATACTACTTATATACTTTTTTTTTAAAATAAATACATATTATACATAAACACCCAGACGCGAGACGGGAATCGAACCCGTGACCTCCGCAAGCATACCGAAGTACATTATCCGTTACGCCACCGAAGTTGTCAACTTATAACGAATAACTTCGCACTCAGCTTCACTCGCCTGAATATGTATTATTTGTTCTTTAGTTTGTAACCATTTGGCATAAAAGCTTTTTTCTTTCTTACCAAGAAAATATTTTTGTAAAATTATATTATATTTGGCAGACATTTGAATATGCAGCATAATGTCATTTAACTGATAATAATAACAGAGTAAGCACAAGACTGCTGCCGGTTCCGGTTAGATAAATTATTATGGATATCTAAGTCTTTTTTTTTGTGTCGGGGAAAACCCTCTCTTGACGGGTTCCCCCGGCCCGGGGGGACCGAGGGATATGTGGGACTCCGGGAAAGATGTTTGGCCATCCGACTACCCACTAAAAAACCCCGCTGTTCTCCTATCGCCTACGCCCGGGCCCACGGATATATGGCCAGCCGATCTCGTGGCCCGGGCTGGCGCCGGCCCGCCCTTTGTCTTGAGGCGGGCCCCTTCTAAAGTGTTGGCGCCAGGGGGTCAGGATTTCGTCCCCCCGGCGCTCTCCTAACAACTCTATGGATATCTAAGTCTATTCTAAGTTTAATTATCTATCTATAAAAGATTCTCTTGGCAGCGTTAACTAGGCACACTGATCTACCACACAACTATGTCCTGGATGCCATTCAAGCCTTAAATAGGCTTGGAAGGCATAACAGGGTAAGATTAATGTGGGTCCCGGGACACGAGGGAGTACATGGCAATGAAATGGCAGATGAACTGGCAAGAGAGGGCTCAACTAATGATTTTATGGGTCCGGAACCATGTGTAGGCATTCCGACTAGCCTCGTGAAAGCCACATTCAGGGATTTTGCAGACCGCAGTCAACAACAACACTGGCTGACTAGAATCGGTCTGGAACACTCCAAAAAATTTTTGGGATCCACGTACAAAGCACGAGGATCCATCTGGAACATGAGCAGGGGGCAAATACGCTACTTGTTTGGAGCCTTTACTAGGCACTTTGGAACCAACAACATGCTCATGAAGATGGGTCTAACCGCGACACCCATGTGCAGGTTGTGTGGGGAACATACAGAACGCATGGAACACCTACTGTGTACATGTGATGCATTGGCCAGGAGGCGAATGAATCTTTTGGGGGTAGGATATCCAACACCGAAAGACTATAGGCTCCTATCTCCATACCTCATTGTTAGGCTCATGAAGCAAATTTTCAATGAGATTGGAGAGGAGTGATTGCTATCTAGGGGAACACAAAATATCCCATTGGGTCGAAGTGTTCGAGATATTTCTCGGCCCCAAAAAAATAAAATAAGATACCACACAACAAAATTGCATTTTTATAGTTAATCCTAGGTCTCTCAAAACCAAATTTAGCCAGATCTATTTCCTCTATTTTCATAGATTATGTTTAAAATTGTATCTCATGTATAAATAAATAAATAATAGCTTTATTAATTGACCCTTGAAACTCCTTAGACGTTCAAAGCCGTTGCACCATGGAGGTCGTCAAATTATCTATACTTATCATAGAAGACTAGGAATTTATAAACGCGCCACTCACTATAATAATTAGAAATAACAGACTTAGAACTGGGAAACAAGAGCTTTAAAAGTAACCGAGAAACATCAAAAAATTGAAAACCACGTCTTAATGCAAAAGAAAAAAACTCGTAGAAAGCGCTCCATGTTTTTGAACGACATTTTCTTTTTTTATTGCTGAGAAGCAAAATGCAGACTGACAATCCATTTAATAGTAGTTTCTGTCGCATATGGATGTTTGCAACGTTAGGGGCACCGCGAAGACACTGCTGCCCGCATATTGGAACCTAGGTCACTAATACCAGAATACAACACAAAGTTAGGCATATTTAGTCCAGAGATTATTTTTAGACCAGGGGTTCCAAACGGGCTTGGGGCCGTACCACCTAGCTAGGGTTGTTTGTCGCCTTTTACGATAGGCCTACCCCGGCTGCAGTGGTCAGTACTCATCCCGCAACTTCACGAAAAGATTTTGGTTGTGATGTTTTGATAATGTTCGTGATGTCAAAAAGCTTGAAAAACTTAAAAATATGTTAAATTATACATAAAATCATTTGTATAGTTATAATATACTCTGCTAATATTTTAAAGTGTCCTGTCGTGTAGTTTCTGCTCGGCTCCGGGCACATAACTCATCCTCCCGTCACCACCGGTCACACGTCTATATTCTGTATGCCAACATTTTAAAATCTTTTTATGCGTAACAGACGGACTGTCCATGACAACTTAGCTTGATATGGTAGGGTGCTGTAATATTTAAGTAAATTGAACGTGTATGACCTTATTCTATTTCTAGCAATGCATCCAGCAAGTTATACATCAAAATAGATTTTCTGACACTACTTATAAATTTTTTAAACAAAAGTTCTCATTAAGATGAATACAGTCGTAATAATGGGAAATACCTAGTCAGGTCATAAGTATTGTCACACAGTAAAAACTTTTCTTTTAGAATGCTGGCCACAAAAAAGTTTATTGAATTCGAATCTCGAATTGTTCATGAAAATAAAAATGTATACTTTTTAACATACTGAAAAATTTGAATATAACCAAAAGATTCATTTATCGTACCATCAAACGATACAATGAAGACTCTAGTGTAGATGACAGGTCAAGAAGTGGTCGCCCTCGGTCTGTCAGGACTCCAGCAGTGATAAAAGCTGTGAAGGCACGAATTCAAAGAAATCCCAAACGTAAGCAGAAACTGTTGGCCCTTCAGATGGGGTTAAGCAGAACCACGGTGAAAAGGGTGTTAAATGAAGACTTAGGGCTTCGGGCATATCGAAGAAAAACAGGACATCGTTTGAATGCTCGTCTAATGGACCTGAGACTGAAGAGATGCCGCGCTTTGTTGAAGCGGTACGCGGGAAAAAAATATCGGGAAATTCTTTTTTCGGATGAAAAAATGTTTACCGTAGAAGAGAGCTACAACAAACAAAATGATAAGGTGTACGCACACAGTAGTGAAGAAGCGAGCAACCGTATTCCGCGTGTCCAACGAGGTCATTTTCCATCCTCGCTCATGGTATGGTTGGGAGTTTCTTATTGGGGCTTAACAGAGGTACATTTTTGTGAGAAAGGTGTAAAAACGAATGCTGTTGTGTATCAAAATACAGTCCTGACGAACCTTGTGGAACCTGTTTCTCATACCATGTTCAATAACAGGCACTGGGTATTCCAACAAGATTCGGCGCCAGCTCATAGAGCGAAGAGCACACAAGACTGGCTGGCGGCGCGTGAAATCGACTTCATCCGGCACGAAGACTGGCCCTCCTCCAGTCCAGATTTGAATCCGTTAGATTACAAGATATGGCAACACTTGGAGGAAAAGGCGTGCTCAAAGCCTCATCCCAATTTGGAGTCACTCAAGACATCCTTGATTAAGGCAGCCGCCGATATTGACATGGACCTCGTTCGTGCTGCGATAGACAACTGGCCGCGCAGATTGAAGGCTTGTATTCAAAATCACGGAGGTCATTTTGAATAAACTTTAATGTCATAAGAATCTATGTTTTGTTAAGTTCATTTTGGTATATGAATGGTTACATAATTAATAAACTTGTTACAATTATTTTACATTAAACATGTGACAGAATTTATGACCTTTTATGACCTTCGTCCTGCATTCCGTTGCGCTTGAATGCAGACACAGCTTGCGTACAATGCGTGCATCTTCCTATATTTTGGTGGTGGCTCACAGCAATCTTCCTCTTGGCAAGTTAGAGGCTTTGAAACTTGCGCCTTCTTTTCACTACAATACATAACCTTCGGCGAAGGACATCGTGGCAAGCAGGGATAGCTTATAGGTGAATCTTTAGAACACGTTGTTAGACAAGGGGCCACTAACATCGAACATACTGCAAATTGCTCGCAGTCTTCAGGGTAAAAGCACGCCATTTTTAAATTTTCTTTTGTATATGTTTTTATATCATAACAAATTTCCACTAGAATTTTGATAATTTTGACGGATTTGATTTATTATCTACGAATATATATGTAATATAGGTATAATATATTGTCGACATAATATCATTATTAAAGTAAAATATAACGTATCAAAATCGATTATTTGTTCTGACTGATCAGAATACGGTCGCGAAGTAGTCCGGCTGCGATCATTTTGATTGAAATTTACTGCGTTTATTATACGCAACAGAGGGCCCAAATAATGTTAGCGCAATAACGCCACTCTGGGTATTAAATGGGCCGACATTAACTTAATCATATTCATTGCTCTTATGTTTTGTTTTATCTATTTCAAGGTTGGCTGCGTTTGATATTTTTCTGAAAATTTTATTATTAAATTAGGACGCTATTGTTTCAGCGAATATTTTAAAGTTGATTATGGTATACATATGTGATAATTGAAATGTTAAATGTTTGCCAATAATTCCCATAGAATAGTCGATTAAAATGTTTACAATAAAATTACATAAATGGCGCTATAAAAAAATCTATCTGTGTAGGGGCGGAGAAAGAATACTGACCTCTGCGGCCAGGGTCGGCCTGTCGTAAAAGGCAACAAAACAATCCACTCTAGCTACGTGGTAGGACTCCAAGCTCGTTTGGATGGCTACAACTTTTGGTCTTAAGTATGCCGCCATAATAACTTTGTGTTGTGTTCCGGCATTAGTGACTCAAGTTCCTCTACTCTTATAGGACAGCAGCGTGTTCACGATGCTATTGGCGTTGCAAGCATCTATAGGCGACGGTAACTGCTAAATTTTAAGCGGGCCGTCAGCCTGTCTACTGTCCTACACTAATAACAAAATATATATTCTTTCTGCACCCCTGCACGGATCATTTGCGTATACTAATCATATAATATAATTATAAAGCATTTCGTCTATATAATATACTCTTGTCTTAAACTCAATTTATTAGTACACAAATACATTTAACAATAGTTTAAAGTATATTATTAATATAGACTTATATTATTCGTTTATAAACTGTTTTAGTTTGATTACTACATTTTTTTATTAATATACATGTATATCACATTTTGTATTATTGTAGATTTCTAAAATTAAATCTCCTATTTCACTACAATATAATTGCAGAGTAGTCACGGAGATGAATATGCTGCGGTGGATGTGTGGAGTGACGCGGAAGTACCGCGTTAGGAACTCCCGCATTCGCGGTAGTCTTCGTGTCCGTGACATTGCAGATAAATTGCAGGAGTGTCGGCTCCGTTGGTATGGCCATGTTTTACGGCAACCGGATGCTTACGTGGGAAACAAATATCTGGCCATGCCGCCTCCGCCGGGCCCCGGCAGGAGGGGTAGACCCAAAAAGTGCTGGCTTGACGTCATAAAGGGTGATATGCGTGCCAATGGGCTCACTACCAGGGATGCTGAAGATCGCGCGAAGTGGAATAGAAAAAGTCGGAAAGCGGACCCCGGGCACCGAAACGAAAGTTTGGGTGGCAACCGGGACTAACGCAGGGATGATGATGATGATTATAATTGCAGAGTAGATGAAAGCTTGGAAAAATATTAAATTTTCATGTAAAATGGCAAATATAATTAAATTGGACAACGGTACGGAGTGGACCTGTCATCTTCTCCGATATGTATCTTAGAACTAATAAAGAATGGACGAGATAAAAATGAAAATATTTGTGTTACTTAACTACTGAACCATAGCTCGGTTGCGTTACATATGTCAACATCGGTATATATGTGTATCGACACACATAATCATGGTTTTGGAATATAAATGGTCCCCCATCGCCTAGTCGTATCATATACTCCGGGTTGAAATCAAAGAACTTCAGGAAAGATCAGGCTTTAATTTTTTTATTGCTGTAGGACAGCAGACAGGCTGGCGGCCCACTTAGAATTTAGCAATTACCGTCTCCTATGGGTGTTTACTACGTCAGTGGTATCGCGAACACGCTGCTGTCCCATAAGGGTACAAGGACTTGGGACCTTAATGCCGAAACACAATACAAAGTTATTATGCCGGCATACTTAAGACCAAAGTTGTTCGCAATCCAGACGAGCTGAACGACTACTTAGGCTAGCGACTACCACGTAGCTAGGGTCGGTTGTTTTGTCTCCTTTTACAGGCCGACCCCGGCCGCAGATATCAGTATTCTTTCTCCACTCCTGCACGAATAAAAATGAGTATTTTATCCCTGTTGAATCTTATTTCAAGCGTTTCGAGTCATTTCTCTTCACATTTTTTTCTTATTTTTTTCTTTCTTAGAAGGACAAAAATTACAAAAATATAACAATAAAATTTTTTTTCAAGTCTATTTTAGATACACGTCGGGTTCTCATTAATATAAAATTAAAAAGTTCTCCAGAGATTCTTAGTCAAATTGACGCAAAATGCAAACGCAAAACAATATTTCGTACTTAAGTAAGTTATCGTGCTAAATTAACGAGGATTGCAGATCAAAGTGGAAAGTCTCTTCCGTCTCTTTTACCAATTTATGATTTCATCTTCTTCTTTCTTTTATTTAAACTTAAGACCCACTGCTATTATCTATCAATTATGGAATAAATTGCTATGATCATATATTGTGAAGAGAAGAATGCCTTACTACTACAAAATTATAAAAATGAGAGTGCAGTGCATAATGTAGACCAAGAAAACATGGATTGCCTAAAGGGGTGTAAATGTTGAGACGACGCCCAATAGAGAAGAGTGGAAAGAGAGAACATATTCTGCCGACCCCATATAATATGGGATAAGGACAGGAAGAAGAAGAATTATAGAATAAGTTCTCGATCGTAGAAAAAATACTTATTTTTATACAAATTCCTTTGCTTTTAAAGTTTATTTTGACTTCCTATTTTGATTTACTATACTCCCGAGTTTCTAATTTAAGTAACACAATACGTATCTTTTCTAAGAGTTTTATAAAGGACAGATTAAATGTATAAATAATAGTTAACTTTATTAGCTGCTGCAATACTTCTTAACTTCGTGTCTGCCATTTAGTAAATTGCATGTTGGCGTCACACGGCGAGCTGTCACATATGCGGAGTGGATACTGGAAATATGAACATCGGATAGTCGTATATTAGAGCGTGATCGATCACTGGGACAATATTGTTTAAGAAGATTAAAAAAATTTATTAATAAAATATTCTTTAAAAATTATTTATTTAATTCCTTGGATCTGTCATATTTTAAAATATAAATCATTTGTCACAAGACTTTGTAATGAAAAGTTCTTTGCAATGAATTCTGTTTTTGTTATTTGATTCGTTCATTGAACTCTAATGGAATCACGAAAAAACATTAACTTTATTATCGACTTTTTTTATTAATTAATAATATTGGACTAGATTACTGTTATTATTATTTTTTGACATATTTTGTTTCTTTGATTGTAGATTATTATAAATTGTCAATAATAAAATTATATTTGATTTTATGTATTTGGAAATGTTTTTAAATTAACATTAACTGGAACTGAATTGTATTTTATTAATTAAAAAATGTATTATTTATTAGTGTAAACTTGGTTAATGTATGTATTTTGTATATTTTTGATTGTTTTATGAATTATTTTGATTGTTTGTTTCCCTAATAAAGAAAATGAAAATTCTTCTTAGCTATGCTGTTCATTTAAACCGTTACAGAGTCCCTCCGTGATTATTTCTTATATGCTTGCCAAAATCATAAACATAGTTGAATGAGTTTGGGTTTAAGCTTGTATTTTAGAGAGCTTCACTTATTAGATAACTATAAAAAGAAAACAATTACGGTTCCACCAGTGACTAATAAAAATATCTGCTTTCAAGAGTCTTTTGTACGTCGGAACGCCTGCGGTCACATATCGAGTATATAATAGTATATATATAGTATATCATTTGTGCAGTACCCATATGCACCCAGATGTCTACTTTGGGACTAGAGTATGTATCTGTCTGAATTGTTACAATATATATACATTTTTATTATCATAGTGATAGGATATGTACTATGTAAACACACGGCCATATTCCTTAAAAACGTCCTTCTTTTACTATCACCAATTATTATAATTTAATAGTCAGTATTTATTATAATCAAACACTACAAGCTACCCCTTGGCTATAATAGATAAAGTAGGTACTGCTTTAATTTTGTCCATCTTTAAAAATAGCCATATTCTTTACCTTATAAAGCATATTTACTTAACTTTGTTTTTGTTACAAGGTTTTCCATAAAGCCTCAGATCATACAATAAACAGATGCACAATCTGTGCGAGCGAAGCTGTAATGAAATGGCTGGACTATGATTGATGCGGTTCCACACCGTCATTCGCTAATGGTCGGTGGGGGCGCACGCACTACGCCTATAAAACGTAGCGACTAAACATTAATATAGAATTTCAGTAAGACTATAATGTAGAGAAGCATTTGGTTTACAAAAGGAGACGTATTTATGTTAGTATTACTTATGTGATAGTTTGATGAATCTTAGCTTAAAAAGAAACATACATGGATAAAATAAAATTACAGAATTATCTTGATTTAAAATAACAATACAAACATCCCCATTTTTCTTAAAGTAAATAGTCATAAAACTTGAAATAATCGGTTTTATGTCTTTTTAAGAGTTTTTATTTATTTTAAAGGTTATATCAGACATCTCTGCAAAATCAAATTAATTTAAATGTTCTCTATTATACAGGAACAAAAAGTGAAATCGGCATTGGTAAGGCATCAGTTCAAAAATATACGCAAAAGCTTATTTCGTTTAAATGTTCGGCTCCGAAGTGACGAAGCTACGACTATGAACAAAACTAAAAGAAAAAGAAAAAATAGACTTTAAAATCATATAAAATATTTACTATATTTATTCATACGTACTAAATTCTTAGGATTATCGACAGGTGTGATCTACTTCTTATACCACGCTACGATTCACCGCCTAAGTGGATTTATCCAGGCGATTTGTGAACGCATTTCATTACATAACTAAATATGATTCAGTGTTGTTTGGTGAAACGGAAAAGACGTTTAGCTGGACGATATTATAAAATATATTCTATATATCCATGGAGTGTTGCAAATATGATTTTTAATCTCCAATGGAAAGCGACGGGTGATTTAAATATATGAATTTAGTAGATGTTTGAAAATGCGTCTTAATAGAGTTAAGATTTTACTTGTTTAGTAAATACTATAGCAGAAGATAGAAGATTATGTTTATTATTGAAATTATATATATTTATCATATCATAATTATATATAATCTCTGTCTTTTAGGAACAAGTCCGGCTTGGTAGCCATACTGTCTATGGCTACCAAGTCCATATCTGCCTATTATATTGCAATTACTCCGGAAATTTCAATAAAATATTTTTGCGCTTGTCACTTTATTACTCACTAGATGTAGAAATCATTGATTAATTATTTTATGTTATTACTAATCCATTTGATGTCTTTATTTAAATTAACTTTAAAATATTCGTAATATTACTAATAATTTAAGATGTTAATATACAATCTTCATTTTACTATAATGTAAAAATAATTTCATTTGTAATCTTCACAAGGGTAACTTTATCTTGTATCAAATTATAAGGAAACAATAATTTGATACAGAGTTTTAAATAGTCGAGATTGTCGTTTTAGAAAAAACATTAAATAACTTCGAGCGATATCTGTCCGCGCAAACGCGGCCTCAGGCGCAGTGAGATTGGAATATGCAAATTCCATATCCGACAACTTCGACAACTGCTGTTATGATATCCAGTCCACCATATGAATGAATGGAAGTGGTTTGTAACCGCAAAGGGCCTTTGACGTAGATACTTACTGAAATGTGACGATAGCATCCAATGTTTAGGTAGTTTTTCCTGCCTATTGGGCATATTATAATTGCCATGTATCGACAATAAAGGACAACATTATGAGAAATCATTAGGCATGCTGATTGAATCCCAGTGCCATCACAGGTCGAATTTTGTTCTTTGCTCTGCAACGATTTGTATAGATTTGTGGTAATGTATTTTAATTGCCTTTGGCTTTATATTTATTACCAGCATATTTATGCTGATGTAGGTTGATTATGTTATTAGTGTGTAAAAAAATTAACCTAAATTGAAAATTTCCAAACTTACCAATTATTAGGAGTAAAATATCAGAAAAAGTAAATCAACTTTCATGGAAGGACAGTGCGCAATTGGAAAAGACTTATTGCTCCCGGCCCTGGTTCTGTCCATGGTCGGGGTTGATACTGGATGTACGGTAGTCGCCTACTTTTGCGAGGCAGTTATGTCCGCAAAGGGGGCGGCGGAGCGGGAGCTGGAGCTGACAAATACTTTTCTCCGAAAACCTCCAGCCACCGTAGAATTTGGCAGCGGGCGGCCCCTCGGAGGAGGATCCGCCACCCGCACTAATACCGCGAGGTTGAGGGCCGCGTGCTGTTCCGTGGCCCCCCTCAATTCCTTGAGCTGCTAGAAGAGAGCGCCATAGGAGTTATAGATAAATAACTGGTCGAAGTAACAGAGACATTACATATTTAGAATTAGTTTTAAATTTTTTGTTTGTGATTTTCCCCAACAAAAATTCCCTTCTAGCGAATAAACGTGTTACTGTTGATTTATCCGGAAGATGACGTTGTAATACAGTTTATACGGATACGCTACTGTTTAACACAGAACAAAAGCTAGGGTTGTCTCTAACTTAAAATAAAATAGTAACTAATTCATTACCTATAAGATTTACCTATAAGTGGAAACTTTATTGATTTGTTAATTTTTATGTTTTCTTTATATTGTGATGTATTGTAATTGTTTGTTTCCCAAATAAAATAAAATAAAATAAAAAATAAAATTACTCAATTAATATCTCTTATTAACGTTTTCAAAGTATAAATTTGTTTTTATTACCTTACAGTCTTATACATATATCTTAATTCAACATAACTATATTAATTTATTTTCAAAGTACCCTGTTAATAATGGAGAGAGAAATGTAATAGTTGAAAAAAATTACAGTAGGGCGTTTCACAAACATACTCGTATGTATGTAGATTTACAGATCCATGCACACAGATCAGAACAATTTATTTAAGATCACGGAACTGCACGGAACCAACCGTGTTGTTGGATAAACACAGACATTAATTAATTATCATCATAATAGTTTTGTTAATGTTACTATTTTTTCCTTTATAAGGTCCAAAACTATTAAATAGTAGTGGCTATCAAGCAGTTAAAATCTTCGATTGATTTATTAAAATTAATCATTAAATGATCTCTTATTAACAATCGTATTACCCGATTTGTGATTTTTTTTTTGTAAACTATATATTGTTGAATCATTGTATGTTTTGTTATTTTTTGACATGTTAAATGAATATTATTTATACAGTAAATTTAGTAAAATGTGATTTTAGAAATATATTATAGGGAATGAAAACAGTTATATTGTTAACAGTAAGTATTACCAATTATCTAAAAAAGTTTGACAAAAGCATTATTTGTTTTCTGAATAAATAAATGAAACAAATGCTCAGTTTCATCAGTCTTCCATTATCTGTTTGTTTCTTCTATTGAAGTATATAATATACTAGCGGCCCGTACCGGCTTCGCACGGGTATTTAACAAAAATTTCAAAATTAAACAATATAATACACACACATAAACCCATCTATTTTGCATCAGGTTATTTTGATAAGAATTAACACCAATATACAAATAAAGAGCCTTTTCTAGGGACGGCATTTCAATTAAATTTTTAAAATAAAAGAACACTTATTGTGGCATAACTATAATAGTTAGACATATGCTATCGCGACACCTTTTGTAAATAATGATGTGTTCTGCAAAGGCGTGATACATTATTTTATTCTATCATCAATAGTTTTAGCAGCGTACGCGATTTAAATAATATGTTAGGTAATTTTTTTACACCTTGGGTTACATTATTTGAGTTTTAGTAAGGATCCCTAATTTTTTTCAAAATGTAATATACCCTATGTCACCCGGGAATAGTGTAGCTTCCCAACAGTGAAAGAATTTTTTAAATCGGGTCAGTAGTTTCGGAGCTTATTCAATGCAAACAAACAAACAAACAATCAAATATTTCCTCTTTATAATAGTAATAATATAGTATTGAAGTATTGATTAAAAATAATATATTACTGAGGAGCCCAGGAGCTGTTGTTAGCATTTATTAGTGACAACCCTATTCCACCTCTGATGGCCTAAAGGGTTTCGCTCCCCGTCGAATACTCGTTTAAAAACAACTTTATTAAACAAAACCGCACGCGTTGATACCTTTTATCAAGTCATACATATTTAAACAGACCACAAATACAATTTTAAACTCCTTATTGACTATTGTTATAATCATATTTTCGAAGAATTGGGGTCGGACTAAACGGAACTCTTTAATGGAACTGACATAAGTGATTAAGAAATATCAAACAGAAAAAGAAAATGTTTTCCATATTATACTTAAGAAACGTGACTGGTTAATAAATTATGTACGTTGTCACGTTGATGTATAATGTTGCTACACAAGGGACACTGCTAACACGTTGCTGCCCGTATAGGACAACTGGAACTTAAGTCACTTATGAAAACAACTTAAAATTATTACGGTGGTGTATTTAAACATCAGTGGTGGTTGCCATCTAGTCGGACCACCTAGATAGGATTGATTTTTCGCCTTCTAAGACAGACTGCCTCTGCCGCAGGGGTCAATATTCTCACTCTGCCCATGCACGGAGGAAACTTTTGTTAATCTCAGATTGATTCTTAATAATAATTTAGTAGTCAATATGTACTAAGCGAGTATTTAATTAACATTCTAAGCGTATGAACTAATACTGTTAATAACTCCTAATAACTAGCTCCAAATATCCTACTGCTGGACTCGAGTTTCCCCAGAGGGAACCGTCGGTATGCTCGCCACACGTGTCCAAGGCTGAACTCTAAATTGGTCTTCGAGAGTGTGCTAATAGGTACATTGATTGAACTATTCACTGTAGCGCTTAATTCATTAGCTCATAAATCTAGATTTATAAATTAACGATAAAATATACGGCAAATCAGTCGTCGAAGCACATCTCACCTGCTAATGGCCTATGGATTGCCATTAAAGAGCTGTCTCGGCTAATATTCGTTTCGAATCGTACGAGTGTGGCGACGCGTTAATGCCGATATCAACTAATGTCGGTTTTCGAACATTTAAAATCGCCAAATGGTCCGGAATCAATTTTGACGATTCATCTGAGAAAAAGGTTTAAAGGAATTCGTTTTACTTCGTGAAACCATGAAACAGGTAAAACGAAACCTAAAATTGTATATTGTTTATCAAAAATATTTTATGTTTCTTAAAAACTCAACAGTGTAGTCTACTTATACCTCAGAGGTTATTCCTGCGTTAGTTTGATTTTATAATACTAATTCATTCATATTCCTAAAAAATCTCAAATATGTATAATATGACAAAAATGTTTATTGTTATTAAATAGTTTATAGGTTACTTTTCTTCCAGGGTAAGACGATAGTCAATCGTATTAAAAACAGTTTAAGTAATATATATTCTACCTAGTTTTACGGTTTCTTCGCACATGTGCAGGAACTACTGTGAAAGGGCAGCAATATAGAAAAGGCGCAAAGTTAACTTCATCTCTTTATTTGATATCCTCTGTGGCACAATAGCTTTCGCTTGTCGGAGCTCCATGTATGTATTTACTTACAAAATAAAAGTACATTTGTAGATTTTAGTTATTTGATACACAACACATTACATAACACATGGAGCATAGGGCATGGTGAACATTCGCGTTGGAAGACCTTTAAATACGTTAATAAGCCCCATCAACCATTTCATTCTATAAGATGGCAGTCATCTTGGGCACGTAACGACCAAGATGAATCGGAAGCTTTTGCTGCGCACCTAGGCCAGATATTTAAACCAAACGAGGGCATCAACAGGGATGACTTAGATACCATACTCAAGCAATGTAACCAATTGTGCATACCCATTAAGCCAACGTCACCAAGAGAAGTCGCAGAAGAAATTGGATTAGATTGGTAAAATCAAATTAAACCTAAATGTAGTATGTAATGCATGGTTATAAATTTCAAGCTGTTTAAATGTTCAATAAATTACCAATAGATTTAAAAAATAAATAGTATCACTTTAAAGTATATAAAAAAGCATTAGATCTTTTCATATTAAAAATTGTTTTTACTCAATCGAAGAATACTTTTCCATATAATTTATATTGACTCGTTATGTATATGAATATATTTGACAATGTGAAGCTAATATAAATAATTTGTATTTTTAGAAATGTAATAAATTAATAAATGTAATAAAATAAATAAGTATAATGTAGAAATGTACCAAATGTCCAAATCCATACAATTTTATTGTTAACTAAATGTATGGTATTATTATCTAGAAATTTTCAGACACAAATATTTTTTGTTCTATGAATAAATGATATGATATGATGCTAAGCAGAAATTCAGTGCTCTCTTTGGACAATAAGCTATTATTATACGACACTGTTCTGAAGCCCATGTGGACACATGATATTCAAATTTGGGGAGTAGCCTACAAAAGTAACATCAAAGAATGCAAAACAACATCCTGAGAAGTCTTGTAAATGCTCCATGGTTTGCGAGAAATGATGAAATACATGAGTATTTAAACATGAGAACAGAACAGTAGTCTCAGATATCTCTGAGGCTACTGTTCTCATGTTTAAATACTCGAGCGCCATAAGAAACACCATGTGGCATACGCTTTGCTGCTTACTTGCGGATTTGAGGGCGATGTGTGTTATATTTTATTTCTAAATTAATTCTAAAATAAAAGCCAAAGTTTATAAGGCGAGCTTTATATGAAGAATAATTAACGTTAGGAAGAACAAAATGCATCGGTGATTAAAATATAATTTGCAGTTATTTTCATGTATTTTCACAGGGTTAATTAAAAACTAAGTCTCTTCAAAGTTAGCAAACAATTCAAAGAGCATAAATCAAATAGCACCCCGCGAGTTCGCCCCGCTGCACTTTGACCAGATAAAAACATCATTGTCGAACGAAGCGCGAAAGTTTCACTTCAAGTTATAGAAAACCGTAATCAGTGGTGCGGAGTTAATGAAATACGATTATAGTGCTAATTGTTAATTACTTTAGTATATTTCCCAGCGAGGGTTGTGATTTCCGGCTTTAAAAGAGAAAAATACTATTGGCATTTATATTATCTATATATTATTTACTTATACTGGTACCTTTTACTTACTTATTGCACATTATTCAAGAATAAATGTTATTTAGCCTTTCTTCGCGATAGTTAGGCAGCAGTTGGTAAATAATGTGTTATAAAAATTACCTTTAAGTTTTCATTATATAATTATTGATATAAATAGTCAACAATTTATTTATGTTATTCTCTTAAATACTTATTTCTTTTTGATTTAACCAAACTTTGAGAAATAATGAAAAGACATAAGATTTATTTACCATAGAAGTTAATCATTGCTCGTAGTTTTTATATATATATATATATATATATATATATATATATATATATATATATATATATATATATATATATATATATATATATATATATATATATATATAAGTATAACTCAAGAGTTTTCATTGACCTAAATTGATTTTAAGGCGCCCTACTTAGTATATTCTATAATATCAGAATTATACCTTATCAGAATGTTTAACCAATGAATACCTACCTGCGTTCCACTAGTGACAAACAATTGAAATCTAAAATGGTTGGTGCTATGATTAACTAACGCTGCGCCCGGACTTCCCGCGTCCGGTCGATCATAGAATGAAACCCATCTAACCCGTTCCGATCATTAAAGTCCGGCTTAGTTCCGGTGGTTTTGGGATGATTTAAGCTCGGATTTTAGACCAGTTGTGTGTACAAACGTTCATAGAACTATTTAAAGAATCCTTGTATGCCTATAATACACAATACAAAGAAATTCTAAAGATCTGCCTGTTGCTCAAAAAATGTTTTCTAAAGGTACATTTATTTCCATATATATTATTTTCATTATGTTACAGACATTTATAGATAACTCAATGTATATTTTGATTTGACAAAATTGTGAAAAATCGTTTCATAACGACAGATGTGAAGATTTAAGAACGTGTTATATTATAATTCAATAGGCACACTGAACTAATAAAAATCATGTTATTACTTTTTTATAGCTATCCCGAGTAGGAAATAAGTTTAACTATTAGGAAGATATGTATGTAAAGCTTTAAATTATTATTTCAACAAATATTCTGGTATTGCTAAATCGTATACACGATGGGAAATTTTTCGATCGCTAGCTCTGAGTCTATTTTTCCGTTCTAATCTTTATCCGTGCAGGGGCGGAGAAAGACTACTAACCTCTGCGGCCGAGGTCAGCCTGTCGTAAAAAGCGATAAAACAACTCACCCGAGCTACGTGATAGGGCCTCAAGCCCATCGGGATGGCGACTACCTTTAGTCTTAAGTATGCCGCCATAATAACCTTGTGTTGTGTTCCGGAATTAGTGACCCAAGTTCCTGTACTCCTATGGGACAGCAGCGAGTTCGCGATACCAACTGCTAAATTTTAAGCGGGCCGTTAGCCTGTCTTATGTCCTACAGCAATTTAAAAAAAATCCATTCTCAAATCCATCTGAGTTTTAAATCATAGTTATTTAATTAATAGGTGAAAGTAGACTATATCAAATCAACCTGATCAGTCAGTGTTCATATATTTGAAAAGACAATACAAACGTACTAAAGAGAACAACGCATAGATACGATTCACATCATCCGCAACCGTGGGCTGATATACGCAGGTGAGCTGAACGAGACCCGCCTTCATGCCGTCTCTACATTGTTTCACTGAAATATTGCATTGCAGGTGTTGTCAACAAATTCTAAAACATTCTTTGTATTTTTTTATAGCTGATGTTCAGCAAACAGGTAAACGGCCTACCCGATAGCAGGTGGCCACCGTGGCCTATGGACATATACAACGCCAGAGGCCAACGCGCTGCCGGACATCTAAAAAGTTTTGTGTGTCATTGTGATTATTTTTAATTATGTCGATTGTAATTTTCATGACGTATTTTTAATGGCAACGATCAACTTTAGCCCGCATGCTTGAAACACTGCTGTTTCTTTTTTTACATATATCCTTGTTTATAAATAGAACTTAATTTGTTTGGTTTTATTCCTGTAGCTCTCATCGTCGTGACTTGTTGGTTAGAGGCCTTGGTTAGAGTTTGCGACACATATCTCGTTCGCGTGTCTTTTCTATTCTACCCCAACGAACAACCTGTGTTGGTTGCAAGTCCATCTGACTGGGAGGCATCCGATATTTAAATAAACGTAGGCTTCAGGACTCATTTGTCGCTCCTGGTCATAGGTGACATGGTCATAGGTGATCTAGCTACTGCCTAATGCAAGCTTTAAGCATATTTTAATTTACTAAGTTGGGCACTGTTGTTTTCACTATTGGTTAAGCTAGAAAAATAATTAAATATAAAGTAAAATAATTGAAATAAAGTTTAAATATGAAGAAATGTTTACAACTACTGCTCTCGTAGTCATTAATTCACTGAATCGGGTATTGTTTCCTGTGGGGCCAACATCGGCGGTTGTGCTTTCAATTTTCTCTTTAAAATCTGTACAGGTCTCATTTCAATCATATAGGAGTAACAGAGACAACTGTTAATTGTGAATATATAACGAAACAGTTACCGTGGTGCCTTTAGGCAGTTTGCACCTGACAGTAAAAAACCTTTCGAGGACTAATTAAATTTATGATAGCAGTATAAAATTAAATGAAATATAATTCAGTTTTATTTAAAGCAAATGATAAAATCTGTATTAATTTAATATTAATAAATAAAAGGTCAATAGAAGATAGGCCAAAACTTAGTACACCTTTTTGCATAGGTGCCAAAGATACATATAATATTAAATTTGATTTTTACAAAGAATACTGTTATCTTGTCGCGCGTGCGCCTATAATTTGTTTTGGCTATGATGTAATGGTCACGTCTATATAACTGGTCTAATCAAAAATCATTTGTTATTTAAAAAATAGAAAATATTAAAACGATATAAGAAGTCCCATTAAAAGTTTGGCTTTGACACAGACTTAAACTTTACCTACCAGTTACAGTTCCTTGCTAGACAACGGGAGATCCTGCCGTACGATATTTTTAAAGGTTTGTAAATCAGAAGACAGTTTCTGATATAAAAACGAAAAGTAGCTAAAATTGTATCATCTATGTATATGCTTTTAGTTAAGTAGTAGCTAAGTGATATCACGCTACCACTCTAGGGGTACCGGGCTCCAATTCTTTGATGGTATGCACTGATTAAGCAATTTATCATTTAATGTGCATAGTATAACATAATTGCCTCGTACCGACTGTGGAGGAAATCATCATAAGGAAACCTGTTCACCAAGATCATTTGTCAAAGTCAAATTTTTTTTATTTCAAATAGGCCTGAGTAACAAGCACTTTTAAAACGTCAAAAGCTAGGTGTCTGTTCCAAAAGTGAAACCTATGGAGAAGTACAGACAAAAAACTCCATGGATGTATTTTGTACAAACATTTTATTATTTTAATTTGAATTATATGATCATAATTATACAACACGAAATTGATATATTATTTGTCAGTAGGCCGAGGAAATGCAAGTGTTTAAAAGGATACAGCTGAGAATAACCTAAATTAAATTTGATTGTATCTATTGATAATTTCAATTTAGGAAGGTTCGGAATAAATAAATTAGAGAAATATTATTACTATTATAAAAATGCTTATACGTAGTCAGGTCATAAGTATTGTCACACAGTAAAAACTTTTCTTTTAGAATGCTGGCTACAAAAAAGTTTATTTTTTTTTTTTTTTTTTAACATATAAATTTATTTATTTATTTATTTAATTATTTATACATGACATACAAATTTTAAATATAAAAGATTCATATCACAGCAGTTCATGTACAACAACTAATTTGACTTAGAAAAAATCACACTGGCCCCTGAACTAGTGAATACTGTATCTCAGTGGGCCAGTATTTTTAAAATAAGAACTAATATATAATAATTACCATTATATTAATAATTAAATAATATATAGTAGTTAAATGAGATATAGTAGTAAAAATAAATAATAATTTAAAATAAAATATTAATGAAAGAAGAAGGGAAAGAAAAATATAGATACATATATTAACTGAAACAATGATTGTATGTGAACATAATGTATGTAAGTTTATATATAAGTAAAATGTAATATTATATTTAAATAATTGCTTTGATAATCTCTTCTGACTGTTGATAATTCAGCTCATACAAATAATCACTCAAAACTTTCTTACACCTACCAATGGGAAGTTTGTTTAATTTAATTACTTTGCTAATTTCGTTATATAATTTAGGGCCCAGATAATCCGCGAATTTCTGCGCAAATGATGTTTTGCAGCGTGGAATGTTATAAACAAGGTCTTGCCGTCGCTTAAATATAAGATTAGGTGGTTTGACGTGGATATTCAAAATTACTGATTTTATAAACATTTTTCTCACCGACAAGACTTTATTTTCTTTATAGAGCAAAGTAGTAGGATATAAGAAGCCTTTATAGGTCATCACTTTTAGTAAAGATCTTTGAGCTCTTTCGATAACTAACATTGAGGTTTTTGATGTACCACCCCAAGATAATATTCCATAGTTAAGTAGTGACTGACATAGGGCATAATAAATACTGAACAATAGCTTAGGGGGACAAACATTTCTTAGTGTTTTAAATATGAATATAAATTTTCTTATTCTATTACTAGTTTTACTGATATGTTTTTTCCAATTTAAATTTTTGTCTATTACAACGCCAAGATATTTAATACTATTGACACAATCAATATAGTAGCAATTACAATTTAAATTTGTAGGTCTTCCACATATGTGCGATTTTATATTAATTTCATTAAAAAGAGGTTGGGAATTTTCATTAATACTGAAAGTCATTACTTTTGTTTTTTCTAAGTTTAATGTCAGAAGATTAACATCAAGCCAAGTAGTTACTGCAGCAAACCCTTCGTTGGCTGTTTTGTTCACATCGAACCAAGTTTTTGCAGTAAATAGTAAAACAGTGTCATCCGCGAATGTAATGATTTTGCCATTGTTCAATTTTAGGTTGCACAAATCATTAATGTAAATTAAAAATAATGTTGGACCAAGAACGCTACCCTGTGGTACGCCATATTTGATAAATTCAGGTTGACTTTCATACCCCATGATTTTAACTACTTGTGTCCTGTTAGTTAAATAACTTTTCAATAATTGTAATGGTAAACCACGAACGCCAATTAATTCTAATTTTTTTTCCAGCAGGGGCAAGGAAACCGTATCAAAGGCCTTAGCAAGGTCCAAAAAAATTCCTAAAGTTTTGTTACCATCATCTAATGAATTTACAATAAATGTGGTCAAATCTTGAATTGCATTACTAGTTGATCTTTTATTTCTGAAACCAAATTGATTAACTGACAACATATTATTTTTTTCTAAATACTGTTTTAACCTACCGTTAATTATTTTTTCAAACACTTTTGAAATAACTGATAGTAAAGATATTGGTCTATAATTATGAATTGAATTTGGGTTACCGGACTTATATATAGGGATGACAATAGAAATTTTAAGTGCGTCAGGAAAAACTCCTTCTTCGATACATTTATTGATAATGAGTTTAATAGGGGACACAAAAATATTTACATTACTCTTTAAGAGAGTATTAGAAATATCATCGCACCCACAAGATCTTGTGGATTTAAGACTCAAAATATGTTCTTTAATATCAACTTCATCAACCGGCAATAAGACAAAAGAATTCGCAGGGACGCTTGAGTTTTTTGAATGGAGTTGCAATTTTAAGAAGTGTTCATCTTTCTGTATTCTTGTAAGAATACTAGTGGCCAAATTTTTACCAACATTACTGAAATATTTATTTATATAATCAAGTGAAGCTAATTCAGTGTTTTTAATTTGTAAGAGATTCAAGGAAGATTGTTTTTTATTAGCATTTAAGTTACAAACTTCTTTTACCAATTTCCATTGCTTTTTTGCATTATTTTTATTTTTACTTATTTCTGACGTATAATAATTATGTTTTAGTGTCTTTAGAAGCTTATTACAAGTATTTCGATACCGTTTGTATGTAATTTTTAACACCTCATTTTCCGGATCATGTCGTAATTTTTGATGAATTTTATCTCTATTTCTCATACAACGACATAACCCAGGAGTAATCCAAGGCTTGAGGTTATGTTTACGCCTAGATAGAACACGTTTATTGGAATGTTTATTAATAGTATTTGTAACAGTATTTAAAAATATGTTGGTCATAGAATTAGAATCCATTTCCGATAATATATTAGTCCAGTTTATTACTTTTAATTCCTTTATTAATGCATCAAAGTCCGTTACTTTATAATTTGAGACGTTATTTTTGTATGATCGGTTCTTAGAATTAGAGATGTTTAGTAAAACACAATAATGATCTGTTAGCGTAGTATTACAAACCAACGTTTTCAACAATAAATTTGTACGAGCAAAACAGTGGTCTAAGCAGCTTTCCTGTCTTGTAGGTAAAGTATGTGTGGGAAGAAGTCCATAAGATGCCATTAAGTTTAAATAGTCTGATGTAATACTGCTTTCAAAGTCTTCGTTTAGATTAATATTAATATCACCTATCAAAATAGTAGTTTTAAATTTCCTACAATCAAATAATACTTTATCTAGTGATTCCAAGAAAGGGCCTAAAGCTTTAAAAGATGGTGGCCGATATAGGCAAATAAAAGCTATATCATCAGTAATAGATAGTATTAGACAATTAACTTCCTTGCAGTAACTTGGTTCGACGACGTTTACATTATAATCATTCTTTACATAGATGACTAATCCATCATTTTGATTAAGTTGCTTGTTTGTACAATAACCCTCATAATCGGACATAACTGGAATAGTGGTATTTTCAGAGAGCCAGCTTTCTGTTAGTACTATTATACTGAATTCAACATTTAATCTATTTAATAGTACTAGTAGCCCATCATAATTGCACTGCAAGCTTCTAATATTTTGGCACAATAGATTAATTGAATGTTCAGATAGGTTAAGTAAGTATTTGCAATTTTCTGGGATGTCAACATTTAGAGCTTCATATACATTGACTAAATCGTCAATGTCATCGGAAATTATTTCTAAATTAGCCATTATCTAAAGTACTAAATTGACTTAAATAGTGCTTACTAAGTCTAAAGCGACAATTCCCTGCAGAAGCAATATTGTTAATGAGCTGAATTGATTTGGTCAGAATTATTAAGTAATAAATAAGGATGTATATAATTACATTTTGCAAACTAATTAATGTAAATTTATAATAAATAGAGTTAAATAGTTTATATAAATATTGTGTTATAGATAAAGTATGAAAGTACATATATATATTTTTAGCAATTAAATGGCAGATAAAAAAAATTAAAAAGACACTTTTTGTTACATATAGTCACATACATGTTCCTAGTGTTTGAGTTGAGAAGGTATCAGCATTTTTTAGTGCGTTGATCTGATCAGCATTTTGAATCCAAATTGCCGGAGATCCTTCTGTTTTCTTTAAAAATATCTTTCCATTAGATACCCAACAGAACTTATATCCATTGTTTTTTTTAAACTGTTTAGCTTGATAAAAAAGTTTGCTTGCTAATGGTGTAAGTAGTTCAGATATATAAACTAAATCTTTATCTCCAGGAAGTAGACATGTTTTGGTACTAAACTTATCTTCTTTATTTTCTTTATTGAAACGTTTAATTATTGATTATATTTTCTCGATTCTTTTGACTGTTAAATTCTACAATTACAGTTTTCTTTGAATTTTTTTTAATAGTACGAATACTACGAATTTCGTTATTATCAAGTGGAACGTTTAGAACCTTATGTATATTATTTACAACTTTATGGATGTCAGCTGTATAATTTAATGGTATGTTTGTAATTTGAACACTCGTCGATAGTTGTTTCCTATGTAAATCTTCCACTTGTTTTTCTAGCTCCTGAAGATTTTGATGCGTTTTACTATTCGATATAAGTAAAGATTCGTGCTGTATTTTCAATTCTTTGTACTTTGACATAGTATTTTCAAGTGCTAATTGCATCATGGAATTAACTTTCAATATTTCTTCATTTTGTTTTTTTAAGTCCGACATCATTTCATTTAATGAATTGAATTTAGAATCTTGATCCTTTTTAAAACTTGTTAACAATGCAACTATGTCCGTTTTAGAGCTAAAAGTTAAACTTTCCATGCCTCGAGCTTTTGCTTTTCTAGTAGTGACGTGATTTTCGTGTTCATCAGTCAGATAGCTCATAAGATTAGAACGGGATGAAGACTTCAATTTTGGAGGAGACCTTGTTGTAGACATGTTTTCTCTGTATCAGAGTTTATACTGTGCTCACCTGAATGTCCGTAAAGATTATGTGATTAATTTTCTTCTTTATATTATGTACAACACTTATTGAAAAAACCAACTGTATATAATATAAACCATCACCAACACCAAAAGATATGAAATAAGACCCAAGGATCACAGAAAATATTTAAAATTTAAATTGAATTTCGCGGACACGTGCGTGTGAATGAACATACATACTGTGTGTGACCCAGCCAGCAATCAGTCTTAGACTAGAGAAGCGCGTATACTACCTTTTTCCTGTAGGGGGGAATGAAGAAAGAACGTAACTTGATTTAGATACCAAAGAGACGCCATCAAAGTTAAACAACCTAATAGCTTTATTATAATTACGTAAATGGCGACTTAACGTGTAATTCTTGTTTGCGCGTTTTTACAAATAAGATAGGATATTGCAGCCATTTTATAGTACATGAAAGGTCGCAACTGGGGACTTAAAGGACCAACGGAAAACAGTCGCTGTTACCGAAAGCGATAAAGAAGTATATATTGTTATTATATTCTTGTTGATGCATCAATAAAACCTCTTTAAAACGAGCTTTAATGGCAAACAGGATTAATATGATCTTGAGAATAGTTCAGTTGAACTATTTATATTTTCTCTTACTTTTATTTCTTAAGTTTTCTTATTTTCATTTGATATTTTACAAAAGTTGAATTCCGTAATCTGTATAGCAAGATAGTTTATCCGGTTTTGCACGAGCTAGCGTCAACTCATCATTAAACTAAAAAAGAACAGATATTGAGTCTGTTTGGGTTAAAATTATAATTTTTTTTTGCAATTAACTCAATCCATAAGCTAGTGTTCTCCAATATATAATTAATTAACTCTGACTTAATGTAATATTTCGTTAAAAATTAAATTTATTTCTACTAAAAACTCATAAATTTTGGAGAAAAATAATTCTCCTCAAAGATATCCTTAACTTAGCCATATCTCTTTAAACATTAAACCCATTTCCATCGTACTATTATTGTCAATATTTTACTACTATCAGCATAATGTCTTTGCGTATCGTACGAGAAGTTTCATAACATAAATTCACCACAACAATATTTCGTAGTTCTTCGAATATGCGAAATTTCTGATTTATCGTAATGTTTGTTTTTGTCCGTCGCCTGTATATTTTGTTTTAGTAGTATACTTTGTTGATAGAAAAAAGGTTTTGCTCATGAAGTTACAATTGAATTACAAAAAAAAAATACTTTCAAACATGGATTTTAAATGCGTATTTTTACAATTCTTATTTTAGAGACAATTAGCGAACTGATACTGGAATTAGCCGCTAATTCCAGTAATAAGCTGATAAGACAAGCTAAAACATTACCCATCTTTAAAAGTAAGGTGTACCTGCACTATTTGTTTTTTCTGTATAGTGATATATAGCGTATAC
The DNA here is from genome assembly GCA_963693495.1 of Malacosoma neustria. Classification (NCBI taxonomy): domain Eukaryota; kingdom Metazoa; phylum Arthropoda; class Insecta; order Lepidoptera; family Lasiocampidae; genus Malacosoma; species Malacosoma neustria. Next base: position 20,781,789 of record OY856378.1, on the reverse strand, counting down.
CATTGTGTGTATGTGTGTATATATTACATATAAATGTGTATTTATTTATTTAAACTGTTAATTATAATATTGCATAATCATGAAATTTGTAGATTGGGGTGTATGGGGCCCTACCAACTTCTCCGGGGCCCAAGTCAACGTTACCTGCAAGTCGGCGCTCCCTGCTGAATAACGGACGAGGCCCTGACGACGGCTTTTCTTTTGGGGTTGGGCGGTCAGACGGCAGTCGCTCCCATAAAAGCCTAAATCAGCCAAATCAAACGGAGAGTAGGGTGCCGCCGCATAACGGTGCGCAAGAGCTTTGCCCGGCTCTTGTGAGAAGTGGACAAGGGCTACTGTGTCATGGGCGGGCACGGCTAACGACATTAGCCCCAATTCACACAGCCCAAACATCTGGAAAGATCCGCTTCGCAACATGGAACATAGGCACGCTAACCGGACGCGCGAGAGAATAGGCCGATGTGCTCTCCAGGCGGAAGGTGGCCGTGGTATTCCTGCAGCAGACTCGGTGTAAGGTCAGCAGATCCCGGTTCATTGGGAATGGCTAAAAGCTTATCTACACAGGTGTACTTGGTGAGGAGAATGGCGCCATAGTGCTCTCGGAGGAGTTTCAGAATGACATTTTGGAAGTGAAACGTCATAGCGACCGGCTTATGGTCGTTAGGGTGCTTATCGATGGGGTAGTTACCCACTTGATAAGTGCATACGCGCCACATGCCGGTTGTGACGACGCTGAGAAAATAGCGTTATGGAATCTACTCGGAGAAGTACTCCATGGAATCCCATTATTACAGGGGATCGTTTTAGGAGTGATCTGAACGGTAATGTGGGTGAGGGATGTGGGGAATTCGAACGTGTTCACGGTGGATTTGGGTACGATAGCTACAACGCGGAAAGGGAGGACATTCTCAAAACGTGTGCGGCTGCCAACCTTACCATAGTGAACACGTATTTAAAAAAGAGACCCGAGCAAGATGCTCGGGTCTCTTCAGCTACAAAATCAGCTACAAAAGCGGGAGGAATGCTACCCAAATCGACTTCCTACTCACTAGGAAACACCACATCAGCAAAGTGGCCAACTGCAAGGTCATACCCGGTGAGGAGTTTCATTGCAAAAATCGTCTTCTTGTCATGGACCTCTGCGCTAAGCCTAAAGACACGCATACCGAGCACTTTCAGCGCCGAATCAGGTGGCGGTTGCTGGATGAAGTCACGTCCCACGAGTTTACCTTAGCCGTCGATGACAAGTGCGCCGGTGGTATCGGCGAACCAGTTCAGGCTTACTGGGACAAGATTCAGGCGGCTATTCTTGGGTCGGCGAAGGAGGTGCATGGGGTGTCTAAGGGTGGTCGTAAGTGTGACAAAGAGACATGGTGGTGGAAACGACACAGTCCAGAGAGAGACTAGAGCTTGAAAATGGAGTGTGGCGACTGATATTATCTGTGACCCCAAAATGCCGGTTAAATTGAAGGGACACGTCTATAAGACCATCATTAGGCCTCCCTTTTTAAACAAATGTGAAGAGTCGCCGGTGCTGGAGCGACACAAGCAGGCACTGCGAGTCACGAAGATGAATATGCTGCGGTGGATGTGTGCAGTAAGGCGAAAGGACCGCGTTAGGAACTCTCGCATTCGCGGCAGCTTTCATATCCGTGACATTGTGGATAAATTGCAGGAGTGTCGCCTCCGCTGGTAAGGCCACGATTTATGGCAACCGGCTACTTACGTGGGGAACTAATGTCTGGCCATGCCGCCACCGCCGAGCCCCGGCAAGAGGGGTAGACCCAAAAAGTGCTGGCTTGACGTCGTAGGGGTTGATATGCGTGCCAATGGATTAACCACCAGAGATGCCGAAGATCGTGCGAAGTAGAGAAGAAAAAGTCGGAAAGTGGACCCCGGCCGTCGAAGCGAAAGTTTGGGTTGCAACCGGGATTCAACGCTAAGATGATGAAATTTGTGTACTGGTTATCTCACCAGCAGCTTTTATAAAGTATTTGTTTTCTGTACTGGTTGTGTGGAAGAGATCGCTTTGGCTTATATATTATGGCCGCCCATTGTGCAATATTGTTGACTATAGGATTTAAATGTAAACTACCAGGTTGCCTGGAAGAGATCGCTCTGTAGCGATAAGGCCGCCCATTGTAAGTCAAGTACATTTTGATTGTGTAAATAAGTTTCATTGTTTTTGTAAAATTGGTTTACAATAAAGTGTTATCTATCTATCTATCTACTTTTATACAATCGTTACCAATATAATAAACGCGAAAATTTGTATGTATGGATGAATGAATGAATGAATAATGATGATGAATGAATTACGCTTTCACGCCTAAACCGCTGAACCAATTTTAATGAATTTCAGTATAGTCTTAGATCACTTTGGAGAAGGACATGGGCTACTTTTTTAATTTCAAATAGCAGAACAACGTATTCCGAGTCAACTAGTGTACAATAAAGTGTTATCTATCTTTCTATTTATCTATCTATCTACATTGGGTATCCACTAAATTCCATCAAACTACCAAACCATTTTCAAGATTCATTTGTTTGTAAGGCTTTTATCTGCACTAAATAAATTTTTATTTCGAATATAATTTCGAATATATTTAATTAAGGGAGTTGTCGAGTATTTTTAACTAAATGAGATTGCTGAAAGCTTTAAGTATGAACACGCAATTCAAGATGGCCTCCAAGATGGCGGGTTAGTCACCAATCGCGTCAATATTTTATCGATAGCTTAGTGAGAAAATTAAAACCCACATAGAAATCTCTCAACAAGCTTCGCACAGATTTTATGACGGGCAATTATTTTAAATAATATCAGACAAAATTAAAATATAACATCTATTATAAATATAATAATGTAGAAGCGTTTATCACAAAAACAATCAACTAAAGCACATTCTCGCCAATGTATAAATCAGATATCAGACGCAATCACAAGGCCATTTGACATCAAGTAATCATATTTTCTTTTAAGGCGATGTTATTTTTACCATTATAACACGTTGGTCTTACTAAGGTCAAAATTCACAGCGGTTTTCCACTTGTTAAAAGATTGTCGACCTCAGTAGCGTCTGGGTGTGATATATTTATTTACAAAAAATATATAATTAGTATTGTAATCATAATGACTATATGTGAATACGTAATGAACAGTAGTAACTTGTTAAGTGTTCAGAACATAATCGCTTTGCTGTTTATTTTGGAACTAGATGGCGCTGTATGTTTATTATATGTTTATAATATGAAATACGATATATTAATAACAAAGGGGAAAACTTTTGCTAGTTCAAGAACGAAAAAATTCATCGTTCAGTTTTCCGTTTGGGGCTGACACTCAGATGACAGTCTTTACTGTCAAAAACCAACATTCTTCATATATTTCATAGAAAAGTAATGACAAAAAGCGCGTAAATGTTAAATCTAGGACATTATGATACTGTTAGTATGGAATGAAGCATATTATATGTTTTTGATACAATCGGGATGGAATGATTTTAAAAAGAAAAAGACGTCATCAATTGCATGTATTTGTTTAATATCTAATATTTAGGCAAAAAATTAGGAAATTTTCCTTTACACTGATTAATAAATATAAAATTATTAGAAATACTATATTTGTTAAACACGTAGGATACAATATAGCGATATTAAATTGTTTTTTGATATGTTTAAAAACAATCCTGCCCTTAACTCTTAATATAAATTTATACTACGCCGTCAATCCATACATCAAAGTAATGCACAAATCGATTTATAACCCAAACGAAACTTAACGACTACCGATTCAATTTTATTATCACTGCCAAGATCGACGGGCACACTTAGTTTTGAAATCGAAAATTGAAATATAAGATATTTATTACTTAAATAATTAATTCAAAAATTTTGAAAATTTACTATTTTTTTATTGAAACCTTTTAAATTCATTAATTACTATATTAAAATGTCATATGAAAGATTTTATTGTTTCAAATTGGCGGATGTGCTGATTGATTTCAAAGGTTCGAGATGTGCACGGTAATAGCATGAAATAAAGTATGGTTTGCAAATATAAAGTGACTTTTAGCAAATAGTACAGTTGAGAGTCATATGTACTTTAGATTGTTTTTATATAAGTATTACGTAATCTATACATCTATACAAATAAATAAAATTGGAGGGTCTGTTGTAATATTAAAATAACCGCTTTTTACTAAGTGCATTAGGACGTATACACGGCACATATACCAAAACATTTTCTAAATTTTTGTCTGTTTGTCTGTCTGTCTGTCTGTTTGTTCCGGCTAATCTCTGAAATGGCTGCACCGATTTTGACGGGACTTTCATTGGCAGATAGCTAATGTATCAAGGAGTAACTTAGGCTATTTTTATTTTAGAAAAAAAAAAATAGTTTTTGTTAAAAATGATAAGTTTCGGAAATTTTATTTACCAATTTAAGTTGACCTCAGATTTATATCATCGATCATATGAAATAGGGTTCATCTTAGGCTGGATGCACCACGCGGACGGAGTCGCGGGCACAGCTAGTAGAGTATATATTTCTGTGCAATTTGCCTGTATCTATAAAAGTTTTTACCAATCGTACAATCGTTGTAACTATGGATTAACTTAAGGCGCGTCCTATGTCGATCCGTGCAGGGGCGGAGAAAGAATACTAACCTCTGGGGCCGGAGTCGGCCTGTCGTAAAAGCCGACAAAACAACCCACCCTGGCTACGTGGTAGGGCCTCAAGCCCGTCTGAATGGCGACCACCTTTGGTCTTAAGTATGCCGCCATAATAACTTTGTGTTGTGTTCCGGCATTAATGACCCAAGTTCCTGTACCCTTATGGGACAGCAGCGTGTTCGCGATGCCACTGGCGTTGCAAACACCCGTAGACGTAGGCGACGGTAACTGCTAAATTATAAGCAGGCCGTCAGCTTTTCTGCTGTCCTACAGCAATAAAAAAATATTTTATAGAGATAATTTAAATCGTTTCTATAGAGTTTCAGCTAATAATGCAACAAGCTTTCTCATCTTTATAGTTTTCAACGGACGAAATTTTGGTTCGCTGGCGTTCGTGCAATACGATATTTTTTTTTTTTTTTTTAGAATTAAAACCAATTTTCTTCTTATTAACTGAATAATATTATTCTCCATTTTATTTGATTTAAAACCAAAAAAATCAAAGCAAGTATTATAAATTAAAAAATAGATCTACTCTTAGATGTTAAAAATAAAAATTTCGTTGGATTTCCGATTAGATCAGTGCCAACAATACTAATATCTAAATGTTTCACTATTTGGTTTTTATATTATAATTTAATTATTATACTATTTAATAGTAGTAACTTTTTGGCTACTGTTGAAAAAACGTTTTCATGGAAAAGATAAATAATTATAAAAGCACGCGCTAATCATGTGTAAAAAGTATTTTTAATGGTAAATTGTAAGTACTCAGGAGAGAAATTCCGTAAACAAATGAACCCAGAACATCGGAAGGATGAAAATATTTTACCCTATTGTGTAGAACATTGTCATTTTGTGCGTGACACGGGAAGCGAGAACGGAAGTGCGTTAGTTCATTATTTACGACGCACTTTTGTTCTATTCACCGAAATATTAGTTTACCTGAGATTAGGTACCGAAAACTATATAATCTATACAAATAAATAAAATTGGAGGGTCTGTTTGTAATATTAAAATAACCGCTTTTTACTAAGTGCATTAGGATGTATACACGGTACATATACCAAAACAACATTTTTTACAATTTTTGTCTGTCTGTTTGTTCCGGCTAAGCTCTGAAACGGCTGGACCGATTTTGACGGGACTTTCATTGGGAGATAGCTGATGTAACAAGGAGTAACTTAGGCTACCTTTATTTAGGAAAAAAAGGTTTTAGTTAAATGTGATCAGTTTCGGAATTTTTGTAATCCAATTTAAGTTGACCTCAGTTTTATATCATCAATCATATAAAATAGGGTTCAGCTTAGGCTGGACAATTAGGTTCGAACGCAGTTTGTATATTTCATTTATTTATATTTTAGGGTTTATAGGGTTTATAATCCAAAATATAAACCATAAGATATATCCAAAAAATGCTGCCCAAAGTCACTATTCCACACGGACGGAGTCGCGGGCACAGCTAGTTCGTAATATACGTATGCAGCTGTGAGTTTTTTAGATTTTCTACCAACACTTCCGTGGTACAAGTCATCCTTGCCTCCAACCTAGAACTGAATAGTAGAGGATGCTAAAACTATTCTTTTCTTGATCGCCTTAATTTTTTTTTATTGCTTGGCAGACAGCTCACTTAATAGTAAGCAGTTACTGTCACCTATGAGTGTTTGCGACGTCAGGGGCAACGCTAGCACGCTGCCGTCCGCGTAAGGGAACTGGAACCTGGGTTATGCATGCCGGAACAGGTTATTTAGAAGACATATTTAGAGACCAGGGATGGTTGCCATCCAGGCAGGCCTGAAGCCCTGCCTGCTAGGGTTGTTTTATCGTACTTACATCAGGCTGCCTCTTGCCGCAAGTGGCAGTATTTTTACTCCGTCCTTGCATAGAAAAATAAATAAAAGTATTAAATAAAAGCTTAGCCTGTTATGTTGGCTCCCATGGGAATGCAGAGTATAACCACTCTTGTTCAAGGTGGATTGATTAACCATATATACCGGTACGTAGCAACTATCTTATGATATGCACATAAGATCAAGAAAAACTGCCCTAACGGTGCGTGCCATCGTGAAATTTTGGGTTATTCTCGGATTTGACACCAATTAGCTACAACGTACCTAAATATTCCATTGAGCTAAATTAATCGATTTTTAGAGACCCCCTAGACACTGCTTTCACACGTTGGTATCGAACCAAGTTTTTTTTGTATATAACACCTATATATTTATAAAAAAAGTTCATATAATAAGTAGCTTAACAGTAAATTTAGTACACATTATTATCCGTGCAGGGACGGAAAAAGAATATTATTCTCTGTGGCCGGGGTCGGCCTGTCGTAAAAGGTGACAAAACAACCCACCCTAACTACGTGGTAGGGCCCCAAGCCTGTCTGGATGGCGACCACCTTTGGCTTTAAGTATACCGCGATACTAACTTTGTGTTGTGTTCTGGCATTAATGTTCCAAGTTCCAGTTCCCTTATGGGACAGCAGCGTGTTCGCGATGCCACTGGAGTTGCAAACACCCATAGGCGAAGGTAAGTGCTAAATTCTAAGCCGGTCGTCAGGCGGTTTGATGTCCTTACAGCAATAAAAATAAAACACAACAGAAGCACTCTGCTTCTTAGTTTGGGGCTAGGTGTTATGTATTTTGTCACAATATTTCATTGAGCCAAGTATATAGCCACTTTTGCGTTATTTCAGCACAAGAAAAAGAGTATCATAGTGCAAACGAGGAGTACTAGCTTTTTAGAATAATTTTGTCCAATTCATGACAGATAAGCACGCTAGGACGCACCTGGAGCATTATTGCAATAGAAAACAAATAGTCACAAAAAGTATGATTAAACACAAAAGGACGGGTTGATAGATTATTAAAATGGTAAAAGGCTTAGAAATATAACAGATAGGAAATACTTGCCAAGCAAGAAGTTATAGGAATAGCTCAAATTGTTAAAAAAATAGCTTTTAATGCACCCAAGATGAAATACATAAGAAATAGAAACTCGTGCTACATTATCGTAGAATCACTTCACAGTCACTCTATTATTATTTTCGTAATTACAATCCATGACCAATGTTTTCCGTCTGCTCGTCTGCTGTTGTGTCCGCTACCCTATGTCTGGGGAGGAAACGCCCGCCAGTTCATTCTCGGCCATTGTTCACACAGACGTTTCTCTTGCATGTTAATTACTCTGACAAAAGAATAATTTTATTAATAGTGGTTAAAATAATTTTGACCGATTATAAAGTGTTAATTCAAAAATGATCTGATCTTTTATATCAAATTTAAAAATATTTATAAATTAATTTTCATAAACTTAAAATAAATAGTATTTGCTTATTGGATTTATATATTTTAATTATTTTACGAGTGACATTGATTATTTTGTTTACCCAACAAAATGTGTACAAGATATGTTTAGTTTTGTGCTAATTATATAGTCACAATATAAGAAAGTTAAATGTAAATTATTTTCCTGGTCTGTACGCTGATAATCAGCCCAGGCTCATATTTGTTATCATTAAAAAAATCTTTATTAATATATTAAATTAGTCATTTCACTATAAATTAAGCTACTACATATAGGTATATATTATTATTATTGTATATTATTACTATTAAGGAGTTTAAAAAGTCCCTCCAAGAAAGACCTTCGGGACCCAAACTCATCTTAAATGGCAGCTGGTATACCCTCCTAAACAAGCAATATATATCTCTTGGGGTAGGGAAATCAAGCGGCATTTATTCTTGTATGAGGAGAAGAAACTGTCAGAGTGGCGCGAATATCACGAAACAGGGGTCGTCGAGCTTCAAAGTGCGAACTCAAATTTCGGGATTAACCACTTGGAAGATGACAATACTATACATATACAAAAATAAAATTATAGAATATGTTATTGACTATAAAGAAAAAGGACCTTGATTAAATTTGCTGGCGAACACGAGAACCACATTTTGTGGATAATTTATTAAATGAGAAGATATCGAAATAATAATTATAAAATTGAGTATACATCAGGTTTTTAATAAATTAAAAATTAATAAGAAAGATTTTGTCTCATAAAGTACTTGAAGATAATGCGAAATTCATAGGCGAGTCTACTTCGTTGGTAAGGCCAAGTTTTACGACCACTTTTTAATGATTTGTGTAAATATGTAGGCAGTACATATTTAGCTATACCGCCTCAGCGAGGCTCTATTAAGAGTTTAATTAAAAATATAGAATATATTATTGACTATAAAAGGAATTGAACCTTGATTTAAGATGTATAAGCTTGCTGGCGAACCAGAGAATCACATTTTGTGTTGTGTTTGTGAACTGATTCAAAATCGTTACATAATGGAATCACTACGTAAATTCAGGCTTCAGGATTTGGCATCAGAATTAAAAATTAAAAAAATATAGTATATTAATATTTAAATATAGTTATAATTATAGTTTTTTTATTATGTATTAATATTTAAATATAGTTCCATTTATTCTCTCTCGATTTTCTCAAAGCTACAAAATTTACCCAATTATTAATTTATAATTTATTTTAACTGTCAAGATTTTGAAGGTACGTGATAAATACGTAAAATACAGTATAATGTATTCAATAAATATTGCCGAGGAGAGCTGCTTATTATTTTCAACTTACTTATCGGTTTGTTCCGCTTGTAACCATTTAAATTTATTACTTAATGCGATCTACAATTATAAAATGTTGCAATCAATAAACTGAAGTAACACACTTTTAATGCTGACGAACAGCAGACAAGCTGGGGGTCCACTTAACAGGAAGCAATTACCATCGCTATGCAGTCGCAGCTTGAAGCAGTCGATCTTGACTGCTTCAAGCTGCCCGTGTATGGCGGGCTTAAGGGCGCCATGAGCTCGCTGTTGCCCCATTGGGTTACAGGATAAGGTCAGTAATGCCGGAACAGAACACAAGACTATTATGGCGGCATACTTATAGACCAAATGTTCTCTCTAGCTCCTAGCTAATATTGATTTGTTGCCTTTTACGACAGGCTAGACCCAGCAACAGAACTTAAACTTGATAACGTAAACGTAACTTGTACTTAACCTAAATTTGATAAATTATTTATAATCACTTTATTATAATTATAGAATAGCTTACTAACAAAACCTTTTCAGTTAGTGAAAACAGCTGCTAAAAAACTGATGATTAAATAAGAAAACGTACTTAAAATTCGACTAGCTATGAAATTTACCTAAAGTTAATTTGTGGAACAGAAATTAAGTGAGACATAATCAAATGGTATTTATATATTTTGAAAACAGGCAGATTGTGTTTGTGATAATGTTACAGTGGGAAATATCCAAAAAATACAGAACACCTATCGGAAATTTCGGCCCATGTTTATTGACGTTAATATTGTATTGATTATTAAGTGTTATTAATTATTATTTTCTTCTTGCAACATAAATATTAAATATATTAAATAAGGTTAAATATTACCTTCAAATACGTCCCGTGTAGTGCGAATCGAATAAGCAACACAATAAATTCCTACTTATACCATTTTTTTATAATGTCCTTCGGAATTTTACTATAATAACAACGTATACCTTTATACGTAACCATACCTATCAAGGAGGATGATACCTGTTTTAACTGGCGGTCTCATTATTATAAATGTATTGCAATGCTACTTTCATAACCTACTTTTACCTCTATGGCAGGGATCGGCCTGTTGTAAAAGATGATAAAAGGGCCCCAAGCCCGGCTGGACGGCAACCACCTTTGGTCTTAAGTATGCCGCCATAATAACCTTGTGTTGTGTTCCGGCATTAGAGACCCAAGTTCCTGTACACTTATGGGACAGCAGCGTGTTCGCGATGCCACTGGAGTTGCAAACACTCTTAGGCGACGGTAACTATTATATTCTAAGCGGGCCGTCAGATTGTCTGCTATTTTACAGCATTAAAAAAAACTCTATTTCCCTAAAAAGTCATAATCCTTATTCGCTATCAGCTTCGAAAGGCTGTCACAGAGCTAAACTCTCTCTTCCTAGACATAAAACAGTACATCAAAATCTTCTTCATTTTGCCCTTATCCCATATTATATGGGGTGAGACAACATGTTCACTTCTTCCATTCTCCTTTGTTAGCAGTCATCCCAACATTCACATCCTTTTTTGCCATTTCATCCTTTACGCAATCCATCCAATTTTTTGGTTTAAGTTTACTCCTGTATCCATCCATTCTCATTTCTATCATTTTCCTTGTTATATGACATTCTTCCCTGCGCATTACATGGCCAAACCACGCTATTCTATTACTTTTAAGTTTTTCAATAACTGGCGCTACTTTCACACTTCCTTTAATATACTAATTTCTAATTTTATCCATTTTCGTAACTCCACACATCCATCTCAACATTCTCATCTCCGCAGCAGGGTGTTTGTTACCCCTTTGTAGCCCAGAATCCCGATCCATATAATACGATAGGCCTTATTAAGGATTTATATATTTTACCTTTGAGTTTAAATCGTACTCTTGGGTCACAAATTGTTCCTGAGACCTGTCGCCATTTTATTCATCCTGCATTCACTGTTTTTCACATCTCAGCCTATCTTACCGTCGTTCTGGATTAATGATCCGAGGTACCGGAAGTTGGAGCAAGTTGGCAGAGACACGCCTCCTAAGGTAATCGGGGTAAAGGCGGAAATTCCACCAAAGTCACAAAATAGATGTTCAGTTTTAGTTCTACTTATCTTAAACCTCTCTTAAAAATCTTTAACACCCTTCAATATCTCTTGGCATTTAGCCAATCTGAGCATTTTCACCAACCAGCACCATGTCATCAGCAAGAACAAACACCAAAGTGTCTCCTCCTGTATTCCTGATGTTACTGCATCTACCACCAGGAAAAACAGATAAAGGCTCAAGTCGATTCTTGGTATAGACCTACCGCAACACTGAACTTATGTATGACGCCAGCAAGGGACTGGACGTATGTATGTATTTGCCTTATCGTATATAACTCGAATACAATAAAACACTTCATCAAAATATTTTGTAAAAAGGAGACGGAAGAGAAAAGTGATGTACGGAACAAACCAACCCCCGCTACGCCAGTTTCCGGCATATATCCATATTAATTTCAACCATATTTCACTGTATTTAATTCATATGCTAAAGAGATTCAAAGCTTTGTCAACCGTTCGTTATTTTGCGTACACAAAGTTTATTGTTTTAGTTATTGAATTGTATTCATTACGAAGAATATCAAATAGGATGTAATAGGTCACATCAAGAACAAAGTAAAAGTCTACCTTGTAGGCAAGGTAGACGGGCTTTGTTCTTGATGATTAAGATCGTACATCTTAATATAAACGGACCAGCTTCTGACGCAAGATTTTCGTTTCTTGCTGTGGTTACCCTAAGTAAAACTCAAATGAACTCAAATATATTCCATTATCAAGGTTCCGGTATCCTTATGCGGACATCTGTGTGTTCACGGTGTCCCTAGCGTTGCAAACATTCTTAGTCGATTTAACTGCGTATTATTAAGTGAGCCGCTAGACTTTCTGATGTTCCTAAAATTTGTTTCTCCTGGTAGTTTCTATAAAATTATTAGGCACGTATGGGTACTGAAGAAGATGACGCGCACTGTTTTCTCATTTCTCATAAGAGAGGACTCTGGAACCAAACTACAAATTTTTGATTGAACTGTAATTAACGTCCCACTGCTGAAATGCGGCCTTTTCTATTGTGAACGAATATTATGCTCACCACGCTTTTCAAAGGCAGATTGGAAGGTTATACAAGTACGTGTGTGTAACCGAACTTACAGATATGTATTTAAAAGCTTCCTCACGAATTATAATATTAATATCCGGATGACCGAGCTTTGCTCGGTATCTTTTTTTATTGTGTTTTTGGAAATTAACAATTGATTTTCATAGTCTAACCTCAAAGCAAACACTCATTGACTTCGTATTACTTAACAACGCCATCTGCTGGAATATCTTTAGTGTTGTTGTGTCGTTAAAGCAATTTAAAAAAATAGTATTATTATTCACCGACAGATGTCAGGAAGTCATTTTTCGGTTTAAATTGGGACTACTCAAACGCCACCTTTTGACATTTTCTAGAAATAATTCCTAGCTAGATCGATTTATCGCCCCTGAAACCCCCCGTATACTAAATTTCATGAAAATTGTTGGAGCCGATTCCGAGATTCCAATTATATATATATATATATATATATATATATATATATATATATATATATATATATATATATATATATATATATATATATATATATATATATATATATATATATATATATACAAGAATTGCTCGTTTAAAGATATAAGATATTTATTATATTATATTAAATGAGAAAACCTATCTAATTGAATTTATTTCCTCTGATTTATGCCTACAGTGTAATACCACCGCCGAATAATTAGATGATCATAAAAAATGAAATTCAATCCGATTGTAACATCAACAAATGCACTTCCTAATAGCCACAAAGTCCCGGTTATCTCACCCCAAAAATTTACATACAAATACATACAGGGTGTGCGGAACCCTAATCGTTCCGGGTCACGTGTCTGCCGTGACCAATCGGTTGTTCACGATCGTTCACGACTAATAAACTCACAAGATTTTGACAATAGAAAAACAGGCTGCCTCAGCGTCAGCTTTGTGTTGTTAAATATACACGTTATTTTAATATTGGGTTCTGCGCATTGCTATTGAAGACTTCAGCTTAAAAAGACTCATGATTACCTCCTGTAAGACTTAATTTGAAAGAATCAGTCACTTAAGGAATAAATGCTTTGCTTGACCACATTTGCAACGGCTATGTAAAACAGATCGAAGTAAACTTTATAGGAATAAAAAAATACTGTCTCCACAATCGTACGCGTGGATTCCTTTAATTTTACTCACAAAAATAGTGAGTAGGTGTAAATAACACAAATATGTTTTTAGAGCTCTTAGTTTTAAAATTAATAATTAATTGTTTAAATACAATATAAAATTACAAGACTATATGCATAATAACTGTAATTAGTTAAAACATCTGCCTTAGTTATCTCCAAGAAACAACAGTTAGTTCAACAATACAAGTATATACTATCAAACCACAATAGAGGCTTTACAACATGCTATTTCTCAACTCAGAACAACTTTCAAAAACCAGATCGACATCTACGATGGTGAGCTAAACCGAGGATCAAATTCATCAATTACTTTGACATCTCCATCAATTCTTTTGACTCCATTGTAACGGCGTCTGGCTTTTTTTTTTTTTTTTGTCTCGGGGAAAAACCTCTCTTGACGGGTTCCCCCGGCCCAGGGGGACCGAGGGATATGTGGGACTCCGGGAAAGATGATTGGCCATCCGACTACCCACTAAAAAACCCCGCTGTTCTCCTATCGCCTACGCCCGGGCCTACGGATATATGGCCTGCCGATCTCGTGGCCCGGGCCGGCGCCGGCCCGCCCTTTCTCTTGAGGCGGGCCCCTTCTAAAGTGTTGGCGCCAGGGGGTCAGGGTTTTGTCCCCCCGGCGCTCTCCTAACAACTCTAGGAGTTGAGGGGGGCCGCAGAACAGCACGTAGCCCTCACCCTCGCGGCAATAGTGCGGGCGGCGGGTCCTCCCCCGAGGGGCCGCCCGCGGCCGCTTTTTACGGTGGCCGGAGGTCGTTACCGACCCTCCGGCGCCGCCGGCGTGGCCTGCGTTGGCGGGAGGGGATTGTGATGGTCAACTCCCGCTCCCGCTCCGCCGCCTCCTTTGCGGACATGACTGCCTCGCAGAAGGAGGCGACGGCCGTCCATCCAGGATCGCCCCCGACCATGGACAGAACCAGGGCCGGGAGCGACAGGTCCACGCCGATTTGGGCGACGAGGGCGCGGCGCTCTTCGCGCCACGCAGGGCACACGGCGACAGTGTGGTTCACCGTGTCCTCCTCGTCGCCCGCGCCACAGTGGTGGCACCCCGACGTCATCTCCCGCCCTATGCGACACAGGTACCTCCCGAAGCAACCGTGCCCCGAGAGGACCTGCGTCAGGCGGAAGGTCAGGGCGCCGTCTGGCTTGACCATACTTCTTTCAAAGGCTATTATTCACTATCTACTTAATTTTACTCCCTCACTCCTAGACTTGATTATTGTGTCTTAATTATCTCACGTTACACATATATCTCATGATCTGATTTATATATCATGACCTGATTTATATATCATGACCTGATTTATATCTCATGACCTGATTTATATATCATGACCTGATTTTTCTCTCCTTTAACATCCGCCCGCCAAAATTTAAACCTAAACTTATTCTTCAGCGTAATTTTGTTACTATAAACATGGATTTCTTGCTTAGAGATGCTAAGATCAAGGGGTCTTCAATGCAATCACTGTTGATGAAAAAGTATCAGTATTTAACAACATTATATTGAAGCTTTACGATAAACATGCACCAAAGCGATGCAACTTAAACTTCTCCCAGCTCCTTGGCTTACCAATGATGTAAAAAACACATACATATTAAAACTAGGTCTAAGGCCAAATATAAGCTCCGCTCTACCGAAAAAATAAACAGAAGCTTAATAAGAAGCTTCTGAATCTAATCACTTCAATATAGTGTCTAGAGATGCACAATGCCGGTATATCCATGCAACAGTTGAAAATGACAATCCTTCAGAAGTATGGAAATTTCTAAAAATCTTAGGAGTTGGAATATCAGTGCACAGTCCCAAGCCTAATGACTTGAATATTGATGACCTGAAAAACACATTTAATGCCTACTTTGACAATAACATTAGGTCTCCTCCTCCTCGCGTCGGTTTCCTCAGTGCTGAGGGTCGTGATCATCTCGACGGAGTACTTTGGTGCGTATTATTTGCCGCCATCTGCCCCTATCGGAAGCAGAGTGTAAAGCGTCGTGGACAGTAGTTTCCAGGGCAGTGCGAATCTGATCGGTCCATCGCATGGGGCTCCTTCCTCTTGGTCTTCTTCCCTCCACCTTCCCTGTTACCATCAGTCTCTCCAGGTTGTCCTCATCCCTTCTGGCGATGTGGCCGAAGTATTCTAGGACCCTTCGCAAGCAGGTGGTAGAGAGCCTAGTCAAATGCCCAGCCGTTTCAGGATCGACACATTAGTTCGGTGTGCCGTCCAGGGTATGCCCAACATCCTTCTCCAGCACCACATTTCGAAGGCATCGATGCGTTTTCGGTCGGCTTTCTTTAAGGTCCATGTTTCAGCGCCATAAATGAAAATGGAAAACACCAGTGATCGCACAAGATTGGTCTTGGTTTTTATGCTGATGGTTCTACTCTTCCATAATTTCTCTAATTGTGACATGGCCCCTTTTGCCATGCCGATCCTACGACGAATCTCTCCCTCGCAAGAACCATCGTTGCAGATTTTGGAGCCCAGGTATTTGAATTTGTTGACCATTTCTAATTGCAGTGTTCCGGTAAGCTCCAACCTGCCAGACCGATCCACAACCATAACCTTAGTTTTAGACCTGTTTATAGCGAGACCCAGCTCAGCGCTGACGCTCTCCATCCTGCTAAGCAGTTCATACATTTCAGCCTCGTTGGCTGCCAACAGAGTTGTGTCGTCAGCATAGCGTAAGTTTGTGAGCTTATGCCCGCCAATGTTGATTCCACCGCTCCAGCCGTCGCAGGTCTTCCGTACGATGTACTCGCCGTATACGTTGAACAGGATTGGCGAAAGTATACAGCCTTGTCGAACTCCCTTTTCAAAACCAAAAGGACCCGAAGTCACATGGTCAACCCTCACGATTCCCTGGCTGTTATAATATAATGCCTGGATCAGTGCTGTTAGGTGACCAGGTACGCCAAGCTCACCAAGTACCCTCCACAAACAATCCCATCCCACGCAGTCGAAAGCCTTGCTGTAGTCCACAAAACACATTACCACTGGGGTGTCAAACTCGTAGCATTTCTCCACCAGTTGTCGCACGTTCAGGATTTGCTCTCTGGTACCTTTTCCCTTGACGAAACCAGCCTGCTCCTGTGAGATCTGCCAATCGAGGTGATACCGAATCCGGCCGTTGATCACATGAAGCAGTACTTTGCTGGCATGAGATATTAGGGCGAGGGTGCGGTAGTTTTCGCAACTCTTGGTGGACCCCTTCTTATGCAGTGGTAGTATTGTTGATTGTGTCCATTCCTCAGGCCAATCGCCGTCTTGCCAGACCTTGTTGCAAATACTGTGCAGTGCGTCGATCCCCGAGTCACCCAAAGCTTTGAGAACTTCAGCTGTTACCTGATCAGGTCCTGGCGCTTTTTTGCACTTAAGTTTTTGTAGTGCGGCTGTTATTTCGGACCGTAAAATGTCTGGCTCCAACTCTAGGGCCGCCCAGTCTGCGCGACTGTCAACCACCGAAGATGACTTTTCACAGTATGAGCGCCATCTCTCTGCTATATTGTCAAGTTCCATCAGTGGTCTACCGTCGGGGTCCTCTATGACCCATGATTTGGGCTTGAACTGCCTGCTCAACAAACGAACTTTTTTAAACAAGTCTGCTGTTTGTAAATTATTTGCATGCGATTCCACTTCACTGCAAATGTTGGTGATAAAGTGGTTTTTATCAAGGCGACAGCTTTTCTTTATAGCTCTGGATAGTTCAGAGTATTCCTTCATTACGGCAGCGTTCTGCAGTCCTTTGATTTTGGTCTCCTTCCTCCTCTGAATTAGATTCCATGTGTGTTCTGAGATCCATGTCGCCCTCTTATGATCTTTATTGCCTTTTGGGACAACTTGCTTAAGGGAATCATTCATAACCGCTTTAAGATGTTTCCATTGTGAGTTGACGTCAGCGGTAGCAGTCAGTGGGGCCTCAGCCAGTCTTTCCTCGGTCAGGTTCCGGAAGCATAGTTGCTCTGCAGGATTCAGGGATCTAGTCACAGGCCGTGACGACTTATGGTTCACCTTTAACCGCAGAGAAAATACAGCCACCAGCAGCACATGGTCAGAGCCACAATCAGCACCAGGGAATGTTTTTACATTTTTGACAGATGACCTCCAACGGGTATCTATCATAATATAATCGATCTGGTTTCTGTATCGCTCCCCAGGAGATCTCCAGGTATAGAGGCGTCTTGGGTGATGCTGGTAAAGAGTGTTCATGATGGCGAGTTTTCTTCCTAAACAGAACTCCGCCAATCTCTGTCCACGCTCGTTCCTGATGCCCAGGCCATGCCCTCCAACAATGCCCGCCGAGTGTGTGCCAGGCTCGCTTTTGCCAATCTTAGCATTCCAGTCGCCGATGATGATAGTTATTTGGCGGCCAGGTATATCATCAAGCGTTTTTTCTAGGGTCCCGTAGAATTCGTCAATATCTTCGTCGGACGCTGTTGAAGTGGGAGCATAGACCTGTACGATATTGAGTAGACATGGTTTCGTATTCAGCTTCATTGTAATAATTCTGTCAGATATAGGATTATAGCCGAGGACATATTTGTTCATTTTAGCTGGTAACAGGAAGCCGACTCCATTTCTGCTGGAACTGTCACTCCCCGAGAAGTATAAAGTGCTCCCCAAGGTGGTCCTAAAATGGCCCTGCCCGCGAAGATGAGTCTCGCTGACACCCAAAATCGAGATATTAAGGCGTTCTCTTTCCTCATCCACGATGCTTAATTTTCCTGGGTGCAGTAAGCCCCTGGTATTCCAGGTGCCAATACGATGTTGAGAAAGTAATGAGTCCCTAAATCCAGTTATTTTAATTCCACTAGGTCTAGTACATTAGGTCTAGTACATTAAAAAATCTTTCTCTGTTCCCAACTCCTTCTCATTCAGTTTTCTCCTTTATCTGATTGCAATGTTGAGAGTGCTATAATATCAATTACATCAAAGGACGTCGGCAGTGATATTAGTCGAAATATGGTTCTCCCTATTCTGGATGTCATTTATCCTATTTTAACTCACATCCTCAATTACTCAATTTCCTCTAAAAAATTTCCAGAAGCTTGGAAAGAAGCGCAAATTATTCCACTTCCCAACCCTTACTCTTTTTCTGAATACTGCCCAATTTCTATCCTTCCTTTCCTTTTTAAAGCTTTAGAACGCCTAATTCAAAATCAATTTAACGTATTCCTTTCCCGACATTCACTTATGACTCCTTATCAATCTGGTTTTCGCTCAGGCCATAGTACGGTAACTGCGTTAGTAAAAATCATTATTCCTTTCAGTGATACAGTTAAAAACCTTGGCTGTACCATAGTATTCGATAGTGTGTTGTCTTGGAGGCGACACATATCTAAGGTAAGTCGTAAGGTATTTCTATCTTCAAGAACTCTGAGAAGATTCAAAAAGTTTCCGTCCGCTGCTACGAAAATTAGGCTAGCAGTCTCTCCTGCTTCCTATACTGGACTTTTTTTTGGTTTCGGGGAAAAACCTCTCTTGACGGGTTCCCCCGGCCCAGGGGGACTGAGCGATATGTGGGACTCCGGAAAAGATATTCGACTATCCGACTACCCACTAAAAAAACCCCGCTGTTCTCCTATCTCGCCTACGCCCGGGCCCATGGATATATGGCCTGCCGATCTCGTGACCCGGGCCATTCCTAAACTGGACTATGCTGACGCCTGCTATCTGAATTTAACTTTAGAATAGTTAAATAAGCTTGAACCTATTCAAAAATTTTGCTAAGGTTCATTTTTGGATCACGCAAATTTGACCATATCTCTGATTATCGTAAAAAACTCAAGTGATTCCCAATAAATTTCCGCAGAAATACTCATCTCCTCATTCTCTTTATAACATGTTATACTCACCCACTATTCCTCATTAACGTATAAACGGAACGTTTCGTTATCTATCTATCTATCTAAAACCGTTTAACTTTTAAAATAAAAACAGACTATAATCTTTGAAGCTAAAGCTAACAATAACTAGAATCTTAAGCTAAGATATGGATGAGTCATCTTTCCACCTCGAATGATTGAAAAATAGCATACCAATTCTGCTTGTCCAACTCGGACATGATGCAACCTGCTTTAGATTGACAGATTCAACCAACGGATACTATGAATAAAAAAACAGTGATTGTGAGCTCATATTCATAGCCTTTTTAAGCTTCGCAAGAGAAATTAGGAGAAAATGGCACAAAAACTTACATTTAAGTAAAATTAAGGAATAATGTATTTTTCAAAATAAATATTTATTCTATTTGATATCAAAGTCTGAGCGTTATCTCTGTCACGGAACCCTAATACTCAAGGGCAGAACAGATTTCAAATTTGAATTTGATGATCGAGCTGCACCTACGATTTATCATCTATGCTAACGCTATGTCGAAAATATTTATTGTATATTTTTATATTCCATAAATTTAAAAAAAATATATATTTTTTATTAAATTAAAACAGCCTTTAAGTAGACTATATGGTTTTTGTAGATACACGATATAATACCAAATAAAACAAGAATAGCTATGAGACATATAGCTTTTTCGACTGGTTTGGCTATAAATTCGATCAGTTTAAAGTTTAAATTCAACTCAGGCTCAAAAATATTCGATGATAATTCTCCCTTCTTGTTCTCTTCTTGTGAGAATGATTTCAAATCATGCGGCATTTGGATAGAGTGTAGCAGAATGCATCGCCTTCTTTACTAGTAGAAACCGGTGGTAATACTCGATTATAACCTAAAACTCAGAAGTATAGTGTGCAGTAATCAAGTGGAAAAGACGGCGGTATCAAGATGGTCTGAGCCAAAAACTGAAGGTCCTTATACTAAGAATGCTTCTATTAAAAGTAAGATTAAGAATAAAGAATAGCTACAAATAAAAAATGTATAAATGAATGGATTTTTAATTCTGCACATTTTCAATAGAAACGAGTCAATGGGTGTAAACAATGCGTTGCAAGTCTTGAACTTTGTGAATAAAAACTGAATAAACTATAAAGAAATATAAAGTTGCATTCACAACTGAACTTTGCTTTTGTATGAGATGAACTCAATGCTACTGCTTTTCAACACACATTTTCCGTGTGTATGAAACCTACCTGACATTAGTAATAAACTACTTTTGAAGGATACACAAACGATCTTAACACAAACTTTGTTTATTCTCCGAGCAGTGTTGGAGCAAGAATATTGAGTAATACGGCCAGGGTGACCTGTCATAAATGGGTACAAAACACTCTCAGTGTTAGAGTTCCAAACCCGACTGATCGCAACTACCTCTGGCTTCAAAATATGCTGAATAAAATTCTCATTCAAAATATTTTATTTATTTATAGTATATTTTGTTTTTATACTTTTTTTTGTGTTGCTAGTTACTTTATCATAATTTTTTATTGAGTTTTATTAAATATATGATTTTTAAAGAAAGTTAAAGTTATCTTAATATTTTTCTTGGATTCTATTCCAGAAATTTTTAATTAATCGAGTTAAGTCTAGTCATAGAGCAAAATAATTATCTTATTGATTTCTTTCTCTTTATACAAATCTTCTTCTTCTTCTTCTTCTCAGTCGAATACTCTTGACAGAGCAGTCGCGGTCACGCAAGATGTCCGGCAGCGCTTCACCACCGCCGCCATTTGTCCCTAGCTGAATCCTGTCTTGCGCAGTCGTTTAGAGATGTGTGCGTCATCAACTTAATTTGGTCCGTCCATCGCAAAGGCGAACGCCCTCGCGATCTGCTGCCATTTACCCGGCCCTCACAACGAGCCGCTCCACCGAGTCCCCCCCCGCGTCGCGTCACATGTCCAAAGAACTGGAGTATTCGGGATCGCACCACCGATGACAGTCTCTCGCCGATGTTAAGCTCCTTCAAGATGGAGACATTGGTGCGGTGCTGTGTCCAGGAGATATTAAGCAGTCTCCTCCAACACCACATTTCCAAGGCGTCAATACGCGGCCGCTCTCTTTCCTTCACCGTCTATGTCTCGGCCCCGTACAGGAAAATCGGGAATACAAGTGCTCTTACAAGACGGGTCTTGGTGGTCTTGGTTATGCTTCGGTCTCGCCATACCTTCGAAAGTCTGCCCATGGCACTGCGCGTGATGACTTTATACAAATAAGTATAGCAAAATAGGTGGAATAGATACAGTTGAATTTGGTTTTTATAGATGCAATTCTATAAACCAAACCGATAAACCAAAAACAATTAATTAAGAGAATTAGCAAATGATCCGTTTATCGTCTTATATTACGTACTTTATAGAAACGTGATGTAGTCTTATCCTTCATGGTCATGTGTCCAGCGAGAAGATAGTCATAACATAATCTTAAATACAGGCTATGTTTTATTTTTACGACTTTCAGGTATTATTAATGACCATCGCCATCATAATCTCCAGTATATTCCGAAAACCTCGTCTTCCTTCTAGTACTGGAAATTAAAACGAGAATTCTCGAATCGTTTGACAGCTCTTGGCTCGATTTTAATTAAACTACTTACATACCTTGCATGCCTTTTATTTGTAAATAAATATATATCGTATACATAAACAAAAAAAAAATCAATAATCGCAACCAGAAAAGATGCAGATATTTTTGCAAATTATCTTGTGCCTATAGCGTACAATGTTACCCCACTCGAAAAACCAAGTGTGAACGTTGGCAACAGTAACAGTGCCCGATAAGAGCTGAGGACAATATTTTTACGTGTCCACCGAACCGTGATAATTCAATAGAAAATATTCATATTGGGGACAAAGATCATCCCTTTGCAACGCTCACGAGTTTTCACTGTTTTTGTTTGTGGTTATTTAAATATGTTATTTTGTAGTCTGTAACACTAGGACTATGGGTAGGATATTAAATTGTAACAGGTGTGACGAGATGGATGATTTAAAAATGGAAGCTAGACATAAAGGGATGGATAATAATAATAATAATAATTTAATTTGCTAAACATGTTTACAATA
The DNA here is from genome assembly GCA_963693495.1 of Malacosoma neustria. NCBI lineage: Eukaryota > Metazoa > Arthropoda > Insecta > Lepidoptera > Lasiocampidae > Malacosoma > Malacosoma neustria. The sequence continues at coordinate 20,759,240 of OY856378.1, read as the reverse complement.
CAATGACTACATTTGATATACTACGTTGCATTTGGTTAGAAAAATATAGTAATTAGCCAACATGCTATGCCAAGTTTGGCGTGCAAAATTTAAATGAGTAGGCCTTTTCTGCTGCCCTATAAGATCACAATTTTTTCAGATATTTAAGCAATAATAGCAACTAAACATGAACACAAAAATACATAACATATGAATTATGATTTGTGAAACCGTTAGGAAACAAAAAATCAAAATAAAAGAACAAAGGACCCTTATGTAATACCATGACAAAAATATATGTCTTTTATTGTGTATACATATAAATATTGATAATAATGGATGCAAATATATAGAGAAATATATATTAAAAACTGGTTCGCTGTTTGAATTATATGTTAAGCTTAAATGTGTAAAGTCTTAGCGGTACAGGCTCAACTAGCATGAGATACGTACTCATAGAAATCGAATGGATATTATAGTAAGGGAAGTTTATAGAGAACCACAAAAGATCGTATAATTATTTAGTTCATCAATCATTACTCTAATTTCGCTCAACACTCTTAAATAGTTATATTGATGTAATTATAGCTAGCACATTTTATAATAGCCTCAAGTGTAAATATAATTTAAGACATTTAAACTTTTTTATATACTGTGGATTTATAAAATCTTACACTTTTGGCATTCGTTAGACATCAATAAACGACAAAAATATTTACAATAATTTATAAATTATTATAACATTCTGCTATTTCCTAATTCCAAAAGAAAAGTAAATAATTGGCTGTAACATCTTTACAGATTATAAGAATTCTTAATCAGATAATGAAATAATCAATTTAAATACTAAAGAAAACGTCACGTGCGCAAAACTGTAACTAGGGTAAGATCCCCAAATCTGTACAACAGGATCATGGGAACAAAACCGTTCGCATGTTTAGTTACGGATGTGCAGATTTGTGACGCTCGTGTATACCGACGATAATTGGAAATGTTACCCTATTGCTAGTTGATTAACTTCTAGTCATGGAAATATTCTTTTGTAATGCTTAATTTTAAATATGCTTTAGGGAATATTTTGGTCAAAGAATTTTGCTTTTTATCTACTAAAGAGCAATTTAATGTAAGCTCGAATCGAAACTATATTAGTAGAATAGTTGGTGTATATGCTTAGTATATGTTAAGGATAATTTAATTAAGAGTGTTGTTTTTAAAACAATATTTTCTACATTGTAACAGTAGCTGGACACAATTACATATGTCTAAATTTTCTTAGCTTTGAACGAAGCTACATATGGTTAGGTTTCCTAAGTCGCTTTCTGTTTTGGAACCGGCTTCGTCATAAATGTTCCTAATGTGCACGTTACTTAGGTTCTTTATTTTTTTATTGATCTATTATGAATATAGATAGGTATTAAAACAATAAATATACTTCAAATTAATATTAAAAATACACTATATTACAAAAAATAAAATATATTACGATAACAATAAATAACATTTTGATTCCAGATTGCTGTTGGCCGGAAACGTTCTCAAAACGCTGGCTGCATTATCGCGTTTATTGGCAAAAATTTATTCTTTGCCCTAAATACAAACCAGCCTTTTGATCCCGTGAGACCTGTATCAAACGTTAGGACAGACTTGTGGACCGCACGAGCCAGAGTCTCAATACCGAAAGCTGCAAATATGAATCCGGTGCCAATATATAAATATTTTGTGGCGTTTCAGGCCCTCTTGTTGTGCAGCAGCACCGGCTACCAGAGCTGTATCTGGAAAATGTACAGCCGCCAATATGTCTACGCACGTAGCGTCCCATGCCAGAGTACACCCCATCTTCCTGGACACCAATCTTATCTCGTCCGATCTCTTGCCTATATATACGAGTATATTATAAATAAAAATCAACGAGCAAATTACTAGCTGGCAAAGAAGCAGTGCGGATTATAAAATGTCCAGTTTAGATTGCGATGTCAACGTAACAACAAGAACAATTGATAACACGGCTTAATTTCCTCAATGACGCTCTTTTTCTGATAAAATGGAAATGGCTATATTTGATTTTCAGAGTAGTGACATCTATTTGCCCTCCAACTCGCAACTTCTCAGAGAAGAACCAAAAGCTGACATTTTTTTGGTGCCTGTAAACTAGAAAAATTACTAATTTACGAGTATTTGTCACCTTTAAAGATTAATCAACTGTATCAGTAGCTCTACTCCATAAAATCTGAATTGCTTCCGACATGGATTTATTTTTGTTGGAACAAAACAATAGGTCCTATATAGTACTATTTTAAAATATATGTTATAATTAATACCTGTAATTTTTGTGCAATAAAGAATAAAAATACATAATTGAACACTTGTAGCAGTAAAAGAGATACAGACAATAACTGTGGCGCCTCACTCGCCACCTGATTTGTAACACTTATAAAATTTAAGAATTATATACTTTCTTATATATTCTTCTTTCTAGATATATGTATAGATATTTTCTTTTTAGATATTTTCGAGAAGTTATAAATTGTCAATTACAAATGTAAGAATATTAGAGTCTGTCACTAAATTATTTTATAATTAGATACGTTTTGTAATATTTAATTAAGTATCTCACAATAACATGATACACACCATCATTAAAAATAGTGAGCCAGTGAAATATACGTGTTTGATTAAATCTCTCGCTTAGAGAATCTACCCCATAGGAGGTCCGGTTAATCCTGCAAATAACAAAGTATTACTTCTGCATTATATTATCCAAAAGAATCTATTCGACATGACACATGCCAAATCATCATCAGCAATAACTGATGACCCCGAAATCTAATTCTCTTTTATTCCCACAACTAACACGACTGCTAATAGCTCCCCGTTAGCAACATTCAAATCACTAACAAACCGTGGCGTTGCGAATTTTAGAATAGGGGTGTAAGATAAAGTCGTCAACGGACCCCTTGTTTTCGTCCTGGAATGCTTTGTATTGTGGTAAAGGTTTGAATTCATGGTTCTAACATTGAATGATTTCTTAACTCACTTAAGTGCTTGGAAGAAGCAGACCGCGTACTAATAGCACTAGTTATATAATTTTTTTTTGTAAATACATTTTATACATAAATACCCACACTTAGGATAATGTCCCAAACCCTAAACCCTCGTGAAGTTTCGAAATGTCAAAGCTGTTCAAACATAACCATACAGTTGATTAATATAATAAATACATAAGATACCCTTTGATGTATAGTTTTATTGTTATATCACTTGTCTACTTCGAGTCTTCTTCCCATAGTGGGTTATAACAGCGCAGGTTTTGGGGTCTCCTTACTCCTCCTTAGTATTCCTTACTCCGCCATCAGTGGGCAACAACCCCCACTGTTGAGATTCGTCGAGATTGCACATCCGTACTTTCGAGGTGGCTTTACCGCATTTCTACGCTGGATCATCTTGGTGTGGTAAGACAATCTTGGCAATCGTTGGTCATCAGCAGCTTCTGTTGACTGATCTACTTGGTGATATTGCAACTTCAGTTGCCCATACCTCAATTACAACGAACGTTCTATGTATATTATCTAGGCGGTGAAATAAAGGCCGAGCATACAGAAGGGTGGTGCCATGGTGTATGTGGAGGTCATTGTTGGCGGTTGTATCTAAGATTTTGGAGTCCAAGGTACTCTAGACGACTAGTATCCTCAAAGCCTTCTAGTTTCTTCTTCGGCAAAGAGTTATAGGAAAATAAATGGATGAAATCTGCAACTGCGATGCAAACTCTCAAAGAGTTTTTAGAAAAGTGATAGTGTAGCCATCCACTTATACCGCGCTGGGATCACAAGGCCACGACTCACAAGAGGCCATAAGACTCCTTAATTTTTAGTACCGTTATAACAAAAATCGTCTTTAGACAATTTTGATACGTGTTATCAGATTGAATTTTTTTACATATATTTTACATATTTATATTCTCAACTAAAGGCCTAAACTCAACAGGTTTATGAAGTCGATAATATATTATAAAGTCGGTATAATGTAGACTTGTGTCGTTTTGTGTATTATCTATCACATTTCATTACTAAATATGTAAGCTATGGTTTTATTTCAATATTGAATATCAAAGTTGTATGAGTAACTCATTCCATTATTGCGGAACACCCTACATATATAATTTCTTAATGAAACCAAATAATATACTATAACTACATAATAAAACCAAAAGCATTTTTATTCATATCAAAATTAAATTGAATAAAAAAATTATCTATGCAGGGACGGAGAAAGAATACTGACCTATGCGGCCCGGGCCGAAAAAACCCCTAACTACGTGGTAGGGCCCTAAACCTTAGATGGCGACCATCTTTAGTCTTAAGCATGCCGCCATAATAACTTTGTGTTGATATTCGGTATTACCAGTATCCCCTTGCGGACAGCACTGTGTTCGCGATGTATCTAGCGTCGCAAACATTTATAGGCGGCGATAACTGCTTATTATGTAGACCGTTAACCTTTCTGCTGATCCTCCTCCAAAAAACCTAAATATAAATTCCTGTCCATCACATATACCATATAATAATTTATTTAAAATAAATAAAATTCTTATTATTGTACAAAGAGGGCAAAACGTCAGCTAAATAATAAACTCCTGTACCCTTATGGGACAGCAGCGTATTCGCGATGCCACTAGTGTTGCAAACAACCATAGGCGACGGTAACTACTAAATTCTAAGTGGGCCTTCAGCCTGTTTGATGTCCTACAGCAATAAAACAAATTGTAATAATGTTTTGTATAATATGTTCTTAAGTTCTCCACTAAGTTTTGCTGAAGCCTCGTGGCATATGCTCATTACTGTCAGTATGTTCCAACAATAAGAATAATCAGATATCATTATTCATTTTGTCAGTTGGAAAAAACGCCTACAGAAAGTAGATGAAATCTCAACAAGCAACAATTCGTAGTATATTGAAATTTTTTAATAATATGATAAGTTTTGTGTTTATAATTAACCTTTTGGTTTGCATGAAAAATATAACACATTTAGTTTTACGTATTTAATAATTCCACTAGAATATTTACAAAATAAATACTTAACCTAATATTGCACTTAGAAATACTTAAACAATTAACAACAACAATTCAAATTAAACAAAAGGATTTGTCCCAAGTATTTAAAATTTTACAATATAATATTAATTATTAATATTTTAATGAATATAACTAGAAATTTTACCACAGGGAAGTAACTTTTGATAAATATGAAGATTTAAAGAAGATCTTGTGAACTAGCATATTATTTTTAATTGTAGACAATAGTATATTCTTTGTAGTTTACCAAAAAACATAAATTACAATAATAAGTCACAAATGCTTCTTCACTGTAGGTTTCTTATTTATTTGAAAGCCCGCGCACATTATCATAAATCTCTCTCATTTATGAATAACAGAACTATTATGAGGATAAAATTGTTTCTTCTTAAAATTCGGTGAGGGCGTGACGTCATCCATGTCCCCTTCTTTATCTTGGTGCGCTGTCATGTGTCTAGTTAAATGATGCCTTTCTCTAAAACTTTCATTGCACACTGGACATTTCAGCTTCTCTTCTCTTTTTCTTCTATTGGGATCAGTATTACTCTCACTTTTGTGATGGGTCCGCATATGATAGACCAAGTCCGAAGTCATCCTAAAAGTAAGGCTACATTTTGCACAAACATTCTGAGCTGGCAAAGAGAAAGCTGCTAAAGTTGGGGGCAGAAGAGTGCTCAGAATTGCAGCAGCAGGATTCGCTATCAGTGGATTAACAGTCTCTCTCGGTGAAACTGGAAACTTCATGAAATCTGGGCTTGGCGGCTGAAAATTTTGTACGCCGAACGGATACGACGAGCTCGCTGGAAGGTATGGAATTTCTGGCCTAAATGGCAAAAAATTTAATTTATTTGGAGACATTTGAGGTTTTGGATCCTTTTCGTGGTATTCCATGGTCTTATTAAAATTTGAGCGTTGTTGCACTGCAGCATCGGGGTAGTTAGGTGAAGCAGAAGGAACATTTTGTCCTTTGAAGAAGTTGTTACTGTTCAAAAGATGTGCCGGCGTCAGTAGATTGTTGAAACCAGGTGGCTTGTAATTTGATGGTGGCGTAGAAGCAGACAGCGGTGGACTGACAGAATTTTGATATAATAAATTGTCAGGACTCATTGATGGATTCGGAGATCTCATAGTGTAATTGGTTACTTTAGTAAATGCACTCTTAGGAGATATTTCACGTCGATCATATTTTGCTCGTGATTGCATGCTGATAAGAGTTGGGTCGTCAAATATTTTATTTTTATATTCTGGCAAATATTTTGGCTGCCGAGCCGCGCTTTCATTAGAATTCGGTCGGCTTCGCGATCTATCAGAGTTTTCTGAATCACTACAATATAAAGTTTTGGTAGGGTACTCATCTGTTCCAACGTCTATGTTGATGTCGGAGCTGAAACCCGGTGATATGTTGTTGTTCACCCTCATCCTGTCTTCGTCTGGCTCTTTGATGTCTATGATGCTATCGGTGGTGTAATTCGCGTGTTTGTAAACTTCAGGAATTCTTTTCGGAGCGTGTTCCCATTCTTCGCTGTTAAATATTTGTTTCGATACCCGCAGCTGTCTGTCTTGTTGCTTCTGTCGCTTATCATCTGGCATCATCAAAAATGCTACGTCAAATGAACGCTTTGAGCCTTTGCCTTGATTCACGGTTGACATCTCTTTACTGATTTGCGACATTTTAGCACTTTCAATACTCATATTACTCTCTTTCCCATCGGGGGAAGCGTCTTTATAAGTTTGATAATTATTTTGAATGTCCATTGTCATTTTACACACATTTAATTCACTGAACGCTACGAAAAACTTTTAATACTTTTATCGCGCAGTTTTCCACAGAACGCGTGCGTAACACCCGACGGCTGCAATACGAATAAGCGAGTGACATAAGGGTGAAAAATATATAAGTGGGGTTCAGTACTACCCTTAACAGAGCCTTTGAAGTTGTGGAGGCGTGGCTACATTGACCAATCGGGTCCAAGCAGGAGGCGTGAAACAATACGACTAGCCAATAGGGAGGCGTCGAATACGATGGAGAGCAGGAGAGCTCAATCACCAGGTCAAGATAATAATAACTGCTGTGAATTGGGAGCGCATTGAGTTGCGGTAGGGTCAGATCGACAATAGACGGGCGATATTGAATACTCTGGACTTATTTAAAATCATATCATGGTGCACAAAAATAGATGTTATACACTCCAGTAGCTATATCGTACTACATTTAAAATTAAATATTTATTCTAATTATTAAATTTAAAATAATTTATCTTAACATTCACTAATATTAATCTTAAAATGCGCAGCAGTAATTTCAAAAACATATTATTTGTAATAAAAATAATAAAAAAACTAGAATGAAATGAGTACAGCATTAAAAGAACAAATCAAGTTGATATCAGGAAGAAATAAAAGTTTCAAAACTGGTATATTATACAATAAGAGTTTCAAATATATGTATCAAAGTGCCAATATTCCCTAACCCAATGTTTTGATAGGCTACTTCTGTATGAATTTTACGAGCATTATATTACAATAGTTCTTACAACAATAGATTATAAACGAAGTTAATCAATAAAGAAACTTTGTTCAACCATTAAGTCGTATTTATCTCACCCAAACATGGCAGTAGGCGAACTGTAACGATTATGTTTGTAATAAATATGTTTTATATGTGACATAAAAAAATGATACTCCTACAGTCGGCCTAACCCTCGAGTGTATGGATGAGATTGCGTATAATACTATTAACACAGACGCTTCTGCTAAAATTGATATCCTAACTAATGACGTGCAAACTGAAAATAAACTTTATTACAATCTACATAAAGTGAATTGTACAACAGATCCCACTGAAGCAATGATAACCAAAATTAGTAAAGAAAATCATACCATAGTATCTGTGAGAGAAGAATGATATTTGAATGATGAGGAATGTATATACGAGTAAAAAGAAGATCCAAATGAGTTCTGTTCGAGAGTGGGTAACGATAATAAGATGAGTGCAGACGTTAAAGGAAAGCCATTTGTCAGATTTTAGCCATTTTTTGGCCATTCGTTCGCGCTCAATGAAAATCTGTTCCATTTATTTTTGCTTGGGCGTTGATGAGGTTTTTAAAGGTCATATTTTTTCATTCAAGCTTTTGTAGATATTTGAATCACAAATCGTTTTCCAATGATAATTTAGAACCAACCAGATATTGAACCAGAAAACCAACAAGAAATTGAATTCAGTACAAAATATTTGGATAATATTCTTGTTACATTTTAAATGTATATGTAATACGAGTAGTTTTGACGACGCAGTTGGTTTAATGGCTTGGTAAATGATTGTATACAGTCATGTCTGTGGAATTGATCCTGATGTAGGACAACACATGACTATTGTCTACTGTTTCAGTCTTTGCATAGTTGTAAATTTTATTACATTAGATAAAAGCTCTGCGATATATGCATGCCTAGTTTTAAAAATGAAAATGTTTTATCTTTGAGGATTTTTAATAGGATTCTAAAATTATTTTTTGACAGCAAATACATAAATATATATAAAATCAATATACATTATACTATTGTATCACAAACACTCTTTATTTTTGTTTATTAAAAATTCACAGCGAAATATTTATTCGTATATTTATAGGAAAACTGAACATCTCTTTGCGTACTTAAATACATTTCTTTGATTTTGCTTCTAGTTTTGGATAAGTACTTATTGATTCGTGTCAATTAATGATTCTCATGTCACAGCGATAAACTATTTTACTCAGTTGCGCCTTTAGAAGTGGTCATCCATCAACTTGTCTAAGCTCACTGGGGACACTAATTTAGAATCCATTAAACTGCTTCGACGTCTGAACATTTTATGTATGTTTTCAAAATATATGTTTTAGTAGGTAAATATAAATTTATTAATCCCATTTTTAAAATAAAACCTGAGGTGATAATAGGTTTTCTATCAAGAAAATTTAATTTCAAAGGAAATGTATAAATATTAAAAGAAATTAGAGCAATTTAAAAATAATTAAATTAAAAGGAAGAAGTATGTAACAAATACTCTTGGTGGGTGATATCTCCCTCAAATTGGTCTAAATCCTTAGCACGTGTGACTCGTATCCCTAGCACGTGTCCTCTATTACTTATACACTTATCATTCACCACATTTACTGATAAAAATCAAATTCGACTTTATTGGTCAATTTAATATAATCATATTTACTTTGGTTTTTTTTTCTGATTAGAAATTAGAGTTTTCTTGTAAATTTTGTTTCTTTTTACTCTTATTAGGTATAGATTTCAATTTTAATCGATTGCAAACCAAACTTTCACTTCGGCACCCAGAGTCCTCATACTGACTTTTTCTTCTCTATTTCGCACGGTCTTTGGCATCACTGGTAGTGAGTTTATTGTCACGCATATCACCTTTTATGTCTAGGCAGTATTTTTTGTGTCTACCTCACCTGCCAGCCCAGGCTAGACACTTATTCTCCGCGTAAGTAGCTTGTTAATTTTCTAATAAAAATTTCTTGGATTTGAAACAATATTAAATTGTACAACTAAGTAAATTATGTATTGTCATGCTTATAAAGATTTAAGCAAACGTTCAGTACTCAAATTATATAAAATTTTGATTTTCAGCAAAATAGTAGGAGTAAAAAATGTGTGTTCAGCCAGCGAAATCAGTTTTCTCAAGCTCCGGGCAAGTCGTTTGTCTTGTTGCCCGAACAATAGGGGTTCGGCCTCAATGGGGCTATCTTTACCAAATAATATGTCACTTTTTATGTAACATCTATTTTATATGATTTTTGTCAAAGAAAACCTTTTATGAGTGTCCAACACATTTTTATTATATTTCTGTTTAATAATTTGGTATGCATGTTGGTATGCATGGTGACTGCTGTGCTTACTTGTTACTGCTAGTCTCCGACTAGGAGGATTTGTAGGTTGATATAGTCGGGATAGTTATTCCGCCATACTTTGTTAGTCAGAATCTTGTGATTTTTCAGCCGGAAAACTTCCATGCATTATAAGCACTAATCTTTTATCTCCAGAATGCATCACTTAAAGACAAAAGTCTTGAGAATTGTGTGCTATAAGTATTGACCTACATCACCGAGAGACACCAAAGACACCGACGGCGAGATTAGTTCATAGATTTCAAGTCTCTCAGCAGGCTATGGAGCGAGTTACGTGGGGTGTTTTTTTATGGAAAAGATTTGGAATTAGTATATTTATAAGAGAAATAAAGTAATATACACAGCTCGTAAAACACACACGCTGAAGAAGCAGAGCACCATTCACGTCTGTCGCAGGACCGGTGGTCAGTGGAGCTAATGTGTCCTGGAGAGAAAACCGTGTATAGACAAACATCCACCTACGTAAAGCAAGGAACCGTGTTGTGTGGCATAAACTTGGGAAGATCTACATTGAATAGTGAAAGAAAATTGTCTGATGAGAGACTAATGCCCAGGGTTACGATTCGACTCAATGCCTTTCCCCTTATATTATTATAATTAAAAAAAAATATAAACTCTTTAGTAAACAGAAACTACAGTGGTATATAATATTTGATAACAAATGTTTGAAAGGTGAGAAATCCGATTAACTGATCGCAAGTCCCATCTGCAACTTAGATTGCCAAGAAAATGTCGTGGACAGATTAGTTTCAAGTCCCAAAGGATACGAGTCTTGATTGAGGTCCCTGTGTTCTATTGACAATGATTTATTTCTTTCTTTTGATTTTCATTAGATAGAAGCGTGAAATTGGGTGACTGATTGAATGCTATGATGTGAAACGTATAGATATTTCGTCAGAAATAAGTAAACAAACTAGTATGTACCAACTACAGTATATAACATATAAAATATAATCCAAAACTAAGCTTTTATCTCTATTCCTTTCGGTCATCATATAAAATGCTGTCTTTAGACCCTAGTTCTATAGAACTAAATTAAAATTGGCACATAATCATACAGCATCGTATAACCTCAAACTATACATATTATGCTTCTTATACAGGAAATGTATTGTAGAAAGCTTTGAAATAAAATTGAAATACACTTATCCACCCGGAATGAAGAGCTTTTTCGGATTTGTTCTGCCAGAAACCCAGAAACTTGAGTTTGTGTGGTTCAAAGCAGACAATGTTTTAACCACCGGATCAAGACCGAATATGGCTATTTTACTTATTTCTTCCTATCCTTTATACTCATTCTTCTTCTACTTCGTTTCTCTCTTGACAGAGCGGTTACGGTCGCGTTGAGACATCCACGTCGGTGGTAGAGGCGGACACAGCTCTCCACACGATCTCCTGTCAACTCTCCCTGTTGGCAGACTGTCTAGCGCAGTTAGCCATACGGTTTCCCACTATGGACTTCACTTGAACAGTCTAGCGCAGAGGTGACCTGCAGCGCTATCTAGTTCCTTCCACATTTCCCTGCACTAAAAGCCACTCTATGGCGTCATTATCTTGCCTAGAGACATGCTTAAAGTACTGTAGAATGCGCGATTGTGCTACATCTGACAGATGCTGCGTAATGCCGAGCTCCTGGAGAATTGGATACACGGGTCCACGATCCGCTCGGTCGATGAGCATCTTCCTCCAGTACCACATCTCTACAGCATCTATCTTCCGTTTTTCCAATTCTCGTATTGTCCACCTCTCCGCCGCGTAAAGAAAAATGGCGAACAGCAGTGTCCGCACAAGTCCGACTTTGTAAATAAGTAATGCGGTTCTGGTTATGGCCATATGTCGCTTTATTTCATCTACATAGCCATCGTTGTTTGAAGTTAAGTCACCAAGGTATACGTAGGCCTGAACCACGTCGCAGTTCACAATCTGTGTAACTTCGGGTGAATTGTCGTTGACGCGGTCCACGGTCATAATCTTGCTCTTTGATCGGTTTATCTTCAACCCATACGTAAGTCTTACGCGTTCCATTTTGAGACGTGATACATTCATCAGACCAGCATTACCCGCAAATAATTTGGTATCGTCTGCGTTACGCAGGTTTTATATCCACCAATCACAACTCCATCGGTCCAGTTTTCGAGAGTGTTTCGCATTACAAGCTAGGTGTAGACATTAAATAGTAAAGGTGATATTATGCATCCCTGTCGCACACCCGCAATTGGATGGAAACTATCTGATATGAGGTCATCTGTCCGCACTGAAGCTGTACCCTCTTCGTATAGCTCCCTCAGCAGATGCACGAGATGTTGAAGTATGTCCATAACCAGTAGCTTTTCCACAACGTTGGTTATTTCACTGAGCCAAACGCTTTAGAGAAATCAACAAAGCATATGTAGGTCGGCTTGTTGAACTCTCGAGCCTTATCAATAATGTGAAGTACGATGAGAATTTATTCACGGGTTCCTTTTCCTTTCATGAATCCGGCTTGTTCTGGCGCAATTTGTATAGACAAATATGCTTTCAGTCGCTCGTTTATTATGTGTAGTATAATTTTACTAGCGTGTGTATGAAAGCAATGAGTTATACTCATCATCATTATCATCATAGCATTAAATATCGGTTACAATCCAAACTTTCGCTTCGGGCGCAGGGTTCGCCACTTTTATACTATTGGGAGTATTACGATGTCTCGAGTAATTATTAATTATTAAGATTTACTACAGATACGCTACTGATTCAAATAATAGTCTCTTAATGACGTGAGAGGCGATATGTATGCCAATGGAGTCGCAAAGGAAAATAAAACGAAATTAGCCGCAGGAACTTTAAGAATCGCATGAACGCGCGAGTATTAATGCAATATTTTAAATGTAATTTGTGTAGTTTGCTTGTTGCGCTCTTTGTTAATTTAATTTAATTTTTTTTAATGATCAGCGTATATTTTCATTTAATTTGAGCTATTAAAATCATATTTTTAAAGTGCAATTATAAACAAAATAATGTGTAACGTAGTAAATGGTTTATCATTAAAGTCACTAATGGCTTTTGCGAAAGACTGGCGCTGGTTGTTAAAACTAGCATTTGCTGAGCTTGGAGCCAATTTAGAGCTTACCACAACTGACAAATGTAATATTTAAATTAGTTACATATATTGTATGTATTTATAGCTCTAAATAAAAAGTTTTTCTTTCCTTTTTTCTTGTAATACTAGATAAAAAAAACTAACTATGTAGTTCATTGGAATATTCCTGTTATACAAACGGCACAAAGATTATCGATTTTCCAATACAATTCTCTTGTAAATGCGCTTAACATGTCCCATACGGCTTCAGGCCACTATGGGGCAATATTCCGATCATGAGGGTGCATTGTCCAAACCAGCCTTTATACCATATGTTACACAAATTCGTAAACAAGTGTTAGTCAAAAGTATGTTTGCATTTTGTTTTGCCTGTTAATATAAATTCAACCTTATGAACAAAAGTGTAGAATAAATAATAAAATGTTTTTAATTTTTTTTAGTTAATTTAGAAATAATACAAGAAATTAATGAAAAAATATTATATTGAATCAATTTGATACGTATTTCGTACTGCTTTTTAAACTTATAATATTTTGGAGTCTTTCAACTTAATCTTTCAACGTTACTTGAAGCTTCGAGCCAACCAGAATTACGAAATCACGTGAAACCCTAAAATTATGGACTTCAATTATTTTGATCATGAATGAAGCTACATGAACAAATAAAGTTTAATTTATTTAAATGTAGTTGATGATCAAATTTCTTATTTAAAAATGACAAGTTGATACGATAAGATCGAAAATATATTGCACGGTCAAATTTTTTTGATAAGTTTACATAGAACTTAAAATAGAAAATTAGCTCCTATTGTTGGTACTTTTAATGTTCAAAATGGTTTGACAAAAATCAAGAAGCAATCTAGTTTTTGGCAAAACTATGAACGAACATGTAATTAAAGTATTTAGCAATTTAATTTAGATCCTATATGTATGGTTTAGAGTCTAATTTGCTATAAAAATGGAAAGCAAAGAATTTTGACAATTAATAGGGTGAATGATCTAAAAGAGAGCTATTGAAAGTGCAAAGGGGATGATTACGGGTTTGGTGAAATTGGGCTTCTGTCCCACTGTACTCATATAGCAACCTACAATTTAAAAAATATTTCAATTAAAGTAAGCTTTATTATCATGAAAAAAAAAAATCTACCTACAGTTATCGATTTCAAAGATTGAAAGAAAGAATGTATTTATCACATGATTATGTTTTTATCTCATAATGTGAATATTATAACATAATTGAGGCTTACTGATTCTTAAGGAAACGTCGTGAAGAAATCTCCATATTGAGGTCGAAGGTATGTACACTATAGCTGAAGTTATCTTAGACAGGAAGTTAATTAAAAACATAAGAAGGGTCACCAGTGAGTGGCCTCACCTGGTTTATTTTATTCTACAAAGAGGATCACCAACTGGTGACCGCTTGAGGGGTACTCTTGGTTTTCTATTATTATTGTACATTACGACCACACATGACACAGATCCTAATAAAATTTTAGATACATATCTTAAAATATATTTATTGCAAGAGTAAAGTTATTTTTATTTTGTGTGATGGCGTGTAACATGTTAAAATTGATATTTTGGTAATAAAATTAAGTCATTGCATACAAACTTATAAAATAATATTTTGAGAATTTATTTCGTTATTTTTGTGCATGTAAAGAATAATTGTTTGCAAGTGAGAGTGTGGCAGAAGCCTATGCGCGTTTGTTGGTATAAGCACACCATATGGTATGGCATTGGACCTCATTCGAATTGTATAGATTATGCTAAACATATTTCTAATTCGGGGCACAGGTGCTATTTTGTTAAGCGTTTGAGTTTTACAAAGTTAATTACAAACGGCGTTTGTATTTTTTTATAACAGTTTATTTTTATATAATGATTTATATGTACTGTTAATGTCAATAAATTTTTCTTTCTTTCAAATACATTATTTTTTTTATATTTGTGAAAAAACACACACACACACACATAACCTATTATGTTTATATTAAAATCTAAGTTACCTCTTAGCTACTGCTGATTTGTTTACATATTGCAAAATATTAATTTGTATTTCAAATTCCATCGATGAGAGTATTTTAGGCCGGTTCCGAAGCCAAAAAAATCATTTAAAGTTTTGACTTATAAAATACTATTAAATATATTCTGATAGAAAGAAATATACTAATATTAACGTGTCAATTATAATATCTGCAATAATAATTATTATTTACATACGCAGTAAACACCAGATGTCCGGTGGAATGTATATGATGCTCAGATGAAGTTGAGTCCTAAATGTTATATAATTCTTAATTTTTTAAATCATATTCAAATATCCACATTCAATATCTATTGTATACAATATATTATGTATTAATTTATAGATAAGGACATTTTAAATCATTTACTGTTTTATTTTTCATAATTAAAATATTCTTATATTTAAAGTATTTTTATTTTATTACTTTTATTTCTACACATATTATTTATAGTTAGTTTGTAGTAGTTTAAGTTTATATCCCAAGTATTAGAGCAAACTCCCAACCTTCACCGACAATGAGCGAACCATCAATTACAATAATATTTATTAAACCGTTAATGCCCACTTGTCGGGTAGTAATGTTTTCGTTGCGCAAGAGCAAAATAAATATTGCACATAATGTAGATCCATAATGCACATTGTATGGGCTGACATTCGTCGCTGAAATGCGGAATGAAAGGTTTTGATACTTCATGTTTTTACGTATTTATAAATTAATTGACGAAACGACTGGTACGGTCGTATCTGTGGTTTCTATACCCATAGATGACCTTTGATGTATGATAATAGTACAGATGTTCTGCTAATGAAGCTGCCTTTATGACAAATGAGATGTAGAGGACTACAAGGCGATGTAGCCATGGCCCCACTCTTACCTCCATGGCATCGTCAATCTGTAAGCTCAGCCATCGAATTACTCTGGCATTTGGTTACCGACCCCCCGAGACTTAATATGGTACGCTCGTGGGATATAGGAGATAAGCAACTGAGGTCGCGAGATCACCAAGCTACAGATATGTCAGCACAGGTTGTTGATAGCGGCTGATAACCAAGATTGGTCTACCAACTCAAGATGGGCCAAGGTAGAGCAGCGGTTAAGCAACACCAAAATGGACTTGCGCTCTTGCAGCTCGAACTACATCACCGGGGGTCATTGCTCCCTATGTTTACGTTGAGGTAGAGAATGCGAATAACTCGATAATCTAAAACCTGATTTGTCATTTTAACATTCTTAGTCGGTACCACAGATAATGTGTGTACCAGGACAGCAACCGCCAAAAAGAAATGGCGTCGCATTATGACGAATATGCTTGCCAATAATTCACACAAAATAGTTGATCAAAATTTTTACAGTAAAATTAGATAAATGGCGCTATAAAAAAACTATCCGTTCAGGAGCGGAGAAAGAATACTGACCTCTGCAGCCGGAGTTGGCCTGTCATAAAAAACGACATAGTAACTCTGTGTTGTGTTCCGGCATTAGTGATCCAAGTACCTGTACTTTTATGGGACAGCAGCATGTTCACGACGCCACTGGCGTTGCATCATCCATAGGCGACGGTAACTGCTAAATTCTAAGCGGGCCGTTAGCCTCTCTGCTGTCCTACAGCAATAAAAAAAAAAACAAACGACTAAGGTCGACGTAACGAACATGACCACTCTGCCTAGAGTGTAACGAAGAAGAAGTCGGCACTTAATTGCAACGCCTACAGTTACATGCAACAGAGATACATAATTCGTATTTAATGACACAAGCTCCTCTCTATCGTTTATGTTAGTCAATTTTTTATAGCTTTGACTTGTATGGGCATTAAACTTAACTAATCTAAGGAAATATTTGCACTCTAGGGTTTTACAATGTTCTATATGATTTATTAACTGGTATATGTGTGATTTTAGTTTCATGTTCATATATTTATTTAAAAAAATGACATGTGGTAACTGAAAATTTTAAATACAAATTATTCGTTAAAATCAAAGCACCTAATTAAAATCACTACGAAATATCATATATTTAAATAGAACATGTATCATTACGTGAGTTTATAGTTTATCTAATTATAAATCAAGAATTATGATAATACGGGCTATATAAAGTATCAAGAACTATAATTCCGTATTGTAACGAAAATCGCACAACATATGCAGCAGTGGTATTGTACCATCTGAACACAATGCTTTTAATGGTCGAAGGCATCCCCATAGACAGCCAAAACATTTATCTGTATGTAATCAGAGCACTCTATTTATTAGCTGTTCTTAATTGAATGGAGTTTTAGATTTACTTTTATGTTGTGTTTTTTCTCTCAATTATTAGAGTTAAACATATTAAGCTTATAAAAAATATTCAACTAAGTAACAAATAGTTTAGAAGGTAAAATATATTTAAACAAGATTAATAAAATTCAAATCAAACAATTTATTCAAAATTAGAAGCCATGAAGCTTAAAAAAAATAATACATCAGAATACCTTTCGTTAAACCACACTGCCACTTAAAGATGAAAAAAATAAAATGAGAAACTATGGAATAATTCAAGAGATCATCATTTTATTATCATTAAATTATGATTGCAATACAGACTTTCATTTTATGCTCTGATACACAAAGGAGAAAGGTAATGGGAGAAGTAAAAAGGAATTGAAGAAGGAAAGGAGAAGTAGATAATATAAAATAATATATTACCTTATTTTGCATCCCCGAATGTTGCACTGCTGGGGTCAGACTCTACCTATAGGAAACCGCAATACACGTCACGCTCAAGGTGGAATAATGGGTTACTAATACTTGTAATAATAATCTACGTAAACTTCCTTAAGCGAGAAAAACTGCCTAAATGTTGCATGCCATCTTGAAAATCAGCTCGTAACCTCTCAGTTTGCCTCCGTATGTAATAACACTTAGCTACAATAAATATAAAAAAAATGAGAGTCAAATACTGCACATGTATTAAAAACCACGAGCACACGTTCATAACCGCATTTTTTAGTCTCAAGGGGACGCAATACGATGGGCATTTATACGCCATATGTACCTTTGAGCTTACTGCTTACCCGCGGGACTGCTTCTAATGAAAGTGGAGTACTTAGGGTAGCAATACGATTGCAATTGATTTTTGTATTTTTATTTTGCCATTTATCCTCCTTCAGCTTTTTTATACATAAAAACAGATATAAAATGCCCTAATTTTAGCTTTTATATCATTATCCTCCCAAACATGAAACGAAAAACGAAAAGTCTATTATTTGCTCTGAATGAACAATACGAGTATTAACAAATTAGTCTTGACGATTCTTGTGGCTTTTTCTCATACATTCGCATGTGCTACGGTGGTAATTTTAGTTTATATTATAAATAATTTAATAATCATAGAATGCGTATCTGACTTTGAAATGTTTTAGCTAAGAACTTATTTGAAATGAAAATTATAAGTTTGTAATTGTCACATTACGGTTTCCCCTGTCCAATACTACTAAGTACATCTATACTATATTTTTGCACCATCTGGGATGATAAAAAAAGAGTGTAAAGAAAGATCAGCGACATGTAGAAATTTGACAGAAACATTATTCAGCAGTATTTAGAGTGCAACATTCGATTGTAACCGGCATACTGTTATAAAGCCTATATAAAACAACACATTTAATATATTTTTATTGGTCAACCTCCGTGCCGTAGTCGTTGACGCACTTCGGTATGCTTGCGGGTTTCACGGGGTCGATTCCCGTCTCACGTATGGTTGTTTATGTATTATATGTATTTATTTACAAAAGAAAAAGTACACATGTAGTGTATTAGTTATCTAGTATCCATAACACGAACGCTATGTTACTTACTTTGCGGCTAGATGACGCTGTGTAAATTGTCTTAGTACATATTTATTTGTAATATAATTTTAATTACCGTTGTTTTAAATCAAGAATCAAAATGCTGTCAAATCACATTGAAATCGATAACTAAGCTACTAAACTATTCTCCAAAAAACCGCACATCCCTCAGTTCGTGCCTCACCCCGCCTCGGCCGCCATATGTCGCGAAAAATTCGACAATAATTGCATTAAGTTGCCCCCAAGCCACCCGCTTTTAATTACGCACACCACTTAGACATATGTGTTGGATGGGGCTCGGGACTCGGTCTGAGATCTGAATGTCTCTCTAAAGAAGAAAAATGTTATTCAAAGGCAAATTTTGTCGAATGTATGACTATGTGTTCACTGGCGTACGTTTAGTGCGGTTGCAATCTCCCCGAAACTTGTTACAATGCGAATAGTTTGTTTTGGATGTACTGTGTGATAAATATTTGCAAAAAAAACCTAGTTTATGGTCGCTTTATTTGTTCACCTTTTCCATAAAAATGGTTATAAAAATATCTATACCTACTATGTTGCATCTATTATATTAATAGACTAGCCGTTCCACCCGCTTCGCTGGTCGAATAACAGATTTTTTTTGTTCCGTGAGGTCCTATTTTTTTTTATAAAAATTTTTTCTAAAATAAAAGTAGCTAAATTATTCCTTGTTACATCAGCTATCTGCCAGTGAAAGATCCGTCAAAATCGGTCCAGCGATTTCAGAGATTAGCCAAAACAAACAGACAAATGTTGTTTTGATATATGTACCGTGTATACATCAAAATGCACTTAGTAAAAGTTATTTTGATATTACAAACAGACATTCCAATTTTATTTATTTGTATAGATAGATCCGTATCTATGGAAGGCCGGGTCCGTACCCGGCCTTCCCCTAGACGGACAGTACTCGTACCTATACCCGCCACTTATGTTCAAATATGCGCATTAGGTGAGAAAACTGCCTAAGCTGAATTCAAAGGATTCGAATCCGGGGCTTCTCGGTTGGTCTCCTAATATAACCACTGAGCTACCAGGTGCTTTATGTAACATAATACTAGAAAATATACTATAATATAAGCGATAAATTGAAAGTGTTTAAATACATTTTAAGTCTGTAATAACAGCTTCTTCATTAATGAATACATATAGCTGAAAGTTAGATTTCAGCGTACTTTCTGTTATGCTGGCTAGCAAGCTACTGAGTTTTAATACCCTGGTCACAAACTTCTTAATCCGCTTCCTATTGCCATTTTATTTCAAAAATAATAAAAATCTTGCAAAGGAAGTTGATAAAAATAAATTAAAAAAACACAATTAACCGCGAAATCTTCCTGTGAAAGTAAAAAAAATACAAAAGGTAACAAAACAAAGTGGAAAATGGCTCGACAAGAATTGTTTGCAATATGAGCGTGAAATATGGGCACAAGAAATCCTGAAGGAGAAAATACAAAGACCAGGTTATTACAGTTAAAACGGGTTCCGTATACATCATTCCTGATCTAATTTATATGTTATTTATTTAATAATACCGTCAGTTTTCAAAAAAAACATCCCAGAAAGTTGGATTAGGGACAGTTAAAAGCAAACTTTGATTAGGTGAATTACTCTTTTTGCTGACAAAAATCTATTTAGAAACATTTAAGTAACATTCATTACCCTACAGCGTCTCACTGCTGGGCTTGAGGCTCCTCCAAGGGGGAACGACCAATGTTGTTCCCCTTGCGAAGCGTGGTGGGTACATTGATAACTGCTGCTTGTTCAAGATGAATTGGCGAATTACACATACCAATATTGGTAGGCAGGTTTCCTAATGAATAGAAAACTATTCAACATTAGTACACCAGCCCGTCTGCTGTCCTACAGCAATTACAAAAAGAGCACGATGACAAAAAAATCGATGTATGTCATCGTGATTATTCCAACCTCTAGGTTTTCTCCAAATATGATACTATATACATAAGCAACCTCTACGGTACGCTTGCGCATGTCATGGATTCAATTCCCGTCTCGCGTCTGGATATTTATGTATAATATGTATTTATTTACTATATAAAAGTGTAAATGTATTATATTAATCATCTAGTACCCATAACACAAGTCCTATACTATCCTATAAGTCCCAGTATATTTATTCAATTTTATTTATTATCTATTGCAACTATCTTACTATGCCTCACTGGTTAAAATTGACACAAAACGGCATGAACTATACTGCAGTTTTACTGAGACAATATTTATCAATGTTCTCTCCATGATCCTCGGACGAAAAGTAAATAAAATGAATAAAAGAGAAGTTGTGCACTAATTTTGTAACTAATGGAGAACGATAATGAAAAATAAAGAGTGTCACATTATTAAGGATTACCATATGAAATCGTACAACAATACATACCCTAAAATATGGTTTGTCTTAAGTACATTAAAAAATAAAATTAGATTACTAATATTAATTTCCGGGATATCCGCTCTCGAAAGCCGTTTCAATGCAATTATTGCACAGATTGACTCAGCTCTTTTTCTTTTCTTGGGACAAAATAGCATATGAATTAATCGAATAGATTAGGCTTCATTTTATGCGTTAGTGGCCGTCAATAGACGACAATAGTTCACCCTAGCCATACCTGTAGTCTTTTGGCGCCCTGACCGGCAACCGTCTCGGAGACAGTGGCGAGCTGTGTGACCCTGGTAGCGAAGTCACCCACCCACTCTTGCACGGTGCAGCCGCGCGCCACCGCGTACCGCACCCACGACGTCGGCAGCATCCCGCGCACCAAGGAACCCACCATCGCTCGGGTCTCGTTCGTTTGGTTAGACAAAAGTGTAAATGAGAGCCTCGTCCATTGTTTATTTGGTTGCACTAGCTTGCAAATGAGGTAAACTGCTTCTTAAAAGTTATCTCAATTTTTTTTTGTAGTAATTTGGATGATATTAGTGAATATATAGAATCATATAATTTCTACACCAACATCGGTACCCTAATAATTGAACAGAAAAGTTCTTGGTTACGCGCAAAAAATACAATGACGACAGAGCACAGGGCAGGAAACGCCGCGTGAATAAGTACCTATTGTTAGCGAAGACTAGGGTAACTTTCAAAGGTATTTTTTTATTGTTTTATTATTTATAAATAATATTGGTTTAATAATTATACATTATAGGTTTAAAAAAATGTTAATGATTTTTTTAATATAAATTTCAATACAACAGTATATTAATGGTATTATAATTGAATCTTGGACCTCTTGGGTAGTTTTTCGGTAAGCTATAAACGGAGTTGATATATGTACAATCCCTTATATTTACAAAGAAACTTGAACGCGATAAAGTATGGACTTATAATATTAATAGAATACAAATAACAATAAAAAAATAGAAGAAGAACCTACAAAAATACACAAAATACATCTTCCAAGGCGGCTGGTCACCGCGGGAGATTCTGACCATGACCCTCCAAGGACATCATCATAATTATCACACAAAACAAGCAACGATAAAAAAAGCATCTTTATATTAAAACCTATAACGTTCGAACACTTTCATCATGTGAAAGAATATTGGAAATGGAGAAAGCGCTTGAAGATATAAAATACGATATTATTGGTGTTTACGAAGTTCTGCACCTCGGTAATATGTATAATAGATTGCTAACGATGGGATGATGATTTCAAGAAAATCGCGGGTCTACAATGGGCCCAAATAGCTCAGGATAGAGAAAAATGGCAAGCCTTGGAGGAAGCCTTTACCGGAGAGGGTCCCTTATACACAATAACACAAAAAGTAATAACAGACTAATATGATATGTATAGTTTATACTAAAATTGTAAAATAAAAAGTTACAGGAAATAAACAAGGCTTAAATAAATAAATTATTAATAGAATAAATGCGGAGGGAGGGATGAACCAGCTTTATCAATAAGCCGTGTGATTTCATCCAAAAGAGAATCCCTGTTTTGTTCCTAGGAAGTCGTGAAAAGCAGCAAATCAAGCACTCTTTCGATTAGGTCATTGGTAACGATGCATTCAGTTATCTTTTCAAGGTTGTAGGGTCCGACAATGGTTGTCCTATAAATACTAAATTTAACTAATCACTTGCCAAAAAGGGTCGCAAATGGTCATCTTCGCAAAAAGACTCAGAAGTTTTGACATGTGACAATATTTTATATCGTAAATTGACCTAGAAAGTTTTTAGAAAGATTTGCAAGCAATATGCTTGTAAGCCGAAGACTACGAAGAGTGAACAATTAAATCTTCCGTGTCAGTCACACACACAATTGTCTGAGAACACATTTCTAGATAGTTCCATCTTGATCACAGTTTGACATAAACACTTCTCGTTTATTGTATATTAGGCACAACCAACCCTCTGATTGTGGAAGCATCCATTAGCCTCGGCTTACACCATTAAATGCCTCGCTCCTTTATTGTCCACAGTTGGTTTTGCAACGGGTTAATTCGTTGGAAACGATTCACTTGACGCTTAACCCTGCTGTTGTGCGGTTTGATCTATGTTATGCTGAAACACGAAATTTGGTGTGTGGAGACGAGAAGAGAGTTCTATTTATTCCTTTCGAAGTTTATTAAATTTTATATACGTAAGAACAATTTCGAGATTACAAATTATAGACTTTGTATCGTTAATGTGAGAATTGACCTATATAATCCTCTCCCTAATTTATCTACTGTAAGTCTAATTTTCTTTACTTGAGTTTCGGGCTTTTGTTACTCTTTTACCTTGTAATTCTCTATATCCCTATTTTGGACCTAACATGTTGTTAAACCCTTTGAAATGCAATTACAAATATAATAAAAACTTAATACCTAGGGTTTTGATGGCCTTAATTAAGGAGATATCTAGTAATATATTAGTAGAAATTATTTAGGAATGTAGATAATTCCTTCTCCTCACTTTCTTGGTTCACAATCTCCCCTCTTTCTAATTCAGCAGTAAGTTAACCATATCTCCAGCGTAACAAACGTTAACAGATGATCTTAAATGAGCAGTCCAGTTATTTTATATAATCTACTAATAACAAAAATATTTTTAATCAAATACTAATGCTTCCTTAGAAATTAGAACTTTATCAAGGCAATAAATTAACTAAATACCCTCAAACACTACATTTGTACTTCTAGGTATTAACTTTCTACCATAGTTGTAATTGAATTACAAATATTTCCAATGTGCTCACTTGAAAAAGGGATTTACAGAATTACAAGGTGTACCTTTTAGTTACATTAAAATTGCGTAAAATTATTTTTACTTTAATTTTATTTAATTAAATTTCCCAAATAAAACAAAATTGTTATGTTGGTAACAACACCACAAGCTGCAAAACAAATTATCTTACCATCAATATGTTGGAAAAATAACTATCTTGGCACAGCATTGAAATAGTCTTGGAAACACAGTAGGTTTTTTGGGTAAATCAACAAAAAATGCTCAATAAATCATAACGGGGCAGACAGGCGTACCGCTGAATGCTGAATATGTAATCAGACATTCATTTGAGGGTTATATTCACTTTATTTGTTGTTTTTAATGGTGAAGATTTACAATATTTGTTGGTATTATTATATAAATTTATTTGAAATTTTTTTTATACCTTTAATATGCAATGCAAATTCAATAATTCGAACTCAATCACGTGAGTTACCGGCGAGTATGGCTACGTAGTTCGCACATTATTCGAGTTCTTTACAACATGATTTAAAATAATTTTTATAAGTATTTGAAACGTTATGAGTCCTAAGAATCAGATTGAATGATTGCTACTTTTTTCTTTTCTTTCTGAAACTTTCATCACTGTATAGTATAAAACAAAGTCATCCCACTGTCTGTTTGTCCCTATATATATATGCTTAGATCTTTAAAACTACGCAACGGATTTTGATGCGGTTTTTTTTAAATAGAGTAATTCAAAAATAATATTTATATGTATAATACATGCATAATATAGTAGAGACACTTATAATTTTATAGGTTTCTAATGTGATGTCGTAAATAAACACATATTTTGCGCTTATATTGCAAACGCTGGCTGAACTCTATGAGATAGATCAATAGAATGTACACCTTATAAATATGTGTGTATACACCTTAAAAATACTACAAACAAGTTCACGATGGTATTGATGATTTCGTTATAGAGATAGAGAACATTGAAGAAGGACATAGGCTACTTTTATTATTGTTTTTTTTTTTTAATTTATATTGCAGAACAACGTTTGCCGAGTCAGCTAGTAACTTATACACGTAGTATTGTTAAAACCGTTATTCAAATCATAAAAAATATATACTTATTTCCATAATAAATCAATAAATTTAATATATTTTCACAAACAATATATATTTGTTTCGTCACTATATAGTCTGGTCAAGTTAAATGCAAGGTTACAATATTTCGCATAGGGCTGAAAATTTGTACGAATGTCCGGAACATCAATAAACGAAATATCAAAAGTCCCCATCGATCTGCCATTTGCAATTATTTTGATTCAAGGTTCACGGGTAAAAGTTAGCAAATATGGGTTCTTTGCATTTTTCAGCCAAACCACAAAGTACATAATATAAGCCAAACGATAAGTTTTATCACAAAAATATCAAATTTAAACTGTAGAATTTCTTGTTTTCCCAGAAACCCTGTTCCACGATCTATTGTGATCCTGTTTAATTCAATACCATTAATTAATATTTCTATTGGTACTATTAAAAATGATAGAATCAATGTGAATTTTAAGGAATTAGGGACAATTTCCTTTTATTATTGTTCGGTGTATATCATTGTGTATCGATGTTGGCTTGATGGGCTCTCGATCAGGAGCCGTTAATATTTTAACCGTCAAACAATGACGTGTCCAAAAGCTAGAGAGCGAAGCTATAAAGAAAAAAACAGGAACAGAACGAGAATAACAAAGTTCCGGGCGCATCAACAACGTGTTACTCAAAATCAACGGCGTTTTAGCGCCGCATTTCAAGCAACATTCTTGATTATCTCTAAAAGTATCGGGTTCCTTGGTGTTGCAATTAAGGGGTCAAGTAGAGAGAAAGGTGAAACTTGCCCCCAAGAAGCTAGGTGTGCTAAATCAGTTCAAGCAATACTTCACACCGTGGCAACACCTGGTGCTTTATAAAGCATAGGTCAGGCTGCACATGGAGTATTACTCACATTTATGGGTTGAGGCTGGTTGGGGTTGCTTGCCACCTTAACTCCCTTGACTCGAACCAGCGCCGCGCAGTTCGCCTTGTCAACGATCCCGAACTCACAGTTTTACTTGAATACTTGAAGACCAACCTTGATAGGCTTGAATCCCACGATGGACCATTACGCAGTTTTTCTCCCCTAATGTGCAAATTATAACATAACTGTCACGTATCGACAGCGAAGGGACACATCGTGAGGAAACCTAATTTTTAAAAAAAATTCTATAAGCAAAACTCGAAAACACATATTTGCATTTCGTTCGCTCTAGTGTAATTTAAACAAGTAAAGAAGGAGAACGGGAATATTCTCATCTCATTCACACGCCATTAGTGAGTATCTCTTGGTATCTCTGTTAGACATAAAGCGTCGCCTCGTGTCACGTCACAGATTATAAATGTTTCTTGAAGAAACGAACTAAGACCGATTAAGAAACTGCTCACGGAGTAGTTCGTTCTAGTTCAGTGTCAGGAATTCATTCCTAATAGTTCTTAGTTCATGAACTACACAAGACTAGTGTGCTCGGAAACGCGCCTCCTGTAAGGCGTGCTCTCGGCTCGACCGCTGTATGGGGACCAAGCAAAAACCAGCCACGAATGGCAAGAATATTTTTATATTGGGGACTATTGGCTTCACTGGTGAAGCCGATGCCGAGATCAACGCTATATATGTAACCTGCCAATCCATCTTGGGCTAAGCATGGCGGGTATACTATCTATTTTCTTTAGGTGGGGGGTGGAGTAAGGAGTACTTACGGCCTATAGTAAAAGGTGACAAAACCACCCTGGTCTCAAATGCTCTTGTGTTGTATTCTGGCATGAGTGATCCAAGTTCTAGTTTCCCTACGTAGATGGCAGCGTACCTATTAGCGCTCCTAGAGTCGCACACATCTATAGGCAATAACTGTTTACTATTAAGTAGGCCGTCAGCTTGTCCGCTGTTCCTAAGCAATGAAAAAAGGTACAGAAAAGATTAGTAGAGATTAGTTACGGGCTGTTATTATTATATTAAATATAATTAAATAATATATTTATTATTATACACATTTGATTTTAACAGGGCCGAATACCGTCTGATACCTGAGAAAAACCGCACGGCATCTTTCTTTTGTTTTGTTTATATAAGCAAAAGGGGTAACTTTGACGATGTTTAATAACTCATAGAAGTAATAGGATGATTTATTTCTTATTTTGCATTTATTTATATGAGATTTTTCCTGAGCAAATTGATTTAAATGTGTAATTTGAAAATTTCAAAGAATATTTCTCACTTAAATTATTCTTAATTTTGTGCTCTTATTTCCTTTGTGCTATTTTCCGGGCACGCCGCCTACGTCTCGCATGCTTCTTCATTCTGGTTCGAAGATAGGATTAAACGAAAATTATTACATGTGTCTTTCCAGAATACGTATATACATCCTCGATAAATTCATTCTAAATTGTTGTACGAAAAATTCAACCCTTTTCCAAAGCATTTGAAAGAAACACATTTGAGTTATCTGAACATAAACCGTTGAACAAATTGCCCACTGTCCTCCACTACTAATTAAAGGAAATGGTCCAGAAACAAGATTGCGGTATTGTTCTCTCTAAATCAAAACCCATCTCTTTCTAGCATACTACCTTATATATCTACTTATCTCGTTCCCCCTAAACGTTTTGTAGATGTCAGTCATTATGCTAAATATCCTCTCAGCTTTGTTCGAGGGAAGATTCTAGATAAACGTTTTTTTTTCAGTTTTTTCTAAGCTTTTCTTTTAACTTGACAGTTGGTATATGGAGGTAGATTAAGATTATTTTGTTCAAGGTTTTTTGGGCTTGTTAATTTATCTGCAGTATTATGTCACTTGATTTTTTTAAATTTTGTTAAGTACTATATTAATATTTAATAATCATACGAACAGCGATTAGGCCATTAATGGATTTAGAATTAATTATACGTCTTCTACAATACAAAAATTACGTAGTGCTTTAGATACATTCGTATTTTCTATGATAGAAATGCTTACTTCTAATGTAATTTATCTAGGCACTGTACATCATCATCATTATCTAAATAAATAAATCAAATTTCTTAGCGTTAAGCCCCGCTTGCAACCCAAATTTTCACTTCGGTCCCCTTTGTTTATTTGTGAAAAAGTCTATTAATACAAGTTTTTATGTTATTCACGGAAATATCATAAAATATATGTATATATCGAAAAAAGCTCAAACTATTCAATTTAGAGCAAAATTGAATATTTTATCTGTGTCCACAATAAGAGAAAAAGCAGATTTGCAGTCTCCTGCATATTGGAAATGGGAATTTTAATAAATCGAGTCCGGAACAAACGCCATTACGAGCAAGTACCTTATTTCATTACGTGCACCCATTAGTAAGATACGACGGATTCTATTAAACTCTTTGTAAAAAGCATTGCAATAAGTACACTAAATTGAATCTTATTTGCAAGTGGTAAGGTTCATAATATATTCTGAAAATTTAAAATTTAGTGTTGGGAAACATTATGACGAATTTGATTAGCATTGCTGAAATCACTTTTTATATGCGTTTCCTCCTCAGGTAAGTATTAAAGTAGCATTATTTTAATATTTGGTTGGAATCACACAATTTTTTTCGTGCAATGGCGTAGTCAGAATACTGATCCGTGCGGCTGAGGGAGGCCTATTGTAAAAGGCAACAAAACAACCACAACTGGTTTTTAAATATGTGGTCATTATAACCCTGTGTTGTATTCGGCATAAGTGACCAGGTTCCAAGGTTCCCACGTGAATGGCAGCATATTAGCGGTGCTCCTGGTGCTGCTAACATTCACATGCGACGGTAACTACTTACTAGTAGGTGGGCTGTCTGCCTATCTTCTATCCCACCAGCAATGCAAAAAATATAAACAAATATCTAAAACTATTGATATTAAAAAGTGTTTAATATTATTTATTCTGCCATTCTAATAGTTATATTTGATGAGCATACAAAGGTTTATTTTTTAATATTTACTTGTATATACTCGTAGTACAACAATGTATGTACATATATTGTTTTCTTGTTATACCGAAATAAAAGGTACATCGACAAGCCGAATATTGAAACCGAATTTTCACCAACTCTAGCTTGCAAATCGTTACATTTGAAATACAAAGGGTTGGTTTGAAAGGGTGTACGCGAAATTTGAATTTATGTGTTGTTAGATCTGATCGCGCTTAGCGCCATCCGCCGTTCGAATCCCGTGATAGGCATTTTTTTGTTTAAATATGATTTATTGCCAAGAAGGGTTACATTTTAATGATTCAATTTGAATCGGAACAAATACATTTTGAGATTTAAGTGTTGTGACTTTTTAGAATAAATTTAACATAATGTTTCAATCGTTTACATTGTCTATGGCTGGTATGCTTATAACAAATTAATTTTTATTTTCGTCAGCGTTCTTTTTCACTCAAGTCCGCCATGATTACCAGTGTTTAATGCTATGTATAGTCGTTGCTGTTTATCCGTGCAGGGGCAGAGAAAGAATACTAACCTCTGCGGCCAGGGTCGGCCTGTCGTAAAAGGTGACAAAACAACCCACCCTAGCTACGTGGTAGGGCCTCAAGTCCGTCTGGATGGCGACCACCTTTCTTCTTAAGTATGCCGCCATAATAACCTTGTGTTGTATTTCGGCATCAGTGACCCAAGTTCCTGTAGCCTTATGGAACAGCAACGTGTTCACGACGACTGACATTGTAAACACCCATAGCCGACGGTAACTGCTAAATTCTAAGCGGGCCGTCAGCCTGTCTGCTGTCCTACATCAATAAAAAAATAATAAAAAAAGATTTACACATCTCTTAGAGTTGTTTCATTAGAGTCGTTGGTGGATTGTCTTTACCGAGCCGCTATTCCGAGATTGGTCAATATTATTTTCTAGTATACTCTGATCCGTTAATCTTAGGAAAATCTTTGAAGATTTTCCTTCTATATGCCACATATTCTTAATTACTTAGGTGATACACATATTGTAATTCATTAGTAATAAATAAATATACACGTACTGTTACAATTCACACAGCGCCATCTAGTCCCAAAGTAAGCAGCATGGCACTTGTGTTATGGGTACTAGATAACTAATATATACGTTTTTCTTGTAAATAAATACACATTATATAAAACATATACGAGACGGGAATGGAACCCCTGATCTCCGCAAGTGTACTGAAGTGCGTTAGCTGTTACGTTACGGAAATCGTATTATTAATATATACTGCTACTGAATATTTTAGATGTAATATTTTTCATTGGTTTGCATTGAATTGGTTCCAAAGAGTATTTATAACTTTTTATTCAATTCAGTGAAATGTTAATTAATCAAATGTAAATGAGACAGGTGTCGTAAACACAACAAACCACTCGCTACAATATGAAATGTCAGTACGTTATTAGCTTAACCAACACACGGGTGTGGTTATCATCCTTCCGATAGAGGTATACTCATTAGACCCAATAATTTATTGTAAACTAAGTGACCCGGTAATTTGAAATTAAAAACTAAATCAAAAACAGAACTTAATTACGTTCACCACTATTTCACTCCCTTCAAATTTCATTTTCGCGACCAAAAGCCTATGTCCTCCAAGGTTCAATCTATCTTTATACCAAAATTTACAGAAAATTGGTTCATCAGTTTAAGTGTGAAAACGTAATAGACAGACACAGTTACTTTCATATTTATAGGAATTTGAGAGATGACCAAATTATTCGTACTACTCACACAGCAAAAAGAAGTCACGTTTGATTTCATTTTGGGAATTCAGGTTTCAGTTCAAGGTCAGGTAGCAGTCACTCCTTCTTCTTCTTCTTGCGCTTATCCCAAACTACGCGGGGTCAGCACGACATTTTATCTTCATTCAGTTTTCTCTATTAGTCATCATTTCAACATTTACCTGTCCATCTTTTTTGGTCTACTCCTCCTTTTGTATAGTATTCGGAAATCAAAGCAAAGTTTAAAATACTGGCATGCACAACTTAGACAGATTTTCTTATTTAATGCCGACGGTAAAGGAAACATTGCGAAGATACCAGCATACAGAAATCAACGATAAGTGCAACCCGCTAACCTTGGACAAGCGTGAATATACTTCCCTTGAACTCAACGATCGAGCTCAGTAAGACGTTAAATGCTGTTTTGTTACAAATTATGCTCCCACAAACGGTAAACAAAAAACGCGCTTGCATTTGTTACTAACCAGCTCAATCAAACTGTATATGATAGCCCTATCATGGTTTTATGGCACTATACAAAAATAGAGGCTGATCTTATATGGAACGGTTTTCTAGTATATTTAATTTGCGTACACTTCAGTCTTGGGGTTCCAATTAAGGTTTTAGTACTGCAATAAGACATAAACGACAGTGACCATTTGTTATCAAGCGGTATACTTCTGCTGTGCTCCAATATAAAATATAAATATGAAAGCAATTTTAAAACATACTTAAAGTTAATTCTACATACTTTGAACTACGTGATAATTTTTTCGGAAATGTTTAAATTTTTTAACAATTATAAATTCAATTAATATCCAATATTATAACCGTAGTTTTATCCGTACAGGGGCGGAGAAAGAATACTAACCTCTGTGGCCGGGGTCGGCCTGTCGTAAAAGGCGACAAAACAACCCAACCTAGCTACGTGGTAGGGCCTCAAGCCCGTCTGGATGGCGACCACCTTTGGTCTTAAGTATGCCGCCATAATAACCTTGTGTTGTGTTCCGGCATTAGTGACCCAAGTTCCTGTACCCTTATGGGACAGCAGCGTGATTGCGATGCCACTAGCGTTGCAAACACCTATAGGCGACGGTAACTGCTAAATTCTAAGCGGGCTGTCAGCCTGTCTGCTGTCCTACGCAATAAAAAAAAAAAAAAAGCTGACATAAAGATGTTTGCAACAAACAATCAGTGTTTTTGTTGGACACCCCTAGCTTAGGGTTGTCACGTTAAATATCGAATATTCAATACATTAATTCAATTTACACGAAACACATTATAAATTTATATCTATAATGTGTTGTTAAATCATAAATAGATATATAAATTCTATATCAAATAGAGTTGTCAGATATCAACAGGAGCCACAAAAAACCTACACCAGGCAATCCCGTTGTCTAAAAGTCGTGATAGAGCTCAGTAAAATCAATCCATGTAAGAGTACCTAAATTATTAATACCGCACAATTTATAAATGTTTAAATACAAGAATAAACTTTTAATCAAAAAAATCGAAATCTTCCAGAACATTTTGATTGAAAATGAAAATTTGTGTCAACCCTAATTGAGTCTTGTGTGACAATAGCCTCGCTTAAATAGTTATCTATTTAAACGTGGATTAGCACTCGATAAACCGTGATTAATAGTCCTGGCGAAGGACTGTGTACGGTCGGCATAAAAGTGAATTAGAACTTTTCTATAAAAATATATATAAATTGTGTGCGTTTGTGTGTTCTGTGTTTGTGTGTGTGTGTGTGTGTGTGTGTGTGTGTGTGTGTGTGTTTGTGTGTGTTCTGTGTTTGTGTTTGTGTGTGTGTGTCTGTGTGTATGTGTATGAGTCTGGCTCCTTACCAAGGGGTCATTTTTTGACATCTATGACATGCTAGTTATCATTATTATATACAAATGCGTCAATACATGCATGACATACAATATTTACATGGAATGATAAGATTAAATTTAAATACAAAAAAACATGTGGCGCTGTCTGGGGGGGAGGGGGGGGGGGGGTGGAACCGCCGATAGAAGTGAAAACTAAAAATTAAATAGCTTGTGAATTGTATCGTCGATCTATTAGATTATTATTTTCGGTTTAAAAAATTGTTTATGATCAAGCATTAAAGTTTAAATTAGTTAACACTTCTTTACAAACCAAAAATTGTTCACCCAAAAAGTGTTCAACGTGTCTAAAGAAGTTTTCACTTCAAAAACTCAACTGTATTTCGTTGTAATAAAGTCGCAATTCGAATAGATATGTATAAGTAATGTAATGCAATCATTTAAAAGTTACATTATAAAATAAACCTTAAGTCATTATTAATAAGGTTGGTATTACTGGAGTAAAACTCCGTCTTACAGATATTACGAATTTTCGATCAGGATACGTGTCATCTGACGCGAGTTTAACATTTTTACCCCTCACGAAAAAGTTCACAACGCCGCTAAAGATTTCACTTCAGAAAAGTCCGAATTGTTTCACAACGACAGTCAACAAAAATATGTTGCATAAATTCAATAGAGATACTGAATATGTTCCAAGTGGGATAAGTTTGCGTCTAACATAAAGTTTTGTGTCAGTAATAACATGAGTGAATTTAAAAAATATACCGTGTTTTGTTAAAATGTGAGAAAATATTATTCAACAGTATGTAAATAGTATTACAAAAAAAATTTGCGTCACATTTCATTGTGCAGTTTTTATTTTCAGAAATTGTTAAATCGTGTGCCCAAAAACCAACCTGTGTATGACTTATCCATGCGGATTGTTTACGTGTGGGCTCATATTTGCATCGATCAAGAGCCAATAAAACACACTTTAAATGAAAATTGACGCAATTGATACGGATGTATGGATCACTTCCTTTGCCTGTCATTTAGGAAAGTTTTAATATAAATAAATAAATAAATTAAAGCTGAAGAATATTTTTGCTGTCGAGACGTCAGTGGGATGAGGTCGCGCGGGCGTATTCGCCGCGATGCGCGGAAGGTTGCGGTGTGCGGAGAACAGATAGTGCCGGACGCGGCGGCGCGGATTAACGCGCCAACCCTGATTTATTGCTGGGAAACGGACAGCCCTGTGCGGGATTCGAAATTTTAATCAAATTAAATTTTTACTGTGTCCAAAACATTATATTATATAGCTATTGTTTACGTTTACAACAATTCTGATTGATATTCGCGAATTAATCTCAAGATTGAATTAGATTGCTCGTGTTCTTTAAGCTTGGGTTGAGAACATCATACTCACTTCCATATGTATAGGGTACTTACAGGCTGTTTCATAAAATGTACCGACACCAAATTTATTATAATTTATCTTTAATAAAGTAATTGGAACATATGCAGAGCCGTTAAACGTTCATGTGATGACCATAATTATATGGGAGTAGTAATAATGGAAATAATGGAGTGTAATTATATGTTATGCTTAATTAAACAAAATTAATAACATACAAATGAGTATATTATTACATTTAGCCTTAGCCTCGAAGTCAACTAAAAATTCATACATTTTTCAAGACATTCCCTACATTTGATGAAATGGGTTTATATAGAGCGACACAAGTCACGTTTTGATGTAACCGCCTACTTACGGAAGGAACAAATCTCTGGCCATGTCACTCCCGCCAGGCTCCGGCAGGAAGGGTAGGCCCAAAAAGTGCTGGCTTGGTAAAGGACTGTATGCGAGCCAATAGGATGCCGAAGCTCGTAAAAAGTGGAGAAGGAAAAGATGGAAAGCGGACCCTCGAAAGGATTTAACGATGATGATGATGAAAACCTGTAATAGAAAGCTACTTACATTTATATCCAAGTCAGCTCAAGTTATTAAAAACAATAAAGGTATTAGATCCAATAAATAGAACACAATACCATACCTATACCATACTTCTTAATTTAGCTACGTGGTAGGGCCCAAGCCCGTCTGTCGCCCCAAGTAAGTCAATCTGGGCAACCACACTGGTTCTATAAATATGTCGCCATAATAACCTTTTGTTGTGTTCCGGCATTAATGACCCAGATTTATGTACCCCTATGGCACAGCAGCGCATTCGCGGTGCCCAATAAAGTCGCAAACATCCATAAGCAACGGTAAATGTTTACTATTAAGTGAGCGCCGTCAACCTGTCTGCTGGTCAATAGCAATAAAAAGAATTGTTTTATATTTTTTTAATTCTGAAACA
This sequence comes from Malacosoma neustria, assembly GCA_963693495.1. Taxonomy (NCBI): domain Eukaryota; kingdom Metazoa; phylum Arthropoda; class Insecta; order Lepidoptera; family Lasiocampidae; genus Malacosoma; species Malacosoma neustria. The sequence goes on along the minus strand of OY856378.1, from coordinate 20,724,212 downwards.
CAAAATATATAAAATAAAAATTGATATTAATTGTATGAAATTCATATTAGCTTAAAGGCTTGGTTATGAATGAATTCTAGTTTCAGTAACATCCTGTATATAAGTAAAGACAGTCCACCGCTGGGGATTATGTAAACCCAAAGACGGTGGGAGCCACATGTCCTCGCACACCTGACGGACGAACATCCCGTCTAATCTGCTGAATCCTAATTAATACATGCAGTTTATAATTAATACTCTATACATGTATGGAATTCACCAAGTATAAGTATTACTTAGGCAGTTTTTTCGTTTAACATACGTATTATAAATTAAATACCACGATGGTTGAGGAAAATATGCTAAGGAATGACGTTGACTTAACTTTGTTGTGACATTAACAGCATTCACCGTCAGCATCCAACGTCTATCCACAACCTGCCTACAAAGAATATTGCGGTATTTTGGTCATGTTGCACGCAGAGATACCAACAATTTGGAACGCCTTGTGGTGACCGGTAAAATCGAAGGAAAAAGGCCTAGGGGTAGAAGTCCCAAACGATGGTCGGACCAAATAGCGGAGGAACTGAAAATACCTGTCAGCGACGCACTCCACCAAGCTGCAGAACGGGATCGATGGAGACAGCTAGTTGACGGAATTAAACGGAGTCACGATCCTCAGCAATGAGGGACCGATTGAAGAGAAAGAGAGAGAATAGCATTCACTCCAATATTAACAAAATAATATATGTAACTAGCGAGAATACGGAGATCTTTCGGATTACAGGTATGTTTAAATTATTTACCCTAGCTAGGGTACTGCTGCTACTACTGTACTAGGGTAGTAGTTAGCTTCCTACACCATCGTGTCTGTGGGATCGAGCGTTACTCGGGGCAGTATATTTAATCTGCAATTAGTTTCTCTAGTTTATTTACTGTTTGGCATGTTTATTGTGCATTTTTTTAATGCTATAGGACAGCAGACAGGATGACGGCCCGCTTAAAATTTAGCAGTTACCGTCGCCTATGGGTGTTTGCAACGCCAGTGGCATCGCGAACACGCTGCTGTCCCATAAGGGTACAGGAACTTGGGTCACTAACGCCGAAACACAATGCATACTTAAGACCAAAGGTGGTCGCCATCCAGACGGGCCTGAGGCCCTACCACGTAGCTAGGATGGATTGTTTTGTTGCCTTTTACGACAGGCCGACCCCGGCCGCAGAGGTTAGTATTCTTTCTCCGCCCCTGCACAGATACAAATATATAGAGGCAGTAAAAGACAATATTGTGAGGGAATTTGCACATTGAAATCATCACTTTGTACATTATACTCGACACGCTAATGTAAATCGGGGGTACCTAAAGGGATTGTCTTCTCTTAGGCCTAAGCTGTACACCTTGTGACTTGTTTTTATTCGTACAATCATCATAGCTTTCCTGCGTTAGAACAAATCAAAACAATGTATACTATGTGTTGTAAAGAAAGAAATCTGCTCAGAAAATAACTCCCCACTAAATGATACATCCCCAAATATCATAACCATTTTAAATTACCATTTATAAAATATAAAGAACATTCTGATATACAAAATCGAATTAAAGTTGGTATCGATATTCAATTTTATAAATTCCGATTTTGGAATCTAATCGAGTGTGGTTTAACGACTTTATTATACAAAATTGTTCGAACAACTGTTAGGAATTGGCAAGTTTAGCTTTCTATGAAAGTGCGTATTGACGGTGACAAGTATGTTATGTTACTAGCAAAGTTTGAATAGAGATAACTGTAAAAGTATACATAGGAGTGCGAATAGTTAACTAGCCTAGTTAATAGAAAATAATAATTGACCATGATGATAATGTTTGTTTTTCGAGTGATATCTCGGTCCCTGGGGGCTATTACCGGAACTATTAGTGTTAAAGTTATTATTGTTAAAGATACATACATACATATGAGAAGATGGCACCTATATATTATTGGTGTTTTGCAATTATTGCATGCAATATTAGAAGTGTTATTTTATGACTCTAATCATAAGCCTAGCTTAGGCTGGAGAACGATTGAAATGGGACATAAAAAAAGAAGAAGTTTTATTCGATTACTGATACTCTCAGCTAAGGAATGATTATAGCTCTGCAACAGTTTTTTCTATAATATTATTAATCCAATCATGTCATTAATATAAAATCAGGGCAGTTTTTATTATAAATTCATAATAACGCTTGGGAATAAATTATGTCTCAAAATAATATTCTGAACGTATTTAAAACATATTTCGCGTTAAGAAAATAACAAGGCGAGCACATTTCCAGTATAAACCGATTACCGGCGGCCATTTTGTCGAGATGGTGATGAAAACAAAATGGCGACGCTGGTTTTCGTCGCGCCGTTCAATTTGAATATAGAATAGCATACGTCGCCCGCAAGTGTCGGCACTAACTCATCGGATTGTGTGAGATGGTGCGAAAATCGTAAAAATATATTTTCTGATTGGAACGCGAAATCTAAGGAGTAAATAATCCGTGAAACATGAAATATTGTAATTTAAAGTATAAATTAAATGTATGTATGATCAAATGCCACGCAGCAGGCAGTGTCTATGGGCATTTCCCACCTTCGAAACAAAAAAAAATGGTGGGTTAGTGGGAACTCCTGTACTACACACCCGTATTCTCCCGCTCTTACGCTAGGGGACGCACTTTGCACCCAATAAATCACCCAGGTGAGACCCAGGGCCGCGATGTATAAGTCTGATCGGAGCTGATACGAGCCTTTCATAATTAGATGTTTAGATTAGACGTTACAGGTACGCACGTCAACCACCAGTCAAGACTAATCCAGCTTGAGCAGGACGGGGAGTATGGAGTGCTGTAGCTTTCTCTTCGTTCTCTTTGCTGACATATCTGTCGCGTAGAAGGATGTGGACCCAGCCCTAATACAACACTTTGAGCTCATTAGAAAACTGACGAGGTTATTAACATAGTATTCAGTAATATTTGAGATAAAATCCGAGTGATTTTAATATTAAACATTTTGAATATAATTAATATTTGCGTATGTCAATGTTGCAAACAAAATAAAACTGAAGCCTTCAACATAAATATACAAAAACTCTTTAAATATTATCTTTAGCTTATATAAAAGTAGAGGAAATTACAGAAGAAGTGAGACTCAATAGATTTGTTGTTCAAAGACTGTGTCGTAAGGTTTCGCTAAGAATATGTCGGTCAAACCACGGCAGCGGGAGATAACAAAATCCGCACTTCCCCGGGAATTGGTGAGCAAGATGGCGATGTAAAAATATACTCTATTAATAATTGAACTTAGGGTTTCTGAGAATGTTTTATAACCAGCTTTTGTAAGCAATCAGTATATGTATGTTTATTATCTGGTTTTCAAATGTAATATACTATATGTTTAGGGTGTTTAACGTTTAGTGTTGGTTGGAGTACCAAACTTCACTAGGACTTAATAACTTATTTGCTAGTTGGTAATTTTGTTTCAAAGTGTCGTATCCTGCTGGCAGCCTGTTGGGTATTGTAATATTAACTGTGTGTTTTTTCATTAACATTTTGTGAGATTTTCTTTCCTAAGCAAAGAAAATAGGTGTTCTATTCTGTTCTATTCTATTCTAAATTATTCTATTCTATTCTATTTTTGTTCAGCCAAATAACATATTATACCTAGTCAGGTCATAAGTATTGTCACACAGTAAAAACTTTTCTTTTAGAATGCTGGCCACAAAAAAGTTTATTGAATTCGAATTTAGAATTGTTCATGAAAATAAAAAGGTATACTTTTAGAATTTTACTCATTTTTAAATATGGAGTGGACGCTTAAAAAAGACCGTGTTGCAGTTATTGCGTTGCATCGTTGCAGTTACGCGCTAATTCAAATTTACAACATACTGAAAAACTTTGAATATAACCAAAAGATTCGTTTATCGTACCATCAAACGATACAATGAAGACTCTAATGTAGATGACAGGTCAAGAAGTGGTCGCCCTCGGTCTGTTAGGACTCCAGCAGTGATAAAAGCTGTGAAGGCACGAATTCAAAGAAATCCCAAACGTAAGCAGAAACTGTTGGCCCTTCAGATGGGGTTAAGCAGAACCACGGTGAAAAGGGTGTTAAATGAAGACTTAGGGCTTCGGGCATATCGAAGAAAAACAGGACATCGTTTGAATGCTCGTCTAATGGACCTGAGACTGAAGAGATGCCACGCTTTGTTGAAGCGGTACGCGGGAAAAAAATATCGGGAAATTCTTTTTTCGGATGAAAAAATGTTTACCGTAGAAGAGAGCTACAACAAACTAAATGATAAGGTGTACGCACACAGTAGTGAAGAAGCGAGCAACCGTATTCCGCGTGTCCAACGAGGTCATTTTCCATCCTCGCTCATGATATGGTTGGGAGTTTTTTATTGGGGCTTAACAGAGGTACATTTTTGTGAGAAAGGTGTAAAAACGAATGCTGTTGTGTATCAAAATACAGTCCTGACGAACCTTGTGGAACCTGTTTCTCATACCATGTTCAATAACAGGCACTGGGTCTTCCAACAAAATTCGGCGCCAGCTCATAGAGCGAAGAGCACACAAGACTTGCTGGCGGCGCGTGAAATCGACTTCATCCGGCACGAAGACTGGCCCTCCTCCAGTCCAGATTTGAATCCGTTAGATTACAAGATATGGCAACACTTGGAGAAAAAGGCGTGCTCAAAGCCTCATCCCAATTTGGAGTCACTCAAGACATCCTTGATTAAGGCAGCCGCCGATATTGACATGGACCTCGTTCGTGCTGCGATAGACGACTGGCCGCGCAGATTGAAGGCCTGTATTCAAAATCACGGAGGTCATTTTGAATAAACTTTAATGTCATAAGAATCTATGTTTTGTTAAGTTAATTTTGGTATATGAATGGTTACATAATGAATAAACTTGTTACAATTATTTTACATTAAACATGTGACAGAATTTATGACCTGACTAGGTAATATTCATGACAAATAAGAATACAACTGATAAGAGGTACAAATCACAGTGGAAATTACTTAGAAAAGTGGAGTTTAGATTCCGGACAGCTTAACAATGTCACCGGATTAAATATGATCGTCATTAAATCGTAATTTAAACTGAATTTAACTTTTTTAGGTTGTTTGACTGATTTGAACCCTCGTTATACTAATAAATTGATTAGACAATAGGTTGGCTTGAGCTCTTAAGTCCTTAACTAACATCATTTTACTTTGTATGAAATATCATCATCCTTAATAATAAAAAATCACACATCGCCATCTAGTCCCAAACTAAGTAGCATATAACACTTGTATTATGGGTACTAGACAATATACTATACTTTTATTTTATAAATAAATACATATTATACAAACGCGAGAAGGGAATTAAACACGTGACCTCCGCAAGCGTACTGAAGCACGTTATGCGTTACGCCACAGAAGTCGTCCTAAAACAAAACGTCTTAATAAAAACCTATACCATGTCAGCCGACATTCGCGGCGTAACAACGGTTTTTGCAACGGTTATGCGGGCCGCGAGTTTGATTCCAATCCCTAGTCTGGGTGAATATCGTTATTACATCAGTAGCCAGGATTCAAAAAACAAGCACACTGCTGTTTGTATGTACTTTATGTAAGAATTGCTTACCGATAATATTTAATATCATACTCGTATATAGCTCATATTAATTCCCTAATATTATTAATGTCGAAACAATAAAACTACGCAGCATCAGCTTAACCTATCTGTAGTACTCCCCAAGAGAAAAATGCCATTAAAATTGTAATATTTTATTCCATAGAAAATATAGTCTCAGTGGATATTAGTCACAGCTCGCACAGTCTGCGCTCGTGATCCTCGGGGGACGTGTAAAAAGTGGCGCTAAAACGTCTCTCATTGAGAGGGGGTTGAAGGGAGGGTAAATCATATTTTGCTAAACTCGTTACGTGTCCACGCCTTGTCGCGCTGACCTGGCAGAGTGTGAGGCATAACATGGGTACGATCAGTTACTTGATATCGCTACAAATTTACTGCAACCGGCTATCCACCTTCGGGAACAAATATCTAGTCATTAGGCCTCCTTTGATTTTAAGCTGAAAGGTAAACTTAAAATATACGTGGTAATAAAATATTTTAGTCAAAAATTTCTCACCCAATGATGATAAAAACCTTGTAAATAGTATAAAAATAAGTCAGAAAGCGGACACCGGATGCAAAAACATAAGTTTTGGAAATATTATTTACCTTTTATATATATATATATATATATATATATATATATATATATATATATATATATATATATATATATATATATATATATATATATATATATATATATATATATATATATATATATATATATATATACCTATATAATATTGATTGAACATTCAGAATTTCTCATTGATAATCTACTTTACTGGTATAATTGTCTATTGGAATGATTGTAATTGTGTTCACGTTCTAAACACACGTTTGATATGTAATTTTAATTGTGAGTACCAGCAGAATTCTAAGAAAGTATTGGATACATACTCGTTCGCGCCTTTAAAGATGTGCTTGTCCGAAAATTTGTATTTTGAATTAAAGTGCAGTTTATTAATTTAGCTTTGATCAAGTTCTATTATGTAAACTAATTACTAGTTATTCTTCAGCTCACATAAATGTTTCTTATCTTAACTTAAAACAATTTCATGATTTTTTGCCATTGTAAATTGAGGCAATAGTCTGGGGTTTTCTGCGTATACTTTATAAATCATGTTTTTTCTTCTTCAATAATAGGGTATAAGAGAAAGATAAAAGAAAATACAATGGAAATCCTTTGTCATGTCCGCATTATGCCTATTATTATACTTCGCTGTGAAAGCAATACTGTATAGGGTTTTTATCCCACGAAGTGGCTGACGGCTGATAGATCAAAATATTGGTCCTAAAAACCTTTTTTTGGGTCAAATTATATCAATATAATAAAGCAGAATATAATAAATCCTATATTATTTTTTATAAAAAGATTTTTATCGGCCATTTTAAATGAATCAATCCTACTACTATTATTTTACATTAGGTTACAACCTATATTGTGATTACCTAAAAAACTTTGCAAAATTAGGTGCTGACGCGCAAGGGGCTCGTTCGTTCAAAAATAAGAAATATAATGAAGGAAAAATAGGATAATAAATTCGGAGTGGATGTATATATAAATTTGGATTTGTTATTCACCGCGCGACAATAAATAATCAAGTCAAACCCTTATTGAACTATAGTCCGATATATAAAGCATTTTATTAATTTCAAAAGCAATCGTATCTTACCTCCAAAGCCTCTCGACAAATTACAAGTGTTCTACACTCTGTGTGAAAGCCATTTTTCCAATAACCACTTACGTCTTTTAAATTAAACCACAGATACTTTTAAATTTGCTCTTAAGAGGTTGTATTAAGGTTGAAAATTGGTTTATGCGAATGCATAATGAAATTTGTAGTTCTCAACCCTGCAATGCGATAGGCTCTTGATAGAATGATCAAAATAAAATGAATTTAATTTTAAGAGACAACGGTCCGGTGACTTTTGAAGTTTCTTTGTTTTTTAGTCTTTGTGTTAAAGTGGTTTCGATTTTCCTGTGAGAATATTGGTTTGGGTAGTTTATTAATTAATTGCTTGTGACCATTAAGTTGGCATTTGGCTATATTTCGTGGAGCCTTTCGAAGTGGAACAGCCAGAAGGAAGTGTCTAGGTTTTTCTGAGTGTGCTAACCCATCTCCACTACTAACGATAAAAATAAATTTATAAACGCTTGGATTTATCTGTATTATAATAAAATATACTTTCTAACAAAACTCATCATCATCATCTTAGCGTTGTAGTTTGGGTTGCAACCCAAACATCAGCTTAGGTGTTCGGGGTCCGCTTCTGACTTTTTCTTCTCCACTTCGCATCCCTGGTAGTGAGTCAACGCATATCACCCTTTACGACATCAAGCCAGCATTTTGGGTCTATCTTTCCTGCAAGGACCCGGCGGAGGCGGCATGGCCAGACACTTGTTTCACACGTAAGTAGCGGGTTCCACGTAAATACTCTCTTACAAAACTATCAAACCCCAAATTGAATACATCTGCCAGTTTCTGGATGTCCTGAATAAAAAAACTTAGCTTTAGTGAAGTTTAATTTAAAAGTAGACAATGCATTATTAAGTGCAAGTATTTTTAAATTGTTTTTCTTACATGGATTAAATTAAAGCTCCTTCTGCTGGCTAATATCACAAACTTAAACTTCGACGCACTTTTAACTGCCCTTCCTTCATATACCGTTTTGATATACCTACGTCGAAAACGAGTGAAATAGACAAAAGTAAATTTACATATCTATATCTATACTACTATTATAAAGAGGAAAGATTTGATTGTTTGTTTGCATTGAATAGGCTCCGAAACTACTGACCCGATTTAAAAAATTCTTTCACTGTTGGGAAGCTACACTATCCTCGGGTGACATAGGCTATATTATATTTTCAAAAAATTAGGGATCCATACTAAAACTCCAATAATGTAACCCAAGGTGTAAAAAAATTACCTAAAATATTATTTAAATCATGTACACTGCGAAAACTATTGATAATAGAATAAAATAATGTAGTACAACTTTGCATAACACATCATTATTTACAAAAAGTGTCACGACAGCATATGTCTAACTGTTATAGTTATGCCACAATAAGTGTTCTTTTATTTTAAAATTTTAATTGAAATGCTGCCCCTAGAAAAGGCTCTTTATTTGTATCTTGGTATTAATCCTTACCAAAATAAATTACTTCATATTCAAAACTGATTCAATACCTTTATGCTTATGCTTATGCAGCTGCTTTTTGAATTATTCAATTCGGATATTCCATTCGAAAGATATCACGAGTTTAAAAATTTAAGTATTAGAAAAATGTTGCGTGATAGCCGCTCACCCTGTTCGGCTAGCTAGGCAGCACCTTATGCAATGTAGGCGTGCGTCACTGGGATTTTTATAAAAAATAGAAAAAAAAACTTATTAAAAAATAACGAAAAATAAATAAAAAACAATAACAAAAAAATCATTAAAATAAAAGTTCATAGAAATAATAATATTCAAATTTTGTTTATGATTTTATTTTTTTAGTAACCTGACGCAAATAGAAGGGTTTATGTGTGTGTATCTAATTATTAATTTTGAAATTTTTGTTAAATTCCCGTGCGAAGCTGGGGCGGGCCGCGAGTTTTCTAATAAATACACTAATTTATTACATTCAATTATTTGAACGATTTCCAGGTAGATTGACAAGAAAACTAAAAAAAAAACATACTCATAAAATACAAAATAAATCCGGTAACATACTTAAAGCGATGATCGCGTCGGGCGAGCGGAGCGATATCATAACACGGAGATTTTGTCTTAAGCCGCGTTAATTTTCCCTCCCTCGTACCACCCGCCCCGCTGCCGTCCAGCGCCCGTCAAATACAATTTTACGCCACCATGGACACTGAGCCGATTGCGGGAGACAAGAGACAAGCCTGCCGGCGTTGTTAACATATCACGCTAATTTTGGATGTGGTATAAATTAGAGGAAAAAAAAAAGTTTTTTTTTGGTCAATCTGTGACGACTCTGGTTGTAAACATAGTAGTTACATGGTGTATGTACCCGTAAAAAGTCCTACTATTTTTCGCTTTGGAACTAACTGAATTCGGAAAATGTATGGATGCGCAGTTATTTACGCAAACCAAATATATAAAAATATGTATATGGCGAACATAACAAAAGGACCACGAGAGCCGACCCCAAATAATGGGACTAAGGCTAGGCAGAGAGAGAGAGAGAGATGTATATGGCGAACACTCTCTTCATTGATGTAGCGTACCATCCCGTTTTGCTCAGTAATTTGCTTTATCCGTGCAGGGGTAAAGAAAGAATACTGATGTCTGTAGCCAGGGTCGGCCTGTCGTAAAAGGCGACAAAACAAGCCACCCTAATAAATGTAAATAAGTTTCATTGTTTTTTGTAAGTTATTTGGTTTACAATAAAGTGTTTTTTATCTATCTATCTACCTAGCTGCGTGGTAGGGCTTCAAGCCCATCTGGATAGCGACCACCTTTGGTCTTAAGTATGCCACCATAATAATTTTGTGTTGTGTTCCGGCATTAGTGATCCAAGTTCCTGTAGCCTTATGGGACAGCAGCGTGTTCGCGATGCCACTGGCGTTGCCGACATCCATAACTAACGGTAACTGCTAAATTCTAAGGCTAGGCAGAGAGAGAGAGAGAGATGTATATGGCGAACACTCTCTTCATTGATGTAGCGTACCATCCCGTTTTGCTCAGTAATTTGCTTTATCCGTGCAGGGGTAAAGAAAGAATACGTCAGCCTGTCTGTTGCCCTACAGCAATAAAAAAATTAAAAGAAAAAACTTAATATACGCAATAATTATACATTTAACCTTAATTTATGGATGTAAAAACTAGATAAACAATTTAAAAAGGGTAGTTTTGGCAGCTGAAAGAAAATTTATTCGCAAGATTCCGGTTTCAATTAACAGAGAAGATTACAGCTAGAAATTCCACACACAAAAAAAAATACTAGGGCAAGTCCTAAATACTAAGAATAAAAGAGCTCATTTGTGCATATAACTCAGTTCAAATACAAGGGGTCTCTAAAGAAAGTGTATTATTTTTATTTGGTGATAACCTAAAATGAATTTGTTATCATTCAATGTAATTTTAAACCGTGGTATCATAGGGATGTAAGTCATACAATATTATTAGCTTATATTTTAATTTCATAAAATGTTAGTTAACCAATATTATAATATATGGTAATATGGTATAATATAAATTCATGTGGCGTACTCTCCGGATTTGGAATAACCTTTCGAGTGAGGTTATCCCATCGCAGTACATTATGGGGTTTTTCAAAAAAGGCGCCATACAATTTCTTAGAGCGGTGACCATCTGCGTTACGGTGGCCCGCTAGCCTGTCTGCTGATGTCCAGCTATAAAAAAAATTAATAATCAATCAAATTTTTTTATACAAGAGTATAAAATTATCTGCGCATTGTACCACATCAAAATAATTTCGCGCATCTGTACTCCTGTGGTCACGTATTGGTTAAAGGGTCGCAGATTATAAGCGATGCTCACAAATAAACCCAGAACAAGTGTGAAACAATATTATTTTATACTAAGATCAGAATTTCATCTAAAAATGCCGGTGACTACTTAGGCTATAGTTATTTATGCATCTCTTTGCCGTAAAAAGCAGATGGTACATTGCTAGTTCAAAAGCAGAGAGGGTGTCCCATCTAATTTTTACTCCTGGGGTTTTATACACAATATTATATTATATAGACCCTATTAAAATTAGCCCTATATTATATATTCTTGTACACAGTGGAAAAAATTGTCTCGGACCTGTGACTGCACCCAACGTTACGTTAAAAAGTATCGTCAAGTCGGGCAAAAAAGTGGCACAGCCTTCCTCGATCCTTTTCTCGAAGTAGTTCAGGCCATTTTCGATCCCCTATTACCCCTAACTTTCTTGTGGATAAAACTAGAAGCCTGAATTTTCAGTGACCAAGCAGGCATTATATAAATACAGTATATTTCTTTCAATAATAGTCCTTTTTTATTGCTGTAGGACAGCAGACAGGCTGACGGCCTGCTTATAATTTAGCAGTTACCGTCGCCTATGGGTGTTTGCAACGCCAGTGGCATCGCGAACACGCTGCTGTCGCATAAGGGTACAGGAACTTGGGTCACTAATGCCGGAACAAAACACAAGGTTGCTATGGTGGCATACTGAAGACCAAAGGTGGTAGCCATCCAGACGGGCTTGGGGCCTTACCACGTAGCTAGGGTGGGTTGTTTTGTCGCCTTTTACGACAGGCCGACCCCGGCCGCAGAGGTTAGTATTCTTTCTCGGCCTCTGCACGGATAAAATCTATAGTCTATCTCTAATCAATATATTTTAGCTGGTATATCTAGTCAATCTATTTTATTTAAAATATAAATGATTTTAAATATTGACATGGTCACTATAACATGTTGTTAGGTCAGCTAATTATTATATAATAACTTAACACAGAAGGTCCCGTAGGGACTTAATAAAGTAACCGACTTGGTATTGCATGGATCTCACAACTTTTTTACGGTAGAAGAACTGAGTTGCGAGACTTGGTTTTTTTTACAAGTTTTGTTTTTGATGGTACTAATGTTTGATGTGCACCGTTTCGCTTGATACTCAGGTCATCTCTTTTATTTGCCGTACAATAAAAAAGGACAGCAACAAATTGAACAAGTGTTCATATTCCCATAGAGAAAAATGTTAATAATAAATATTTTTTATTAAATCAGAATTAAAACCTTTAGCTGATTATCTTTTATCGGTTGCGGTATAAATAAAATAATTATTTTCAGAATCAATTATAAGCTGATGCGCTTTTTACGGTGGCTTGGCTACGTTTATAATAGTGGATGCACATTTTATTTTGGCACATTTATTTTTTGTGATTGGTAGCAATGGATTATTTTTTTGTTAAATATGTTCCAGGTCAATGTTTCGGGCTGGGTATTGTGATTACGTAATTTAGATATATCTAATAAGATTTTTTTCAAATTAAGCCATGATGGAAACAAACCTTTGCCGCCGTGACTTTTAATCTTACCTGCCAACTGCACCTTATTAAACAACGGAAGATGCTCTGATGATGATGTTTAAAGGTAACAGATTCATCGTATTTGTAGAAACCAAATCCGTTCAAATATTTGAGTTTGGAGAATATGTTAGTAGCATTTTCATTAAAGGCTCTATATAAGAGAAAATAGTTGGAATATTATATTCATCAACTCTATATTTGTCGTTACTATTTATGACCGCAAAGGTGGTCAACTAATCTATTATTTTTTGACGCCAATAATCATCCTATATTGACCATGTTGAGCCAGTTTTTAAGGACTTCTTCATTGTCTTTCCTTTTTCCCTATTGGTTCAATAAGTTCCATAGAACACGGTGGATGCTCAAAAAACTCTCATTTGTGCTCTTGGAGGCTTGACGACTTGTGCAACACGGGGCCTAGCGTTGTCGAGATGGAGTGTAGTTTGGCTGTCGATGGGGTCGTCTCAGTGGGCAATGAGCTTTCACATCCTTGTTGACAATGGCATTCTTTTTAAGAAGATATTTAAAAATATTTTGTGTTCGTAATTAATTTTTCAGCCAATTCATGATTTGTTAGATGACAAAAAATTTCGGAATTTAGGATTCTCCTTGAAAATTGTTTCCGTCTAATTCTGTTAGTATATCGGAGCATATAGTCGGCGTCAAAATGGTCATGTTTGACCTTACAAAGTATTCCCGTGAAGAAGAATCGCCTATGATAGTTTCCCTGTATACGTATGCAAATGTCTCAGGTTGCTTCTACAGCTTTTTGGTTTCGATGAAAAGCGAAGAAAAGCAAGCATCAAAAATATTAAGCTTTTTCTCCTGAATTTTCAATTTTTTAAGCCTGAAAAGTGAAAAAAATTCCCAAAAAGACGATTAGCATAGTTTTTAGAGAAGAAAAAGCTTTACCGAATAATTATTTATCCGTGCAGGGGCGGAGAAAGAATAATAACCTCTGCGGCCGGGGTCGGCCTGTCGTAAAAGCCGACAAAACAACCCACCCTAGCTACGTGGTAGGGCCTCAAGCCCGTCTGGATGGCGATCACCTTCGGTCTTAAGTATGAAGCCATAATAACTTTGTGTTGTGTTCCGGCATTAGTGACCCAAGTTCCTGTACCCTTATGGGACAGCAGCGTGTTCGCGATGCCACTGGCGTTGCAAACACCCATAGGCGACGGTAACTGCTAAATTCTAAGCGGACCGTCAGCCTGTCTGCTGTTCTACAGCAATAAAAAAAAAATAAAAAAATTATACACTTTGTCAAAAGTAAAAAATCATTGTAAAACACAATAGATATGAAAACTGTACAAACTTGCTCCCCAACCTAATATTTTATCACGAAGCAACGCAAACGGCGTAGAAGTAACAATCAGCAGTAGACTTCGGATTTCAAAGCGAACGTTTTAGATGTTAATGAGATTGACTGAGAATCTTGGACTATGATGACCTTTCTATGAAATTCACCCTTTTGACTATACTCAACAGTTGTTATTGGGACACAAAATAATAGGATAATGTACTTTAACTTTTTTTGATAGCTGGAGTACAGTAGACAGGCAAACGGCCCACCTGATAGCGACTGGCCACCGTTGCTTTTGGATATGTCACAGGCACTTTCAATATGCTGGCAGTCTTTTAAAAATTTTATAACGAATTTTTTTGAAAAACCTGATCTGGTAGTGTGATGGAAAAATCTCAACCGTGCAGGGGTGAAGTAAGATTACTATACTAACACCTACTGCCGGGGTCGGACTGTCATAAAAGGTGACAAGACAACCCTAGCTACGTGGTAGGGCCCCAAGCCCTTCTGGATCGCGACCACCTTTGGTCTGAAGTACGAGTATGCCGCTATAATAACTTTGTGTTGTGTTCTGGCATTAGAACCAGATTCCTGTACCTCTACAGGAAGCAGCGTGTCCGCGGTGGTCCCACCGTCACAAACATCCATAGACGAAGGTAACTGCTATTAAATGGACTGTCTGCTGTTCCTCAGCAATAAAAAAAAAAAACTTTAAATTAATTTCAAATCCGAAGCTTACGCAACATGAACATTTTAGACAACCAAGAGAAAATTTACTTTGTTCTTCAAATGTTTGTTATTTATACTAACTAACTGAAGTAAATTTTACTGTACTTATTTGTGAAGGGGTTATATGAAAGAATACCCAATAATCACCCTGCAGGGTTCTTAGTGGACCAAATCCGCATTTATCTTGCAGGATAAAGGCTGGCAACGATTTGTTAGAGCCACTCGAGAACGGTAAGCTGGACCGCTGAGTTCACATACATTCGGATCTTAGTGGCTTTTATACTTAACGACTAATATTAATTAAAATAGTGTTCATTAAAACAAGTTTTCAACAATACTATGTGATTTTTTGATATAAACATTATCAATGTATGTTGTTGCAATCACAATACTAAAAGGGCCTTGTAGCCAGAACGTATTGATTATGGTGGTAATATAATTTTGTTGGTTTGGCAACACTGCTCTATCTTTCTCTCTTCTTTGTGTGCTGCTTGCGGTGGAAGCAAGCATTTATTTATTTATTTATGGCACACCAACAGTACACACATTATTAAGTCACATTACAATAAATCATTTAATATAAAAGTTCTGATGTGTGGACCCATTATAGGAGTGCACAGCATTTACAATACAAATGTCGTCAATGGAGTAATAATATAATTAATGTCGATAATATACATAGTCACAATTATTATTTCAAGTATTAACACAGTCAAACATGAATCAATTTGGTATTATCAAGATTAACAAAATCAATAAAAACAAAACAAAAAGAGTGTAAAAAGAATCAAGGCAATGAAATGAATTAAAATACAAAATATAAGCGGAAACATGAACCAGCATATCAATCATTTTACAGTCGCAACTGAGCTCAACACTTTACCCTTAAACCAATCATAAGATTTGTGAAAGATATCGAGATCTTCGAAATTAGAGTTAAGACGATTGTAAGTATTGCACATTCTTGTGATAGGGCAGCTGAGGCCTAAGTTGGTTTTAACCGGGGGGATGTAAAAGATTTTCGTTATAGCATGCCGTGGAATCAGACGAGGCACGTTTATTTTTATGTTTTGGACAAGATTTGTACATTGTATGCTATTGTTGAGAAGCTTATGCAAAAAACAAACATCAAACATCATGCGGCGATTGCTAAGCGTCTGCATTCTAAAATATGACAACCGCATAAAGTAGGGACAACGATGTGAGATTCCAGACGAGACATATGCTAAGTGTTTTGTAAAGGATCTTTGAATTTTTTCCACTCTTTGAGAATGGACACTATAGAATGGACTCCAGATACATGCACAATATTCTAAATGGCAACGTACTAAAGTGTTATATAATATAATTTTAGTGAGTGGTTGTTTGAAATCTTTCGTATTTCTTATTAAAAATCCCAACATCCTTGCTGCTTTCTGCACAATGGAGTCAATATGAAGATTAAACGTAAGACAGCTGTCAAACAGAATACCTAAATCCTTTATCGAGTTAGTGGTATGTACTTTAGAGTTATCAAGTACATAAGCAAAATTTGTGGGTCGTTTCTTTTTGGTAAACTTGATGTGGTAGCATTTTGAAATGTTTAGTTTCATGTGATTATCTATACACCATTTCTCAACTCTTCCTAAATCTTCTTGCATTAGTGCAGAATCTGCAGCACAATGTACAGTTTTGTATATTTTCATATCATCAGCAAACAGTAGGACCTTAGAGTAAATAATTTTAGAAACGACATCATTGATGAAGATAGAAAACAGCACAGGGCCAAGATGAGAACCCTGCGGTACACCGGATGAAGCGATGTATGGCTGCGATTCGCTACCATTAACGACCACAATTTGAAGTCTTTTTGCTAAATATGACCGGAACCAGTGCAGAAGTGAACCATACACACCGAAATGTCCTAACTTCTGTAATAAGATGTTGTGATTTACCTTGTCAAAGGCGCTGGAAAAATCTGTGTAAATAGCATCGACCTCGTAACCCTGGTCAAGCTGTCTAGTAAGATAGGAAGTATAGTCAACTAAATTGGTTTGTGTTGAGCATCCGGAACGAAAACCATTGCAAGCATTGGAGGTTGTTGGAAGTATTTTGGTGGTATATATTAATAAAAGTGAAATCAAAGCAAAGTAACTCTGTTTTTAATTTACCTAACTGCTAAAAACATTGAAAAAGAATACGGTTTCTTGATAGTAGTTGTTGTAGAATCAAATAGCTTTCATTCTAAAGAAAAACAATTTGTTTGAGACAAAAACACAATGTCACTATACAAAAACAAATATGTAGATAATTCTAAAATCTTGTTTGCTGAAATGAGGTTGACACTCAGCTTAATGTTGTAACGGTTTGGTCCGCTACAACTCTGATTTTCAGTGGCAACCTCCATCTGCCAAGGTTATGTGGACCCAAACAGTAGAGGAAAATGACGTAAAAACCCACCCTAGCTACGTGGTAGGGCGAGCCTCAAGCCCGTATGGATGGTGACCACCTTTGGTCATAAGTATGCCGCCATAATAACCTTGTGTTGTGTTCCGGCATTAGTGACCCAAGTTCCTGTACCCTTATGGGACAGCAGCGTGTTCGCGATGCCATTGGCGTTGCAAACACCTATAGGCGACGGTAACTGCTAAATTCTAAGCGGGCTGTCAGCCTGTCTGTTGTACTACGCAATAAAAAAAATCTAAAATATTGCAAAAGATTTTAATAAATAAAGATTTATCATAATAAAATAACACACCAGATAAAAATAACAATTATCATATCATTAATTATTATTTGAGATAAAATAATAAATTAATTAAAATGACGATAAGCATAGTCTCATGATATATGTTGAATACGAAATCAATATTAAGAATAAGATTGAACAGGAGGAGAGTTGAATTAGGGAAGTCCTAATCGTGTCGTGTTCGCCTCGTCAGATTAAAAAAGCTCATTTCAAGTGATCCGTTGGTCACTCGACTCACGTGCGACAAACGAGTAAGGCGGACGCCGTCTGAATCTTTGTCGATTATTCGAATCTTGGGTGCTTAACTCGATAAGCGCTTGGTCGCTTAGCGATAGTCCGCCAACTGAATTGGGACTCAATTGTTATTTGTGGGTGATTACAAATGAGTGCGGGTTTGGCATTGCGGATTGAGGACAGGTGGAGCTTGTTTGGCAGTTATTCGTACTTATCACTAAGGCATCCATTGATATAGCGGATAAGAACGAGTTTGTGCGTCTACTTCTAAGAGGTTATCAAAATTACAGCCTGAGCTGTTTCGAGTATCGTCAAGGGCCAAAATCTCTATGCCTCGTTTCCAAACGGATGCTCTACTTATTATTAGCATACATTTATTGTAAGGGCACAAGGAAATCCAATGACAGTTACGGACAAATTTCACCAAACTAGGGTCTGGTCAAACCTTAATCCCAAAAAGAAACGAATGCCAAATTAGTCCAAAGCGGATTGGTCACATCGGTGACATCACTGTTGCATTTTTCACCGCCAGTATATTTTGAATATTTGTGCAAATATTATGATATACATATATACTTTAGGACTAATTTAATAAGTGTCCACAATAGGTACAAGCTATTGTGGGAATCAAATCTGGGATTGGGTGACGACTCAAATCTGATACCACTTGGCCTTAACTTTAAAATATTACATAAGACATATTAGTTAATAATATAATATTATATATAGTTCATAAATTACATTAATAAAATTGGTTTTTGTTTACCTAAAAATATTCAAGTCCCTAAAAATTGGCAAAATTCCAACACTGTTTGATATTTCTATTGATTGTACCTTTATAGGTTCATTATACAAAATTTGGAACGGAATGGTGAGCGAACCCATCCAAATATGAATTTCCTTTGCAAAAAATACGAAAAAGACATCCGATAAAGAAAGCTCTAAGTTAGAAAGAGAGCGGTAATGATAGAAATTCAAAAATGTGACCGCGAGTAAATCGGCTACTTACATATTTTGAACCTCAAAGGAAATCGGTGGATTCGAAATAATTTTTCGATGAAGAATACGTTAAAGGCACGCTTTTGTGCAATCAATATTCAATGTTGGCAACACTGCTAGCTTCGTTTGAATTTGGAATCAATCGTTCTGAATTTCAAATTTTGTGATTATTTGCGTAATTTTTCGGTAAACGTCTTTCGATGTATGCCGGTGAAGTTGCTTTTAAAGAATGAATAATAGATCTTCCGGATTACAAAAACAAATTTAAAGCGTACATGGGTAATGTGAAAGTCGTTTCAGTATTATTATTAAATTCAGTTGTTAAAGGAAAAGGTCTATTAATTAGTTACTCTCTCTTTAAGTACATAAATTTAGGGTCGACTTTAAATGGATTATATAAGATTAATATGGATAGCATTAACTTATATATGTTGAATGTTTTTAATAGAAAGTATAACTTATTTAGTATAGGGTCTTCAATTATAAATTACACAATTACTAGTTTTCGTGATACTATATTTGAGATAATAATAATAATACAAGGTTTATACAAACTTGTAATATTATTTACAAATAAAAACAACGATAGCACAAAGTATATGTACGATAGCATAAATTTCTTTGAAACTCTATTTGTTACGCCATCTGTGTTATACTTTTAATAAATACTTCCGTATAATAATGGTTATGCGATCTCTCAATATTACACAACCCTTGTAGGGTTTATTTCTCGTAAAAGCTCACAAAGCTTAAATGATTTAACAACAAGTGGCAGCAGTTATTATAAGCGACATCTATCCGAATGCCTTATAACTGAATTAAGTTCAACCATGATGAACAGTTTAAGCTTTTTTATATATTGCTAGTGACATCTATGAATCTAATTTAGAATTACATCAGTTCTTATATCAACCATAGCCGTAGAGCTTATAAAAGTTTTGTTTTAGAGTACACAACTAGCCACAAATGTGCAGAGATGGAGTTAGTAGGATAATTTTATACGTAATTAAATGACATGCAACATTGAAGATATTTTAAATCGTATTAAATTTTAGTATATTTATACTTTGTATGTTTATACACTATACACTTTTGTAAAAAAATAAACAAAAGGGCTCTTTTTATATCTAAACACAATAAATCACTAAATATTATTTTAAAAAATACAATATTTTCTGAACATAGAATATTTTATCAAAATCATAATTTTTAAATTATACCATTATTAAAATATACCATTTATGGTACAAATTTGAATTAAAAAATTGAATTTTAACGGATAAATATTCACATCAAAAGTGCATGACTTCCCACGTTTCCCATTAAATTAGACAGCATAGCTTCTGACTCACGATTGCTAACGATCGATTCACATTCAAAAGTAATTAAAACTGTACACATTCTCATTTCCCATAACCTATAAAAACAAAACCAAAAGCCATGGCGTGGACACCATAAAATGCAGGAGTACGACCGTTGGATTCCGGAATTGCCAGTGCCCCCAGTGCACCGCTGTCGGTCGTACGAACAGCGCGTGTGCAGTTTATTCAAAACACGCTTTGAATCGTTATTTAACTGTTTATAAACAAAGCCGTTTTTTATTTTGACATTAAAGATAAAAACGTAACTTATAATTTTAAATTGATATCATTTTAAAAATACATTGGTGAATCTAAATCGGCAATAAATAACATTGATATAAAATATGGCGCTAAAATGTGTATTCATAAATGTTTGTCGGTGTGTTTCTAATGTTTTTGTGTGACCAGCGATTAAAGTGCTTTAGAAATGTATTGGAATAATTTATTTAAATTTTTATTAATTCTGTCATTCGCTGGACAAATACTTAACGGAGGTGAGTATCCTTTTTTTATTATCTCGTTTTGATCATCATTGATTATGTTGTAAAATACGAATCTGTTGTGTCACTAAAGGGAATGTAACGGTTTTTACATACAGAGTGATCACAAAGGTGCTTACAAAAATAAGATTCTAATCACCACTATTGTTGCATTAACAGTTTTATTCATTTGCATATACCATATATAATAAAACTATACGACGACGTGTTAAAATATGTGTATATAAAATATGTGACTTTCCGTTTTCGAAGAGTGAGAGCATATTCTCCATGCAGGGGCGAAGTAAGTATTAGCTGAAATACCTACGACTATTACTTCATCATTGATATTTATTAGATTGATTGTAAAACTTTTAGCTAATATTACTAAAGCAACATCAATACCTTGTTGATAACTGGCAATATAAAAGGTGACAAACGGCTTATTACTTTTACCATCCTTCAAACATTAAAGCAACTACCAGCCAGATTTTTCATTACGCGACAATCTCTCGTGTAAAAAACATCAGTCATATCTTTTTCATCTATTTTTTACGTATCTTTGCATTAGGATAACATAAAATCTATCTTTCTATCCGTGCAGGGTCGGCCTGTCGTAAAAGTCAACAAAACAAGCTACGTGGTAGGGTCCCAAGCCCGTTTGGATAGCAACCGCCATTGGTATAGACCATGAGCGGTTGCCATCTAAACGGGTTTATAGAAGCATGTCGCCATAATAACCCTGTGTTGTGTTTCGGCATTAGTGACCCAAGGTCATGATATGGGACAGCGGCGTGTTTGTAATGACGGTAACCGTTTACTAGGTGAGCTGTTAGCTTGTTTGCTGGCAATAAAAAAAAATCAAAGATACTATCATAAATTATTTGATACGTTATAAGTAATTAGTAGCTATGCATCCATTTGGTAACGGTAAGGCCGGTCTAGCAAATCAAGCCTTAAATAGGCTACGGCTCATGCTGGTGTCTTCGTTTACCCTAAATTGGCCACGGGGCTTCTTAAATAAGCAAGAACCCTCCATGGCACCTCATAAATGTAAGAAACGTAGAACGCTTGCCGATCAAACGAGACCTGTGAGCTGCGAATACCGGCTTGCAAGAGGTTGACGGAACAAAACAAGATCATCCCGATGAGAGTTCTGAGAGTTCTGTCAAAGTTGGCATATGCTGGAGCAGTACAGTGCAGACTTTATGGTACAGGTTAAATAACTATGATGGATAATTACCGTATAACAACATAATGCAATCTTAACATCCTAGTTACAAATGATGAGATGGATGGATTGCGTAAAAGATGATATGGCGAAATAAGATGAGAATGTCGAGTTGACGGCTAATAGATGAGTAAAACGGGAGAAAATGTTGCGCCGACCGCATATTTTTCATGTACATATCCAATGATAGCTTTGTAATAAAGGTTTAAGTCACGTGGAAACTTTCTTATAAATAAATAGCTGAAACATAAATGATTTGGTTTTGACACGAGCCTCCTACTTTCTCGGAAAAACCGAATGATGTCATTTCTTTTCAGTCTGTTAAATAACAGGTTATAAAATATTTTAGCTTTTTTTTTATTGCTGTAGGACAGCAGACAGGCTGACGGCCCGCTTAGAATTTAGCAGTTACCGTCGCCTATGTGTGTTTGCAACGCCAGTGACATCGCGAACATGCTGCTGTCGCATAAGGGTACAGGAACTTGGGTCACTAATGCCGGAACACAACACAAGGTTATTATGATGGCATACTTAAGACCAAAGGTGGTCGCCATCCAGACGGGCTAAGGGCCCCACCACGTAGCTAGGGTGGGTTGTTTTGTCGTCTTTTACGACAGGCCGACCCCGGCCGCAGAGGTACTATTCTTTCTCCGCCTCTGCACGGATAAACTTAAAGCTTACCCTCAACCTACTTAAATATAACTAAAATAACTTAAATTTTAGTCAATAGCTAACAATAGCTATTGTCAACGCCTATGAATTAATGAAAATGGCTACTAAAAGGTGCCTTTACCGTTAAAAGTGTAAAAACACGCTTAAAATCTGTAAAAACTAGTATTAACAAAGATTAATAGGCGTGAAAATTAAAAAGTTATCTCTTAAGTTCTATATTTAGGTTGTTAATAGAACTTGTTATCTTAGATATGCGGATTATCTTAAATGGAGAGTATTAACATTGAAACGAGGCAAACAGATCTTTATCTCAATCTGTTAATAGTGTTTGTTAATAAATGGTCAGGTTTACTGATACTTCGATTAAAAGCTTATATATAAACATAGATTTTAGCTTTAAACGGTATTTAAATATTGTGAACCCTTTTTATAGTAGGAATATTTCCAACTACTTCTCTTTACCTGAGCTTTTAATATAACTATGGGAAGAATCTACAAAGCGCATCAAGATGAAGTTTAATTTATACATTTATACAATTGCTACTCATTTTTATTAAACATCTATGTTTGAAAGCTTCGCCCTTTCGAAAGTAGATACACAAGTAGTGATAAGTATTACCACTTTTACTACATCATAGAAAGAAAGGAAAAGTACAGTTGATTCTTTTTCGTATTTAGGGAGATCAAACAGTATTCGCTTACTTAAAATACGCTTTATTAAATCGAAGTAGATGAAATAAAGTTTTTGTGCTTCTTTGTTAAAGAAAATAATAAAAAACTAAGTCCTCCTTGAGTCGTGTACCTCATTACTGAGGGTCGTGATTCCCCTTATGAGAACCCAGTTTCTCTTTTATAATGTTCCTCCACCTGTGCCTGTCCTTGGCGTGGTGGAGTGCATCATAGAGCTTGGTGTTCAGTATTGAGCGGATTTGGTCAGACCATCTCACCGGGCTGCGACCCCTTGGCCTCCTGCCGTCCACTTTGCCGGTAACCATCAGTTGCTCAAGGTTATGTCCTTCCTTCCGAGCAATGTGGCCAAAGAACTCTAGGACCTTTCGCAGGCAGGTAGTGGAGAGCCTGGTTTGGATGTTGAGATCCCGCAGGATAGACACGTTTGTACGGAATGCCGTCCACGGAATCTGAAGCATCCTCCGCCAACACCACATTTCGAAAGCGTCAATGCGATCACGGTCAGCCTTTCTCAGCGTCCATGTTTCCGAGCCGTAACTAAAGATTGAGAACATCAGAGATCTCACCAGTCTCATCTTTGTCTTCCGATATATGTTACGGTCCCTCCATATACGCTGCAGCTGAGTCATTGCGCTCTTGGCCATACCGATACGTCTCCTGATTTCTTTCTCACATGAGCCTGTGTTGGTGATGGTAGCCCCCAAGTAGATAAAGTCCTCTACGCATTCATTCAAAAAACTAAGTATACACGTCTTAAAATCTCGCTCTGTGAGACAAAACCATACCCAAGGACTCAAAAATGAAAGCTTCGGCAGCAAAAAAAAGAAACGCTCGTAGATTACTACTTATCTACTCCATTTGCAATATTTTGTAAGTCATCTAAGGTTCTAAGATCTCACATAAGAATTAATATATAAGTTAATATTAAATACATATGTTCAGATTGGCACCATTTGAATAACTCGGCGCCATAAGCAAATATAGGTACTTACTTGTCCATGATTAAGGTATGTCTTTTTTGTGCCTCACAGCCCGATATCTCGCCTTCCTGAATACAATTAGAATTGAAATAATTTATTTATTTATGGCACACCAACAGTACACACATTATTAAGTCACATTACAATAAATCATTTAATATAAAAGTTCTGATGTGTGGACCCATTATAGGAGTGCACAGCATTTACAATTCAAATGTCGATAAATAATATCAATTATAGTCTTAGAATGTAATAAACTTTTGGTAGGTTTTTAAAAATATTTTCCTAAATAAGGCATATGAATTTAACATATATTAATTGCTTAAAATTACTCATAGACACAAAAGAAAATAATTTACTCATGTCACTTGTGACATATTGTCTCAGCAGTCGAAAGATCTTATTATCCGAATATTGTAAAAGACGTCAAGTCGATTACGTACTGGATGCCATTCGGTTTTATCTTTAGATAGGGGGACGTAAGATGTCTGATTATCAAGTGAAAATATATTAATTAGTTGATAATTTTTTTGTACAGAGCCTGAACACACAACACCGAAAGAGACCCGCCCCGAATATATACATCCAGACGGCCTTCTTAACTTTGACCCATATCTATCAGATTTCAAACCAGAATCAGAAGAAGACGACTATATACCTCTACCAGAAAACGATGAAACGATTGACGGCCTACCAGTATTTCTTCTAGAACCAAAGAACTCTTATGTACTTCGAACAAAGCCAGCAAATCTAATATGTAGAGCGGCAAATGCGCTGGAGGTGTTTTTTAAATGTAATGACGTAAGAACAGACAAAACTGTCCAGTTAGAACACGTGGACCCTCAGAACGGTGTCAGAGTAGTTGAAGTTGAACTGAATGTGACGAGAAACGAACTAGATGAGTACTTTGGTGGAAAATATAGTTGCAAATGTTACGCTTGGAATAGCAAAGGCAGGATAAGGAGTCAAGATGTATTTATTGAATATGCTTGTAAGTATTTTGCAATAACACTAATACTTTTGTATATAGTCTCTTGTTTATAAATTAAATTCACCTATATTCAAGCAAGTATGGAGTTTTAATTAAACTACGGAGAGTATAAAAATAGGTAATTGCACCTATTTGGCTGAATACTGCATTAGCAGAACGTAAAATTGCAGTTAGCACTCCATTTCGTCGCGCGTTTGGCTCAGTTACCGGGGCCAGCTCGGATTGTTTTTAATTTGGTATTGTTTTAACGGGGATGTATTTTGCACTAATTAGTAATAATTGTTGGTATATTAATAATTTTAGTAAATGTTACAGGCTATTGAAATAATTAATATTTAAATGATTTGAAAATATAATTTACAAATTTTGTAATTATATCTCAGCTCTATGGGGTCGTTACACGCGAAACACGTATTATTTCCATAACAAAAAATTATACCTAGTCAGGTCATAAATTCTGTCACATGTTTAATGTAAAATAATTGTAACAAGTTTATTCATTATGTAACCATTCATATACCAAAATGAACTTAACAAAACATAGATTTTTATGACATTAAAGTTTATTCAAAATGACCTCCGTGATTTTGAATACAGGCCTTCAATCTGCGCGGCCAGTCGTCTATCGCAGCACGAACGAGGTCCATGTCAATATCGGCGGCTGCCTTAATCAAGGATGTCTTGAGTGACTCCAAATTGGGATGAGGCTTTGAGCACGCCTTTTCCTCCAAGTGTTGCCATATCTTGTAATCTAACGGATTCAAATCTGGACTGGAGGAGGGCCAGTCTTCGTGCCGGATGAAGTCGATTTCACGCGCCGCCAGCCAGTCTTGTGTGCTCTTCGCTCTATGAGCTGGCGCCGAATCTTGTTGGAATACCCAGTGCCTGTTATTGAACATAGTATGAGAAACAGGTTCCACAAGGTTCGTCAGGACTGTATTTTGATACACAACAGCATTCGTTTTTACACCTTTCTCACAAAAATGTACCTCTGTTAAGCCCCAATAAGAAACTCCCAACCATACCATGAGCGAGGATGGAAAATGACCTCGTTGGACACGCGGAATACGGTTGCTCGCTTCTTCACTACTGTGTGCGTACACCTTATCATTTTGTTTGTTGTAGCTCTCTTCTACGGTAAACATTTTTTCATCCGAAAAAAGAATTTCCCGATATTTTTTTCTCGCGTACCGCTTCAACAAAGCGCGGCATCTCTTCAGTCTCAGGTCCATTAGACGTCCATTCAAACGATGTCCTGTTTTTCTTCGATATGCCCGAAGCCCTAAGTCTTCATTTAACACCCTTTTCACCGTGGTTCTGCTTAACCCCATCTGAAGGGCCAACAGTTTCTGCTTACGTTTGGGATTTCTTTGAATTCGTGCCTTCACAGCTTTTATCACTGCTGGAGTCCTAACAGACCGAGGGCGACCACTTCTTGACCTGTCATCTACACTAGAGTCTTCATTGTATCGTTTGATGGTACGATAAACGAATCTTTTGGTTATATTCAAATTTTTCAGTATGTTAAAAACTTTGAAGTGGCGCGTAACTGCAACGATGCAACGCAATAACTGCAACACGGTCTCCTTTAAGCGTCCACTCCATATTTAAAAATTAGTAAAATTCTAAAAGTATACCTTTTTTATTTTCATGAACAATTCCAAATTCGAATTCAATAAACTTTTTAGTGGCCAGCATTCTAAAAGAAAAGTTTTTACTGTGTGACAATACTTATGACCTGACTATGTATATACGAAAATATTACAAAAACACATGAAAAGTTAATGTCGTGAAAGGTACAGATCAGCTTCATACCATATTAGGAAAACTGAAGATTTAAGCAAAATAAAGCGTATTGGAGAATTAGAAGAAGATTCTAGAACATTTACTTAGGTCAAGGTCTATGCGAGAATTGCAACTAAATCATAAAATTTTAGTTTAAACACCATTTTCTATAGATTCACTTGTATTAGAAATCTTTTTTCATCTATAAATATCGGTTTAAAAATGACATCTTCAGCAAACTTCCTATTACCTGAAAGTATACAAGTAGAGTTACTATAAAGATACAGGAAACTGTCTCTACGACTGTCATTCAATAATTATTTCTTTCACCGCCCTATTGCGTTCCGACGCGTGGGGTGTTTATTTCTGAACAATAGCCGACGCTTAATTGTCTCCAGTCCTCTTCATTTTCGTTCGTTTCAGTTACTGTTATTTTGGATTTAGATGACGATTTCTCCGTCGTATTCATTTTTGTATCATTGTTTTGACAGGGACCTAGTTATGAAACAGAAACAATGCTTAGATTAGAATTCATTATTTTTTTGTTACAACAAAATTGTTTGACTACAGCCTTCTTAAAAAAATCTTAAATGTCTATTGCTATCTATTATGGAAAGGAATCAAATATTGAAATAATACGCAGGTCTAGGCTATCTTCATGCCCTTATTTTTTACTTATTCTATCGATAAAATATCAAAATATCTGTATTACTGTGTACCATTTAAGACACCATTCTTAATTCGGAAACCATTATAAAAACACTAAGACTCATATCATTCAGAGGTTTTGATAAGTCAAAAGTAATGGCCAGCCCGTTAAATTTTACGAATGAAAGTCTTTATACTAACTCCATAAAAAAGAGAGCCCACATTAGATGTTTACTGTCAGTAACAATGGAAACCTGCTGAAAGATTGGTCAAATTTTATAATATATTCTTTTTTCATAACTATATTGGAGTAGAAACGTTTCAAATATTAAAGTCGCTCATACGTTGTATATAAAACAATAAAAATCTGTAAACAAAATGCCCGCGTTATCGACAAAGCGTCCCCCCGACCAATAAAAGAAAAGCCTCAACTAGCTCACACTTAACCCACTTAGAAATGATAGGTATTTCACATCCAAGAATGCTAGTGAGCATTTATCAAAGTGCAAAGTCCTTGAGTTAACGAGCGGAAATAATATTTCCTGCAACTAATGGTTCCTGCTCACCCCTCGAAAACGAGGGATGAAAATAAAAACACTCGTTAAAAATTACGAGTGAAATATATCTATCAATAAAACGGGATGCGCCAAAGTTTTAAGTGTTTCTCATTTTTCCACTGAGTTTTTGGTGAAAAATGAATGGTATTATTTGATGTGTTTTGTGCCCTACCACAAAACGTTGGTCCTCAACTCCACTAACATCAATTTTAAACCCTTAAAATAGTGAATCAAGTCATCATATAACGAAAAAAATATTTATTTATACCCGTCCACCTACTTCTATCTACTTTTTTGTCCCGTAACAAATATTTTATTAATTAAGAAGTAGATATGAAAAAACAGGATCGCCTGGTTACAATAGATGATAAGTCATAGACTTGAAAGGGAGTTAAAGAAGATATTATCTTCAATATGATCTTGATACATCTATTAAGGAAGAAAGAAAGTAAACATTTTATTTAGGACCCATAATACACACACACATACATTAATAATCCGTATAAAAAACTGTCCTAAATTGGGACTAGCTCAGCATATGCTGATTTTAGATATAAAATCAGCGCTGGTCTTCCGCTAGCCCCGTGGAGTAATGTCACGGACAAACGTGAAACTTTTAAGAGTTCAATAAAAATGGCATAGAAAAGTCAACATAACACATGATTAAACAGAAATGATATTAAATATATTAATTGTAGTTTGAACTTCACCCCAGAAATAACTACTATATTTAAACATATTATATATTGAAAAACATTTCTAAAATAACTACAACTTTAAAAACACATCTTTATACTTTACAAGAGATTCACTTAAAATTAATATATAAAAACAAAAAGTGTATTAATGTTATAAAAAAATATATATTTTAGACCAGGTTTTAAAATAAACAAGAAACTACAATATTAAATATGCAAACTTAAAAAGGAACAGTTTAGAAATAGTCTGGAACTGATATATTTATCTTATAATCAATCCTTTTGAACACCTTTTTGTTTTAAAATAGATTGACCTAAAAAAACTTAAATTAAGTAATACGTACATAAAAATGATAAGTTTGTGGAAAAAATAACATGCGTATTAATCGCATATGTTCACATACTTACGAGTATAATACTCATTTATACACACTTTCACGTATCTTTATGTAACTTACATATATAAACAAATTTCATATGTACATACACACAAATTAATGTACATAAACGTATTTATATTATATTATTCTACGAGTATAAAAAGAATATTAAAATTAATTAATTCAATTATTATAATCTCCAAAAACACGTTTCAATTCAGTTTCAGAACTTATAACGAAAACCTCTTCTCCATCCCCTTGTCGTGTGAAAATACGTCCTTTCCTGGTCCAGACATAGCGCCAGTTATGCTTCCTGCTAGCCTCGCATACCATGTTAAATAGGTGGCGGTTGGCAGGTGTAAGGCGCTCATTCAAAAAACTTAATTGAGGCTGCCCCGCCAATCCCAAGACCGACGTGTTCAAGTTGCGACTCAAGCGGACTGCCCGCAGCAAATCATCACGCAGGCAACGACGCGCAAACCGCACAATGATACGGCGGGGACGTTCTTGCAGGTCCTGCACTTTATTTGAACCAATGGCATTACCATTACCAATCCTACCAACACGCTCCGCAAAGACAATGTCTCGCTCTTCGATGGGAAACCCTAGTATAGTTGCCAGAGCAGTAACGGCGTGACAAACATTTTCAGCCGTATTTTCGGTATTAAGATCGAATGAAAGCGCTTCTTGATCACACTGCTCTATTTGAGCTTTAAGATAAATTACAGTACTTTCGAGTTCAGAGTTATGCATGGACTCAGCCTCCTCCATTCTATGTTCTAACGCGTCAAGTCTACCTTCAATGCCTTCTAGACTTTGCCCTATCCCAGCCATTGAGTTGCGAAAGTCGGCCATCTCGTTGCGAAATTCACGTAACTCTCGCATGTAGGTTGCAAAGTCTCGTCTCATGGCCCGCACTTCATTTTCGCCTTCCTCGGGAGGAGTTAATCCAGGACCAGAGGACAAAAACCGTGCAATTGCACTATTAGGTGGTAGATCAAGTCCACAAACATTTTTGATAGGAGTAGCAGTATTGTCGCCCTTTGGTATTGTTTTTTTACACTCGGGACACACCCAGGCCTTAGATACCGTAACACTATCTAAAATTGCTACGCACTCCTTATAAAATAAGAGTGGGCACTTCGAACATATAGTGATACCAGC
The DNA here is from genome assembly GCA_963693495.1 of Malacosoma neustria. NCBI lineage: Eukaryota > Metazoa > Arthropoda > Insecta > Lepidoptera > Lasiocampidae > Malacosoma > Malacosoma neustria. The sequence continues at coordinate 20,693,914 of OY856378.1, read as the reverse complement.
ACCTGACGCCGCGACAAACTTGCTACAGGCAGAACATTTAGCCATCTTGATGTTTACAAATAAGTGTATTTGGAATGCTGGATTTTTTCCTTATCTACCCGCCTGAAGAATTATCACACCGACATAATGTGGTATTTACAATGAATAAAGAATACAAATATTTTACACTTAAGACAACTACACACGAAAACCTTCACGGATGATATTAATGTTATTCCTTAAAATAGTAATACTGTGACTTTTATTAGAAACGATTTTGTATTTTAAAGAACATAAGTAAACACGAGCAAGTGCGTTCTGATTGCTGTCCGTGACGTCACTCCCATAACATTAAAATCTTTTTTCATATTAGTTTAGTACATTATTACATAATTGTCTAGATTTACTAGGTACAATGAAAATGATCTCAAAATACAGTTTTTTTTTTTAATAAGATGAATCGACAATTATTATTGTCAGATTTTAAATGTTAACTGTAGTCTAAATGAGAAAGACTAGCACATCAAAAGTAAAAACTTCTGGCTACCTAATAACATCAAAAATGGTTTTTAAATTGAATGCTTACTAATTGATGATAACGTTACATTACGTTTGGTAATAAAACAAGTCTTTCGCCCTCAGATATAAAGAAGCAGTTCCCAGTACAACCTCAATCTTCAACAGTAGAAGCTGGTAATACAGTGACCCTTCGATGTGTGCCACCCCCTGCCGCACCTCCGCCTACCCTAAAATGGACTAGAAATGGAGTGGTTATTGAACCAAGTGATGGAACTCTAATATTGCCAGCAGTCACTGTACAGGTATCAGTATAATTTCGAATAGTTCTCGAATTCTCGGCATTGTTGTTCCGGCTAACGAAAATATTGTAATATTTGTTCCTAAAGGTAGAGACGGCAAATGGACCCTTTGGTCTGATACGGTCGTGAATGTTGATTAGATTCTTACTTATAAAATACTAGTTGATCCGACAAACGTTGTTCTACCATCTGAATTAAAAAAAATAGACTATATCCTTTTCCAAGATTAAATCTATGACTATACCGAAATTCATCATAATTGATTCAAAGATTTAGACCTGAAAGCGTAATAAACAAACTCACTTTAAGTTAGAATTAGTTTGATAAAAATAGTTTGTTCTGTTACCGTCGCCTATAGGTTTTGCAACGCCAGTGGCATCGTGAACACGCTGCTGTCCCATAAGGGTACGGAAACTTGGGTCACTAATGCCGGAACACAACACAAGGTTATTATGGCGACATACTTAAGAGCAAAGGCGGTGCCATCCAGACGGGCTTGTGGCCCTATCACGTAGCTAGGGTGGGTTGGTTTGTCGCCTTTTACGACAGGCCGATCCGGCCGCAGAGGACAGTATTCTTTCTCCGCCCCTGCACGGATATGCACAAATATTAGAATTCTGTAATGCAGATTTCCCCAAGATACTGTCAATCAAGTTATAATATCGCCTGGCGTAATAGCTAACGCACGTCAGTACGCTTGCGGAGGTCACGGGTTTGATTACCATCTAGGATCTGGGTGTTTATGTATAGTATGTATTTATTTACAAAAGAAAATAATATAAGTAGTATATCAGATGTCTAGTACTCAGGACACAATTGCTAAGCAACATAGTTTGGGGCTAGATGGCGTTAAGTGAAATGTTCCAATATATATATATATATATATATATATATACCTAGTCAGGTCATAAATTCTGTCACATGTTTAATGTAAAATAATTGTAACAAGTTTATTAATTATGTAACCATTCATATACCAAAATTAACTTAACAAAACATAGATTCTTATGACATTAAAGTTTATTCAAAATGACCTCCGTGATTTTGAATACAAGCCTTCAATCTGCGCGGCCAGTTGTCTATCGCAGCACGAACGAGGTCCATGTCAATATCGGCGGCTGCCTTAATCAAGGATGTCTTGAGTGACTCCAAATTGGGATGAGGCTTTGAGCACCCCTTTTCCTCCAAGTGTTGCCATATCTTGTAATCTAACGGATTCAAATCTGGACTGGAGGAGGGCCAGTCTTCGTGCCGGATGAAGTCGATTTCACGCGCCGCCAGCCAGTCTTGTGTGCTCTTCGCTCTATGAGCTGGCGCCGAATCTTGTTGGAATACCCAGTGCCTGTTATTGAACATGGTATGAGAAACAGGTTCCACAAGGTTCGTCAGGACTGTATTTTGATACACAACAGCATTCGTTTTTACACCTTTCTCACAAAAATGTACCTCTGTTAAGCCCCAATAAGAAACTCCCAACCATACTATGAGCGAGGATGGAAAATGACCTCGTTGGACACGCGGAATACGGTTGCTCGCTTCTTCACTACTGTGTGCGTACACCTTATCATTTTGTTTGTTGTAGCTCTCTTCTACGGTAAACATTTTTTCATCCGAAAAAAGAATTTCCCGATATTTTTTTCCCACGTACCGCTTCAACAAAGCGCGGCATCTCTTCAGTCTCAGGTCCATTAGACGAGCATTCAAACGATGTCCTGTTTTTCTTCGATATGCCCGAAGCCCTAAGTCTTCATTTAACACCCTTTTCACCGTGGTTCTGCTTAACCCCATCTGAAGGGCCAACAGTTTCTGCTTACGTTTGGGATTTCTTTGAATTCGTGCCTTCACAGCTTTTATCACCGCTGGAGTCCTAACAGACCGAGGGCGACCACTTCTTGACCTGTCATCTACACTAGAGTCTTCATTGTATCGTTTGATGGTACGATAAAACGAATCTTTTGGTAATATTCAAATTTTTCAGTATGTTAAAAATTTGAATTGGCGCGTAACCGCAACGATGCAACGCAATAACTGCAACACGGTCTTCTTTAAGCGTCCACTCCACATTTAAAAATGAGTAAAATTCTAAAAGTTATACATTTTTATTTTCATGAACAAGTCGAAATTCTAATTCAATAAACTTTTTTGTGGCCAGCATTCTAAAAGAAAAGTTTTTACTGTGTGACAATACTTATGACCTGACTAGGTATATATATATATATATATATATATATATATATATATATATATATATATATATATATATATATATATATTTAAACACCAGAAAACAGGTTAAGGAATGTGTTGTTAAAAAATTATGCTGTTGTGAGATTCGAACTGCCTAGCTGGTCGTATAGTCCACTTATCTAGCAAATACCTTTTTTCAACTGCAGGGAAACAAATTAAAAAGTAAACAAATAATTTCGATTTACTTTCCCAGGACATAGCGAACTACACGTGCATAGCGGAAAACATCGCCGGTCGTAGAGAGTCAGACGTGGCCGTGCTCTCTGTATACGGTATGTTTTGCCATTAAACAATAGAGAACAATAGCTATTATGGGTTTGATGTCTCTAGCATCGAATTACCACGCTTTTATGGGATCAGCTTGAATAAAACTGCCGCTATTCATGAGAATTTTCCGTGCGAATGTGCAGATATGTAGAAATTTATGCATTTCAAAGCATAAACCTAACCTTTTTTTGAATAATTTATCTTTGCGTAAAACTGATTATTAATAGTGTATCTAATATGTTTGGGGTTTTTTTGATTCACATACGGAAATACTTTGCTCTAGTCTTTGTCAGTAGTCTCTTTCCGTAAAATATATAAAAATGTTTGTGAGTTTTTAGTTAAAGGTATATACTTATATAATAATACTGGAAATTACCCTACAATTATCATTCTTAATTTAACTTTCGTATTTATTTTACTAATATCAGAAAAATTCTCATGAACAAATCGGTTGTAATTACTAATGCACTTTAAAAGTTTTTTTTACATTGCGGACACAGTTTTTACTGTATGACAAATTATTCTGCTATTTAATAATAGTGCCGTTTTAAGTTTTTAACATCATCGTCTTGTGTCTTAGTACTGTGGTATCATATAGAACACCTGCTTGTATTTTCGAACTTCACGATAACATCCCACGTCATACACGTTAATACGTGTCGTTGGAATTCTATTATCCTAAAAGTATGTTTACCTATTTCCAAGTTTAATCCTAGAGTGTGTTTAAAGTCAAAAGTCTATTTGGAATGGTCTATTTAGTTTGTTTAGTATAGTCATCGGTTGTGCGTTCATCCTTATTTCCTGGACCCACTTCTCTCTTGTACGAGAAATTTCTCAAGAATTTAATGTTGCGTTCTCTTCGAATTTAGAATGAACTTAATTAAGCCCATCGCAGTAATATGAATTTATCAAAAAAGGAGTTGTAGAATTTTTAGAGGCCGGCCGCGCGTCGGCTATGGCTCTTGTGTTGTAAACGTCCACAGGTGACGGTGACCACCTGCTATCGGGTGGACCGTTTGCTTGTCTGCTAAACTCCAGTTATGAAGGTCAAATGAAACTTAGTGAAAGAAAAGTTATTCCATATATTTTCTTGTTTGTTAAACAGAAAGAGCCAGAGAATGGTGCCTGTACCTTCTGCGCTCTTTGCACATCATCTAAGCCTATCATCACACTTCTCATCTTTAAGTTAGTACAAAGAGTCTCACAGTCTATCTTCTAGTAAATAGTATATTCTATCCTAGTGAATGGAGGATGGTCAGATTGGAGTCCATGGGTTTCGTGTAGATGTGGAACTCAAGTGAGCGGCAGGAGGCGTACAAGGACTTGCACTAATCCAGCTCCAGCTAACGGAGGAGCTCCATGCAGAGGGCCATCTTCACAAAGCGATGAAGACTGCCGCGTGTGTCAAAGTGGTAATTTGGATTAAATTATATCACTAATATTGCGAATAACGTGTTATGGTATTTCGATATAAAATCTTACAGTATATTTTATGTTCTACTAACACTATTTTTCTTCTCTTTATTAAAGTCTTTTAATGTAGCTGATCACGGTCTTAATTGAAATTAGGGATTTATTCGTGATTAAGTCTACAACTGATATATTGTATTAACTATAAATAGGCAGAATTGCAATATTAATATAATTTATTTTGTTTACATTAAATGTTAGACCGTGTAGTCTAGGCCAAGGAGTGTCCACTGCACTTCTTGAGTGTCAAAAACTGCGATTTTTCTTTCTGCTACGTAGTTTACACGCAGCGGAGTAAATAGCGCCTTCAAAAATTATAATTATTCAAAATCACTTTATATTTACTTTAACTTCTTTCAACAAAAGTGAATACTATGGTAGGACATCGATACCAAAAGTCAGAGACAAGTGTCCCTTTATAGTAATGTGACCTCGCAGGCGGTTTCACGAAAGCTGTTGTATCGCGAAGATCAACAAAATATGGTTACACTCAATAAACAATCCCTGGTTCTATATCTTATATATAAAATTCTCGTGTCACAATGTTCGTTCCTGTACTCCTCCGAAACGGTTTGACCGATTCTCATGAAATTTTGTGACCATATTGAGTAGGTCTGAGAATCGGCCAATATCTATTTTTCATACCCCTTAATGATAAGGTCATTATTCCACGCGGACGGAGTCGCGGACACAGCTAGTATATCTATATATCTATCTATCTATATATATATATATATATATATATATATATATATATATATATATATATATATATATATATATATATATATATATATATATATATATATATATATATATATATATATATATATATAAGAGATTTCCACCTATATATTGACTTGTAATTTGGTAGGAATATTCCTTTCGCCGAGTAGTTTCACTCAAATCCAGCTTACTTTTTTGTTAGAGTATTAATAACAAAATAAATTTATTCGCACTTTTATATTTACTTTTTTCTGCTATTCGACCAGCGAACGGGTGGGAACGGCTAGTATAATATATAGGTATATAAATATATAGCTTTATGTCGTAGCATGATTATAACATTGTGTTAGATTAGCCCAAGCCTATACATATAAGAACAAAAGTTGGTATTCGCTAGCAGGTAGTTGGTCCCCTTGGAGCTCGTGGTCCACCTGCAGTGGCGAATGCGTGAGGGTGCGGAGAAGGCAGTGCTCAGCCAGCGCTTGTTCAGGTTCAACCCTGCAACACGCTAGCTGTGTTGATGGCTTGTGTGCTTCTGGTAAGCTGTCAAACATATCTTAATTATAATAAACACCAATGTCGCTCTTGTTGAAAATTTGTATGGAGTACGTCTACCTTTTTATATTGCTTGCATATTTGCACTTAACACGTTAACTTCCAAGCATTTTGGCGAAAGTATGCCGATTTGCCTGTTCCAAGTTTAGATATTGTGTAGTCAGTTATGACTAGGGTAATAGTTTTCATGATGTAGTATTTTTTTTCTTCTCTTAGACACCGGAAGAACTTAATTTCCTTTATAAATTCTCAAAGATTTAGGAAGAAATGATGGCCAACATGGCGTTTAATGTGTAAATAGTAAGCTGTTACAGTCCCTTATAGTCGTATATAATGCCAGATGTACCACTAACTCGCTATCGGCCGCGTAAGGGTTCTGAAGCCTCAGTTGCTTACGCCGGAACACAAGACCAGGGGTGGTTACCATCCAGATGGGCCGCTTGTCGCCTTTTATGACATTTTCACACCGCGCCTGCACGGAGAAAATATGCAATACATTCGTGATTTTGCTAAGTCGTGTCCTCGTCATCCAAGTCTTTGTTGTAAAGCATTGTTATCATCGGTGCCCATCTGCGACACTTTTTAGTCTATTTTAACTGCTCTGCGTTAATTATTACTGAAAAAGAGATTGAATATAAATTTGGCTTTACAAGAGCGACTTCTCACAAACCCTAAAAAGAAAACCTGCTTCCAAGCTTAATCTATTGGTGTCGTAAGAGCAAGTGAAGTTTACCAACCAAAGCTCTTGGCGGAATTCCTAGCATATCACTAACTAAAATTTATATATTTTTTTCTTATTCCATCATCAAATATTACTTACCTTAACAGCAGATAGTTTGATTGTAAATATTAAAGTGATTTGATGAATATTGTTTATTTTCTCAGGCCTATACAGCAACAATGTTACGTTGTACGTCGGTGTTGGTATAACTGTAGCGATGCTGGCAGCGGGCGTAGTTATATTATACGTATGGTGTAAATATAAAAGCGGTAGACCCGGATATACAGCTGCTAGAGCCGGTAATTAAAAATTATATAAACATATAAATAATTATAAGAATTGCTTGTATTTGACCCAATACAATAATTACTGAAAATTTAAATAATTATTACAATTAATCAATGTATTAACCACCGTCGGTCATTGCTCTGTGCGAGCAAAGCGGCATTATATTTACGCGGGAGTGGCAGAGACAGATAATAACAGGTCAATGGCCGAAATTCTTCCTGCTCGGCGTCCGGAGTATAACTAGTAATGATCCGTTCCCTATTTTTTTCCAATCTACCCACAAATTAGGGTTGAGGTGCCTTATCTGATCTGAGATGGTCTTTAAAAGCTACACGTTCACCGTCTCACAGTGTTTGGTTCGCAACCGCTAAGCAAAGTTATGTGTCTTATTTATTTTTCGTGCGTTTTAATTCAGTGTTGTTGTGAAAATTTAATGCAATAAGGCTCAAGATTGCAAGATCAGTCGTGGAAGAAAGCAAAACCTAGAACTCCGGATTAGACGCCACCATATCTGGTCGAGAATTTTATGTCCTTATTACCATAATTACTAATTAGCAATACTAGATTTGTATCATCGCATATTATGTTAATTTTCAAAATTAAATGCCAGTAAAATTCTAGGTATACCGAAATCACATATAAACCGCGGTAAAGACGGCGCTGAGCCTGACGTGACGCGTGCCTGCAACGAATATTGGATGCAGTCGCACAACCATTACGACATGCCCCACCTACGGGACAGGTAACATAAATATATTTTGAACATCTTTTAGGTGACTCTCATTTAGGCAAAAGTTTCATTTTTACTTCAGCTATTTTAAGGCTTTGCTGAAGAAAAAGAAGTATTAAGAAAAGAAACCGACGCAAATAGGCTTTGTGATAATACTTAGTAACGTGTCTTGCATCGAATAATAAGATTAGGATAAAATTCTTCTAAATAAAAAGAATACTCGTAATGGAAACTAATTTAAGGCAACCAAAGCTTCAAAGATCTTAAAGAACACGATATATATGTTAAATGTTTTTAATAAATATTTTATTAAAGAGTTAATTTTGTTAGTTATTCATCGCCATTCGGAAACAGAAGTCGACATCAATCATCGCAAGGAAGCAATCACTATGAAATGAAACCTTACAGTCCATCTGGGGAATCAGCTTCAAGTTGTTACACTAATAGTAAGTCATTCACTTAGCTTTTCATTTAGATTTGGAGATCAAATAATCATAATACTACCACCAGATTTTGACAGGATTTGACCCCGAAGGTTTTATTAAGCATGTTGATAGATTCACAATCAGGGAAAGTGAAGGCTACGAAGAGGTGGGAAAAAAATCTGTCTTTATTTCCTGCGTCTGAGTTCTGTTTTGGCTGAATGGTCGCAGGCAGAAGATATAAATGAAGGCCAACAGTTTTCTAAGGGGTTTAGAGAGCATTGAAAGGGAGCCATTTATTTATTTGAAGAGTAAGACGATACTTTAAAATCAAATTTCTTCAAACCTCTCTTGACGGGTTCCCCCAGCCCGGGGAGACCGAGGGATATGTGGGACTCCGGGAAAGACGTTCGACCATCCGACTACCCAGTAAAAACCCCGCTGTTCTCCTATCGCCTAAGCCCTGGCCCACGGATATATGGCCTGCCGATCTCGTGGCCTGGGCCGGCGCCGGCCCTTTGTCTTAAGGCGGGACCCTTCTAAAGTGTTGGCGCCAGGGGGTCAGGGTTTTGTCTCCCCGGCGTTCTCTTGTAACAACTCTAGGACTTGAGGGGGGCCGCGGAACAGCACGCGGCCCTCTCCCTCGCGGCAATAGTGCGGGCGGTGGATCCTCCCCCGAGGGGCCGCCCGCGGCCGCTTTCTACGGTAGCCGAGGTCTCTGCCCGCCCTCCGGCACGGATGACGCGGCCTGCGTTGGCGGGAGGGGAGTGCGGTGTGCGGACTCCCGTTCCCGCGCCACCGCCTCCTTTGCAGACACTACTGCCTCGCAAAAGAAGGCGACGGCTGTCCATCCAGGATCGCCCCCGACCATAGACAGAACCAGGGCCGGGAGCGACAGGTCCGCGGTCAATTCCGGACGGGACTCGCATCCCCGTCGCGTGCTAGTCAGGCGTGGGTACGATTACCAGACGACACTCCAGAAAAACCAGGGAGTCGCCTGACATTGCAGCTGGCCCAGCAAGACCAACCGACAGCGAGAATGCGACTCCCGCCCCGGGAACACTCTCTGTGCAGGCGCAGTCGAAATAGGCATGGTTTCGACTACCAAATCAGGGCCCAGGGCAGAACCCGGGACCCCAGTCAGTATTCGCAACCATCCCACCGGGGACCACGCCATGAACAGAGAGCTAAGTTGGAAAGGATGTAGGAGGTAGACGGGAAGAAAGGTAGGACTCTGTCGTCTCGGACGGAGAGGGGAGTGAGGCGACAGATGCTCGGGCACCTCGGGTACGCACACCCGTGCACTCCTCGGACAGGGGAGCGCCCCTGAAGGGAAATTTAGCCATATATGGCCCTCTATGTCCTAGGATAGCAAAACGAGATACGTTTTGAAAAAGACGTAACATTTTTCTTTATGATAATTTTATATTTTAATTTTCGTGTTCCCACTAAATGGAAATACTAAAATATGAGAATAAATAAGTCTTATAAGTTATTATAATAAATTGTTTTTTTCCCCTTGTTACCCAGCCAGAACTATGACATCACGATCCAGCGAATGTTCGTCACAGCTAGCTGAATTAGTGACATCATCGCCGACGTCAACGTCAAAAGTGGACGTAGCTGTCACATTACCCTCTGGACACCTAGACACTAGTTATCGAGATAAAATATGCTTGACAATTGTTAAATAAATTATTTTCAGACTAAATTATATTTAAACATGTCCAGTGTGACTATTATTTTTTATAACGACAGTTCCGAATTCAATCAAATTCTATATCACATACGTATTGTTCGATCCTTGCATAAGGGGTATTTGAAATCCCGCCTCCTGATTTTTGTTACTTACCCACACTCGGTGAGGTAAATGGTAAAAGCGAGGGTGGGACGAAAATAATGGAGTACTAACGCGTGAGCTTCTAAATGCGCGGGATGGACGACGTTCAACCTCCCTTCAGTTACTTCAAACTCTCATTGGCCGTGCCATAGTTAATTGCGTGTTCAGTGTGCGTGAATTTAGCTGGTGCCATGTTACGCATGTCAACATGGCAACAGTCCTGTCCGCGAACTGGGGAGAGGTGGAATCAAGGTCAGTGCGGATTTTTTTGCCCACTGCAAGGTATCGCGACTCTCTAACCACCACTCCTCTCCCCCTCCTGTCTCATACAGTCCACTGCTCTCAAACTATCCTTCTCATTCCTGTTCGGTGCAATCACGGTCCGTGACCGGCATCGTACACGCATGTATTCACTAAACTAGCGATGGTCAAAAGTTTTGGTTGGCAACAAACCAACGGAAGTCAAAACGATATTACTATATTATATTTATTACACCTATTACCGTCATATATTTAAAAGAGCATTCAATTTATAAATGAAACTATATTTTAAATATTGTTTTAGAATTGCTAAATTTTGGTTGGATGTTTAAAATAAATCTAGAGACGTAAGATTGTTTTTATTTTCTTACAACACAATACAAGTATAAATATATATACTAAATATATATGTACTAAAGATTCATGGAATGGATAATATTAAAATTGTTGTTTTAAGTAGAAATTTCAGGAAATTATTTTGATTTTATCTTTGAATTTTGTCTTCTAATCTCTGAATTGGAATAAATATAACTTAAAATTAAAATTACTTTAATATGTTTACTTGAAATCTTCATACATATAAAAATATAAGTAGAATCTTTGTCAATTTATTATTTTCTATTTTATTTTTGTAAGTTTTGGCTTCAACCCTTTCGTTACTGATTTGGACAATCCTTATTATTTTAGTCACAACATAAATCTAATGTCAAATCATACAATTGATAAATATCGCTGTTGTGTAAACTTTTTATCTGTCATATGTAAAATGGCCAGTGTTAATATTAATTTATTATATACATTGTAATTTACAGCAAAATTTAATACGTTATTGAAAAATCCTAAGGGTCATCACTACAAATTAACTTGAAGATGCCATTTTGTTGGCATGGAAAACAAAATTTTATACGTGCAGGGGTGGAGAAAGAATACTGCGGCCGGGGTCAGCCTGTCGGAAAAGGCGACAAAAAATCCACGCTAGCTAAGTCTTACCCAAGCCCGTCTGGATGGCGACTACCTTTGGTCTTAAGTATGCTGCCATAATAACTTTGTGTTTTGTTCTGGCATCAGTGACCCAAGTTCCTTATGAGACAGCAGCGTGTTGGCGATGCCACTGGCGTTGCAAATACCCATAGGCGACGATAACTGCTAAATTATACGCGAGCCGTCAGCCTGTCTGTTGTCTTAAAAAATAAAAAATGGTGTCCTTTTTTATTGCATAACTTGAATTGTGTATCTACGATAACAGTTAAGACTGAACATCGAAAAATGTTAATTTGCCAATTTTAGATACGTATTTTGTATTTCATGTATAATTAATATGTATTTAATCTTGTAAATAAAATGTATTTTAAACTGTGATATTTTAATAAATGTAGTTTGTACTTGTCCATCGTTGTTTTATTTAAAATATAATTGTTAAGCCAATTACAAAATTGACAACATTTCTTAGTAAGTTTAAGCTACTAGTTAAGTGGTTTTTTTTTGCTGAGGAACAGCAGTAAGGGTAACGGTCTACTTAATAGTAAGCAGTTACCGTCGCCTATGGATGTTTGCAACGCTAAAGCCACCGCGAATACGCTGCTGTCCGCTTAGGAGTACAGGAATCTCAGTCACTAATGCCGGAACACAACACAAGAGCGATTGTTATCCAGACAGACCTAAATTGAAAAAAAAAATACCATCCTTGCACCCGTTCAAAAGAATTTGGTAAAAAATGATCAAAACCAGGAATCAGCAAGACAATCCACAGACGTAAGGTTGCCAATCTGAATACTTCGTTCAAATCAAGGTGCTTCATTTATAGCTCTGAATAATTAAAACTTACTTAAAGTAGAGTACGTAGTAAGAAAAAATCTAATTAAACTAGGTGAAAGATATGGAAACTGGAAGGTATGGTATTCGCAGGTCTTTGAAACAGCAGGTGATTTAACAATTATCCTGATGATTAATAGTTTTTTTTACTAAGAACATATTTTACTCTCTTTTAGTGTGACATGTATCCGCATAATAGTATTTTTAACATGATTTTAATCTATTTAAAATTATCGAATCAATTCTATTTTAATGCAGTTGCCTACTTTTAATATTGTAGATTAAATGTAATTCTAAAAAAACTTGTTCATATGAAAAATATATAGATGATGCTAAATATATGAATATATAAAAGGTTTCAACCATAATCTCTTCATAAACAAGTGTTTTTACAATTTTTACAATAATAAAAATGGCAACAGCTGACACATCATCATCATCATCTCAGCGTTCATCCCGGTTGCAACACAAACTTCCGTTTCGGTGCCCGGGGTCCGCTTTCCGACTTTTTCTACTCCACTTCGCACGGTCTTTGTATGGCCATGTTTTACGGCAACCGGATACTTATGCGGGAAACAAATGTCTGGCCATGCCGCCTCCGCCGGGCCCCGGCAGGAGGGGTAGACCCAAAAAGTGCTGGCTTGACGTCGTAAAGGGTGATATGCGTGCCAATGGGCTCACTACCAGGGATGCTGAAGACCGTGCGAAGTGGAGTAGAAAGAGTCGTAAAGTGGACCCCGGGCACCGAAACGGAAGTTTAGGTTGCAACCGGGATACTACGCTTAGATGATGATGATGTCTAAAAAACTAAACTTTCAAGTTCAACATCGAATTGTTGATTTTTCTAGTAGTCTTCTACTTGGTAACTATTTTTGGATATATTATGTCTTTATACAATTTGGCTTTGATTCCTCTAACTCACGTAGGTACAGTTTTAAGCATAATACTTAGATGGTTAAACTAACTTGATAGTTAAAGCACACTATATATGTAGTACATTGAGTAATTCTGAGCATTAAGCCAATGAACCATCAAGTGGCGGCTCATTAACAACAGACCACCCAATGACCGTTAAGTACCACATGTAATGAGTTCCAAACGTTTTTGAGTTTGATTATATTTAGCCCCATTTACACCATACGATACTTCATTAGTTTTATATTAAATATAACTTTACCATATTAAATCAAGAAAGACAGGAATGGAAAAGGTTGGAGGAGGCCTTTGCCGATTGACAAACAGACATACAAAAAATAATTGAGTATTAGAATAGAATAGATTAATTTAGCTACAAAAAATATATTTTGTATATCCATACTCATAGTTTTTAGTTATTAGTACTTTGTAAATAGATACTAAGTGGGTCTGAATAAAGGGCTTTATTATTATTACCATATTAACTCTGTCTGTTTACCCGCGATGTCCACGGGCCACTATTGTACATGTACTTCCTCGGACAACGGACATGGGTTTTTCCTATATCGAGGAGCGCATCCCGCTCTCAGTACATTATATTTTCTTAAATATTTCATTTTTATATTATGTAATAAATATAAATTAACTACAATTCAATTACCCTTTAGGGACAGCAGCGTGTTCGCGATGCCACTGGCGTTGCAAACACCCATAGGCGAGGGTAACTGCTAAATTCTAAGCGGGCCGTCAGCCTGTCTGCTGTCCTACAGCAATAAAAAAAATTCAATTGAAATTAATTAAGCTTTTTAAACCTGAAATGGGTTTTTCTGGCAACTTAGTTTCTCGTGATATAAATGAATGTATATTTTCTGAAAAAAAAAACAAAAACTACTAGATTATACAATATATAAAGCTAAGTGAATTTTGTTTTTGAACTTTGTTACGTTAATTTTTTTTTTCACTAGTAAAATTGTTGGTCAGTCGAATCGTGAGGTCTAAAAGATTGTCATACAAGCAATAAATCAGTACGTTATTTTTGTATCTCTCCATTATTCAAATCAAGTTTAGAGCACCCTTTTAACTCGACTCGGGGGCATTTGTCACTTGTAAACACTAATTGGGACAGGCTTAAACGTATCCGATGTTATAAAGTGGCCTCTTTGATTTTAGATTGTGTCATTTTTAAGATTATTTATTGTTTAATGCAGGTGACGACTATTCTTAGTTATTTTTGAAACAAAATTGAAGCTGTTAAATATATAAAAAAATACTGATTTTGAAAAGGAAAGCACATCTAAGGCACACACACACACAGAACTCTCGTCCAGAATAAAAATATTGCTAGATATATCTAATGAATTAAAGATTGAGAAAGGGTGATATGTGTGCCAATTGACTCTCTACAATGAATGCTGATGAGAAAGAAAACGAAACGCGCACTCCGGGCACCAAAAATGAAGTTTAGGTTACAATCGGTATTTAACGCTAGGATAATGAAGATATCTAATAAATTAAATACAAAATGATCGGTACACTGCTCAATCTATTATACTTCTTTCTATACTACTATTATAAAGAGGAAAGATTTGTTTGTTTGTTTGTTTGTTTGCATTGAATAGGCTCCGAAACTACTGACCCGATTTAAAAAATTCTTTCACTGTTGGGAAGCTACACTATCTCCGGGTGACATAGGCTATATCATATTTTCAAAAAAATTAGTGATCCTTACTAAAACTCCAATAATGTAACCCAAAGTGTAAAAAAATTACCTAAAATATTATTTAAATCGCGTGCGCTGCGAAAACTATTCATGATAGAATAAAATAATATACTACGACTTTGCAGAACACATCATTGTTTACAAAAAGTGTCGCGACAGCATATGTCTAACTATTATAGTTATGCCACAATAAGTGTTATTTTATTTAAAAATTTAATTAAAATGCCACCCCTAGAAAAGGCTCTTTATTTGTATCTTGGTATTGATCCTTATCAAAATAAATTATTTTATATTCAAAACTGCTTCAATACCTTTATATAACTTTTTGAATTATACAATTCGGATATTCCATTCGAAAGATATCACGAGTTAAAAATGTAAGTATTAGAAAAATGTTGCGTGGTAGCCGCTCACCCTGTTCGGCTAGCTAGGCAGCACCTTATGCAATGTAGGCATGCGTCACTGGGTTTTTTACAAAAATTAGAAAAAAAAAATACTTATGAAAAAATAACGAAAAATAAATAAAAAATAATAACAAAAAAATCATCAAAATAAAAGTTCATAAAAATAATAATATTCAAACTTTCTTTATGATTTTATTTCTTTAGTAACCTGACGCAAATAGAATGGTTTATGTCTGTGTATATGTTACCGACAATCTGTATAATTCAGGTATTCTATACAATACCTAGGTAATGTATAGAATACCTAAAACGTTAAGGTAATGTATGAAATATTATGAATATTATTTTCCAGTATATACTTTACCTAGGTAATGTATACAATTCCTAGGTATTGTATAGAGTACCTGCTGGTCAACCAGCAATGTGTAAAATATTTGGGCCTGTATTTATCAATGTTATGTAACTAAGTAAGTAGAAGGGTATAAAATGACAGACAAAAATAACACATTAGATTTGCTTAAAATCAACTATATTAAAATTAACAATTAGTAAGTTCTGATTAAAAACAATCTTTATTCAAAGGTAGGTATTTATAGTAAAATCACAATCAAATAACATTGAACTTAAAATTCTTCTGAGTTAACTAACATAATCTAATTTACTTATAAGTAATCAGTTACAAAACTTAGGCAACTGTAAAAATAGGAAGTAGATCTACTGGCTTCTCAGAATACATTAAGTAAAAAAATATTTATTTATTTTTACATGAAGAACTATTGTAGTGCATATGAATTTTGAAGTGCATAAAATCTTACTTTTAAGACATGAACACTTTTTTAGTATCACAGGGATTTTTACGTGTACATTTGACAAATCCCTGACCTGTTCCCGTAGATTGCCGATTTGCAACTGTACGGAGCGTCGTTTCTTCATTAGGGATATCTTCTTTCTTAAGTAATTCTTGATGACAAACTGCAAACTGCTGTCTTGAATACAACGTCTTGCTTTGTTCCAATTTTGTAAAGTTCGTCATCCGTTTTTTGTAAGACTACAGCCAATATTTTGCCGCGACCTCTGTCGACTTCCGGAACAGGGATTCTAACAGTAGTACCTATTGGCACAGGAGGAAATTTTCTTTAAAACTGATGCGGTTCCCTACAGCTAAGGTGTTTTTTACACATAAAGGACAAAAAACTTTAGAACCATAGCCTTCTGCAATATCTTTCTCTGGAGCAGCACAAATAGCATGGATGGGTTTATTGCATTTTCTACACAAATGAGCACCCGTATTCTCCTCTGCTATCGTCTTTTACACACATTGCCGGCAGCGCATTCGGTATTGTATAGAATGCCTAGGCAAAGTATAAAATGAAAAATATTTCATACATACGTTACGTTCTTAACGTTTTAGGTATTCTATACATTGCCTAGGTATTGTATAGAATACCGTATTATACAGATTGCCGGTAACATATATAATTTTTCATTTTGAAATTTTTGTTAAATACCCGTGCGAAGCTGGGGCGGGCCGCTAGTCGATTATATAATTAATTTGAGCTTTTTGGAGATATTATGTAATTTCTTCTTCCACTTAACAGTCCTGTTTTATTTCTTGGCGTATTTATCTAGGCAAGAACAAATTACTTTTTAAAACATTCCCTACAGTAGATGAAAACCTGCATTGCATGGCGTTTTATAAACTTAAAATTGATATACACACCAAGATCAGAAAAAACTATTTGTATCATACAATTTTTTTATGGATGTAGAACAGCAGACAGGCTGACGGCCCGCTTAGAATTTAGCAGTTACCGTTGCCTATGGGTTTGTGATAATAATGCCGGAACACAACGCAAGGTTATTATGGCGGCATACTTAAGACCAAAGGTGGTCGCTATCCAGACGGGCTTGAGGCCCTATCACGTAGCTATGGTGGGTTGTTTTGTTGTCTTTTACGACAGGCTGGCCTCAGAGGTTATGATTCTTTCTCCGCCCCTGCACGGATATAATACGGACGGAAATACCAGATCTTGCGTAATCTACGAGGTGACTGGTCACTTCTTCCCCTTCTTAATAATTAAAAGTTCTTTGTTAGTTAACTATCAAGCAGAATATTTTTTAAACTTATCATTTTCCAGGAATAAAGCTCATTTTGACGAGTGATTCACATTTTTCTCAGCATCATTCCAGTTATTCTGAATCATGGCCCAAAATAACAATGTTACCCTAGTTGTATCTATGAATCACATAAGACAATTCCATGCAAAACAGTATTATTGCATGAGTCAGGATGTGTCGGCAATAGATAGATAGATAGATAGATAATTCTTTATTGTTCACCACACAATTTTACAGAAAAAAAGACATAAAAAGAAGTAGGTAATAGTACAACATAGTGAGCAAACGGCGGTCTTATCACTAAATAGCGATTTCTTCCAGACAACCTATCAGAAATATTTAAAGTAGTAGTATATTAATATTTATCATAATAAAGCCAGAATAGATACTTCTTCTTTCTAGCCTTCATATCCTAAATTCTAAGTCGGTAAAAAATTGATATTTTTTACTCTTTATTACTTTTATAACTCTTCGCTGTTAGTCGTCAACTTAACATTCAAACATTATTTTTGCCATATCATCACATAATCCATCCATCTTTTTTTGGTCTACTCGTTCTTTTGTATTCATCCACTCTATACCCATATATTATATGTAATGCAATTACAATTTTTTAACGTTCAAAGTTGACAAATAAATTATACAGATAAATTATCCTTAAAATGAAAAGTAAGAAAGATGAATCCCATTCCCCTCAGCACAAAGTAGATAATATACCCTCAGTAAGTCTTGTAAAAGTCTATGTTGCGTAAGGTAGAGACAGTTTGCTTCGTTCTTTTGAATAAGTAACATAATGTGAAATATATTTTCTTGTTTAAATTTAAAATATAATGTAAAAAAATTTTAACAAAAAGAAAAACCGCCTTAAAAAAAACTATTCCAAAACAAATTAATATGCACTAAAAAGTAAACAAATAATTGCATATTCTTCTATAACTTAATAATCAACTTACTTTTTCTACCCATCAATATGTAGGTACGATCTATATTACGATAATATAATTACAATTATTGTTATTTTTGGTGTCGGTGTCCGCCAAGAAAACACTACAATATATCTAGCAATAATAATACACAAGCACATCTCACTATAAATGTGTATGTAGTTCCAAACCTCATGCGTTGCAGGTGCGTTACTTTGCCACTCCGCTACCACCAGTCTTTTATATGGTAATAAAGCTCATCAATAATACGCAAAAGCTTCTACAACCCACTCGGCTACCACCGCTTCACACATAATACACCTTAAGTAATGTAATTAGAACTCTGGCGTCATGTTGCAATGCAGCAATGAACGTAAGCGCATTGCAATTTGATTGCAGACAGTTAGAAATTCTGCCACAGATCACACCCTTACTGTAAGCCGTTAAGGAGTTCCATTGATCATTATGTTCGACTACGACAATTACTTGACCATAACGACGTTACGGTAGGTGACTCAAATATCCGGATAGCCTATAAAAGATTTGGCCGTGTATCGTTAATTTGCTCCTAATAATTGAAGAGTTCCGTTACTTTGTCATAGATCCCATAATCAGAACCTAACCAAACTCTCATCAAACTGCCTTTCCAATAAAAAATTACTCATCGAAATTGGTTGATGTAATATTGTTATTCGTCCATTTGTCGCGTACATACTTAATGCAAATTTAAGACTTATATTATGGTTTTCTCATGGATACCATTGTCAAATTAAAATGGGACCACATGACAAGTACCAGCTTTCATATAACAAAAGAATCATCAAAATCGGTTTACTCAGTCGAAAGTTCTGAGGTAACAGACAAAAAAAAAAATACAGACAAATTGATAACCTCCTCCTTTTTTGAAGTCGGTTAATTACACTAATTTTACTAGATAATAGAGAGTATTTGAATGTGCGTGTGTACATATATATGTACATGAGTATGTGTGTACATAGAGTTAACATTGAAGTTCAGGGTAACAAAATGGAACTAAAAGAAATAAAGTAATCGCCTGCTATAAGGAACTGACAATGCGACCCCTTGTCCAGGAAAAATCGGTTGTTCAACATCCCAGTGATATTGGACTGCAGACTTCCTTACAATGTTTTTTACATCATTTGCATGTGGTGAATGCTAATGTTGTAATGGTTTTCTGAGTTGGGCTTTGAAATTCGATACCAGGATACCAGTTGCCTACCATTCATTTCCCGTCTATAATATAATATTTATTGTGATTAAATAACCGCCCACCCGTCAAAAATGAACATGTGATTTAGTTACTCACACACTAATGTAGATATAGAAAGATCCCTACATGTTTTAGTCTGTTAGTTGCGACCACGTTGCGTCCGTTGCCAATGTAATTGATTAATTGATTGATCAGTGGTTAACGGTGCGGGTCGACGCCCTCTAGTGCAATTGTCGAGTCTATTCATCGTACTTATGGAAATATTACCAATGATTGTATGCAGTTTATTATTATAAAATATTGAGCGACAAGTTAGCCTTTTTAATTTAGTCTCGTAACCTGTAAATTGATAAGTTCTGTTTCGTATATTCTAGCACTATCGTATCGTAAAAGCACTATCGTCTGTGTTGTTTATTAAAATTAAACTACATAGTTTTAAGCATTATATAATACATAGTAATAAGATAAATTCACAAATAATTATTATTTTATTTAGAATTTTACTGCTTGTTACAGACTCCTTACCAATGTGCGCTCTTTACCAATAAATTTGGCGCAAGATTTTCCTTCAAAACCCGTTTGGTCTTTCTTTCTGATAAAACCAAATTAAATTTGATTTTTTTAATATAAATTATCATAGGAAAAGTGTCACAAAAAGGTACTGTACTGTATCTGACTGCACTATTCTGTTTTATCCGTACAGGGGCGGAGAAAGAATACTAACCCCTGTGGCCGGGGTCGGCCTGTCGTAAAAAACGACAAAACAACCCTAGCTGCGTGGTAGGGCCTCAAGCCTATCTGGATGGCAACCACCCTTAGTCTTATGTATGCCAACATAATAACCTTGTGTCGTGATCCAGTATTAGTGACGTAAGTTTCTGGACCCCTGTGGGACAGAAGCATATTTGCGGCGCCCCTAGCGTCCCAAACATCTATAGGTGACGGTAACTGCTTACTATTAAGTGGATTGTAAGCCTGTCTGGTGTTCCTCAACAATAAAAAAAAATATGATTTAAATTACAGGAAATCTACATTGTCTCGTCTGTCTATTTCTAGTTGTCAAAATGTCACTGTCAAAACAAACGAGCTACGGACGACTGCATGCAATATACATGTATACATGAGTGTTAAACATAGATATTGACAAGCCAATGAGGGCTCCCATGGGAACACTGTGGGCACCGACCCATACTGTGCGCACTATGTTCGCCCTGTGACAAAACACATCAGTAGACCATGGATTTTAATTTAATGCTTTATATAGAGCCGGGACATCACTTAAATCATGTGAAATTTTAAAAACTATAATAAAATTCCGCTATGTTTTTTTTTTTTTTTTATCGCGTAGTACAGCAGACAGGCTAACGGCCCGCTTAGAATTTAGCAGTTACCATCGCCTATGGATGTTTGCAATACCAGTGGCATCGCGAACACGCTGCTGTCCCATAAGGGTACAGGAACTTGGGTCACTAATGCCGGAACACAACACAAGGTTATTATGGCGGCATACTTAAGACCAAAGGTGGTCGCCATCCAGACGGGCTTGAGGCCCTACCACGTAGCTAGGGTGGGTTGTTTAGTCGCCTTTTACGAAAGGCCGACCCCGGCCGCAGAGGTTAGTATTCTTTCTCCGCCCCTGCACGGATAAGTAAGATATATATGCATTAATTATTAATTTATTAATTTATTGGATATGTAAGATATATATGCATTAAATCTGAGGAATGCGACCATATTCCTCAAAACCATAATTAAATCAACAATAACTTCGCCACTCCAATCAAATTACATACAGACAGGACGTGTTTGCTGAATACACCTCCCGCCATATTCATTTGGCTAATTGTTCCACAGGAGTACGAGTGGAATCTGCATATTACCTGATTGTCTTAATGTCTGGAATCGATTTCTCTCGAATACATTTATAGGAGACAAACTCATTGATTATATTATACTTACTAATGTAATTGAATTTAATTTATTAGCTGTAGCTTTATACGGTAAAAAAACGCCTATAGAAATTGTAAGGGAAGACCTCAATGCTTACAGAGTCTATTTCTATCCTGATGTCAATGAAAGAGGCACTGATGGTTATTAAAGTGAATGTGGTAATTATTTATGAAATATTCGGAATCAGCTTACTGAATATAATTTTTACAATACTAATTTAAAAACTTGAAAATTTCTCAACTCGTGTTCGAAACTTCAATATTATCAAAGAACCAAAAGTCTGTTCCTGTAATGGGCACACGAGGATTCTAGTTACGTGCATTACTTCAAGTTCATTACTGGAGAGAACCTGCGAGCGACATAACAACTTAAATGCTTGGCTACAATACACAATACCAGCAACTTGATAATTTTATACACAGTAATAACGCGTCTTCCATACGGCTTCAACATTTAACTCCTAAAAAGATAATGGTAAACAAATAATACTACACACACTCCAAGAGGTTTACCTCATATCATTTGTGCACTAGATATACCTGCGCCACAAAAAAGAAATGAAGCTTGAACAATATATAGCGATTGAATTAGTATTCGCTCCTAATCTGTTTAGTTGTCACCTCGAATAAACAAGTTACCAAGGCAGTTATTGTCTACTATACTAACAGACTTACGAATAATTGAATAGATGCTGAATTAAGCAAAATATCTCGAATAACTACGTTAGATGTCCAAGGCAATGAACGTCGCTGTACGATTTTCTATCCGAAATATAATGCTTGAAAGTTTTCCTTACATATCTCAGAGGAGTAAACAAAATTGAATCTTGATATTAGCGTCACACAGTATAATATTGGTCGATAAATTGGTTACATTTCTATAAGGGTTTCAAATAAATTTGATTTTTATACTCAAATCATAACGTTCGTTTTCATTTGTTATTTTAGTTAAGAATTTGAAGATTTATTTATCAAAGTAATTTAGACTTTAAACCTGAATGTTATGGTTGATATTTAGGGAAAATGAACAGAGAAGATCTTTGCTATGCAGTGAAGCTAGCAGTTGCAGAATGCTCGGAGATGTTCGATTGCAACGAGACAGACATACCGCATGCTTGAATGCGTGGGTATAAGATGGCGCTATCGGGGCAAATCTAATAGAAATATAATGCATATTTTATGGTATTTCAAATATATGCATCTCATGGTGAGAATCGGACCCGCGAATTTCGGAGAGCACCTCGTGTATGATATCACATTACTACGTACTTATCATTGTGTGTAGTAAAAAGTTTTTATATTACTGTTCGATATAGATAGAACGAACTCGCATTACAAAAAATAATGTTCTGGAAGATAGGCTTAATGCTATGAATAATTTTATCAAAGAATTAGAATAGCATAAACATAGCTCTCATGACTGATGTCAAATTTGTAATCCTCAGTCTTCGTGCGGTAGCGGTGACGCATGTGAACGGGAATGTACTCGTGCATTATGATGCATATCTATCATACCTCTGTTGCATATTTCCGTGGTTCCCTAAATGCATAGAAGCATAAAATAATTTAGTAATAGAAGAAGTAGCTACACAACTAATTATCAACCAATCAAAAGCTTTGATGTTGACCCTTCCATTGATTTCCATTTTTGACAAAAAAAATTAGCATACACTCTGGAACGCTGTAGAGTGTTTCATTAAAGAGGATCTCGAGATTATTTTGAGAAGATAGATACTTATATTTTGAGACATTTCTCAGTGTACATTCTGATTGTTCCCCAGTTTTGACACTCAAAGTTAGTGTATGATATCTTTTTTGTCGTAGTATATTTTATATATAAGCATTTACATATAAGCGTTAGTGTCAATTTTTTTTTCATTATTTAGGAATTTATAGAAGTTCCCGTGTCCACTGTACCTAGGTCCTGTAATAAACAATTTCGACAAACTTACGCCTACTTACTTACGTGGAATCAGTCTCTTTGTCCAATTCTTCTCTAGGTAATTTTGTTTTCCTCTTACCCTGAAAATTTTAAACAATTTGCTGAAGCTTATACGCGTTAATATTGCCTATCCGTAACATTTTCTAATCTTCTGACTCTTACTGTCTCCTACTCGTGAATTAAAATATTTGTCTCTGACATACTGATGCACTGTTTTTAATATCCTTGCAAGTTTTGTATTAAAATAGATCCTCCAAATATGTTTACAGCATACCATTTCTACTGTGCCTCCAGCGTAGTTATCTGAAGTAGAGAAAAATGATCCAGCGAAACTTCACAGACTAAAACGTTCCGCAACAATCTCACAACACAATTGACAAAGAAGTCTATGAAAAACAACTTTAAATTTTATCCGTGCAGGAGCGGAGAAAGATTACTAACCTCTGTGGCTGGGGTTGGCTTGTCGTAAAAGGCGACAAGACAACCCACCCTAGCTACGTGGTAGGGCCTCAAGCCCGCCTGGATGGCGACGACCTTTGGTCTTAAGTATGCCGCCATAATAACCTTGTGTTGTGTCCCAGCATTATTGACCCAAGTTCCTGTAACCTTACACGAAAGCAGCGTGTAATAATAACTTGTTGTGCATTGAAGTTATTACTAGTTAAAAATAACTGGAAATTTAACTCTAGCAAAGCATCCAGCGCTATTCAATTGATCCATGAAATGTCGACTAATTAACAAGCTGCATGTCATTAAGCGCTATTGATATAACACATTACGTGCACGATTCAAATTACATAGCCAATGAAATGATTTGATGGTTCAGTGAGCTTTGATACTTATGTACTAACTAGGTAAATAGGGGACTCTTTATTGTTAACAAGTATTGTAATATACCAAGCTGTATTTTCTAGACTGCCATTGGAATGAATAGAGAGTATCAGGCAATCTAGGGTTGTCAAAGTGTACATTTTAAATATACATATCACAAAGTAGATAAATACTTATATAAATAACTAAAATATGATATAAAAAATTAATGAAACTTTAGTTTTCCAAACTCATATCCTTGATTTTGAATATTTGACTATATTTTATAATATCTTTCTTCATTCAGAGGCGAAGTAGAAATATTGATCTCTACGGCTAAGGTCGGTCTGTCGTAAAATGTGACAACACCCAAGCTAGGTGGTAGGGCCCCAAGCCCATCTGGGTGGCAGATGATCATCAGATCATCATAACCTTTGGTCTATAAATAACCGCCATAATACGCCATAATAACGTTGATAACATAATAACCCAGATTTCAGTATCCAGGTGCTTACAACATGTTCGCGATGCCCTTAGCGTCAGAAACATCTATAGGGTAACTGCATATTATTTATATATATAATCATTATAGGCCAGCGCCCTATCTTTAGGACATTACAAAAGTATTTTTTTTGGTTCTTACGTAATTATATTTTTAAAATAATGTGTTTAATTATTTATATGGTCTTTAGGTATTATAATCTCAATACAAATTGTAATAAAAAAAATTACGTCACTTTAACTAAAAACGTTAAAAAAACTTTTTTATTTTTTAAAAGTTAGACGCTAATAGGTTAAGAGGGCCTTGAGACAAAGGGCGGGCCGGCGCCGGTCCGGATCACGAGATCGGCAAGCCACATATCGATGTAGGCGATAGGAGAACAGCGGGGTTTTTAGTGGGTAGTCGGATGGCTGAACATCTTCCCCGGAGTCCCACATATCCCTCGGTCCCCCCGGGCCGGGGGAACCCGTCAAGCGAGGTTTTTCCCCGAGACAAAAAAAAATAAAGAGGGCCGTCAACCTGTCTGATGTCCCTCAGCAATAAAACAAATCTTTGCTACTACAAAAAGAGTCAACCAGTCATATAAATTTATGACTTTTTCAAAAATATTATAAAATATTAGACTTAATTACAACATAATTGTACTTATTAGCCTAATAAATGATTATATTGTTTAGATAATAACATATAAAGATAATGTTCTCTATTAATTTATATTACAGTTGAGCTAAATTATTATAAATAGCTATAAAATCATATTAAAATATCACAGCTTCTTATACATTTACGGCATTTAAATGTCAAAGCGATGCGTGTACGCAATGTTTCATTAAAACTACAAACGAAAGATATAAATATAACTTTTTATGTTCATTTTATGACGCTATTTCGCAAATGACAACTTCGTTATTGACTCATTTTATTTTATATCATCGTTTAGTGTTTTTTATTTGCTTTGTTTAAAAAATATTTTATTATGAATGTAAACCAATTTATTTGTTATGATTTTATGTAAATAGTAAACATTATGAAAAATATTTATCGTACTTATTGTAGGGCGATGGACTAGGTTCAAAGATCGCCCCGTTTGGCGAGTAATTGCGCTGATTTTTGAATGACTGTATTTAATTTTCTATTGTATCGGTCCCCGCACTAGAAAATATATTAAAGCTCCACCAACCTCGTGACCTCCTCGGTCTAGATCAGCTTAGGTACAGCTCGCAATGGAATCTTGTTCAACTACATTTCAATTTTCTATTGTATAAGGGTTTGGCACGGCCAATAATATGAAGAGTTTAAAAATATGAGACACAAAACTTCACACACGGTGCAAAAGTATTTCTTCTTTTGTCAAATGTTGACACGTTAATAACGTCATCCGCACGATGTCTACCGTCACCTTTGGCAAACTTGAGGGTAGTCGTCGAAAATTGGCTGAGCAATAATTTTGTACCTGCATTTAGGCAAGGACCGAACACTTAGTGTAATGTTTGTTAGTGTAGTGTTAACTGTATTTTTTTAAGTTATAAATAATATACATTTGTGTCTGTAATAGTTACAGCCTCTCGATGATATTTTAAATAATGTGTTAATACATTCTGGCTTTCTTTTACTTGATTTTATGTCAAAACTAGCCAACTGGGCAAACGTTATTCTGCCACATTTTAGAAAAGGAGCCTATATCCTTTTTCAAGGTCCAATCTAGTACTATACCGAAATTCATCAAAACAGCGGCTCAGGCGTGAAAATGTAACAGGCAGAGGCAAACAAAGTTACTTTTTCATTATAATATTAGTATGTATGAATGGCTTACCTAAATTTACTATCCACATAAAAAAATCTTAAGGTTGGCATTGCATTATTGTACTCGTTTAATAAATTGTATTTAGTTTCGAATATTTCTAAATCAGGTCTTTATTATAAATCAGGTGCTGCTTCACAGCTTCACTTGCATAGATTTACGTGCAAATGAAGGTTGTTTTACTTTAAATACTTATATAAGCCTTTAAAAAAAAGTAGCTCAATGTATTCCTTACAACATTAACATGTAAAAGTGAAGATTTTGTTTTGAAAACGTTTGAACGTTTTCAAAAGGATTTATCCTTACATAAAGATTATTTGAAATCCCGCCTCCTGATTTTTGTTACCTACCCTCACTCTTGGTGAGGTAAATTGTAAAAGTGAGGGTAGGACGAAAATAATATAGTTAGTATCGCGTGAGCTTCTAAACGCGGGGGACGGTCGACATTCGACGTCCCTGAACACGATTCTCTGCGCCGTGCGCAATTGGCTTTAGTTATTCCAACTGTCAATGGCCGTTTCACAAGATTTTGTGTTCAGAGTAATGCTGAACATTTATATTTAGCATACATATTTA
Source organism: Malacosoma neustria (assembly GCA_963693495.1). Classification (NCBI taxonomy): domain Eukaryota; kingdom Metazoa; phylum Arthropoda; class Insecta; order Lepidoptera; family Lasiocampidae; genus Malacosoma; species Malacosoma neustria. The sequence goes on along the minus strand of OY856378.1, from coordinate 20,666,887 downwards.
AGTCAATATTAGCCTAATAAAATAATTATAGATATTTAAATTGAAGTAAGGTTTGAAAAACAACTATAAATATGTACATACATAAAAAAATAGACGCGATAAGAAAACTGATTCCCCTGTGTCAGAAGGAAAAGACATTAAACGAAAAAAAATAAGTACCTTAAGTAAATTGGCTTAGCCTAGTTTTGATGTTAGTAGTCATAAATTTAATTAAGTGAAGTCAATAAATTAATTAAAATGAAATTGTTACTTAGATATAAGATTTTTGTTAAATAAATAAAATTAAATGTTTTTTTAATCAAAATTTCTTCAAAATCTTTCTTACCAGTAGTAATCCTAACTAATATTATAAATCTGAAAGTGTATTTGTTTGTTATGCTTTCACGCCTAAGCCGCTGAACTAGTTTCGATGAATTTCGGTATAGTCATAGATTGAACCTTGGAGAAGGACATAGGCTACTTTATTTTTAAATTCATATGGCAGATATGGCATTCATATGACCTTTTCCGGGTCAAATAGAACAATATAAAATTAATGATTATTTGTTCTGTTACTGGTAAGGCTTTGATAGTCTACTTTTATATGTCTTCACTCGTTTTATTTTATGCTTAGTCCCCACTTAAACATACTTAAAGTATCCCTCTATACCTAATCAGGGCTTTTGTGTTCACAATTGCACTGTAATTACCGTTCTGAGGCCAAACATAAAGCAGGGAATATTTCTGTGTGGTTGTAATAAGGTTCCTCACAGAAACCCTTTAATCAGTCATCCCTGTATAATCCCTAGATGCTAGGGGACTGATTACAATCCTTTTTAGCAGTGGTATTCAAAGATTCTTTAAGGTACGTATTATTTAAAGCTTGTCACTCGGAATATTTAAAAAGTTTATACAATCTTAAAATAAATTAGTTAATTAATTCAAATCAAATATCATTATAAATAAATAAAAGACATACGAGAGTGGTCTGAAACGTTTCCGACCTCAACATGAAGATAGCAACACTCGTAAATAAAAGCTAGTGAATTTCGCTGTGTATCTGTTGACAGTTACTCACTAAGGTTTCAGCCATTTTGGACGCGCAGTTATTATGTAACAGTCGTTTGAGTGAGTTGATGTGTTTTTATGAAAATTGAGAAAATCGAGTATTGAACTGTCATTAAATATTTATTTTTGAAAGGCAATACGCAAATCAAAGTTAAGTTAGATTTTGTGTATAGGGATTCTGCAATATACCACAGTGACATTTTGGGCAGCTGAATTTAAACATGGCCGTAAGAGTTTGGGAGGCCGTTCATCGCTTTGGGAGGCCGTTTGGGACGTCCAAAAACTGTAACTAACGACGAAAACATCGCCAAAGTTTACCAAATGGTGCTAGACGACCGCCGAATTAAAGTGATAGAGATAGGAGAGGTTGTGAACATGTCAAAAAAACGTGTTAAATCACACAATATATTAAATCAACATTTAGACATAAGAAAACAGTCCGCGCGTTGGGTGCCGCTTTTGCTCATGTTAGACCAAAAACGTGTTTGAATGAACATTTCTAACGCTCTGTTGGTGCAGTTTAGGCGTAAGAAATCCGAGTTTTGGCGCCGATTAATTACTGTAGATGAAACTTTTTTTTTAAAGGTTGAAATGCTTGCTGCGCGCCCCGCCGCGTTGGTAGTGTGGGACTCCCCGTTCAATGCGCCCGTACGTTCTCCTCTCTACGCTGGGAGAGGCACACCACTAGTATGGTATACCCGTTAAAACTACCCCGGTGTTCCTTCGCGCGCCTTGAGTGCCGACGCCGCGGGACATGACGAATTGGTTACACCGTGGCCTCGACTGGTGTTGGTCCACTTTGACGGGTCTCTTCAACTCCGGCATCTTCTTTCTCACGCAGAGGTAAGATATGTGCGCGGAACATCCGTGCGCGCCCCTCTCTCGCCTATATGTGCGTGCTGCAGCCATTTTTCAGGGGGCCGTGCCCGCGACCGTTTACCGAAGGTCTGTCGCTAACCTACGGCGACGAGTGGCTCTGCGTGAGCGAAAGCGGAGCCTGGCACTCTCCCTCTCCACCGCCTCCTTCGCAGACATAACTGGTTAGCAAAAGGAAGCGACGGCATCCCATCTGTTTTGGTTCGCACTGGGTTAGCAAGTCTTTCTTTCTAAATGCATACCACGGCATAGATCCGGCGAGGAGGGACGTCGCTTCAAAGGACACCATACAGTATCCTTTGATGGTTCTAACGGAAGGCGTGCGCTGCGGGTTTCGCAGCAATGCAGCGCTTTTGGCCGTGAGGTGCTCGACCCAAACGGGGGCCCTATAAATGGACATTGACCTTATGATCCCTTCATATAGTTTCCGGCACACTGAGTACGGTCTTCTGGTGTTGAGGAGCAGTCAAGTGAGTGCCCAGGCTGCCCCCTAAGTTGAGGGGCCAGCTGCACAAACTGTGCTGAAAAGTCCCATCGGCAGTCGAGGATAAGTCCCAGATACTTGAGCGTAGCCCTAACGCCGATGCACCATCTCCACCCTTATCTGTATGCCCTGAACTCCGCGAGCAACGGCAGAGCAGATGAACGAGATGTCAACTATGGATCCGTTTCGCTGCTTCACATACGTTTCTATAGCACCCTGGTTGAGTACCACAAGCTATCTCACCCATGCGCTAGACTTCGCGTTTAAATCCTCAAGGACCAGAATGGGGCGAGCACTCTGTGAGAATACCGTGCCCAGCTCTTGTAAAAATTCTTCGAAGTCAACTAGACGTTGATTCGCGGAGAAGTATACACCGACGACTACTAACTCCCCGATTATGGCCGCCATGTAGCCTCTGCCCCACATGATTTTCTCTCTATCTCAACTTACCTCTAAGTTAGCTTGAACAGCAAGTAAACATTGCACCTGACTAAACGCACCAGAGAAGTGTTTTCTTATTGATGCAATACTTACAATTTCGAATAAAATATATAGAGTCGAGTCACTTTTATTTTCGTTCTTTACCGCAGTTGATATTTTGGGTATTAGTACATGTCTAAATTACATTAGGTGCCTGGTAGCTCTGTGGTATTTATTACACTTGAACCCTAATCATGTCCCGGGTGTAAATCCCATGATGGTGCATCTCAGGCTTAGGCAGTTTTTCTCACTTGTTGTGCAAATTGCTTACACGTGGGTACATATCGACCGGTTAAGGAAAACATCGTAAGGAAACTTGCATACTAAGATCACCAGTATGTCTAATCCGCCAATCCGTTTTGAAAACCGAGGCGGGTAGGGGACGAACAGTTCCCTCTACGGGAGGATATAGGTTGTTTTTATTATACATGTCGAAATCCTTGCTGGCCATCCGTTGGTCTTGGTATTGGTCTCTTTCTTCGGATTTTCCCAAAATAGATGCATTTAAATTTATTTTTAACAGAAGCTGTTCCCCTCCGACTACCCACCTCGAAAACCAAACGGCGCTCATCTTATACTGTCTATATGTGATAGGAGCAGTCCAGCAAGTATGCAGCAGCTTTTTATGACTTCTTAGAAGGTAATGGGGTCACTCCTTTTTATTTCTGAAACCACACTGTCTAAGCCTAACTATATTATTTCAAAGAAAAGACCAAACATATTTGCATATTTCTCGTAAACTAAAAGGTTATCTGCTCTCCTTATTTTAAGCAGAATTTTTATGAAAAGGCTAATCCTCTTACGAGATTGCTTAAATCACATTACCTCGGGATTTTTTAATACCTTCCCTTTTCTACTTCCCTTTTTGTCGTAAATAACACCAAGACTAAGAAAGGAGTCGTGGTCTGCAATAAAAGACTAATTTTCCTCATTTAAGATAAGACTGTACCAAAAGATATGCTATAGAAAGCTATTTGAGAAAGTTATCTATATAGAAATTAGTAAAATATTTATATAGAAAGTGAATAAAATATTTATTCGCATACATATTTATTTTATTATACGACACTGAATGACACAGCTCTTGTTTTTTACGTGACAGATGAACTGATGAACTGTCGCAATCCACATAATGGAAAATAATTACTGTAGTCTATTGACGTTTACAACGTCAAGAGCAATTCTAATAAGTATGCACGGAAGGCTGTGAAAAGTGAGAAGGAAAAAGAGTTCTGAAAGAGTAAGATAAATTTAAATTAGAAAGGAAAATCAGACATGGCACAGAAAAAGAAAATAATGTATATTATATATTAGTTAATTTATGTATGTTTGCATGCCGAAATAGTAAAACATAATGTACCTTTTTATCCAGAAAATAAATGATTTTGATTTGATTTGAAAAAAAAGGGGGCGGAAGTTTTCAACGAAACTTACGTTTTGTGAGAAATTTACTTATTTAACAATGATTATAATTTGAAATTTGTATTACACATAATTCAAATTTATTTATTAATACATATTATGATGAGTGAATGACAATGGGACAAGCCTACTTGAAGTATGCTTGGAATGGAATCTTTGCGTGGCCAACACAATGTTTGAACACAAAAAGATCCATTTGTATACAAGAGATGAGGGTGAGTCTAAAAGTATGATTGATTTTATAATTGTGGATGAAAGACTGAGGAAGAAAGTGCTAGACACTCGGGCATACTGCGGTGTAGGCCTCGACACAGACCACTTCCTGGTCATAGCCCGAATGCGTGGCCTCTTTAAACGGTGGCGACACCGAGGGGCCGAGCCTATGAGTGTTTTGGACAGAGTAAAAGTGGAAAATCTACAAGAAAAAGAAAAGAAAGACGAGTATGTAGAGAAACTGAAACAAAGTTTTAAATGCATAGAAGAGATAGGTGTGATTGAAGATTTGTAGCAGACATTTAAGAAAGGGGTCGTCAATGTTGCTATTGAGGTATGCGGGGTAGCTAAAAGAAGGAAAGGGAGAAAGAATTATAATGTGTGGATAAAGATGACAAAAGACTGTGCAACAAAAGCTAACCAAAAAGTTCAAAAGGCAACGGATGACGAGATAAAGGAAGCAAGAACGAAGTATAAAAGATTGAAATCAGCAGCGAAAGAAATTGTGTCTAGAAAGAAAAAAGAACGAAAGGATGGTTTTAATAGGAGGCTCACTGAATATTTCCAGTCAAACATCAAGTTTTTCTGGAAATCCATCAAAACAGCCAGAGGAAAAACTTCTACCTCGGAGCTGAGTACAATCAGGAGTCAAGATGGGAGCATTATAAAAGGAGAAAAATGTGTGCTAAAGAGATGGAAAGAGTATTTTGAAAGTTTGTTTGAAAGAGAGGAAGTGCAGGTACAAAATCCGGCACCTTCCATGGAAACTATTATAAATGTTGATGAAAGTGAGATAAGCATGGATGAAATAGTAAAAGCGTTGAAAAGTATGAGATTAGTTAAGGCTGCAGGGTATGACAGGATTACCGTCGAGATGCTGAGGGCTGGACAGGGCATAGTGGCTAGCCAGCTGTACCGCCTTTTCAATTTGTGCTGGCGAAATGGGCAAGTACCGGGAGACTGGTAGGTGCGAAGCCGTAATCATGCCATTATATATGGGAAAAGGGTCCCGGCAGGACTGCGTAAACTACCGCGGTGTAGCCTTCTCAGCGTCGTCGGTAAATTGTATGCGAAAGTTTTGATTGAAAGGGTTGTGAATGAAACAGACGAAAAGTATGGGATGCACAAGCGGGATTTAGGAAGGGAATGGGATGTACGGATCAGGTCTTTTCCTTGCGGTGCATAGCCGAAAAGTGTTTAGCTATAAACAAGAAGGTCTATTGCGCGTTCGTGGATCTAGAAAAGGCCTATGATAGTGGTGAGGAATGAATTGTGGTCAGCACTCTCCGTGAACGGTGTGAGCAGTATCCTCATACGAGCATTGCAATCTCTTTATAGGGATTCTAGTGCTTGTTTAAGGATAAACGGGGCACACACTGAATGATTTAATATCGAAAAAGGTGTTAGACAGGGATGTGTAGCGTCACCGTGGCTATTTAATCTGTTCATGAACAATTGCTTGACAGATTTAAAAGAGAATGAAAGTGGGTTGAGAATGAATGGTCACTCGTCAAATGTTTTCTCTATGCTGATGATCAAGTATTACTTGCGTCTTCGGCCGAGGAGTTGCAGGAGATGGTAACTGTTATGAATGGAACTTTTTTTAGAAAGGGAATGAAGATGAATGTAAAGAAGACGAAAGTGATGGTGTTTGAAAGAGATGAAACAGTGACAGACTGCAATATTATGATTGGAAATGAACAAATTGAACAGGTGAATGAGTTTGTGTATCTGGATTCAAAGTTTACAAGAGATGGAAAATGTGAGAGTAATATTGAAAGAAGAGTGAACGTAGGAAACATGGTGAATGGAGCTTTGCACTCCTTTATGAACAGTCGGAAGGTGTCTAACAAGGCTCGTCTGGCTGTGCATGGGGTTCCGACACTCATGTACTGAAGCGAAAGTTGGGTATGGCAGAAGAAACATGAAAGCAGTATAAATGCAGTTGAGATGATAGCGTTAAGAAGTATGATAGGAGTTAAACTGAGAGACAGGATAAGAAATAGTGAGGTAAGGAAACATTGTGGTCTGAAAGAAGATGTAGTGACAAAAATTGAGAAAGGTATGCTGAGATGGTTTGGCCATGTCGAGAGAATGAATGAAGAACGATTGACGAAAAAAGTGTATAAGGCGAGTGTGAATGGAAGTGTTGGAAGGGGTAAACCTAGGTGGACGTTTCGAGACCAGATCAGGGATGTCTTGAAAAAAGGCCAGGTCAAAAGCCGAAGCCTAAACCGAAGGGCATGTATGAAGGGAATAATGAAAGTGGACGAAGCGAAACAAGTATGTAAGGATCGTAGCAAGTGGAAAGAAGTGGTCTCTGCCTACCCCTACGGGAAAGAGGCGTGATTATATGTATGTATGTATATTATGATTAAATATAAGTTGTTTTTTGGACAGTTTCTAGTTAATAATATCGAATAGTGTTAAGAAAAGAAGAAGAAACATTGTATTCAAGACAATTTACAATACGTCCACTGTTAGTGGACATAGGACTTTATTTCCTTGAAGATTATAGTAATAAAGAGCACGGAATATTACTATATTACTTGATAGAGAGCAAAGATAAATACTGCCATCCAACACGGTAATGCAGCCAGGGTATTGGGAACGGTTCTGGCCAAAAGCGATTTGGAATTAATTTATTACTTATAGTTTTTGAATGTTTGTTGATTTTCTCATTTCTTTTTGTAATATAGTGTAGTTTTAAAACTAATTTTAGCATATTTCTTGTAAATTAAAATATGTGTAGGAATTACAAAATCAAAAATCGTTTATTTTGGCACCATACAATTTAAATACAGTAAGTATTACAGATATATCGTTGATACGCAAAAGTAAAATTAATAATACTGTGCTGCAGTGGCAACATTCTATTCATCAAAATAAATATACATGGATAACTATATTCGTGTAACAATATGTTATTATATAAATATGTAACATGTTCAACTCTACGCAACAGCCTTTTTGTGAGTACTGTACTTAATTTTATTTAAAATATGTTATACATAAATACAAATAAAGCCGTGCTAAAAAGAATATATATGAATAGGGGGCCTTAACGCTGTTTTATAACAACCAGCACTTTTTCAGTTCAGTCACTATTGATTTTGATGGATATACGCGTATTAAATTTTAATCATTATTAAGACAGGAATTTGTAACAATAGAGTTGTTTATATTATTAATTGCCTTCAACGGATTCGCTGAGTTTAACCATTATTTGCTAGCCACTATGATACGAAGTTTTTTTTTTTGGGGAGTATTTGGTATAGCATAAATTGTTTAATTCAGATATTGTTTTTATTTTTATTTTTAATATCAATTCTATTTGTTGCCTCACATTTTGAATCTATACGAATATTTATAGCAAAGCTATTTATGGGCACATTCTTTAACCGGTAACCCTGGACGAAACAGGAAATTAAGTTTCTCCCTCTCGCGTGACAAGTTTATTAAGAATACTTTTATTTATTTATTTACTTTTTATTTCTTGCCTTTCTGTTTCATTAACTTGTACGAGATACCGGTTTACGCGACAGTTACACGATTCCGTTTTTGCAACGAGTGTTTTTATTGTTGACGTTTTAAATGTTCAATCATTTTTAAAGAAATATCCCTGCAATCTATTTTTAAATTTAGGAATGTTTGTGACACATGTTGATGATGGTGGCTAAGACTTGAGTTGAAACTTTTTTAAGGCAGGTCTTAATACAGTTTTGTAGTTTATAAACCTTGTTGTCTTTGACAATGGTGGCAAGAAATTTATCCGATTACTTGACGTGATACTTAAGACAATGCGTTGGACGTCTATGAAACAGTCTATCCAGTTTCTGAAACACAGAAGTAATAAATAGGACTTAATTAAGGTTAAATGCTTTAAAAATTACCTGATTCAAAGATGCTAGTTATGGTAATCAACGCTGGTCTTCTCTTAGGTTCCTGCAAGTGACACATACGTAAGTTTACTAGTTTATCGGTTTAATAAATTCAAGTTAAAAATGGTTATTATTAATGAAGTAAATATTAATCGATTTCCAAAATCTAATATCAATATTTAATTAGAAATACTCCAACAACTAAAAAGTTTGTATATTCTGCTCGTATATGTACACATACATATATACAATTTACATTTATGTTTTGAGCACCTATCGACTATTTGATTCATTAGGAGCACCTGGAAAAACCTACGCAGCTTAGTGTGTATTTTTATTGGCATATTTGCTTTTCATTCTGACTAAAATGGTCTCCATACTTCCTAGAATGTTTTAAGTATAGGAATCGGTATTTATTAGGAAATATTCAGAAGAAGAAGCCGTTTATGCATCCCCAACGAGAAGATCGATTGTTCTTCATGCTAGAGTCAGGTGTATCCTTATGCACGCGCGGAGGGGAGGAAAGCATCATATCCAGATCTTTTTCTTATTGCTGTAGGACAGCAGCCATGCTGACGGCCCGCTAAGAATTTAGCAGTTAACGTCCTCAAAGGGTGTTTGCAACGGCAGTGGCATCGCGAACATATGATTAATGAATAAATACAACAAGGTTATAATGGCGGTATACTTTAGACTAAAAGTGGTCGTTATCCAGACGGGCTTGGGGCCCTACCACGGAGCTAGGGTACGTTGTTTTGACACCTTTTATGACAGGCCGACCCCAGCCGCAGAGGTCAGTATTCTTTCTCCGCCCCTGCATGGATAAAAAGTTGCTTTGTCCAAGCAAAAAGCATACTTTAAACAAAAACAAAAATTCAGAAATTGAATAGTCAATAGTCAAGATATATAGATATCTTCGCCTAGCTTTTCCAAAACCACTGAAAAATAGTATACAAAAAAGTCATTGTTATTTTGTATTACCAACAGTAAATGCAATTACTCAATATGCGCACGCCTCATTTGAGCATTCATCAGTAATTTTAGCAACCGAATTGAGTATCTGGTGGTAACAACAGATAAAAAGCATTCAAACATGAAATTATTTTAATTTTAATGAATTTCATTTATATTATTGAAACAAATTTTAACGATATCTGATGATAGATGCTTTAGAAAATTATGAAAAAATTGTTACTTATACCTTTTTAATCGTCACTTACTAACTGAACTAACATAGTTTTCAACATACATCTGACGTTTTATCATATATCATTTTCTAACTAAAAAAGTAAACATAGCCCTTAATTTTATACAAAAATATGGTAGAATTAATATCGGTGAGCCACCGTAATAAGAATTGATGAGAGCATTTTGTCTCACTCAGTGGGGACCCTGGAAAATATGTTGAAGCCGACTGACGGATGGGTGGGATATAAATGAAGTTATTAGAAACTAGGGCAGTGTACTCAATTTAAAAAATAAAGCTATTTATCGCTTTTGCTAATCTTTTTTTATTTAATTAGTGGTTGTTTATTACATAATTAACTTGACAGATATCACGATTCCTAATATGGCCAGCTGTTTTTACTTTCTTCATGGTAAATTATTGAATTATAGGAGTCAGTAGTTGGTGAAAACGGCTACTAAAGAATAGCGAAAATCTCAACAAATATCTGTTTGCTTAAGAATCTGTAAAACGTTTTAATAATACATAATAATTGTGAAAATAACAGTAATGGAGGGAGAGAAAATGTGTTGACCTCACATAAAGGCAGAATGAAGAAGTAAAATTTGTAAATACTGTACAAGTAGGTAATAATATTTGTAAGAAATGCATCTTTTTAATAAATTTATGATGAATCGCCATCAAAACAAAATTTGTTGCCCACCTAGTAATACGACTTACCTGAGCAAAAGCTTATTTTTTGTAGCCCCCAGAATATATAATCACTTGCCCAAATTGCTCCAAGATACTGATTCTGAACATACTTTTAAAAACAAATTAAAACAAATGTTAATTGAGAAGTCGTATTATAACATAGATGAATATCTGAAGTACAAGTTTCTAAATTAAGGGCAAATTATTATGGAACTGACATAAAAAAATTGATACATATTATTTTATTTATTTGATAAATTACAAATATAATATAATTAAATATGATAATTTTTTTCTTATTTATTAAAATTAATTTAATTCTATACTTTTTGTGTTTCAAGTTAAAAAAAAATTTGATATAATAAAATTATAATTGCAAATAAATGAATATGTTGTTACTATTATTTTCTAATAATTTGAAGCATAAAATTACGTTTATAAATATTGTACGCCTTAAAAAGGCAAGCTGTTGATACAAAATATACTTACCAGCATTATAATGTACACAGTTCTAACAATAAATAAATAAACAATATTTGTAGTTACAATAAATTTATGAACGATTTGTAAAATAATACTTCATTACAAACAAAGGCTCTCAAGCACATTATTAAAAATTCCCGACCCTGAATACCCCATACATAAGTAAATTGGCAATTCCACTCAATACAATCGCCAATGAATGGTGATTGTAAACAGTAAGCCGGTGGTTTGCGGTCGTAAAACCCTTTCCAACAACCCTAGCGATGAGTTCTTACATTGTATGAAGAGATTACTCGTGTTGTTCTTGTGTAGAATATATTTAAGATGTAGATGCGCCACTTTTCCTAAATCTGATCGAAACCTAGGTCACGAAAGTCAGAAACTAATTAATGTTCAATAAAGTTTTACTTTTATGTACCTAGGAGTTAGCCAAATATTTGGCCTTAAATTTGAACATTTGAGACAAACTATTGGAACTGCGAATTCAAAATGGCCCCTAAGATGGTGTTCAAGCTTTATCAAATATGAACGTGAAATAATTTCTCCATGCAGAGGCGGAGTATGAAAACTATCTTCAGCAGTCGGGGTTGGTCTGAGCTAAAACGCGACAAAACAACCTGGAGTCTGGACCACACTGGGTCAATAAGTATGCCGCCATAATAACCTTGTTTTGTGTTCCAGCATTAATTTAATACTAAGTAGTTACTAGTAATTAACTTAATATTAATTGGGCTGTCAGCCTGTCTGCTATTTGCCAGCAATGAAAACATTAATAATGAATGAATATTTTTTATTGTATAATACATAAAATAAAAATAAATTGCAAGGATTGTACAAATGGTGAATCATGTAAATAATTCATTAGAAGAAGCAGTTTTTTCATATTGCTTTACTTTTAATCTATCTTAATTTAAAAAATTATTTATCTTATTTAAAAATATTAAAGTAGCTTCGTGTAAGTAGAACGTCAAGGGATACCAAAAATACCAGTTATAGTTTTCAACTTTGCAAAGTCTCAACTTCGTCGATTTGTAGTTTGAGATTAATTGCATTAATCTTAAGTTAAAAAAATGATTTCTTTACCATACACCACCAGACTTATAATGAAAAGCATAACATATCAGATAAAAGATCTTTCAAATTCGGACATTTTGTATTTACAGAAACAAGAAAGGCGAATATTCTGTGCCAGTGGGCGATGTTGGGAATCGTTTTGCTTCCGCGTAGTAAATCAGTTTACGTCTGCTCACAGGAATTACCGGGAATTGTCAGCTCACCAGTATTTTGTGAACATTCGGTTTATCTGTTCGTAATATGTATGTTTGGCATACGTTAAAAAGCGTTCAAAATTTTTTAATCTATGTTATTACATTATATATATACTAATGGTGGCAAATATAACCATTAACCAATAAATTTACCGGTAAAAAAATTATCACTTCTATTCGATAAATAAAATTAAACATAACTGTTAAAAATACCGTTTAACAAAAACATTGCATGTAGTCGCATAGGTATTAATAGGTAATTATTGAAAATTATATACATGCAAGTTTCAACTTTATTCCTCAACGCATAAGATTTATTTCCACCTTGCAGGTGTTTTCAACTTATCATATAAATATTGAATTTTGATGATTCGATTGTATGGTCTATGGCCCTCAAAATAAAGCACATGTTAAGAAACAACCATTCGAGTTTAACCATAGATATATCTATGAGTATAACAGTAGCAAAATTAAATCAACGAAAAGATTTACCGATATTTTCAACCAATAAAAATAATGGTAAAAAAAATATCAATTACCAATTAACAGATAAATAAATTCAACCGTTAACGCCATCTTTAATATATACATATTAGCATTACAGCAAAAACTTGGAAATACTTCAGCTTTTTTGACCGGATTTATATGCGCTATACTTCTACTGAGTGGTTATAAATATAGTTTCTGCTCAGTTTAAAACTTCCGTGCTACGAGGCAATGGCCCTTAGGTTTTTGTGCCGTTGCTCATCCATGATATTTCTTTTCTTAGGACCTTTGTCTCCCTACAGAGTTAACATACATTAGTTAGAGTGGACTAATTAGGGGAGTGATTACTCTCCCTTACCCCAAACGCAAAATGAAAACCACTGTTACTTTTCTGACTTTGTTTAGATATTAGATAATTTTTTTATACTTAACACATTAAACGCCATGGAGGTCACCGGTGACCTCATCTCGTTTACTTCATTCCGCCATGGGGGATCACTGGTGCCCTAAAGCATTTTTGTGTACTATTCATTACGAAACTCTATGATAGATCCTTTATACCTTACGATAGATATTATGGGTTTAACGTGTTAGAAAAATTTTAGAAAAATGATTGAATGGCCATATTTTTGTCTACAACTACACAGCCAGGGAGCATGGTACGGCGTATATGGCTACGTAATGATAGTATTTTAAATATTCACTAATGTAAGAATGACTATGTGAACTACCTATCAAAAATGTACTATAATAATAATAATAAAAGCCTTTATTTTTACACAAAATTAAACTAAAATTACATTTAACTTAACCTAAAGACTCTGGTCTATTTGTTCTTTTTGTTAAAGGCCTCTCCCATATCGTTGCACTCAGTTCCATTTAGCACTTTTCTTGTCTATGTTTTCTCTGCTGTGTACTTGTTTCGTCTTCCCGTCTGCTAAACGGTCTATCTCTATTTATTTTCTTATCCATTGAGTACTGAAACACAATTTTTTTGTTCCATTTATCCATCTCATCTTATTTCTATTTCAAATTGTCAGCAGATATTTAAATAATTCAATTTATCTAAACTAATATAAAAGTTGAACAGCTAAAAATCCAAACAGCGCATTCCATATTCATAAGATTCCATTATGAACAGATTCAACAAAAGCGTGTCTGAAGAGCGTGGTTATTGTACCGTGAAGGAAACTCAGGTGCATCTTAAAGTGGCAGATGGCGCTTCTTTTATTGAATACAAGCTCGCATGCAAATGTCGCATTTACTGCGTACCGTCTGATGTGATTCTATACTTTGTTATCTATTATTACAATGCTTTTGTTTCTAGTTTCCAGTTTCAAGTCACAAGATAAAATTCATTCAATTAGGAATAAACAGAGAAATTAAAATGTGAAATAAACAATATGGCTTTATTGGAACTCACTATTAAGTAGGCTGATAGTCCATTTAAGCAGTTAACGTCAAAGTTTGCGACACTAAGGTCGCCACTACGCAGTTATCTGCGTAAAGAAATGCGTGGTTGTAATAAGTTGTTTATACTGGTATACAAAAACTTGTATTTTTTTAAAAATTGTTGTAGGACAGCAGACAGGCTGATGGACCGTTTAGAATTAAGCGGTTACCGTCACCTATGGGTTTTTGCAACGTCAGTGGCATTGCGTACACGCTGCTGTCCCATTAGAGTTCAGGAACTTGGGTTTCTAATTCCGGAACACAACACATGGTTATTATGGCGGCATACTTAAGACCAAAGGTGGTCGCTATCCAGACGGGATTGAGGCCCTACCACGCAGCTAGAGTTGTTTTGTCGCCTTTTACGACAGGTCGACCCCGGCCGCAGAGTTTAGTATTCTTTCTCTGCACCTGCACGGATAGAAAGCTATTATATACAATAAAACAAGAAATATTGTAAAGCGAAATATCTCGTTTTAGTATCTAACTCTCGATTTTATATCGTCAAAAGCACATTATTTCAGCTTCTCTGGAATACAAATGAATTTCATTTTAAAAATAAATGCATCCTAATGTGTTAATAGCCTACATAAATAAATGAATACGACATTCCCAAATACAGCCCCTACAGAAATAAGTCAAACAGTAAACAATTTAAAATCGATTCCCCCCTCAGAACAAACTTGAAAGTTCCTTACGCCCTAAGACGGTGTGACAATCTTACAAAATTACCCGCTCTTCTAAAATATACTCTATCCAATTTATTTAAAGCTGTAAGTAGTTGTATGGCAATATTGATGTAATACAAATTTAACAATGCGGCTGAGGAATCTAAAAATCTTTAATCTACAAACTATCACTCAAAGCTTGTATTTTAGTGCGTTCAATGTTAAAATTTCTATAATACTTATAAGCGTTGTTTACGACTATGTTAAGGTTAAGGAATATTTTTCATAAGATAGGTCCACTACACATGAGTACACTAGGTTAAAATACACTAGGTTGCAGGGTAGTAAAAACACACACTTTAACTACGACGATGTACTTGTCATATAAATATTTTTTAATACTACCACAGGACCAGCTATATCCATAGATTTTATGATTTTTTTATTATTATATAAAATACTAATATTAAACGCTGCAAAGTGAACTAAACACATTCGAATATCATAAACGAGTTTTTTTTATTGCTGTAGGACAGTTACCATCGCCTATGAATGTTCAACGCCAGTGGCATCGCGAACACCCCGCTGTCCCATAAGGGTACAGGAACTTGGCTCACTAATGCTGGAACACAATACTAAGTTATCATGGCGGCATACGACCAAAGGTGGTCGCAATTCAGACGGACTTCGGGCCATACCACGTAGGTTGAAAAATAAGCTATAATATTAAATTTATTTGTAATAATATACAAACATAAATGTGTTATCGTTGTCATTTAGTTATTATTAAAATTAATTATACCGTTTTTATTATTTTTAGTGTTAGCCACCGTGATCTGCTAATACTACAAGCCACCAATCTGCGATACACATCTTTCATGTCTGTACATGAAAATTAACATTCTAATTTAGACATAGAACAGAAAAATACTCAACGGCACATAACCTTTTGGTGCATAATGGTCTAACAGAAGTGAATGCTGTGAATTTTTGCATCCATATAATCTTTTCTGCATCACATTCAAACATGGACGGTAAACACTAAATTTGTATTGGGAGCCACCCCGGTGCCATTGTTTGGGACATTTACGCAGAACGTCACAGTGATTTCGGATGTGTCAGCCGGGAGTCGGGAGACGGTGACATGTCACGCTAGTGCAGGGGTGTGCGTGGCCATTAAAATAAAAGTCTGTAAGCGAGCTTTGGTTTTTATCGTATTCGATATTTCTATTTTAATTTAATATGTAAAAAATATAACTATGTAATATATAAAAAATAAAATAATTTCTACCAGTTCCAGCATATGCAATTTCATTAGAAATGAAAATTCATTTAATGTTTATAGGGTGATGTAAGCCAGTATATGCTTCAGAATTTGTAAGGAGGTGGTTATGAATCTCCAAAATTAGCCTTAATTTGTTCGAGAGTTCTAGAGCGGCCTTGAGTGTTAACTTCAGCTTTACCAACGTGACGAAAGTCAGCGAAACAAAATTGATAGATAGATAGATAGAACCCTTAATTTCTTACATTTATAATAAAACTTATATCTAGGACAACAAAATAAAACTTGACAGTAAAATAAGTAATAACAAAATTATAATAATGTTAAACTAAAGGCGATCTTATCGCTTAAAGCGATATCTTTTTATCCGTGCAGGGGCGGAGAAAGAATACTAACCTCTGTGGCCGGGGTTGGCCTGTCGTAAAAGGCGACAAAACAACCTACCCTAGCTACGTGGTAGGGCCTCAAGCCCGTCTGGATGGCGACCACCTTTGGTATTAAGTATCCCGCCATAATAACCTTGTGTTGCGTTCCGGCATTAGTGACCCAAGTTCCTGTACCCTAATGGGACAGCAGCGTGTTCGCGATGCCACTGGTGTTGCAAACACCTATAGGCAACGGTTACTGCTAAATTCTAAGCGGGCTGTCAGCCTGTCTGCTGTCCTATGTAAAAAAAATCTAACAGATAACCCAGCTGGAAGGAATTAAAGGAAATAATATGGTGGTGTAGGTGATTTACCATTAAGAGGAAAAAAAATATAATATTAATAAGCAATATCTATCTATATTTATTACTGAAAATCACAAAGTTCACACACTGACACACATATATATAACCCATAAAAACAACATTTATAAATTTAAACTTAAGTATAGTTATTTAATGCAAAATAGTAACTGCGAAGTAAATTCCTGAAAGTAATTAGTGATTTCGCTTGTCGTACATGTAGAGACAGTGCGTTCCAGAGTTGGACAGGCTGCACGGTAAAGGAATTTTTATAAAAACATGAAGTGTGCACAGATGTCATGTCAAAATTGAGTGATTGAATCACAAGGTACGTCATACTACTCGTGCACCTGATACGGATAGAGTCCATTTAATTGTGAACATGTTTGTATATTTTAGTAAAGGTGGTATTAATGTTCTGTAATATAACATATGATAAGATATAATAATGTTTTAATGACAAAGTTTTTAGTTATTGTTCAAATTTATACAAATTAATTTAAGAATCTAAATATTAAATCTTTAGATCTAGAGTCACATGATTCGATCTGAGTTCGTGAGAAAAATTATTAAATGCAAAGAGCACATTGTTGCATCAGACTACTGGCAGAGAAAAATTGCGAGAAACGTATGTAATGCCTACCAGTATATGTAATCAACCATTACACTTTGTTCAAACAAAGATTTATTTAATTATTCATAGTCATTTTCAGTAAAAAAAGTCATCTAAATAATAATTTTGCACAACGTTGATAGATAAACGCTATTTTTATGGCTTCGCAGTCCATCACCTTATATCATCAGACATCTACTGGAGGGAAAATTGAAGAACGCTCTGTTTATTTTTGCCCCGTCTCTGGTGGTAAACAGTAGTGTAAAGTTACTGGATTATGGTTTGCTAGCGATATGCAGCTTATTATTCCAACGTATAGCCATAAACAAAATTATTGGTAGCTTGCGGAATAGCAGGATGTAAGAGGTATAAGGCTTTGTCCGCACTGCGATATTTCACTGTACGTTTATTTCCCCGTAATTCTGTACCACATTTAATCCTATAGAAGTAGCCGCACTGGCGGTAAAAAAATCGTGCGGGAATAAAATCTGTGACTTGATGCAAATTGAACGCGAAGGTGCGATTTATTTCCGCGCGAACATTTTGTACTGTATAAAGTAAGTATGGCTATGTTCACACTGCGGAATAAGATTCGCGCGTTTCGCTCAGTCGTGCAACGTCGCTATTGAAAAAATGTCGCGCGCTTTTTCTCCCGCCCGATCGGCGGCCGTGCAAGAAAATGACGAGATTGATGTGGAGCAACTAATCTCGCTGATGCACAGGAGACCTCCCTTGTGGGACAAATTTGATAAAGCATACCACAATATTATAGAATATTGAAGACGAGCTTGTGGGAGGGAATATATAAAGATATTTTCGCAACTCTTGATATTTTATGTAGAAAAATCCTTTCATGGGTCTGAATGCCGTAAGTGGGTGAATGCAATGTTCATGACATCTTTTGATACGTCTGTTACGCTGCCTTAGTATTAGATAAATTAAAATTTTAGTTCGGTTGTCCATTTTACACTTGCGTCTCAGTCGAGCACTGAATTAAAATGACAAAAATAGTACGAAATTTTATTCGCAGTGCGTACTAGATGTAATTCCGATCGCGGAATTTAATATGCGAGAATAAAAATCTCGCGGTCAAATAGCGCTGTGTGGACAGGCCTTAACACTCAGAAATCATAAATTTGATTTTCACGCTGACAGACATCGCATTTCACGTATTCATGAAGAAAAACGTTGTAAGGCTACCTGTATACCAAGATCACCAGTATGCGTAACCCGCTATTTCTTCTTTCTTTCTAATCGCATAATAAAGTTATCACTCGCCGTATTAGACTTTGCCAGTTACTCCTATTTTCTGCCGATCTCATAACCTTGCAACTGGCAAGCCAGTAAGGGATCTTATTTGGTCTGTCCATCGCTACGGAAATCGTGTCCTCGCTTGGCCTCTTACCGTCAACTATACCAACTATTAACTTTTCAAAGCTGTCTGAATCTTTTCGAGCAATATGGCCAAAGTAACCGAGGATACGTTGAAAGCAAAGATGAGATACGAAATATACGCCGCCAACACCACATCTCAAACGCGACAATTCTCCTTCTGTCACTTGTCTTAATCGTCCAGAATTCCACAGGAGGACATAAGTTGGATTTCTCAAAATCACAATTAAACCGCAGGAGACTAACTCCAGGCTTCGCATCGCGTGATATTCGTTTCTATATGGATGATTAATTAAGATGGGTTGCGCTGTGTTGGATATGGTAAATGTGGTCTTTAATATCCAACGTACAAGCGCTGTTCACAGCTTGAGTAATTTCACGCGTTGTATAATTTACTTATTCCTTTTTATAAGAAGTTATACTAAAAAGTTGTATTGTGGGACACTAAATGTAGAAGGTTAATGTCGTATTTACGCGGAGTTTAGAGACGGTGAGTTAAATTACCGGGCAAAATACTCTGATGCAGAGCTTCGGCTCTTCTACTATTGCTATTACTACTATTGCTTTAGGCTAAATTTATTATAAGTAACTGACAATTAAATTACTCGTACTATACATATTATAAAACACTTTAAAATCTTTACATTTCTACTCACTAATGTATATATTTTTTTAATATTATCTATAATATATTATAAATTTATAAGTATGTTTATCTTTGTTCCATTCTCCGTTAAGTCCCATAGAAATAAGTACATAGATGTATTCCAACATATACAGCTTTCGATCTCTCAAATCACCAGTCAATAAAATAATCTTGGTTTACTACTTTGGGAAAACACAACGTAGGTAAAGGCGTAGCCTATCCGTAAAGGCGATCTCCGGCCAGAGTATCATCAGAAACCGGCGTTCATCGTGTTCGGTGAATGATAGAAATTAAGTAATTTATTACTTGTGTATTATATGAAAATGTGTAATTATCTCATCAAGCAGGATTTCGTGTCGGTGACTGCTCATTTTATCACTCTTCTATTCAAACTACTTAGATACGTAATTCTTTATTAAAATTATTATTTCGACTCGTCGTTACTAATCAAATCTCATAAATATATGCACACATATACGGATTTATATTATAATAAGCGTCACTGGGGGTGAACCTGACGCCATATCACAAGCGCACTGCCGCTTGCTTTGAAATTAAATGACGATGTATAAATTATCTCCGTAAATTTATAAGTATTTATCTATAGTATATTAAATGGCAATCGATGAAAACACTAAGACAGACGGTGAGTAACAATTCCAGGAAAATATTTGAAATTATATTTATTTCACATATTTCCGTTTGAATGTTGGGGCATTATGTACTAAGATAAAATTTCTTAGAAAACGATGTTGTCAAAAAGGGCAAAGATAATACTCCAAATAATATTCTAAGCCATAATATATTCGAAAAGCTACGTGAAGTTAAAAATAAATCAATAAACACAATGAATCCCCATTCATAGAGTCCTATTTTGCATTATTTCCTGCATTGCCCGTACTTCCGGTTTCGCCTCGTAGTCTCTCCTATTCCATATTGCACCGGAAATGTAAGAAGCATAAAAACTTCCCTTGTACGAGAATATCACTTAGTTTAATAGATTAACAATAGGGATATCTACCGATCCCTCGATTTATTTTATGGGAGAAATAAAGAAAAAAAAGAAGGAAGAAGAAAGAAATATTTTTTAAATTAAAAGTCAGATGGCACAATCACTATAACCTCACAAATATCAAGACATTAAGCAATACCGGACAGCTTTTAGAATAGCCAATGATAATGAAGATGAATAAAGAAAATGAATGAAGAGGTATTATATAGAGCAATAAAGTTTAAATTCACACAAACTTAGGATTTCACTACACCATTTCATTTTCCAAGCATGGGGAGTAAAAATACTAACTGCGGTTGGGGGCGGCCTGTGGTAAAAAGCGACAAAATAGGTGGTTAGGCTGCAAGCCTTTCCAGATGGTAACCACCTCTGGTCTTTGAATGTGCTACTATAATAACTTTATGTTGTATTCAAGTGACCCAGATTCCAATTGCTCTATGTAGACGACATCGTGTTAGCTGTGCTCTTGATGTCGCAATATATTGATAGGTGATGATAACTGCTTGCTATTACCTGGGCCGTTAGCCTACCTGCTGCTCTACAGCTTTTAAAAACAATCAAAGCTTCGTAATATGCAGCTTGTGAATAACTTTAGCGCTCCTTCTATAATCAAACTCGAGTTTTAGATCGTATTATATTATTATTTAAGGAAACTAGTTGAAAATCGCTGGCGAGTATGCTTAGATCATCATTATAACTACTATTTTAGTTGTTTGTTTATCTTTGTCATTTCAAACTTTACCTGTTTCAAATCATAAAATATTAAACGTAGACGGGCGAAGTGGGGTAAATTGGCAAATTACCCGCAGTGTTCGCCCCGTTATTTACAAAGCTATCCCTTGCCCTTTTTGTTTGGACGTGCATTTTCAACTGTATTGATTGACGTCATTAAACTTTTATGCTATTATGAGGGCCACCGAGGTAACTTCAAAGGGAAAACCGAAGGTTGTGGAGGAAAATGTATTTGTGAATAGTTGATTATATTATTATTATCACCTTATATGTGTGTATTTATAGTGGTTACATATATCTATTTTACTGTATTTTCTTAAAAAAATAAATAGGATAGTTAATTTTGAGGAATGCTTATAATTTAGTATGGAAAATATATCAAAATTCAGAAAGTGGCATTGAAATAAAATTGTGTGATGTCAATGAAACCTTTTTATATTCAAACAGACTTTCATGTATTTCTTATCTAAAACGATTACATTATATGAATTATGTTAGCGCGTTGCGAACTGCGATGCAAATTGCAACTTTAAAGACTCTTAAATTGATTAGATAGATGAAAATAAAACAGAATAAAACAGAATGTCAATAATTAATTTTATCCGTGCAGGCGTGGCTCCGGCCGGGGTCGGCCTGGTGTAAAAGGCGACAAAACAACATACCCTAGCTACGTGGTAGGGCCCCAAGCCCGCCTGGATGGCGACCACCTTTGGTTTTAAGTATGCCGCCATAATAACTTTGTGTTGTTTTCCGGCATTAGTGACCCAAGTTCCTGTACTCTTGTGGGACAGCAGCGTGTTCGCGATGCCACTGGCGATGCAAACACCCCTAGGCGACAGTTACTGCTAAATTCTAAGTGGACCGACAACCTGTAGCAATAATAGAGGGTTTTTACATCTCGTGGAAATTATTATCTTATTAAAAAAAATTTACAGCTTACTGGTGCAATTTGCAAAACTACGAGCTGTCTCTTAAGTTATCCATTTGACGCCAGAAGTATCAAGCACCTATATTAATCCAAATTTATTAAATCCATTTTTTTCTTGCTGATTGATTACCCAAACGCGAGAAAGGTAAAAGTCATCGATAGACTATTATTTGATGAACTTGCATTTCACACGCTACCGGAATTCACCACGTGATGTTGATGTATTGAATGTAAGCGATATTCACAACTTATGCTTAATTAGAAAACAACCTACATACCATGTAAGTCCGTGAATGTTTCATTACAGGACCTATGTTAAATTACTTTAACTTTACTGTTTACCGCCTGTTCACGAGTAATGAACGACTGAAACAAAAGTTCAAATTTAATTATAGTTCTTTGTAATGGCCGACGGTATATTGTAACCAACCCAGTTTTGTACTTACATATTTAAAAGGATTCTGTTCTGACAGAAGTTCCAGATCGATTTTTTTATCCAACCATTACGAAGTTTGGATGAAGGAGTATATAAAAGAAATATTCTTAAAAATGTACTACTGTACATTTTTGTACTGTTGTATGTCAGAACTAAATAGTGTTAGCATAATTTAACATGCATATAATTTTATGATTGCCACTAAAAGGTTTAAAATGTTTATTTGCGAGCGAAGATTTGATTTTTGGTCTGGATACACACTTACTTCTACAGATACAAGTAAAGGCAGCAATTATTACGCTGGAGTTCTAGTGCGGCCACTAAATGAGGGACAAATACGATAATCAGCTATCATTGCAAGACATGAATACTGCAAGGTTCAAAGTAGAAAACAAATAGGGAAATATCTATTCATCAAACGACTCTGGTGATGGGGCACGCGCGACGATGCCTCACATGGCCGAGTGCCTCCCCGCCGTCTAGTCACGGCTACGATGGAGTGACTCGTAGCTCTCGGTAAATCCCAGAACACGCGCTACTCTGTACTAGGTTTTCAAATGATCTCTGGAAGCTCCATTAATTGGAATTTACTACTCACAACTAGAGATTCTAAATATAGTGTGAAATATAGAAAAAAAGGCGGGACCCAAGATGATGGTGATGACTATAACTGGGATTTGAATTAAAACTGATGGTGATATATGTACGTGTGGTCATGGTGGAAGGTATTTTCTATGATGTGAAGTAGGCAAGTGACATTTAATAAGTATTATAGTTGTTTCCTTTTTTAAAAAATATTTTTAGTTATTTAACTATATATTATTACGTCAAAAGAAAACATTGTAACCCTTTTTACGAAAATTGCGCAGACAGAAGAGTATGAAATTTGGCACAGTTAAAGTTTATATAGAGGAGAAGTGCAGAAAGCCATTTTTTGCCTAAAATCCATTAAAAATACATTAAATTAATAAAAATAAACATTACACATATTACTGCTCAACACAACACATACATACCTTACTTAGCGTCTGAATATTACTTAAGGGCGAGATATATTTATGATTACTATCTCAGGGCAAACCTTTTGAGCATTTTAACTATCTTCTTAATATATATACGTATATAATTTTTTATAGATTCATTTCTAAACTATAAGTAACATTAACCACATTCTTACATAAGTCTCGTCTGCTTCGAAGACAGGAAAAGACTGGCGGAAATCTGCCTGTTCTATGGCCCAACAATTTGTGTGGCACAGTGAACGTTAATTAGCAGCATCGAGGGTGCAATTTGCGGGTACCAATCGTCACCGCTGCGGGCATTCGCTGACTTAGCAACCGGTATTTACAACGCAGCTATTTACTCTGATACCTGCCTAAATAAACATGAGAATTGTTACAGAAAGGATAGAGGCAAACCAGTGTACTTGCTGATTAGCTGGGGCTTGTTGTAATATTATCTGCAACGTCAGGGGGTCAAGTTTAGTACAAATGGATTGCAAAATTAATAGGACACTTAGACGCAGTTCGAAGGTTTTTTCCGTGCAGCGGTGGAGTAAGAATACTAACCCCTGCGGCCGGGATCGGCTTATCGTCAAAGACGAAAAACAACCCTAGCTACGTGGTAGGGTCCCAAGCCCATCTGAATGGCAACCACCTTTGTTTAAGTATGCCACCTTAATAACCTTGTGTTGTGTTCCGGCATTAGTGACCCAATTTCCTGTACCCTTATGCGACAGCAGCGTGTCTGCGATGCCACTGACGTTACAAACACCCATAGGCGATGGTAACTGCTAAATTTTAAGCGGGCCATCAACCTGCCTGCTGTCGTACAGCAATAAATTAAAAAAAAAACTCTTTATTGCATACATATACTTAAAACTAACTTAAAATATACAAACATATAATATTGTATAACAATAGACGGCCTTATCGCTTAAAGCGATCTCTTCCAGGCAACCCACTGTGTAACTGTAACCTTGTGTCCCAGCATTAGTGACCCAGGTTCCTGTACTCCTATAGGACAGTAGCGTATTCGCGTTGCTCCTAGTGTCGCAAACATCCATAGGTGACGGTAACTACTTACTGTTAAGTGGGACATCTGTCTGTTGCTCCTCAGCAATAAAAAAGACATGATTGTGGCGCGCATCAGTTCACACTGCTCACCATCACATTTGTTCGGGAAAATACCGTTAGGCGCGGACGCCACCCTCTGCTGTTTGGCGGAGCTCATTCAAAATCGTCCGCCACAGCAGTCCTTAACCGAGTGCCAAGACGGAAGACTGCGCGCCCGCCATGTAACCGACAACCGCAAACGCCTTTAGTTGTATTATAGATCGTATTGTATTTTTGTAACATACATTCTATTAACAATACAGTAACTCTTTTAGTAATTCCTTTGTTTGATTTCTGTCTAAACTAAAGAAAGTTTTAATGTTTTATAATATTGGGACTAATAAAGCGCCCATATGATAAATAAAAATATCCAATAAAAATAACATATCTATTATTTTAATTGTTTCGTTATAATATATAACTTTTTCGGGTATAATATCATCTATATATTCTCCTTGTTTATGGGACTACTCAATAAACTTAAATTTCCGCAGCCAGTTTGTATCTTAGATAGATGAAAGATGTTTTCATAAAATCTTCGTTGTTCCATTCTAAAACTTATTTTTTTGTTTAAGGCCCTATGCGATTGTTGGTCTTAAATCGTGCTTAGTGATTCAACAATTTTCCAAATGCAATGAATTCATTCGGGACTGTGGCAAGAGATTTTTAGTGAAGCAGGCCACTGTACATATTATGTACAGTGGCCTGCATAAGTGCATGGACACCTTTAATTCTATTATTGTGTAGCACGAGCGGCCACGATTTGGAAGGATGTTCACAAGAAATGAACTAGATGGCGCTTAAGATCTTCAGTCTACCCTCTTTAAGTTTCGTAAAACATGACTTACCGATTAATTTTAAGGCGACCAGTTTATACATCCAATTTTCATTGCTTCAGGTAACAGATTGAACTGTTCGGTTCGGAACTGGTCGAGTGGTCTGTGAATGCGCCGACAGAATCGTATGTCGCAAGTTCAAATCCTACCAGGCCACGTTATTGAGTTTGTGTTTTTGTAAATTTACTGCTTGAAGATTAGTAAAGTTGACACTTCGGTAATAAAAACAAGCAACATGGGTCTCAGCAAAATATTTGAGGGACAAGAAACGATTTGCGTGCGAATAATAATATTCTCCCTCACACACTTTCACACTAGTACGAAAGAGGCAGAAAAGGTCGTTACACGCTTAAAGGTAGCACCACGGTGTCCCACCTAGGCAGGGACATGTTTAGTTATAGATAGTGCCACAAGAGTTGAAGTGAATGATTTACACACACAGCTACAAAAATAACTGATTGCCCACGGCAATGAAATGAAATATCAAATTTCTAACATGACATTAAATATTTTGTTTTGGTACCCACCAGCGCCATCTAGTGGAATCTTAGTAAACTAACTAAGTTAGTAAATAAGTTAATTCCGCTAATACACATCGAACACATAGATGGCGCCGTTTCTCGCGTCAGACGATTATGTTTTGGAATTGTCCATCGACTTTTGCAGGCCACTGTACACAATACATTAAGGAATTTTTTTCATACTACCGAAATGTTTTGCGACAGCACATGATTCTTTACACATGAAAATTTACTAGAAAGCTAAACTTCAATCACTAATCCAAATTAGACACTAAAAGATCTGAGTACTGCTACTCGTATTGCTTTAAACCCAAGTTTCGGTGTCAACCTATCCCACATTTAAGTACATTTTGTAGCGAATAAATATATTCAGAAACTATTTTAAAATTTTTTTTTAAAAAGGCTATTGTAGAGTGGTCCTAATTTGAAATTAAAATATTATATATTTATATACCTCGTTATTAACCGTAAAACATATTATGATGTACCTAAAGGACCAAAAGTTGCATTTGTTTATGTTATTGGGATAACATAACTATTTACATATATATATATATATATATATATATATATATATATATATATATATATATATATATATATATATATATATATATATATATATATATATATATATATATATAATCACGCCTCTTTCCCGTAGGGGTAGGCAGATTATTTCTTTCCACTTGCTACAATCCTTACATACTTGTTTCGCTTCGTACACTTTCATTATTTCCTTCATACATACCCTTTAGGGTACTCTTTTCACCTGGCCTGGCCTTTTTTCAAGACGTCCCTGATCTGGTCTCGAAACGTCCGCCTAGGTCTATCCCGCCCAACACTTCCATTCACACTCACCTTATACACTTTTTTGTCAATCGTTCTTCATTCATTTTCTCGATGTGGCCAAACCATCTCAGCATACCTTTCTCAATTTTTGTCACTACATAACTATTTAAGAGGCTGCAATTAAAGTATACTCTTACTACTGAGAAAAACGTGGTAGCCATCATGTTTTTTTTCTTTTTATTGTCCTTATTTTTTTACAGAAATCTTCTTAAAATGGTAACGAACTAATTGTATAAAAATAATCAAAATTAAAAAATGAGTGAAATAAAAACGTGATTAATGCAAGGAAATGGCGAATGCAAATCGCGTCCAGTGCACATAATCCTGGACAGGGGTGGTAATCCGTTAATTGATGCGACTGGCCCATCCGATCCCGTATTATGTACGATTTAACAAGAGCATTCACTAAATACACAATCAAATTGTGGATGGAATTCATAGATGTAACAAAATAGTTCAACGTTGTTTCTTTACGAGGGGTGTTCAATAAATAGTGATAATGCGATACATTCTCCTTGGAAAGAAAAAAATAAATACTGGCAAGTATAGCCCAGACATTAGATATAATAAAAAGCGATTAATTCTCTTTTGTTTTTTTAAAAATAGAAGTCATTTGTTTGCTTCGTTTCGAAACGTGTTCTTAAAAATAGATAAAATTGAAGATCACGCGGTAATAAAATATCTCTGCTTGAAATTTTTTACTACAGAGCTGGTAAACCAAGATAGGAAAACAACATTAGGAGTTCATGCTCCTCCATATTCTACTGTTGCGTATTGGTGTGCTTAGTACAAGCGAGGAAGAACTTCAATTAACAACGAACGGGGGAGCCCCACCCCGCACGGGGGTCAACAAATGATTAAAAAAGTTGAAACTATTATCTTGACGGATCGTCGTGTTACTGTTTGTTTTATAACAGAAGAAATAAAGATTTGTATACATAACCATATAGGTGTGAAAAAAGTATCAGCGCGCTGGGTGCCCAGAATGCTTTCTGACGCGGACAAATAAACGACACTGAGAATTTTACAAAGCTGTTACACAGCGGGTTTGTTACAACAAGATCTTCACAGATTTTTCGCTCGATTCACAACTAAGGACGAAATATGGTTTCACCATTATAACCCGGAAACGAAAAAAAGACCATGACCGACCGTCATCTCCAACTCCAAAGAAATTTAAGGAGATTCCATCCGCGGGTAAGATCATGGGCTCTTTTTTCTGGGATAGCTAAGGGATGGTAATGATTGAATACCTTAATCACGAAGTCACTATTACGGGTAATTTATACGCAGGACAAATTACGAAGTTGCGTAAGGAAATACGCAAGCAATGGCGTGGCAAACTCGCTAAAGTTGTTTTGTTTCACCAAGATAACGCCCCTGCGCACAAGTCCAGAATTGCGTTGGCTGCCATTCAAGAAGCTGGCTTCAAATTGATGGAACATCCTCCATATTCAGCGGACCTAGCTCCTAGTGATTTCTATCTATTTCCGCAGTTAAAGGAACATCTCAGGGGCCATAAATTTGTAGATGATGATGCAGTAGTCGCCGCGGTACACGATTTTTAAAGGATCAGGAAGAAAAGTTTTTTAAGGAAATTTTAGCTTTAGAAAAAAGATATACAAAGTGTATAAACCTGAAAGGTGACTACGTCGAAGAATAAAATATCATTTAATAAAATATAATTTCGTCATACTCATTATCAATTTTTATTGAACACCCCTAGTAGTATTTTGGAATAAAATAAAAAATTATTTGTTGTTCACCACACAGTTAGACTAGTAACATACAAAAACAACAATAAGGTAACAAAAATACAAAAAAAAAACAAAAATTAGAAGAGGAGAAAGAACTTAAAAAAGCTAAAAGATTACTAAATAAAGCTATGAAGGAAACAGAAAAAAATATTGAAAAAAAAGTTCTTAAAGAAAAAAATAAGAAGTAGTTTTTCAAACTTATTTAAATTGTTTTTGTATTTGTAAGTGTTTTAAAGAGTTATGTTGTATAACTTAAATTATTTATTCGTTAAAATAAACAATACTTCTTTTTTAACAATACATATTTGATTTTTTAATCTAATTAATCGTTTTAATTTATTGAAACTCAATAAGTACTTTATATGACCTAATCATGATTTAATTTTTAAGGGTCAGAAACTACACCACTGTCAGGGTCAGAAACTGCCACATAAGAAATTCTGAGGGTCAGAAACTAATGCCATCAATTATTATAACGTCAATTTAAATTATTTATTCAATTAAAATAATTATTTGACGTATTTGACTTTGTTTTAAAAACTATAAACTAATTGATCAAATTATTAATTGTCTCTTGAGTTAAAACTTATTTATTATTGTCGTATAACTTCAAATGTCACTCTAAAAAGGTCAGAAACTGAGTCCTTTACCTTACATGCTTTCAATTGCTATGTTAGAATTACAAAAATGGCTGCTGAAAATGTCCGATATGTCAATATTGAACAAAAATCAAAGTTTTAGTTTCTATACCCTTATGGGATAGCAGCGTATCCACGATGCCACTGGCGTTGCAAACGCCCATAGGCAACGGTAACTGCTAAATTCTAAGTGGACCGCCAGCATATCTGCTATAAAAAAATCTTAATGGCTGAGGTTTACTTGCTTTTCCTCTGAAGTTCTTAATAGGACCCTAATGTTCTACCAAAGACACTGTGTATGGGAGAGAAAACGAAGAGTTGAACTAAAATACATTGACTAAAATAATATAAATACTAAATAACACCAAACGCACTGCTTTTCAACAATAGTTTCCAAGAATGACCATAAATGAATCATCAACATAAATTATGATGCTACAATTTTATTGCGATCTAAGTTTACAGAGGTGTACATACATGTTCTATCCCGCGGCGCGACACATGACGTGAAGGATTTATTGCACATTTCAAGATAACGGAAACCGGCGACAAAATATCAAGTGCAGATATTTCAACGTTGAATTGGATGTACAATAGATTTAATTTACAAGGTTTACACGACTATGTTACGTCAAATTGATTTACGCTGATAAAAGTTTGAATAATATTCTGCAGAAAATATGTTCGTCGCTTTAACTTTTCTGGACTCTAAAGTCAGGTTCACAAAGACTAACGAAGTATATAATTGAAAATATATAAATAGCGAGACAATATGACAGAGAACAGTTTGCCTTGATGTTGAGTTTATTCTTGCAATTGTTTGCAGCAACTAAGCACTAAAGTCTAGTTAGCTGCTGTAAATACGAGTTACATAGTTTAGTATAATTTACGGCCTGTCAAGGTTTTATGAAGAAGTCATGCCAGGAATTTATAATGAGGAATTCGCGAAGTGGAATATAATCCGGTCCTTCCTCAGTTCTCTCCTTCCAAACTACTCTGTTAGCTGTCATTTTAACATTCACACCATTTTTCGATACACCATCTTTTACGAAACTCTTTCATTTTCATTTCGATTATATCTAGTTTTTAAATGTTCATGAGTGATGACAAAAGGTGTGAGAAATAATTAAGTGTTGATGACAGGAAAAAAGCAGTTAATGTTGCTCAAAATACCAGAAATCTCGTCCGCAAGCAGAAGTTGATGGCCATACGGGATTAATAATTATTTATATTGTAGAATTATGAAATATATCTTTTGTCAAACAAACAATTCTTGATTATTTAATGTTGAAAATTTAACAACAGGTTTTAATGTATAATAATACAAAAATGGTGACAAATGTAAATTCATTTTCTGCTAACTCACAGACAGCATATGCATAATTCAGTCTTTCATATTATGGCTGTAGGATCAGTTAGCCAAAAGTAGTCATATCTATTCTGTTTGTAAAATAAATGTCTCTTTGTGAAAAAATTCAGTGTCACAAAAAGTTTTGCACTGACAGTACTCAAAAGGGTATCTAGGACTCCGAAGAAAAAGCTCTACATTCAACAGTGAAGACATACTCTTATGAATGATAAATGAAATATCTCAAAATAGGTATTGAGTAGAAATTTAAGTTAGTAAACTTCCCAGAAATGATCCAAGCGTATAATAATTGTACGAAACAAGTGTAAAACATTCTCAAGAATGCCGTCAAACAAGGTGCTTGCAGCTTGCTCTCTCGCTTGCAATCCATAATGCATCTCGGGATTAAAAATAGCAAACATAACACATTGATATTACTTTCTATTACGTATAATATACTTTTATAGATACCTCCACTTGGATGTGATCATATAACGTAAACGTGAAATTGATGTAGCACTTAGGGCCTGTGCACACCACGTTTTTTAAACACGCGTCGACGGCACGCTTTTATCCTACAGAGCAGTTTGTTGTCATTTGTATCCATACACACGCGCGTTTGCATCGCGTCTGTATCACTACACACGCGCGTCTGTATCGATTCAAACGCGTATTTGAATTTATACAGGTGTGCAAAGGTCTACAGGCTGCGTCTGACTTGTGTGCGTATCGCGTCTGTATCGCTACAAACGCGCATTGACGGCGCGGATAAAAAACGTGGTGTGCACAGGCCCTTAGTCAGATGTCAGCAATTTTTAATTTGTTATAACATTATCATCACCCCAGCCTTGTATCCCGGTTGCAACTTAAACTTCCGTTTCGGTGCCCGGGGTCCACTTTCCGACATTTTCTACTCTACTTCGCACGGTCTTCAGCATCCCTAGTAGTGAGCCCATTGGCATGCATATCACCCTTTACGACGTCAAGCCAGCACTTTTTGGGTGGACACCTCCTGCCGGTGCCCGGCGGAGGCGGCATGGCCAGACATTTGTTTCCCAGGTAGGCATCCGGTTACCGTAAAACGTGGCCGTACCAACGAAATCGACACTCCTGCAATTTATCCGCAATGTCAGAACATGAAGACTGTCGCAAACGCGGGAGTTCCTAACGCGGTCCTTCCGCGTTACTCCACACATCCACCACAGGATATTCATCTCCGTGACACGCAATTCTTGCTTGTGTCGCTCTAATACCGGTCATGCTTCACAGCCGTATAAAAGGACAGGCCTAATGAAGGTCTTATAGAACTGTCCCTTCAATTTTACCGGCATCTTAGGGTAACAAATGACACCAGTTACTTCACGCTGTTTGGCCCACATGGCAGCAATGCGTGCCTTGACGTCGCAGTCGATGTCACCAAATGCGTGAAATACAAATCCCAGGTTCACTTGGTCCGTGCGCTCGACCGTGTCGCCGCCTATGCGTACGGGTATGAGATCTGTGGAGTCTGGTTGGCCTGTAGTCAAGTACTCGGTCTACGCCACATACAGCTTCAGACCATCATTCTCAAGCGACTCCTTCCACGCCACCGGCGTCGCACCACCCTACCTCTGTCCGAATCTGCCAGCACGATATCATCAGCATACATGAGTTACCACGGGGGATACCCATGTGAGTTTCTGATGCTGTCTGACAATACGTCTGATATCACGCTGAACAGAAACGGACTAAGGACGTATCCGTGGTGTACTCCGACAGTAATGAATACTAGATGAATACCAGCACACACTAGTGACGTAACTCTCAGCTTTGACTGTAGAGAGATGCTAGCCAAACAATAATTTAGCGTTTCAATACTACTAAAAATTACAACACCTGGACATCTATACAAATGAGTTAAATAAGTTCGAGGCGAAACAAGGAGTATGAAAAAATATATGTTTTATGATGCTCGTAAAGACTTGAACCTTCGATAACTTACAGGATTCGAAATACGCTTTTTTGTGTTTAATGATATAGATAAATTCATAGTGATTTTATTAAAACATTTAAAAAAATCCATAGTTATAAAATCAATTGCAAAAATCCTCGTAAGACATAAGAAAATTCAACTAACTTATTCCCAGAAATAATATTCTGCTCCACAGTCGCAATTTGGTGACTCCCTTAGACCCCATTTGGTAGTTGTACTATACGTAGATATTCAATACAACAAATACGCTCTGTTACTATGAAGATTTCCGCCTACGAAGATTGACGGCCCGCTTAGAATTTAGCAGTTACCGTCGCCTATGGGTGATTGCAACGCCAATGGCATCGCGAACACGCTGCTGTCCAATAAGGGTACAGGAACTTGGGTCCCTAATGCGGGAACACGACACAAGGTTATTATGGCTGCATACTTAAGACCAAAGGTGGTCGCCATCCAGACGGGCTTGAGGCCCTACCACGTAGCTAGGGTTGATTGTTTTGTCGCCTTTTACGACAGGCCGACCCCGGCCATAGAGGTTAGTATTCTTTCTCCGCCCCTGCACGGATAAAAATTGAATGTTACAATTGAATGCACTTAAATGTTATGCCAAGTACCAAGCTTCTTCTAAGAAGTTCAGCTGGGTTAATCTATAGCTTGGACTTTATTTCTCAGTACAGCTACAGGGCATAAAATATAGCGGGCTTTTTGCGTGATTTTTACATCGTTATTTTATCGGTGCTTCTTCTTTTCTTTATGCAAGGACAAGAAGAAGGTCAAATCAATTAGGCCAAATTTGTTTTTTCATGAGCAATTGCCGTGTAACATAACGGTGAGATCGCTATCTATTTATTGTTTTTTACGACCCCCCTAGGAGAGTGATTTGATCCTTAAGTATTTTTATCTCTGGTCAAATAAAAATGTAAATCGAGATGGAAACTGAATTTATTAATCCATGATGGTTTTACTTCCATACTGATAAAATAATTTTTTTAAACAAAGAAATAAAGTAAACAAAGAAATCATACTCGAAAGTAATAAGTTATTAAAATACAAACCACTGCAAATGACACTTGTCTCCAGCAGTCCAAAGAGAACTAATTGTGAATTTAAATTTTTACATCCGAATTAATTAAAGTAAAAAAACATGAAACTCGAGTCAAACGTTTCCTTTCGGAAAGAGTTTGGAGAGTGATAGGAATTTAATTAAAGTTAATTAACTGCGAATAAAATCCCTTAAGTTAATTAAATATTAATTTTAGTTGAAGTATTAGGGGCTTGTTTTGATTTTGGGGGATATTTTTAATTGGCACGTAGGAGTTAAATTTACTTATTTTGAAAATTTTGAAAGTTGACTTCGTAATACTCTTTTAGAATATTTTGTAATGAAAAATAATTAAAATATTTAAAGATTGGCATAATATGTAAATTTACTAGGGATTCGTTCGTGTTCTAGCCTGATAAAGATGACATTTCAGCTCAAAACCTTTATGGTTCAGATGTACTAAACACAGTACGTCAAGGTTCCCTACCTTCAAAGGCAGCAAAATGAAAGCAACATAGTCAGCTCATTGGCTTTGCAAGTGATTTGATGAGGTTGAGTCTGTGGGTTCGAAACCCACTGATGTCAACATTTTTGTATGATATTATATAATAGTTCGTTTTAGTTTGAGTGTATGTGCCCGTTAATTTAATGTAGCGATTTAGTTTTTCATTCATTGCTGGGGACAATTTAGATAAAAAATAGAATAGAAATATATTATATTGCACGTATAAATTAAAAACTAAACTTATTTAAATGGAAAGTATAATATGCAATCTTATCGCTTCACGTGATTAGACTGATTTAAAAAATATAATTAATAATGATCATGCAAGTAAAGAAAAGATATCTGGATTGTGTAAAATATGATATGGCGAAATAGGGTATGAATGTTAGTTAACGTTTAACAAATGAAGTAGAGAAGATGTTGTGCCAACCCCATTAATGTGGGACAAGGGCAGGAGGAAATAGAATTAGCTTTTTTTTATTGCTCTAGGACAGTAGACAGGCTGACGGCCTGCTTAGAATTTAGCAGTTACTGTTGCCTATAGGTGTTTGCAACGCTAGTGGCATAGCAAACACGCTGCTGTCCCATAAGGGTACAGGAACTTAGGTCACTAATGCCGGAATACAACACAAGGTTATTATGGCGGCATACTTAAGACCAAAGGTAGTCGCCATTCAGACGGGCTTGAGGTCCTACCACGTAGCTAGGGTGGGTTGTTTTGTCGCCTTTTACGACAGGCTGACCCCGGCCGCAGAGGTTAGTATTCTTTCTCCGCCCCTGCACGGATCTAAAAAGGATGCACGGATAAAGCTTGTAAGCAAATGATCTCACGATTCTGATAAGTGTAGCAATTGTATCTACTGCTTAATTCAGTTGCTTAGCTCTACACATTTTCTTTCATTTTTAAATTACCGTTAGCAAGTAAAAATTCCCAAAAGTCTAGTTCAAAGATTTACGACCAAACAGCAACATTTGTACGCATTATTCATTTGGACATCCGTGAAGTGTGTTAAATTAAAATTAAATGTAGCACCGCTTTGTCTGTTTACATGTACATCGGTTTGTATGCAAACCATTAGTCAAAATAAACGTAGCGTGCGCACGCGCCCATACAATCGAGCGCGAAATTCTTTGATGGTAATAAACGACCGAAATGGATGTTTGATGGCTTCATCCTGTAAAATTAAGTATTAGTTATAAATACACAAGTTATTTACCATTACAATGGTTTTACTTCGGACACACCTGAAGGTTTCCTTTAAAACCCGAATACTTTATATTCTAAAACAAAAAAGCACACGAGAAAATAGATGATATAGATGTGGCCTCTTGAAGAGTCCTTTGCCAGAATATTGTCAGTTATTTATCGGTGTTCCAAAGGGGCTAATTGGAGTGGTTGACATGCATCTTCGGCTGCTAACCGAATTATTTTGTTGTCCAACAAACCCATCAAGATCCCAAGATTTTAGAATAAATAAAACAAATACGTAAAACATGATTATTTCTAATTAAAAAATTTATTATTTATGTATTGAATATATAATAGTGAAATAAAAGAAACATAATCATAGTATTATAATTTAAATAATTTTCATTCTATTTCTTATTATTCGGTCAAATGTTACTCGTACCTGGGTTATTTTTATTGAGTAGATGGTTATAGTGGATATAGTGTTTGTAAACACAAAAAATAGCTTAATCTTCCACCAACATTAATGTAAAAAATATTGAGTTTATTATTATTTTTACAAGTTTTTACGACTGTTATTGTTAATAGTTTAAATATGTGTGTTGTATAAATTGTAACATTAGATTTTAAGAATTTTAAGTACGTGTTTGTGTATTACTAATTTTGAAAGATACCTCTTTTAAACATCTGCTTAAAATGCAACAATGGTATTTTTAAATTTTGTTAAATTTATATTTATAATTCTGATTTTTTAACTAGATAAATTCATTTTGTTAGATGTTAATTTATGTATAAATAAAATGTTCGTCACACGGTAATTTTTAATAGAAATCTTAAGAGAATGCCCATAAATAATCCACCTTCAATAACAAAGAACCTTTCCCACGATGTTTTATAGCTTATCAAACAGCCAAGCATTATGATAATAGTACAAAAAAGTCATCAACTTTGCATAATCTCTAAGTGACAGCGTGACATTAAGTTATAACATAGCAACGTCTTAAATTTTCGAAAATAAGACTTATTCCCTGTGTAATAAAGGTCTTAAAGCTACGGGCGAGAAAGTATAGAGACAATAAAATTGAAAAATGTGTATAAAATAATGAGAATAGACTTTAACGCGATTGGTTTAAAGTACGTTATTAATGTAATAATAGATACGAGTATAACGGTTAACCAATTGTGACAGACAGTGCGAAGGAGTTATTTGTTTTGCTTTTATTGATGTTTGACTTGTTATGTTTTGACTCTTGAGTTAAAGCAGCTACTTGTAATTTCTTTGGCACAATTTTTCAATTAGACTTTCTATTACTTTATGAGCATGTACTAGTTTTAAACTTTGCCCTTCATGTTATAAATTAAATAAATAAATATATTGGGACATTTCACATAACGCCATCTAGTCCCAAACTAAGTAGCATAGCACTTGTGTTATGGGTACTAGACAACTGATATACTACACATATATAATATTTTTTTTTTTTTTGTAAATACATACATATTATATGAAAACATCCAGATGTGGGACGGGAATCGAATCCATAACCTCCACCAGCGTACAGACGTGTGTTAGCCGTTACGCCTGGAGGTCGTCAAAATTACACAGGTGTGTTATTTAGGATGATTTTCTTATTGCTGTAGAACGGCAGACAGTCTGACGGCATAGTAAGCAGTTAAGAACCTGGGTCACTTATGCCGGAACATAACACACGGTTATTATGGCTTCAGATTTAGAGAGCAGAAGTAATTGCCATCCAGATAGGCTCAGAGTTCTACTACCTAGCCTGCTGTTCCTCAGCAATGGTAAAAAATGTAGTTTCCCCCCACCCCCAAGGCTGATGAGCTTCTCATTAAAAGTTTTCATGAGAAATGAAGATGATGATGTCCAGATACTTCGTAATCGAGCTAAAACTTGATCACCTTATAAAAATATTGATATTTATGTACCTATAAACAGCTATAGGTAGACGGTGAACTAACTACTGCGTTCCATGTATTATATTAAAAAAGGTGTAGTATACAATAAAAGCATTATTTTAAATTAGTAATGGTTTTTCTACACATCTTATTTGTACATATGTATGTACATTGTACTATGTATGCGTATGACCTAAAATGATTTTCTAATACAACAAAATAAAAATATCACCAAAGTGCCAAAGAATTATTACCCTTCTACAGAAAGAAATAAAATATATTATACCAAATTTGTTTTTGATTGTTTTCACTAATATGCGGGCAACTTTGTTCGTTTGTTCGTCATGTCTAAGTATTATCAAATTTCAGAGATATCATGTTACTTACTTTGCCTCTGTTTGCTTTATTTCTTATATTAGTTCTATTAAGTTAATTTATCTAACTACAAAACTTCATACTTAACTGTACTGAATATTGAGGTTGTTAAATGCCGTTATCATTTGTATATAACGGGAAAATATATTAGAACAATTCACAAAACGCCATCTAGTCCCAGAGTAAGTAGCATAGCACTTGTATTATGAGTAGGTACTAGACAACTAACTGTTGAATAAATAAAGGAGAAACCCAAAATCCATACAAACTTGGGCCTGGCGTTATAGTGCCAGAATTTGGGCATAAATTACAATACCTAAGAAGGTTTCACGAGCCCAATTTTCAGGTCTCCCAGCAATGGCCAAATTGGTAAAATCAGAGAATGTTTACATTTTAGGTTATGTTTATTGTTCGAGTTATTTTAATAAAAAACTATATTTTTGAGGCTGTTTCCTACGAACGCACATGCGCCGTGCGCTTGCAGCTTATCACGATAAGGTTTTAGGTAGGTACATAACAAGCCTAGCGTAGTTGGGGGTGACTTCAGATTTATTTGATTGATCTTACTGAAAATCTCAACTGAACCAGGTAAAGGTATAGGCCCGCTTAAATCACTATCTGGCTGGCATTTGTTAATATTGTATCTACTAGGGGATTTGATGCAATATGTTAAAATAAAAAAAAACACAATTGTGATAAATGGTTTTAATCATCATCTTCTTCGTTACGATTATCATAATATAATAGTATGGTATCTAGAAATTGTGCAGGAGGCAACTGACTATCCTGATGCCGTGCCCCACCAAGATACCATATTATGCTCATGGTGTGGGCACAGCAACCAACCGTTCTTTTACCAACGATGCATGTGCAATAATATTGGATTATAGCATCCCTTCCACTTGAAGAGCTGTCAACTAATATGTACACAAAATAAATCCTTTTGCTAATATGTCTGGATTTTATTCTACCTCTTAACATCCAGGTTGAGTCTGATGTTGACAACTCTTGCTGTAGGGCACTATCCACCTCTGACACACACACACACTTCTATGACATATGAGCCATTTTCCCTCACATGCTCCCCATAGTAAGAACGGGCCTGTTTGATTTGGTATGGGCCCAAGGAGACAAGAATAAGCTCGCTGTATGTTAAATTAGGAAACTCACTAACATTATCTTTACTTACATCTATTGATTGGAACTGTGCCCTACGACGATTTACATTGTTGCTAATCACATAGTTACCTAATCTGTTTTCCACATGCATCTACTGATTGATTTTTGAACAATTTCCTGAGCATCACTACGATTTGCAATAGGTGGGTGGAAAGCATTTATTAAAGCGGCAGCCACTTCAAAGTATACCATTATATTTTTTGATGCTCTATTAAAAAAAATCTTGGCGAAAAAGCTTAAAATCTCGCTTAAACCTGCCATTAAAAACTTCTACAACCCAGATGGGTTGGGATGGGATGTAGATACATATAGTAACTATTCTCGATTTATTTGATTCGAGGGTTGAGAGTTGGGATTCACCCTGTTGCATAGAAGATGGTACATATGTCCTGTATGTCTCTAATTCTAATGCGTACTAATCTAAGGCAAAATAGACGAATTTTTTGGTACATATCCCATTCGTGTAACGCTTAGGCCCAGAATCGGGTTTCTCCTTTATAAGATAGTTCTTATGTGTCTTCGTAAACGTTTATGTTGCAAACTGTCTTTGTGAACGTAAACTAAGGTTAAGTTTTTCTGCCGCTTGAGGCGCTCTTGTCTTGCCCTCTCGCTGATGTCATGTACGTGTGAAAGTTGTGTGCTAATATATACCGTGTTATTATGAAATCTAATTGAAGTTTCATTGAAATATTGCCTAAATCCAACACTAACATACTACTTAAATACTTTTCTTTTGTAAATAAATAAATATTATACATATGCAGACGCGACATAAGAGTTCATACACAAAACTACCATGTGACGTCGCATGGTAAAAATCTACGAGCTCACACGACGCATCGCAAAAACATCTTCACCACACCACCACCACCACATTTTCATCACACCCTCTGAATAAGGGGAAGAAGACCCACGACGCGTTAATGAATTCTCATGATTTTTATGATGAATCATCCCTTGAATGAAAGTAGCTCAATGAAGAAGAAAATACAAGTGGCATATAATAAGCTCTTTTCATAGATTTGATTTGCTTTTGACTCACTTCTTATTTCACTTTTTATCGTTAGCATATGCACACCATTAGTGTGAGTAAACATCATATTATTTCAAAACATGGCAGGTGTAATGCGGCTGCCGTTATCTATTGACTCTAAATTGCCAGAAGCAAGTTATTTAGATAATTGAAGAAGGCCGTAGAATGGGGAAATAAAATCAATCTGGAAAGGAAAACGAAAAGATAACCTAATTTCCGAAGGAAAAAGTGAAAGCCTTGATCCTTAAGCTGTTCGAATGATAACAATAATCGACAAATATGAGGACCCAGCTGTGATAGCGGATGTAGTGCCTGTGGAACCAGAAGACAAAATATTTGTATGATTTTCTTGTTTTGACTATATATAGGCGTCAATTGTTTGAAGGAGTCCAATAATACAGGTGCAGATATCTGTATTTAAAAAAAACAATATCATATTAACATTCTTAAACTAATCTGATAATACTTATATTATAGGTGATAAACAAAGGATAAGATCGATTGTTTGCTAGGATTGCTCCGTGCAGGGGCGACGTAAAAAATACAGGTCCTTTCGAGGGAAAGGTAGCCTGTTATTTTGTAAAAGGCGATAGAGTAACTCTATTTAAGTAATAAGACTCCAAGCCTGTCTGGATGGCAACCGGGGTGGTTACCACAACCTCAAAAATGCCATTATAATAACCATGTGTTATGTTTCGGCATAATTAATCCAGGTTCCAATTCAGCGGTGCCAATTGGCGTCGTAAACATCAACAACAACATCAACAAACATCTATAGGCGATAGTAACTATTAAGCGGGTCGACAGCTTGTCTTTTTTTTATTGCTGTAGGACAGCAGACAGGCTGACGGCATGCTT
Source organism: Malacosoma neustria (assembly GCA_963693495.1). Classification (NCBI taxonomy): domain Eukaryota; kingdom Metazoa; phylum Arthropoda; class Insecta; order Lepidoptera; family Lasiocampidae; genus Malacosoma; species Malacosoma neustria. Next base: position 20,626,344 of record OY856378.1, on the reverse strand, counting down.
AGAATTTAGCAGTTACCTTCGCCTATGGGTGTTTGCAACGCCAGTGGCACCGCGAACACGCTGCTGTCCCATAAGGGTACAGGAACTTGGGTCACTAATGCCGGAACACAACACAAAGTTATTATGGCGGCATACTTAGACCAAAGGTGGTCGCCATCCAGACGGGCTTAGGGCCCTACCACGTAGCTAGGGTGGGTTGTTTTGTCGCCTTTAACGACAGGCCGACCCCGGCCGCAGAGGTTAGTATTCTTTCTCCACCCCTGCACGGATAAAGTCTGTGTCTGCTGTTTGACAACAATAAAAAAGACCGATTCCAGCCACAGGATTCTAATAAAAATACCTATAAAATTTTAGTCAATCTGGCCTTAATTGTTGCAGCAATAAACAATCTAAAAATATTTTTAAAGACACCATATTGAATACAATACTTGGAAGCAAAATCAAACAGATCAATATTATTTAAAAATTGATGCTCTTCCGTCCGGAACCCTTGTTGTTTTAGAAGGAAATTGCCCTCCCCTCAAAACAATACCGTACAAGACGCAATAAGTAAACTCAAGTTTGCTAAAATAAATATTTCACGGTTAAACGAGTATAATGCGTCTTGCCAACGGATTTGATATATCCAGTGAAGTAACAGATCAAATCGATATTTTAATTTCTTACGATTTTTTAATATATAAAGCAAATAAAAAAATTTGAGTTAAAATAATGGATTCATAAGTTACTTTAAGGTTGACGCCAGTATAATCACATCAGCTGCTAAAATATTCAAATCGGTGTATATTTTACTATGTTTAAGGCGTTGACGTAACTTCTAGTCTTAACAATAAGACCACACTAGAAGTAAATCCTATAAAGCAAAAAAAAAATTCAATAATAGTAAAAATAAATAGTAGGGGTAGGCAGAGACCACTTCTTTCCACTTGCTACGATCCTTACATACTTGTTTCGCTTCGTCCACTTTCATTATTCCCTTCATACATGCACTTCGGTTTAGAGTACTCTTGACCTGGCCTTTTTTCAAGACGTCCCGGATCTAGTCTTGAAACGTCCGCCTAGCTCTACCTTTTCCAACACTTCCATTCACACTCACCTTATACACTTTTTTCGTTAATCGTTCTTCATTTATTCTCTCAACATGGCCAAACTATCTCAGCATACCTTTCTAAATTTTTGTCACTACATCTTCTTTCATAACTATGCAAGTAGTTAATCCCGATCACATTGCATTGGAGTCCAGTGTAGTCGTAGTGCTAACATCTAAACTGTTTTGGTAGTTCTGGATATAAATCCAGAACAAAAAATTTATATACACTGACGGACTCATAAACTGCATCAAAGTAATAGACGACTTTGAAATAAATATTTTAACCAAGTATGCAAACTTTCTATACAGATTTAAATTAAAACCTCTAGATTGGTTCGTGAACTTTAAAACAGTGTATGGTCATATCCTTAAGTTTAAGTTTGTGTACTGGAAAGGACCCTACGACTTTTTTGAAGAAAAAAAACAGAAATTTAAGGAAAGTTGGTTTAATTAAAAAATTGGTTTTAACAATGGACACAAACTTTATGCAAGAGTTTATTTATGTTTTAATAAGGTGTATTGCCTCCACGTGCGCTTATTACGGATTCTAATCGGTTCCGCATAGATTTTATTAGGGTTATTAAAAGATCTTGCGGAATATTGTCCTATTCTTCTAGTAGTAAGAGATTAATATATTTTGGGCGTAGTAAAATAATCATCAGTTGTCATTATGTCCACTTTGCAATTTTTTCTCCCTTTTTGTAACGTCTTTCACGTTGATGTTACTGAGCCTAATAAGTCCCGTTTAATCCCCGCGTAACAGATAAAATAATAAAATTAGCATTATAAACTGTTACGTATTTAACACATTATTCTATGTATACATATCTATTAATTGAACGCAAAAACCCTGCGATACATATCTGGTGACATTGCGTACAAATTGCAGGAGTGTCACTTCGCTGGTATGCCCACGTTTTACGACAACCGGTTACTTATATGGGAATCAAGTGTCTACTCATGCCGCCGAAGTTTGGCTTGCTACTGTAATTAACCACTAAGAGGATGACGATAACAAATTTCGATATAGTTTATTTTTAAGTAGCTTATAATTGTTAAAGGTTTTTTAAAGTAAAATATTATTTAATTACTTATGCTAAATTATAAATTGAACTTAGTATATGCGTACATTAAAACGGTATTTAAAGCACAACGAAATCACACAAAAATATTATCCTTATATTAATAAATAAATATGGATGTAATTAATAAACTAAGAACATTCACCACCTTGTCCACCTTTCGGAAGACAGTCATTAAAAACATAATGATTAACGTCATCAAATTAATTTTATAGGCCAAGGAAGATGTTTATCATTAACCGATAAAGTTCAAAAATAAAATGCTCACTTCCTGTCAACATTTGTCATATCTTTTAATTTTGGATCGAATCCAAAATATTCTACACGCCCTTCTCGTGTTAAATTCTAAATTATGAATTTCTTTCTGATTCATTAGAATTAAATAAGTATAATATAACTAGGTTAATACTTGATTATATTAATATTCTGCTAAACATTATTAGGCTCTTAATTTGAAATATTTTCTTTTATTGTTTAAATAGTTTAAATGTTATTAGAATTATACTAAGGTTTATTTTAAATCTCAATAGGACGCGGGAAAAACATAAATTAAAAAATTAAATTAAATTACTTTTTACTGCACCAAACATTATAAGGGTGAAACTTAAATGACTAAAAGTAGATAAAATAAAATAATTGATTCCACTTGCTCCAGAACTAGATCTAACTGTATCTCTGGGGTAAGTTTCTTTTCCCATTTTTAATTAACTACACAATTCTGCATAAATGAATAAATTGAACTTAGTATATGCCTACATTAACACGGTATTTAAAGCACAACGAAATCAGACAAAAATATTATCCTTATATTAATAAATACATACGGATGTAATTAATTAACTACGAACATTCACCACCTTGTCCACCTACATAACACAATTGTTTATGTTCGGTATCGGTAATGAAATTTCGATAATACAAATGCACGACCACTTACCTCTGTCTTCGTGCTGCTGGGGCTCTTTGAATATGGCTGTAAGAAGCACTGGCACGAACTACTTTCGATTGCGCTAGTTAATTTCTTGCAATATTGGAATAGAACAATGGAAATCGATGCGACGCGTGCGCAACGTATATTTTGAATGTACGAATCGAGAGATGGCAGCGTCGTCATAGAATAGGAGTGACAATGCATTTGCTTAGATACGATTAACTCGATACTAGGAAATATTTGCGGTGAATCGATTGTGCTAAATACGTAACAGTTTATAATGCTAATTTTATTATTTTATCTGTTACGCGGGGATTAAACGGGACATATTAGGCTCAGTAACATCAACGTGAAAGACGGTACAAAAAGGGAGAAAAAGTTGCAAAGTGGACCTAATGACAACGGATGATTATTTTACTACGCCCAAAATATATTAATCTCTTACTATTTTAATGTGGATGTTACATGAACACCTCGTTCAGAAATAAGGATAAAACTTCGAAATAGATTTTACTTTAGCTAGTTTGCAGCTAAGCAACGGACGGAACAAACACAATATTCTAATCTGGATTGGAAATATGGCACACCTCTTTAAAAACAATTCAGTCCAGTATTCACGTAGCGATTTGACGCTGTTAAACTCTTTTTTGTGGATATTGTTGCCGTTTCAGGACTATGCCAATTATGCTAATCTAATTTGAGTGCAGTCATAAAAAATTGAACCAATCGGTTCCGTACCACCGTGAGAATTCACGCCGAATATTTGGAAGATATTACATACATAATGGCATGGGTTTTTCAAATAAAATAATACGTCACAGCTTGTTGTATTTCATTTTAATATCTACCCACCTTTATTGAAAAGCCCTTTACAAACTACATTCAATGAAACAACTGATATCGTTATTAATTTTAATTGGATAGTTACATCGTCTCTGTGGTGATTAAATTAGACTCGTCCACATTTAAATGAGTTATGAGTACCGAGAAGCACTTATTCTGTTACGAGCCACCATAAATCTTAGAACGACTTGCTTTTAACTTACATTCGCCATTTTAGAGGAGTTTCGTAGAAATTATTAATAGTTAAATTACAATATGAGATACAGTAATGCTGTTTCGGAGTCTAAGGAGTCTCATTAAGACTTTCTACCATTAAGATGCTTTGACCTAAATTTCTTCCTTTAAGGTTGGAAGTTTAATTGACCAGGTATAACCTGTTGAAATGTTATTACTATACTTGATGTATTCCTTTTCTCATGCTGATTTTGAAAGAAGTGTCTCGGATGGACACCAAAGTTAATAATTTTAATTATGGAGTACCCTTAATTATAATAGTGTGTGTAATTAAAAAAGTAATACACGGCGCTTTTTATTACTCTAAAGAAAATATGGAGTAGCATTTTTCTCATTTCCGTTCGGGAAGACGCAGCCAATTTCACTTCAGTAGTACTTCCGTTAAAATAATATTAATGTACAAGGTACAACAAATCATTTATGAAAACAATGCTACCCATCTTATGACTAGCAGATAAGGTTTGCGGAAATTAACCGACCCTCGTCTGAAATCATGGACCGAAATTCCACACATAAATGGAATGTATGTGATTTGGAACACTTAAACTTAGGTGAATCCTGAAGGATATCCCATACGGTATCATACCATGACCATGCCAGCAGCTGGTTAGAACAAAATAAAACATATTTGCTTTATATATAATCGTCAAGGTAATTTATGAAAATTATTATTATTAATAATAATACTGATTTCAGTCTCAGTGAGCTTTCACTAAATGGTAGGGGCTTTCACTTTGTCTGTTTGAATCTACCGAATAACGTAGGCACACTATGCCTTTTCAATCGTTTGTGCTGAAGCGATCCGTGTCCACTTCAGTGGCTAACTTATTCTTATGTCCTTACTTATTCAGTCTTTGCTGACATTTAATGCTATAATTTGTTATCTCTTCCTTGATAGTGTTTATTTTTAGGTCGTTGTATATGAATTTGTTACTTATTTATTGTGGAATGTTGAAGATTGTTCGCAGTGTTTTGGGTTGGAATTTCTCATTGCTGTATTCTATGTTACTATTACTGGCTTACTGAAATCACCTTAGATACTTAAATCGGACAAATGCAAGGCTTATTGTTCATTAAAACAGATTGCCATGACGCAGAAAAGTGAGGAATTTTTTTATTAATAATAGTAACAACTCACAACGTCCCATGGCTGAAGTCCTTCCCTTAGTGTGAACAACCCACCAAGCTTCTGCAAGGTGATCGAGTAATACACCGGTGATCTTGTATGCAGGGTTTGTCACTGTTACTTCACCGGTACGTGGCCATTATATTATATATTTATATATGTTATTATACTTCTCCCTCCTGCGCTTAGTCCACATTATATGGGGTTGGCACAATATGTTCTCTCCTTCCACTCTCCTCTGTTAGCCGTCATCTAAATACTCACACCATTTTTGGCCATATCATCTTTTACGCAATCCATCCATGTTTTTTTGTCTACTCTTGTATCCATTCCGTCTCATTTCTATCATTTTCCTTGTTATATGGCATTCTTCCCTGCGCATTATATGGCCAAAACACACCAGTCTATTACTTTCTAGTTTTTCAATAACTGGCGCTACTTTCACACTTCTAATATATCGTACTCATTTATAATCCATTTTCGTAATTCCACACATCCATCTCAGCATTCTCATATGCGCAGCATGTAACAACCTTTTATCCCTCTCTTTTGTGTCCCAGCATTTCTATCCATACAATACGACAGGCTTTACAACGGATTTATAGATTTTACCTTTGTGTTTAATTGGTACTCTTGGGTCACATATTGTTCCTGAGACCTGTCGCCTTCATTCTTTCTTTTTTTGGCCTATCTCATCGTCTTTTTGGATTAATGATCTGAGGTACCGGAAGTTGGAGCAAGTTGGCAACGCGATGCCTTCTAAGGTAATCGTGGTAAAGGCGGAATTTCCCCCAAAGTCGCAAAATAGATTTTCAATTTTCGTTAAGACTTAAAGGTAACATATATAAGACCGTTATAAGACCTTTCATATTGTATGGATTAAAATGCTGAACCACAAAGGGAAAAGATGAAAGAAGAAGAAAGCAGAAATGCGAATTTTGGGAAGGATGAGTATATCAGGGGAAGTTTGAAAGTAGCGCCAGTGATTGAGAAGCTGAAAAGTAATAGGTTAGCCTGATATAGCAATATAATACGAAAAGAGGAGCGTTATGTAACAAAGAGGATCCTAGAAATAAGAGTGGATAAAAGAGGAGAGGTAGACCAAAGAAAAGGTGGATGGATTGCGTAAAAGATGATATGATGAAAAAGATTGTGAATGCTCAGATTACGGCTAATGGAGGAGAGTAGAAGAAGAGAACATGTGCCGACTCTACATAGTTGTTATATGGGAAAGAAGAAGAAGAATTTGAAGTTGAGTATTGTTAATATCTAGCATTGACATTTTAGAGACGACGTATATGCGATATCGATTGTTATGGAATCAATTATTGTATAGCTTTGATGAAATGGTTCTTATGTAAGACTTACTATAGCTATTATAGTGTGATGAATAAGACGTTTTAGAAATTTATTTACCTAAATCTTTCGAACATAGTAACATCGACGCGATAGACCAATATTCAGACATTTTCTCATCACGTAGGTAGGCAACTTTTATCACTCAGGATCTGTACAAAAATATGTGCAAAGGACAGAAAAGTAAATTAGATAGCAGTATTAAGTGAAATTATTAGGTCTTTACCTATGAAATTGCCGTTTTGTATGAAAAATTTAAACGAATTTTTTTCATGTATTTTTTATTTGTATTAATCGAAGTAATCACCCATGCATCAATGCATCTTTGCCAACGCAGTGGCAGTTTATTGATGCCTTTCTTAAAGAAATCAGCTGGACGGGAGGCAACAAATTCTTCAAAGGCATTTTGTACTGCCTCTCGGGTATTGAATTTTTTTCCCGCCAAGAAGTTATCCAAATTCTGAAAAAAGTAGTAGTCTGTAGGGGCAAGGTCTGGTGAGTAGGGCGGATGATGGAGAACTTCCAGAGATTTGGTATGAAAGGTAGTGTTTAGTTCTAGTTCATTTTAATTGCTCCACTCATTCCTGGCCTAATTATACGTGAACTAATCCACTATTAATCACCAATTTCCTCTCAGCCTAGTTGCTTTAATTTTTTTTATTATTAAATTATAAATTTAAAATAATTCTATCTACTCTTAAAATATCTTCGATAAAATCTGCTTGTGTTTTTTCAACTAGACTATTGCATCCACCGTCCCGTTTTCCTATTTCCTATAATATAAACTAGTTTTAATGAGGGACTGTTTCCACAACAACACATTGAATATAATTAATCTAATGTCAAATACCCACATCTGCAGAAAATACTCATAAAATTTTCAGTTCTTGCAACTTGGAGACCGTCTGCTGTGCAGTATGAGGTCGCGCGTTGTTGTGCAGGAGCAGCGGAGACGAGCGATTGACCAATGCTGGTTGGAGATGTGCCAGCTTCTCCATCATTGTGTTCAGTTCTTCACAGTACACATCTGCAGTAATGCTCACCAGGTTTGATAAGAAGCTGTGATGAGTCACACCGGCGCTAGACCACCAAACAGTGACCATCACTTTTCTAGGGGTAAGTTTTCGTTTAGGGCATTGTTTAGGTGCTGAACCAAGATCCAACCAACTTGCTGAGTGCTTGCGGTTATCAAACAGAATCCATTTTTCATCGCAGGTAAAAATGCTGTTCAAAATTCCTTCATTTGTGTGTCTGTTGAGCAGTGCAAAGCACGTCTCGACGCGTACTTCGCGCTGGCAATCATTGAGTTCGTGGGGCACCCATTTGTCAAGCTTTTTTACCTTGCCAATTTGACTCAAATGGACCAATATTGTTTTGACGCTAACGTTGAAAGCTGCTGCTAATTCAGCCGTAGATTGTGTATAAGCTTCCACAGTCACCTTTAATTCGTTATTGGCGACCAAAGTCTTCGAACGACCGCGAGGTTCATTTTTCAGGTCGAAATTCCCAAAACGGAAGTGAGCAAACCAATAACAGGTGGTGCGTTGGTTTGTAGTGTTAGCTCCGTAAACGTCGTTGATGTTGCGTGCCGCTTGTGCCGCGTTGCTGCCACGACGGTACTCATATTCCATAGTTACTCGAATTTTTAACGTATCCATGATGACGAAAAAGATTGAAATGCGATGAAAATGTAACACTAATGAATAAACAAATGACTACTTTTGGAAAAAGAATTCCATGTTTTTAAAATAATATTAATTTGAAATTAGAATTCTTAGCCAAACAAAAATTATTTTGATTAGAAACGGCCAGTACTGCAGAACGGCAATTTCATAGGTAAAGACTTATTATTAATAATTAATAATCAATTTACGATAAAAATTTATGGCTGTTTGTTACGCTTAAATTTGAGGATAATTCAAAAGATATATAAAAATATTTTAATGGCTGCCTATACGGCTCGACATCGCATTCAAAAACCGTTTTCGTGTTGGTGTTTAGACAATAAATCACTTATGCAGCTAATAGAAAAGTTTGAGTCGAACGATGCTTTCGAACACACCTGCTGACGTTTTATGAAAATTAATTCGAAACTCAAAGTTTACCCCACTTTGAGAAGTGTTGTTTTGAATTTTATTCTGACGTTCGTATTTCGAAGTTTAATAGGTTGAAGTTTTGGCTTTTAATGTTTTCATGTTTAATAGAATAGACAGCTGTTATTATTTTCATCTACTTATATTTTTACTATCTTATTCAAGAAATTCAAGTAAGCCTCGGTTACTGCTGAACTCTACTGCAGTCGATGGAGTGATAAAATTTAATTTAAAAGGCGTTATAAAATTTCTTCGAGACCGGCAGCGCGTTGGTAATGCCTCTGGTGCTGCAAACGTCCATAGGCGACGGTGACCACCTGCCGGGGTGAGCTGTCTGCCTGTCTGCTGAACTCTAGCTATAAAAAAAGTGAGCTACAAAGGTCTCTGGTGCATACTTTGTTTAGAAGAAGTTGGGATTTTACGAGTTGAGAGCAAATATGTGGCGTTAGCAGAATACAAGTGTGAAGTGAAATCTCAAGCTGGGGTTTTATATGGTGAATGAGGAACGTACTTACTTCTGTAAACGTGTAGGATACACCACAAAAACAGGGTCCAAAATCCTTTATATTGTACTAGCAGAGAGTTTTGTATAGTATACATCAGATATACAGGAGAAAACTCCTTAGTGTGCGCTCTTTGTCTACAATATTTTGTTTGTTAGAGAAAATTCTCACGTGGTCCAGGGCAGTTTAGCTAAATGGCAGTAGAGATTTTTTTTATTTTGCAGACAGGCTGACGACCCATTTAGAATTTAGCAGTTACCGTCACCTATGGGTGTTAGCAACGCCAGTGGCATCGTGAACACGTTGCTGTTCCTTAAAGGTACAGAAACTCAGGCCAGTAATGCCGGAATAGAACACAAAGTTATTATGGCGGCATGCTTAAGACCAAAAGGGGTCCCTAAGGTGGGTTGTTTTGTCGCCTTTTACGAGAAGCCGACATCGGCTGCAGAGGTCATTAATCTATTTCCACTCGTACGCGGATAAAAGTTAGAAGAGTGTAGGATTGAAGATAAGTAGGGCCAAAACTAAACCTCCATTTGTGAGGTAGGACTTTTGACTTCACCCTGATTTGCTTAGGAAGTGTCTCTGTTAATTTGCTCCGGTTTCTAGTACTCTGGATCATTAACCCAGAATGAAGGTGAGATAAGCCGAGATGTGAAAAAAAGTGAATGATCCTACAGTGTTGAAAAGACAATAAGCTCAGGAACAATTTGAGACAAATTTTGGCTCGAATTCTCCTTAGATATAAAGGTAAAATGTAGATAAAGTCCGTAATAAGACCTGTCATATTATATGGATTGGAATCCTAAGCTACAAAGAAGAAGGATGGAAGAGTATTGCATGCTGCTGAGATGTAAATGCTAAGATGAATGTGAACAGTTACGAAGAACTAATTAGGTCGTTTCCAAAATATCAAGAGTAGAGTAACAAATATATCGTGTTTACATTTTCACTCCTTGGAGCATAATTTCACCTTACATATACTAATTTGTCTGGTATATAAATATTACAAATACCATTTATCCTGGCGATACCTTCGTTCTTCGGATGTTCAGCACAGCACCCTCGTATAAATCACTTTCCCAAAGTTGCTAAGTGATCAATTCATGCTCGTTAGTTGGTTTTGGCAAACGCAACTCAACTTAGCAAATTATGGGGTATTCATACAAGAAAGTTGGGATCAGCGGAAACGTTACATAAATTGAAGGGTATTTAATCATTAATCTCTTTTGGCGAGGGAATGTTTGGGGGAGAGATTTTTAGCTCTTAAATAGTTATTTTCAAAGCTATATTTGCAAAATAAAAATAAATAATCATAGGCAAAATTCAACATGATATGACATGCGTTATCCGTAGCCACGGAGATTGTCGTAATTGATTTCTTTCTGTATTTTTCATCACAGATTTTATTCTGTAACAGTTAATTAAAAAGACTTTAACACAATATTTTAATTAATGTTAAAACAATTTGACAAAATTAGACCGAAACAAATTCGTGTGATTAGAATTGTAGCGAAACCTAGGCCTTACCGGCACACTATCACCGTTATGATAATAATAATACCTATATACAGTCAATTCTACGTTTATACCAAGCAAGCCTAGTGCTATCATAACACTGTGTTATATTATATATATATATATATATATATATATATATATATATATATATATATATATATATATATATATATATATATATATATATATATATATATATATATATATATATATATATATATATATATATATATATATATATATATATATATATATATATATATATATATACCTAGTCAGGTCATAAATTCTGTCACATGTTTAATGTAAAATAATTGTAACAAGTTTATTAATTATGTAACCATTCATATACCAAAATGAACTTAACAAAACATAGATTCTTATGACATTAAAGTTTATTCAAAATGACCTCTGTGATTTTGAATACAAGCCTTCAATCTGCGTGGCCAGTTGTCTATCGCAGCACGAACGAGGTCCATGTCAATATCGGCGGCTGCCTTAATCAAGGATGTCTTGAGTGACTCCAAATTGGGATGAGGCTTTGAGCACGCCTTTTCCTCCAAGTGTTGCCATATCTTGTAATCTAACGGATTCAAATCTGGACTGGAGGAGGGCCAGTCTTCGTGCCGGATGAAGTCGATTTCACGCGCCGCCAGCCAGTCTTGTGTGCTCTTCGCTCTATGAGCTGGCGCCGAATCTTGTTGGAATACCCAGTGCCTGTTATTGAACATGGTATGAGAAACAGGTTCCACAAGGTTTGTCAGGACTGTATTTTGATACACAACAGCATTCGTTTTTACACCTTTCTCACAAAAATGTACCTTTGTTAAGCCCCAATAAGAAACTCCCAACCATACCATGAGCGAGGATGGAAAATGACCTCGTTGGACACGCGGAATACGGTTGCTCGCTTCTTCACTACTGTGTGCGTACACCTTATCATTTTGTTTGTTGTAGCTCTCTTCTACGGTAAACATTTTTTCATCCGAAAAAAGAATTTCCCGATATTTTTTTCCCGCGTACCGCTTCAACAAAGCGCGGCATCTCTTCAGTCTCAGGTCCATTAGACGAGCATTCAAACGATGTCCTGTTTTTCTTCGATATGCCGGAAGCCCTAAGTCTTCATTTAACACCCTTTTCACCGTGGTTCTGCTTAACCCCATCTGAAGGGCCAACAGTTTCTGCTAACGTTTGGGATTTCTTTGAATTCGTGCCTTCACAGCTTTTATCACTGCTGGAGTCCTAACAGACCGAGGGCGACCACTTCTTGACCTGTCATCTACACTAGAGTCTTCATTGTATCGTTTGATGGTACGATAAACGAATCTTTTGGTAATATTCAAATTTTTCAGTATGTTAAAAATTTGAATTGGCGCGTAACCGCAACGATACAACGCAATAACTGCAACACGGTCTTCTTTAAGCGTCCACTCCATATTTAAAAATGAGTAAAATTCTAAAAGTTATACATTTTTATTTTCATGAACAATTCGAAATTCTAATTCAATAAACTTTTTTGTGGCCAGCATTCTAAAAGAAAAGTTTTTACTGTGTGACAATACTTATGACCTGACTAGGTATATATATATATATAGTCATTCCAAGGGAGTCGTAAAAGGCGACTGATGGACTACTCCTTTGCCAGCTTGCATGCGGCAAAGGAAGTGCACCTCTCGGTTTTCCTCTAGGGGTTGGGAGGTCAGACGGCAGTCGCTCCCGTAAAAACCTAAACAAGCCAAACAAACACATGGTATGGTAAGAACACGAAAAGGATTGGTCACGGATAGGGCGTCGCCGCAAAACGACGCGCAGGAACCTCGCCCGACTCCTGTGACAAGTGGACTAGGGCTGCCGTGCCGTGGGCGAGCACGGCTAAAGACACTAGCCCCATCCAAAAGGAAACTCCGCTTCGCAACTTGGAATATTGGCACGCTGACTGGACGCGCGAGAGAGTTGGCCGATGTACTCTCCAGGCGGAGGGTGGCCGTGGCGTTCCTGCAGGAGACTCGGTGGAAGGCCAGCAGATCTCGGTTCATTGTGAATGGCTACAAACTGATCTACACGGGTGCACCTGGTGGGGAAAATGGGGTCGCCATAGTGCTCTCGGAGGAGCTCCAGGACGACATTTTAGAGGTGGAGCGCTGTAGCGATCGACTTATGGTTGTGAGGGTGCTTGTTGGTGGGGTAGTCACCCACTTGATAAGCGCCTACGCGCCACAGGCCGGTTGTAGCGACGCCGACAAGATAGCGTTTTGGAACCTACTCGGAGAAGTGCTTCGTGGGATTCCATTGTCACATGGGATCGTTTTGGGCGGTGATCTAAACGGTCATGTGGGTGATGAATGTGGGGAATTTGAGCGTGTTCACGGTGGATTTGGGTATGGTAACCGCAACGCAGAAGGGGAGGATATCCTCAATACGTGTTCGGCTGCCGACCTTGCCATCGTGAACACGTATTTCAAAAAGAGACCCGAGCATCTCATCACCTACAAGAGCGGGAGGAATGCTAACCAAATCGACTTCCTACTCACTAGGAGACACCACATCAGCAAAGTAGCCAACTGCAAGGTCATACCCGGTGAGAGTCTCACTGCACAACACCGTCTTCTTGTCATGGACCTCTGCGTGAAGCCCAAAGGCAAACGTGTCGATCGCCTTCAGCGTCGAATCAGGTGGTGGCTGCTCGATGAAGTCAAGTCCCAGGAGCTCGCCTCTTACATCGGCGACAAGTGCGCCGGTGGTGAGGGCGAACCGGTTCAAGCTTACTGGGACAGGATTCAGGCGGCTATCCTTGGGTCGGCGAGGGAGGTGCTTGGTGTGTCTAAGGGTGGTCGCAAATGTGACAAGGAGACTTGGTGGTGGAACGACACAGTCCAGAGGGAGACTAGAGCGAAGAAAGCCCTCTTTAAGAAGTGGCAAGCGTCCAGATCTCCTGAAGATCGCGACGCATATAGGTCTGCCAAGCGCGCCACTAAGAGAGCTGTAGCCAGAGCCAGACGAGACCACTTACAACCACTATACGACAAGTTGGAATCGTCTGAGGGGCAGAAGCTCATTTATAAGTTGGCGCGCTCCAGGGTCAAAGCGGCACAGGATATTTCCAAGTGCCGCTGTGTAAAAGACCCTGTGGGCAACCTGCTATGCGAGGACCTCGCGGTGAAGGAGAGATGGCGCTCATATTTCCACGAGCTGCTGAACACGCAGCACAAAGAGGTGCAGCCGCCAGATCTTCCTCCGAATCAAGGACTAGTGCCACTGGTAACGCCTGCAGAGGTCCAGAATTGTCTTCGCCGCATGAAGAATCGGAAAGCTGTTGGATCCGATGGAGTCCCCATCGAAGCCTGGAAGGCGATGGGCTCTCGTGGTGTGAGCATCTTAACCGACCTCTTTAACCGGACACTTCTCACCGGTACGATCCCGAGCCAATGGAGACTGAGTATCATTACTCCAGTCTTCAAAGGCAAGGGGTCGGTGCAGGAGTGCGGTAATTACAGGGGGATTAAGGTCATGTCCCACACCATGAAGCTCCTCGAGAGGGTTATCGACTCTCGGATTCGGCAGGAGTGCACTGTCTCGGGATGTCAGTATGGGTTTCGCCCTGGTCATGCGACTATGGATCCGGTTTTTGCCCTAAGGACTGTCGCGGAGAAATACAGGATGAAGAATACGCCTCTGCATTGCCTGTTTCTTGACTTGCAGAAGGCCTTCGACTGTATTTCTCGCGCGATAATCTGGTGGGCATTGCGATCTAAAAGGGTTCCAGAGGCCTATATTGACATCATCCAAGACATGTACCGTGACTCCGATTCTGTAGTTCGGACCGCTGTTGGCGACACAAAACCTTTCGCCATCACCGTCGGGGTGCACCAAGGATCCGTCCTTAGTCCGTTTCTGTTTAGCGTGGTATTAGACGTATTGTCAGACAGCATCAGAAACTCACATGAGCAGCCCCCGTGGCTGCTTATGTATGCTGATGATATCGCGCTGGCAGACTCGGACAGGGGTAGGCTGGTGCGACGTGTGAAAGCGTGGAAGGAGTCGCTTGAGAACGGTGGTCTGAAGCTCAATGTGGCGAAGACCGAGTACTTGGCCTGTAACTCCACAGATCCCACACCCGTACGCATAGGCGGCGACACGGTCGAGCGCACGGACCAAGTGAAATACCTGGGATCTGTGTTTCATGCGTCTGGTGACATCGATTGTGACGTCAAGGCACGCATTGCTGCCGCGTGGGCCAAATGGCGTGAGGTAACTGGTGTCATTTGTGACCCCAAGATACCGGTAAAGTTGAAGGGACAGGTCTATAAGACCATCATTAGGCCTGTCCTTTTATACGGATGTGAAGCGAGGCCGGTGCTAGAGCGACACAGGCAAGAACTGCGTGTCACGGAGATGAGTATGCTGCGGTGGATGTGTGGAGTGACGCGGAAGGACCGCGTTAGGAACTCCCGCATTCGCGGCAGTCTTCATGTCCGTGACATTGCAGATAAACTGCAGGAGTGTCGGCTCCGTTGGTACGGCCACGTTTTACGGCAACCGGATGATTACGTGGGAAACAAATGTCTGGCCATGCCGCCTCCGCCGGGCCCCGGCAGGAGGGGTAGACCCAAAAAGTGCTGGCTTGACGTCGTAAGGGGTGATATGCGTGCCAATGGGCTCAATACCAGGGATGCTGAAGACCGTGCGAAGTGGAGTAGAAAAAGTCGGAAAGCGGACCCCGGGCACCGAAACGAAAGTTTAGGATGCAACCGGGATAACGCTTAGATGATGATGATGATGATGATATATATATATATATATATATATATATATATATATATATATATATATATATATATATATATATATATATATATATATATATATATATATATATATATATATATATATATATATATATATATACCTAGTCAGGTCATAAGTTCTGTCACATGTTTAATGTAAAATAATTGTAACAAGTTTATTCATTATGTAACCATTCATATACCAAAATGAACTTAACAAAACATAGATTCTTATGACATTAAAGTTTATTCAAAATGACCTCCGTGATTTTGAATACAGGCCTTCAATCTGCGCGGCCAGTCGTCTATCGCAGCACGAACGAGGTCCATGTCAATATCGGCGGCTGCCTTAATCAAGGATGTCTTGAGTGACTCCAAATTGGGATGAGGCTTTGAGCACGCCTTTTCCACCAAGTGTTGCCATATCTTGTAATCTAACGGATTCAAATCTGGACTGGAGGAGGGCCAGTCTTCGTGCCGGATGAAATCGATTTCACGCGCCGCCAGCCAGTCTTGTGTGCTCTTCGCTCTATGAGCTGGCGCCGAATCTTGTTGGAATACCCAGTGCCTGTTATTGAACATGGTATGAGAAACAGGTTCCACAAGGTTCGTCAGGACTGTATTTTGATACACAACAGCATTCGTTTTTACACCTTTCTCACAAAAATGTACCTCTGTTAAGCCCCAATAAGAAACTCCCAACCATACCATGAGCGAGGATGGAAAATGACCTCGTTGGACACGCGGAATACGGTTGCTCGCTTCTTCACTACTGTGTGCGTACACCTTATCATTTTATTTGTTGTAGCTCTCTTCTACGGTAAACATTTTTTCATCCGAAAAAAGAATTTCCCGATATTTTTTTCCCGCGTACCGCTTCAACAAAGCGCGGCATCTCTTCAGTCTCAGGTCCATTAGACGAGCAATCAAACGATGTCCTGTTTTTCTTCGATATGCCCGAAGCCCAAGTCTTCATTTAACACCCTTTTCACCGTGGTTCTGCTTAACCCCATCTGAAGGGCCAACAGTTTCTGCTTACGTTTGGGATTTCTTTGAATTCGTGCCTTCACAGCTTTTATCACTGCTGGAGTCCTAACAGACCGAGGGCGACCACTTCTTGACCTGTCATCTACACTAGAGTCTTCATTGTATCGTTTGATGGTACGATAAACGAATCTTTTGGTTATATTCAAAGTTTTTCAGTATGTTAAAAATTTGAATTGACGCGTAACTGCAAAGATGCAACGCAATAACTGCAACACGGTCTTCTTTAAGCGTCCACTCCATATTTAAAAATGAGTAAAATTTCAAAAAGTATACATTTTTATTTTCATGAACAATTCTAAATTCGAATTCAATAAACTTTTTTGTGGCCAGCACTCTAAAAGAAAAGTTTTTACTGTGTGACAATACTTATGACCTGACTAGGTATATATATATATATATATTTTTTTTAAACATATGAATAAGTAGCATAATTATATATAAAACAATTTCACACTGATTCAATACTTGAATCAATTATTTGTCTTATCAAATAGTTTCAAAAATATTACTGGCTATGTAAAACCAAAACAATTTAACGTGGTTGACATAGTTACATGACATGTGACACCCAGTATTTATTAATGTTTATAAAGAGATACTACCTTAAAATTCTACACCTAATTAAAATGGTACATTCTTAGATTTTTGCAGATGCTGTGACAAATTGCTTACAAATTCAGAGATTTTTTATGGTGTATTAAATACTAAGTAGTTACCGTCGCCTATCGATGTTTGCGACGCTAGAGGCACCGTGAATACGCTGCTGTTCACATTGTGGTACTGAAACCTATGTCATGAATCCCGGAACATAATACAAAGTTATTATGGTGGCATTACTTATAGGACAAGGGTGGTTGCCATCCAGATGGTCTTATAGGCCTATCACCTAGTTAGGGTCGTTTTGTTGCCTTTTGAGTCCGACCGCGGAGGTTAGTATTCTTACTTCACCCCTGCACGGAGATATTTAATGGATTGTTAATAAATGTTTTGATGAGTTATCGCAATAAAAAGTTCAGAGACAAAATATTTACGACCATAAAGAAAAATTATAAAAATATCAAAAAAAATTTATGCCAGAAATAGCGAAACATGTAGTTTATTAATAAATTTGGATACGAGTAAATACACTTGTGTATTTACCATCTTTCTAAAAAATAAACATGTTTGTATTTTTATTGTTTTATTTTGTATTCATAATAAGCAAAACATATAAAACTAAATTACGTATTTATAAAAATTAACAAGGTGAATGATTCTGTAATATTTGATAATGTAGTCTTAACCGAAAATATTTTCATATCACTACAAAGTTGTGACTATACTCAGCAGCGAACCCCTACTGGAGGTAGTGACGAATATCGAAGTAGGAGGAAAAATGTCATTACATTTGAGCGAATCCCGATGATAACACTAACGACCATACTGATCTTATCAGTTCTCAATACAACTAAACTATTTACCACTAGAACGATTAAACAATACGTTTCTACCCCATTTATCGATAACATCTCAGTTAACGGAACAAATATATCAGGCACACGTGCCGTTTCCTTAGCAACGGCATCCCCGACCTACCCTACATTTGAAAATCTAATAAAAACACTCACTATTTAACATTTCTTTATAAATTAATAATCAACTTTATTACGAAGTTTATAGGGTTGAATTTCAAATGAAAAACGTAGTTGTAAATCGAATACTATTAAGGCTTTTGATGCAGTTACTATATGGTTTAACATAAGTGCCATAAGGTCCAGATTTACTTAGTAATACTGCAAATGAAATAGGCTAACATTAAGGCTTGAGTCTATAAACAGTATTATTGTATCCCCTGCTTATTTAGTAATACGATAGTATTTTTTATTCCACTTTAAAATGTATAAAGGAACGTCTAAAAGGTTTCTTTGGAAATAATACCTACCTAGAATTGAAAACACCTTTTAAAAGGTTTTATATATAGTTCGTAGAATAATTGGAATCAAATGACTATAAGAATACTAAAAAAAACTTTAGCCTTATCTTTTCCAGCCACTATCGGTTAATTCGTAAAGCCTCATCTCACTCATCCGGATTTAGTGTTCTACACTACATTTGCAAATACCTGGTCTCCATTTGAGGGTATGATTACATTAATGGCTGTCGGTCTACACGGCTATCTTGTCTGTCCCACGGCAACTTTAGCTAGAATATTTTGCGATCTGTGTTACCGTTGCTTTGTTTTATCTTCTCTTTCGGATCTTCTTACTTCTGATTCTTGCTGTGCAAATCTTAAAGTGTACATTAAACAACTGTAAGTGTTCACGCCAAACAGTGGGCTCAAAACGTATGCATGATCAAATATAAGATTTGTAATATATCGATTAAGAGATAATAAAATTCCGATTTTCCTTTTGAGCTCGAAGTACGTTATGCTGTTTTTGTTCTGGATGTATGTAATATATACGCGATGAAAAACAAGCAACGAATATGTCCCTTACGATCGGTTCTCATTAACATCCTGCCGGACTGTCATTTCCGTTGCATCAATTAGCCGCCCTGTTGATTGTTATTCACACACGCGTGCTTCCATGCATCTGTTTCTAATGATCGCGTCACGTGCCAATGGTTGGGGATATCGTTTTTAAAGGGCATTTGCTTGTCAAGTGCGGATATTTTTGATTTATTGTTTTTTTTTTCAATGTACTTACTCATACTTAGTTGGTTATAGGTATGTTTCAGATTAGTATATCACAATAGTCTATTTAGGCACAATCAAGTTCAAATGAGAAAAATCTAATTATATTTTAAAACAAAATGTTCAATGATTATTATTATTCTAATTTTTCTTTTATAAATTTTCTTATTCCCCAACACTCTGTATGTATATCCCATATGTATATCGTACATCTATGTATCCTCTACACATTCCATGCCTACACACTCTATGCCATCGCAGATCGTCACATTTTTTTTTAAATACGCTGAAATTCTAAAGAGAAGCAAAACATATACAACGATATTCATGTATCATAGGGAATTTAGTGAGTGTCCTGTTATAACCCACATGAAAAAGCTATGTTTAACAGTTATTATTAATTTTACCAGTTGAAAGATTATGTTTAGGGAGATTTTACCTTTAATTTAATTTATATATTCATTTGCATTACATTGTCACACAGCCGCCCGGTACCTAGTAGCTTAGTATTATACTCAGAAAGCAATCTAGAGGTCCCGCGTTCGAATCCGACGGTGGCATGTACCGCTTAGGCAGTTTTTCTTGCCTAATGTACGTATTGTAGTATGCGGTGAAGAAAAACATAGTGTGGAAACCAGCATACCGAGACCAGCGTAATGGTTTACCATCCGTACCCTGTAAAGGTAGGTCCGAGTAATGGGACGCTATGGGCTGTCTAACTGTACGGCCGCCAGCTTTTGGAGTAAGCAAGTCCTAGATGGTGTTAAAAAGGTTGATTGTGGCCGGATAAAAGAATCGCACGATCGAATACCGTAGCGTGGTTCTAAAGACTAGATCCAACAGTGACTGGCCTAAGCCCATTTATGAAGATTTTGAAACACGTGATGTTTTTTGATAGGTATTTTAAAAAGATGACACAATTTTACTTTTATTTCCTCAATCAACATTAACATACTTTAATTGCATGGAAATATTTAAAATTAATGATATCATTAAGTACCTACTTATTTCAGACGGAAGATAAATAATAAGAAACAACTGTTTCAATAGGACTGACTATAAAGTTACGAATATTTTTTCCCAGTTGCTTTTCGGTTCATTTTATAGAATGGAAGTACCATATTTATTTTTGGGGATAATTTTAGCGGTAGGTGGAAATTATACATACTATAATAGTCTTTATCAATTTGAAATAGCGAGTGACGATATAGCAGACTTCGTGGCAAATGGGACATTAACGTAAGTAAGGCGATTCTAAGCCGCATGTGATTTAGTCTGTGATATGTAATATAGAGCTTGCCAAACGTTTCATCTAGGATACACGCAAAGCTGCACCTATGCTGTCTTGTGTGTCTACTAGTATGTTTACTGATCTAAATATCACTGTCAAGATACTAGTCACGAATGAGTGAGAGCGACATATAGGTACACGTGGACATTGGCGATACAGTGAGAGAACCTATAAGAATTCTATATCCGTACACTTTCCACCTTAGTACTAGCATACTTTATTTTCCTATTCCTAAGAATGATAGCCACCCGGCGTAATTTTTAGTAAATGCATCTGCATGAAGCTGTTTGGGGTTGCTATTATGTTAACAACTAAATAGCTAAAATATTTCATGAAATGTCAAATTAATGTTATTCCTGTTTAGGAATTGTACGATCCTGGTGGTTGCATGTAATGAGACTGAACTAAGGCGTATTAATGGTACTTGCAATAACCTGAACTACCCCGCGGCGGGTGCAGCCCGTACGCCTGCCGGGAGGCTGCTGCCCGCTGAATACAACAAAACTTCGGATGATGGTATTTTTTTATTGTATTGTAGACATTGTTTTTACCCTCTTATGTATAAATTCATTTCATATTAAATATATTTATTTTTTACAGTATTTGATCCAAGATTAGCAGCATCCGGAAACGCATTGCCTCCTTGCAGGAAACTCAGACAAGCAGCGCTCTCTGATGGCAGTGTACCTGATTTGAACATTACATCGTTAGCACTACATATCCTAGTGGGGTTTGCTACTGACTCGGCTACCACCAGTGATACCAGTAAGGCAGTCTATAATCTTAACCATATACTGTACTTAATATTATACTACCGGCACGCCATAATGGCCGTTTTGACGTTTGTCCACTCCATGAAGTTCGTATTAATTAGTAATTACATTTGAAGGAACCAATTGCTGTTCTTTATTATCAATAACTGCACGTCGCTATTGACAATAAAGAACAGCAATTTGCTCCTTCAAATGTAATTACTAATTAATACGAAACTTCATGAGTGGGCAAACGTCAAAACGGCCATCATAGCGTGCCGATAGTTTAGTATACTCGTATATTAAATTAAAAAGAAATGCGACCTAAAGCATTGGTTTTATATTGATATGACATTGATGACCTCTACGGTGCAATGGCTTTTCGTACACCTTCGGAAGTCATAGTAAGTTAGAATAGAGCTGTTTGAACTGTAACAGTACACTTATTTTATTTTTTACGTTTTACAAAACTTTTTCCAGCTAATTATGTATATTGGAGAACGACCTGTTGCACTGACGCTGGCAAATCGGAGCCTATGTGCTATCCCCTAGCGGTACCTGATGATGACAGGATCCATCGCTTCAATAACATACGCTGTCTCAACATGACGCGGCCTCAGACCTATGCTACGTCTGGATGTTGTCCTAACACAACAACATCATTACGGGTAGGTTATCTAAAACACAAACACATATAATCCTGGACCCGGTAGGGAGGAAGACTCAAAAAGGTGCCGCCATGACGTCTAATAGGGCGATATGTGTGTTAATGAAATCACTACCACGAATATCGAAGACCGTGCTAAGTGGAGAAGTCGGAAAGCGGACCCTGGGCAACTAAGCGGAAGTTTAGGTTACAACAGGTATTTAATGCTAAGATTATGAGGATTATCTAAAATATATAAACAGTACCCCTATATGAACGACAGCGTATTAGTGTTGCCCCTGACATTGCAATCCATAGGCTTCGGAAACTGCTAATTATTAAGTTAGCCGGCAGCGTGTCTGTCTGTAGTCCTACAGTAAAAAAAATTAAAACATGTGTGTGATTCACACACGATAGAAGTGAAACTTCAGTAAATCGACAAAAGAATGAGATGAATATATAAGTATATAATAAGGATAGGATAATTACAAAGTTTATTTTAATTTTATTTTCATTTTTTTGCGTCGATATTGACGATACATTACGGCATTAGTTTTCGGCATCTTATAAAATTTATTACTTAGCACAACAAGATATAAAAATACTCACAAACACACTGTTAAATAATAACACACCATGCTGACTTCTTACTAAAAAGCTGCTTACAGCTGCGTATTAACGCAGCCGCATACAGTGTACAGTAGCTCACGTACTTTTCACATACTAACACACGTTAAATGCTCAAATACAAGTAAACAGTGTGCAATATATATATATATATACACCTACATTTGCTCTCTCGCTCTGGCTCACTAATTACATGCGACTATAGGAGAGACCGAAATATACATATTTCTGTCTCATTCTTTGCCGGCTTCATCCTACTCATTTTTGTATTTATGTATCTTACCTGTCGTTTTTTCCGTTGCATCCGGTTTGAAATCACAACGATTCTAAAGAAGTTTCACTTCAAAAAAATCTCGAACAAAATGCCACAAGGATTATTTCCGCGTTTAGCCTGCAGGGGTTTAAAACGGAAACAAACATACTGAATGGAATGGAGATAATAATAATTAAACCAGCAAGGTTTTCACCAGTTGATCACCTACGTGAAACGAGTACTCTTTAGACGCGAGCCTTCTTCCCCTTCTACCCATGCCCAGCGGAGGCATCAAGTGGACTTTAACAAATTTATTTTGTTTAACCATACATTGGAAAACTATTTTACTATAGATCGTTGGTGCCACACCACTCCCAGACTTGTCGCATATTTACGGCAACGTTGAAGATGGGAGAAGAAGTTACTCTGGTGGCAATTTATCGGTTGAGTATACTAATGGAAGAGTATTTCCTAATCAAAGTAAGTAAGATTATTATATATTATATATTCTTCTGTGATTTTTTCCTGATGAACAGCAGATAGGCTAACGGCTCACTTAATAGTAAGCAGTTACCGTCGCCTATAGATGTTTGCGATGATAGGGGCACCGCGAACACACTGCTGTCCGCATAGAAGTAATCGAACCTGAATGAACACAACACAAGGTTATTAGCTAGCCATACACGCACAGATATGCCCGCCGGATTTGCCCGACAGGCAGATCCGTGATACGCCACACACGAATACGGGCAACAGTTGAGATCGTAATTTCAGCAAATACGGTCGTCTGTAAACATGTATATTTCAAAGCATAAATTAGCAATAATATGTGGTGATTTTATTTGTCTAAAAAGAAAACGAAGAAGAATTTGGGTAAAGCAATGGCTAGAAAAACAACCGCGATATAGCCATATGAATCTACTCAGAGATTTGTCAATCCATGAGCCTGCTGATTTGTTCAATTAATATTTTATAATTGAATATTTTTTTAATAATATTATTATAATATTTTTATATGAATATTTTTTTTATCGATTGCGTTGCATTTTTCGACCAATTTTTCGTATGCTTGTGCTTTTAAATCTTTATTAAGGTACAATTGCTTATTTTTGATTTTCCACAAACAAGGCAAAGACTTTTATAGTTCTATAAAACTTGTCCAAAACTCTTTATTGTCACTAAACGCCATTTCTGTGATCAAACTCATGTATTCATGTATATGTAACTTCGAGTGTTAGTGCGCGAAAGCGCGACTGACATCAAATCTGGCGGATATATCCGTCGCTATGCACACACGCACAGTTGGGAGCTCGGATCTACCCGCCCCGTGCCCGATCCGCTCGATTTGACCACGGGCAGCGGGCAGGCACCCGACGTGCAAATCCGTGTCCGTTCTCACCATACACGCACGGATCTGTCCGCCAGGCACGTCTGTCGGATAGGTCCGGCGGGCACATCTGTGCGTGTATGGCTAGCTATTATGGCGGTATACTTATAAACCAAGGGTGGTGGCCATCCAGACGGGCTTGGGGCCTTACCTTGTAACTAGGGTTGTTTGGTTGCCTTTTACGACAGGTCGTATACGGCCGCAGGGCTAAGTTATTCCGCCCCTGCATGGAGGGAGTATGCACAACATAATCGAACGATATTGATTGATCCGACGACCTCCGTGGCTTAGCGACTTTCGCACGTCGAAATGCCTGTGGATTTTAGTTGTATAATAAACAATCGCTTAGCTGTTAACTTTGTACATTAATAGAAATCTAAGAAATCTGGCATTAGGATTATTTTTTGATTTTCAGCCGGCATAAATCTCCTTCTTGGAATTAACTTCTTTGGAATCGTATTCAACTGGAGATGGCACAATCACTTTGCAACACAATTAGCTGCTTTGAACCCATGTTGGAGTGACGACAAGTTGTTTTGGACTGCGAGGGAAATGAACATTGCGGCCTACAATCAAATCCTATTTTACGAACTTTGGCCTTTATTTTTAGGTATTTTTTTCTATAAAAAATAACCTTTATAGGGTTTTGGAAGTTAAGTTGCCATTAGAAATCCTCTTACGCCTTCCCTGTCACATGCTGGCTCAAAGGCTACGTAAGTAGTATTATATAGCGATGTACGTGAGTTCTATATATATATATATATATATATATATATATATATATATATATATATATATATATATATATATATATATATATATATATATATATATATATGTGTGTGTGTGTGTGTGTGTGTGTGTGTGTGTGTGTGTGTGTATGTATGTATATTAAAATAGTTTTTTTCTGGACTGGGTTGGATGGACATGGTATGATTATATAGGTATATAATAACTCTGTGGTATTCACAGAGTTCAAGTAGCCCACGGTTTCAAGTGACGAAGTGTGTGTGTGTGTTTCAAGTGACGAAGTTATCATTAGGACGTATTACAATACAATACAATACAAATTTATTTTTATACACATTATTTAAAACACATTATTTAATTAACAAAATTAACAAAAACATCAGCCACTGCCCCCAAACTAGAAAAGTATCTGTGTCTTGGAGGCCGAGGCAAAAAAATTTCCATTGCATAATCCGTGCGGTGTGGGTGTGTGTATATGAGAGTATGTTGTGTATGAATACATTACATAAGTGTATATACAATACTATACAAATAAGAAGAGTATTTTATATACAGACATACTGGGAAATAAAATATTATGAAAAAATATCATGTCATTGGTTTGATTAGATTTTCAGTGTCATCATAATTAAGTTTTTGCAACCAGTTTGAAACAATGTTCTTACATTTTGATTTAGGGTAGGAATAAAATTTTAATTGTATGTTCAATTTATTATATAGATATATGCCCAAAAAATCAAAAAAGCGATGGGAAGAGCTAGTGTTACAGAAACGTTTTTGAGATATCTTATTTTTTATTCGTTTGGTACATCGTGGATTATATTTTGTAATGGAATGCTGTCTTATAACAGTTTGTAGTATAAAAAGTTGACGTACTGTAAGTACTTTGGTTGTCTGATATAGGGCTGTAGTTGGATGGAAATAAGGGAGGGAGAACAAAACTTTCAGCACACATCTCTGTGCTCTTTCGAGTTTCAGTAGATGAGTTTTACAAGAACCTCCCCAGACTGTAATACAATAAGTTAACAAAGATTGACATAGAGCAAAGTAGGTTGTCATGAGAATTTTATTGTTTGATATGTGACGTAGGTTTTTAAAAATAAATATTAGTTTTCTTACCTTAGATGTAACATAGTCTATGTGTAGTTTAAAGTTTAAATTTTTGTCTATAATAATTCCGAGGTATCTGATACTAGAAACATTTTCCAATTTTGGACATGTACATTGATTCAATGAATAACTACACGAGTGTGCAAAAATATTCAGATTAAGAGTTAGCAAAATATTAGAAGTTCTGAAAGAAAATGCAATATATTTTGTTTTATCAACATTGAGAGTTAAAAAGTTGTTTGACAACCAAAGATTAACTTGGTCGAAACCCAATTGGGCAGATTTATATGTATCTTCCCATGTTTCACCTGTAAACACGATAGCTGTATCATCTGCAAAAGTGACCATCTTGCCATTAGGGATCATTAGCTGACAAAGATCATTTATATAAATAAGGAAAAGAGTAGGGCCTAGTATACTACCCTGTGGTACCCCATACATAATATCGACCTCATCACTCGTCCAATCTCCAATCTTAATGCTCTGCTTACGACCCTCAAGATAACTTTTGAAAAATTTTAGCTGTGTATCTCTTATACCACAATAATGCATTTTTTCTAATAATAAAGAGATTTGGATGGTATCGAACGCCTTAGCCAAGTCAAGAAATATAGCTAAGACCTTTCTACCACCATCCATACTACTAATTATAAAATCAGTGAGTGTGTGGACCGCATCACTTGTGGATTTACCTTTACGAAAGCCATATTGCGCATCTGATATAAGATACTTAGCTTCAAGAAATTGAACTAATTGTTTGTTAACTATTTTTTCAAGAATTTTAGATAGCGCTGGCAAAATATAAATTGGTCGATAATTGCTAATGAGTCGTTTATCACCACTTTTGAATATAGGATGTATAATCGCATGTTTAAACTCAGAAGGAAATACACCTGTCTTGAGTGATAAGTTGAAAATATAAGTCAGTGGTTCAGAGAGTATATCTCTGTATCGTTTTAATACAGAACTAGGTAAATTATCCCTACCAACGGCACAAGTGGACTTCATATTACCAATAAGCGACTTTACTTCATCAGCATCAGTTGGCAAAAGAACGAACGAATTGACATACGAATTCATTGCTGGAGGTTTAGTTAGTAGAGTATGTTTTAGGCCAATTTTCTCAGCGAGATCCTTTCCCACATTTGCGAAAAAGTTATTAGCAGAATTAATAGCATATTTTGGATCATTAGAAATCAATTCAGAAGCAGTGGACTTAACTTTGTTTGTGCCTGTAATAGTTTTAATAGTCTCCCAAAGCTTTCTATTGTTTGTACTATATTTTTCAAGAAGATTTTGTTCATATTGAAGTTTTATTTTTTTGAGTAAAGAATTGCAAAAGTTTCTATAACGGATGTATGTAACTTTTAGTGTATTATTTGTTGGAAACTGTTTTGATTTTAAATGAAGCCTGTCCCTATTTCTCACACACCTCACCAAACCCGGTGTAATCCAAGGTTTTATTGGGCAAAAACGCCTTGATAAACGTTTTTGTAAAGTACATTGTTTAATAAGAGTAGTAAGAGTATTATTTAAAAAGGTCGTTGCTTGATTTGCATCATTAATTTGATATATTGGAGTAAAGTCAATAGTATTTATTGAATTATCCAAAGCTGAAAAATTAATTTTATTAGTATATGTGGAGCTCAACATTTTATTAGGTAATAGCTTCAAGGAAAGCATCACAGTATAGTGATCTGTTAAAGTGGTATGAGAGACCAGGCAGGTTACATTATGTTTTGTTTTTACAATCCAATGGTCCAAACAAGTAAGTGTATGAGTTGGTTTGGTATGGGTCGGTAGCAACCCATGAGAAGCAAGGAGATTTAGGTATTCATATGATCGCTTGTCTAAAGTTGAAGGTGCAATGTCAATATTTAAGTCTCCAGTTAACAAGATATTGTTGAACCTTTTTAAACTAATAAGCAAGCGGTCTAATGTTTCAAGAAATTTAGAAATATTAACCACACTTGGAGAACGGTATATTGCAAGAACAACAGTGTTATCATTTATTTTGATTAAAAGACAATTTGCATCCTCTATTTGGGGCTCTGTAATTATGTAAGGATATGCAGATTTACAAAAAACCACAACACCTTCATTTTGGGTCTTGTTTAATTTAGTTGATTCACTGTTGTATCCCTTCAGAGAATACACAAATGGGTTTTTGGATAGCCAACATTCTGTTAAAATTATAATATCCCAGTCAACCTTAGACATAGACAAGAGGATCTGGAATCCATCAAAGTTACGGTTCAGACTTCTTATATTTTGTGTAATTAATTTCAAATTGTTAACATTAGAATTTAGCAGTGTATTACACTTTTCTATAGGGCAAGTTATACAGTTAGCAAAGCTCAGATCATCCAAATCATCATCTATATTGAAATCGAATGTTGATTATAAAAAATAGTATGATAATCTGATATAAATTAAGTGACACTGGTAATAGTATTAGTGGTATTAAAAAAGTAAAATCATAAAGGTAAGTGAGTAATTTCGCATCATGTATGCAAAGTAATGTATAAATTAAATCATATATATGTTCATCCAGGTATATAATACAATAAATAAAAATTAATATAGTATATTGTAAACATAATTTTTTGAAATGTGTATTAAGTTTATTGGTGTAAGATGTTTCACAGTTAGAAGGAGTGTGCAGAATAGAGAAGCAATATAATATTAATTTTAAACAATACTCTCTCAAAACAAATATTTTCATTTTAAATAATAATAAAATTAAGCTGAGATAATAAAATGATAATAATTGACAATTTTGATTAATACAGTTACATATTAACATCAGTATTATAAGAACATTTACTATAATTAGTCATTGTGTTGAACTTTTGTTACCCATTTGATTTAATTGAGACTCATTATTGATTACAATATATGAACTGTTATTGTCTTTTCTTAACAGAATGCGCCCATTGGAAACCCAACAAAACCTATAATTATTTTCCTTAGCAAAAGATCGGGCCATGTATGAGAGTTTTTTCATTCTTGCTGTAATCTGCTCTGCTACAAAAACTGGCTTAGGGGGACCCTCAAGTCCTAGATGAGACGAATTTATTTTCATAGTTGGATGGTTTTTATTGTAAGTCTTAGCAGCTTGCAAGAAGTTGGTTTTCAACATACCCGTCATAAATTCTATTGAGATAGATGAGGTTTTGTTATCCTTTCTAGAAGGTAACCGGCAGACATCTCGAATGTCTTCCTTCAACACATTAATTCCTAATTCCTTACTTAGATACAGCACAGAGCTATAAATACTTTCTTTTGTTTCCTGATTTATTTTTGGCACATTTCGAAGTTCAGCACAATTTTTTATCATATATCTATCAAAATCTTCTAATTTATATTCTAACTTTGAGATATGATTGGTGACAGCTGTTTTTTGCAATTCAAGACTTGTGATTTTAGATTCTAAAAAAGCTAGTTGATCAGTCATAAATGTCATAGCCTTTTCTATATCCTTGTTAGTATCTTCAATTGTTGAAAATTGACCTTTAATTTCCAAAAATAGATTTTCAAGTTTTTCCATTCTAGAGTTTTGTGAGCTTAGCAGATCCTTTATCATATTTTTTATATCACTTTTAAAATCTGAGAATTCAACTAAAAGCTTGTCATTCGAGACATTGCATTGTTTAAATCGGTTTGTTGTATTTCTGGAGTTGCCGTTAGACGCTAACTCATGCTCATAATATCCTTTGCCGTGGTCAGAATCTGAATCACGGGATGTCCTTACATGTTTTGCAGCTATTTGTTTTTTTGACATCTTTGAGCTCATGGTGACAATCAGAGGACACCAAAATAATTGAAATTATATAATTTAACTAATTATCACAACAGAAAAACCAACTTGCAAAGTAAACAAGCCAAAATGTAGGTAGGTTGACGAGATATCAACAATTGTAATCACTATAAAACGTATTTGCACTGTACTATTATTTTGAAAAATATCACTAAGACTTATTTAATACACATATTTTCAACAACTATATAGAACTGACTCATTAATTTCCACTTTATAATTATAAGATTGCGGGAAAGTAGGAGAGTACGTTTACTACATCAGTGTTGCCAGTGCAATGATTCATTCAATTATTACTAAAACAACAGTAACTGAAATACATCATTTGCGAACATTTAATTTAAATTTTTGTAGTCTTGAAAACAAGCGTCGAATACTAACGATAAATAAATCACCAAGAAGCAATGTTATGAGGAAGATGAAGTTATCTTTTTTGCAGATTACATAGTTTACTGTAAAATAATGATCTCACAAAATATTTTTTATATATTTTTAGGTAAGGACAGGATGATAGCTGATGGTATAATATCGAATTGCAGTGACTTCAGAGATGTGTATGATAATACAACTACACCGAAAATATATAATGAATATATGATAGCTTTGAGAAAACTTCACACGTTACAAGATGGTCAAATGAGGTATAGGGTCTCCAAATAATATTTTATCCATAAAAACATGCACCTCGTAAAGCAAATCATACCCTAACAAATTACAAAACAGACGCTGTTCGATATTTGCATAAAAGGTATTTAAAATCCCGCCTCCTGATTTTTGTTACCTACCCTCACTCTCGGTGAGGTAAATGGTAAAAGTGAGGGTGGGACGAAAATAATATAACGTAACGCATGAACTTCTAAACGCGCGGGAGGTCGACGCTCGACCTACCTGAAGACTTAGTACGGTGCAATCACCTAAATGTGCGGGACAGTCAACGTTCGACCTCCCTGAAGACCGTTCCCTGTGCTGTGCGCAATTGGCTTCTTCTTCTTAGTCGTATCACTCTTGATGATGATTTTACGCTATTTCTCGCGATTCACAGACATTCTGGTGCACTCATGCAAAGGCCCACCCACAGCCGATTTGATCTGGTCGGTCCATCGAATGGGTGATCTTCCTTGCGATCTGATCCCCTCCACCTTGCCCTGGACAACGTGACGCTCTATGGAGTCATTATTTCGCCTTGAAACATGGCCGAAAATTTTGAGAATACGTGACTGAACCAAAGCGGACAGATGCTGCTTGATGCAGAGTTCTTCACGGATGGAGGCATTGGTCCGAAATTCTGTCCATGATATTCCCAGCTTTCGTCTCCAACACCACATTTCTAAAGCATCTATCTTTTTCTTCTCAATGTCTCGAAGCGTCCACGTCTCTGCAGCGTATAAAAATATGGGGAATAATGGGGTTTGCACGAGCCGGATTTTCGTGGCCCTTGTGATGTGTCGGTTCCTCCATACTTTCTTCAGCTTGTCCATTGCCGTTCTAGTTATCCCCATACGTCGCTTCACTTCATCTAAGCAGCCGCCATTATTATATATTAAAGCTCCAAGGTAAATGTAGGATTGCACCACGTCGCAATTCGCAATTCTTGTCACTTCAGGCGAGTTGTTATTGGTGCGGTCTATTATCAATTGCGCAATTGGCTTCTGTTACTCCTAACTCTCATTGGCCCTGCCATAAGATTGTGTATTCAGTGTGCGTGATATTTAGCTGATGCTGTGTAACAGTTTCTCCGCGAGCGGACTTGAACCAAACCGGGGAGAGGTGGAATCAAGGCCAGTGCGAATATCTTTGCCCACTGCAAGGTATCGTGTCTCTCTAACCCCGCTCCTCTCCCCCTCCTGTCTCATACAGTCCACTGATCTCGAGCTATCCTTCTCATTCCTGTACGGTGCAATCTTGGTCCGTGACTACCATCGTACAGAGGCCTTCAGTGTATATTGCAGCAACATAATTACTAATTTAACATTTTAAAAGAAGCCGCTGACCGCCAAGAACAACAGAACAGTTTTTAAAATAAGTAAATAATCTTTATGTATGCCATAAAAAGTTCTGTTTAGTTCTTAAGGTTATGGCTCCAATGCCTCTAGCATCGATTTTGCCAGTATCGGAGTTACAAAAGCGACAGGTTATAATAAAAAAAACTGTAATTTAAAACGCGGGAGTTTCGAAAGCTAACGTTATCTGGAATCCTGAGGACAACACAGTTTCTATTTGTTATAAAATATATTAAGATACTTATAAGTAAATACTATTTTTAATCAAAAACTTAATATGTAATATACAAACGATTTGTGACCGACCTAAATCAGTCAGGCCGGTAGTGTCAACGTTACAGTTACGCTAATGTACATATTACAAAATAATTGCAATAGATTGGCGGTGAAACAAAACATCGCGTTTTCAACCGTAAATACATCTTGACAAATGCGGCAGGCATGCTATTGTTTTAGTGTATAAGCGGACGTTGAGGACGTTATATATTACTTTTTTATATATTTTGAATATTTCAGGTTGTTTGACTCAGATGGTAACTATCTGAAATCGTTTCCAGCTACGAATTTAACTACAGATATAAACTACATAAAAGAGGAAGACAACATGGACGGCTTAACCCAGTCGTGCTTCAGACAAGCAGCTGCCAATTCTCGAGATAGTATATGTGATTCCGATGTACGTGCTTACTTTAATCGTAGATAAATATATAAAAAAGAAAAGAAAAGGTCTCAAAAAAACATTCGGGAAAAGTGACAGCTTCACATTGTCTCATCGAAACTTTCGCAGTGTAGACGCGAGTATATAGAGTTCTCCACCCTGCTCATGCGATCACTTGAGTTAACTGTCTAGCAAAGTAAAGTTAGGTCGCGGCGGCACACCTATATAAACCCCAATCATCATCCAGAACCACTGTCGGTTGCAGGATTAATATCAACTGACAGCTATGTATGTGTGTGTGTGTGTGTGTGTGTGTGTGTGTGTGTGTGTGTGTGTGTGTGTACATATATGTACCTAGTCCTAAAGTAAGCAGCAGAGTATTTGTGTTATTGCTACTTATAACGAATAATCCACGTATATGCTGTTCTTTTGTAAATAAATATAATTTACAAACACCCAGACTTGGGACGGAAAGCCACTGCAGTGTTCCGACGTGCACAAGCCGTTCAAAATGAAGACTATCAAAGGAAGTACGCAAAGGTCCAAATGATTTGTACTATTTTCATCTTGACGTCATAAGCAAAACGGAACCCCAGGTTCCTAAATGTAAGTTTTCAGTGCAACCGGCATTAGCCCCTTGAATGATGAGGAGAGCAAAAGATTTAGCGGTGTAATTGTTATTGGCTTTGGCGATTTTGTCATGTTAAATGTATACCAAATTATAATTTGGTAGCCTTATAATAAGGCTTAGAATTTCACAACATAGTTTTTATGTCGTACAACAATTGAGATGAAAAGTTGTTAACTAGATCCCTGGTCTGAGGTAAACGTTTGAGCCGCATCTGGTATTCAACGCTAAGATGACCAACATGAATGTTTACGAACCAATAAAACATTATAATGATGGTTTATGTATATTTCAGATGATGAACAAAGGTCTCGGCATGTTGCAAGTGTCTTCCGATATACTAGCGAACGATTTATGCAAAAGCCGTCTTCAGGGTATCCCTTCTTTCACCAAGTACAGATATTTATGTTTCGGTGACAATATAACGTGCTTCGACGATTTAAAGGATATTATTACCCCAGAGGTAAGTATTCAAGCCATTATAGAATAAACAATGACAATTCACACAGCGCCGTCTAGTCTAAAGTATGCAACAGAATGCTTGTGTTATATACTTTTTATTAAAAAAATATCAGATTAATCTTGAACAACTAGACTAGAATAGGCACCCACAGGCGTGCGAAAGCCTAAACAACTAAAGTTGTAACTTCCGGTTGCTTTTTGAAGCTCCACTATACTACTAAAGAATGAAACTGTCACACATTAAATCAGTTCTTTCTCGTGAAATATAATTTCCTTGTGAACAGCAAATTTCACTAAATTTAAATTTTAGACCCAACATTAAATAAATATCCCTTTGCCTGTGAACTAGCTAAAAGAATAACCCACTTGTCACCTAAGAACGAAATAGGCTGACTTAGCTTGTAAAGGCAAGGCGGAATCAATACTCACACGCCGGGAATAATTGGGATATCACCAATTATAATTGCCATGCAGGATCATTATTGCTAACTACGCCGTATTAAACATTACAGAACTGTAAATTGATATTGTTATAAACAAACAATATTTATATTTAGTAATTTAGACTGGACACATTTAGACATAATACCATATTTCACTTAATTGGACATAGTTAATGCGTAGGTGCGTAGCAGTTCGTACATTATGTTGATACGCTACGCTTGCTTGGTTAATACTTCGCAAGCGTCGTAGCACTTTCATTCAGCGTAGCATTTGCATATTTGAATTTAATCAATTTGGTTTTGCATGAAATTTCAGTTGATTAATAAAAGCATAATATTACATAGATAGGCGTGATATTATATTTATATATAACACATATATTATTAACTAATAATTGTACTGATTAATAATTTGCAATATCTGAACTCGTAAAAAAACAGTTTTTTTGGGGTTCGATTAACGAAGTTAAATAGTCATGGGAGTTATTTTATATATTCAGAGCAATCTATGCGCAGTTTTTTATAAGCAACCATACTATGACAATTGACGAAACGCCATCTTGATTCAAAGTGTTTACTTATTGGATAACGTTTATGTCATGGTTACTAGATAACGGATATACTACTTATATGTTTTTATTTTATACACCCAGTCTTGCGAAGGGAATTTTAACTGTGTTCTGAAATGATACTGAAAATAATCTGTTTTCAGGGTATAGAAATAATGAAAGAAAATTATGAAAACGTCACCGACGTCGACCTTATATTCGCATTATGGCACGAAATACAGTACCCAGATGCTTTCGTATCCCCCACTTTTTATTGTATTGTTTCAAAACAACTGTATGAATTTGTTGTATCGGACAGATTTCAGTACGAAAGAGCTGATAGACCAGGTGCATTTACTGCTGGTAAGTTTCTTTTTTTATCTCTTTTAAGTCTCACTTTTCTTTACGAATTCCTTCCTGAAATGACGTTTTCGCTGATCGTCCCCACGTTCGTATTTCAACTGAATGAATCTCACGTGTAGATCACGTGTACATTATAGATGTACTTGATTTTTCTACAATCCTCTCTAGACTTGTTAATATGTTGTATTAAGTTATAAAATATTTCATATCTTCTTTCGCAGTTGTAAGCTGTAAGAATGTTTTTTTTTTATGTTAGCCATTCCATGTAAATTTTTTATTTTCCATATAAAATGGCGTATGAATATATATAACAAAATGAAATAAATATATTGAGATATTTCACACAATTTTTTTTATTGCTGTAGGATAGCAGACAGGCTCACGACCCGCTTAGAATTTTGCTAAATTCTTTACCGGCGTTACGTTTACGTTACCGGCGTTTATGGGTGTTCGCAACGCCAGTGGCATCGCTAGCAGGCTGCTGTCTCATAAGGGTACAGAAACTTGGGTCACTAATGCTGGAACACAACACAAAGTTATTATGGCGGCATATTAAAACCAAAGGTGGTCACCATCCAGACGGGCTTGAGGCCCTACCACGTAGCTAGGGTGGGTTGTTTTGTCGCCTTCTACGACAGGTTGACCCCGGCTGCAGAGGTTAATATTTTTCCTCCATTCCTGCAGGGATAATCGTTTTCACGATTTCACACAGTGCCGTCTAGTTCCAAACTAAGTTGCATAGTTGTGTTATGGGTACTAGACAACTTCGCTCCCGGCCCTGGTTCGGTCCACGGTCAGGACCAATCCTGGATGGACGGCCATCACCTCCTTTTGCGAGGCAGTCATGTTCGCGAAGGAGGCGGGGGGGCAGAAGCAGTAGTCGATTACCACACTCCCCACGCGCCCACGTCGTCGGTACCGGAGGGCATCAAACAACCTCCGGTTGCCATAGAATGCGGCCGCTGGCGGCCCCAGGGGGAGGTTCGGGCGAGGGTATGCCGCCTGTACTATTGCCGCGAATGTGAAGACCGCGTGCTGTTCTGCGGCCCTTCTCAACTCCTTAAGCTAATACAGAAGAGCGCCGAGGGGACGAAATCGTGAACCCGTGGCGCCAACACTATAGAAGAGGCTCACCACGACACAATGGGCCTGCGCTGGCCTGACAAGATCGGTAGGTCACATATCCGTGGGCCCGGGCGTAGGCGGTAGGAGAACAGCGGGGTTTTTAGTGGGTAGTCGGATTGCTGAACATCTTCCCCGGAGTCCCACATATCACTGTGCCACACAAATTGTTGGGCCATAGAACAGGCAGGTTTTCACCAGTCTTTTTCTGGCTTCGAACAGACGAGACTTGTGTAAGAATGTGGTTAATGTTACTTATAGTTTAGAAATGAATCTATAATAATTATATACGTATATACCTATATATTAGAAGATAGTTAAAATGCTCAAAAGGTTTGCCCTGAGATAGTTATTATAAATAATATATCTCGCCCTTAAGTAATATTCAGACGCTAATATATATATATATATATATATATATATATATATATATATATATATATATATATATATATATATATATATATATATATACCTAGTCAGGTCATAAGTATTGTCATACAGTAAAAACTTTTCTTTTAGAATGCTGGCCACAAAAAAGTTTATTGAATTCGAATCTCGAATTGTTCATGAAAATAAAAATGTATACTTTTAGAATTTTACTCATTTTTAAATATGGAGTGGACGCTTAAAGAAGACCGTGTTGCAGTTATTGCGTTGCATCGTTGCGGTTACGCGCCAATTCAAATTTTTAACATACTGAAAAATTTGAATATAACCAAAAGATTCATTTATCGTACCATCAAACGATACAATGAAGACTCTAGTGTAGATGACAGGTCAAGAAGTGGTCGCCCTCGGTCTGTTAGGACTCCAGCAGTGATAAAAGCTGTGAAGGCACGAATTCAAAAAAATCCCAAACGTAAGCAGAAACTGTTGGCCCTTCAGATGGGGTTAAGCAGAACCACGGTGAAAAGGGTGTTAAATGAAGACTTAGGGCTTCTGGCATATCGAAGAAAAACAGGACATCGTTTGAATGCTCGTCTAATGGACCTGAGACTGAAGAGATGCCGCGCTTTGTTGAAGCGGTACGCGGGAAAAAAATATCGGGAAATTCTTTTTTCGGATGAAAAAATGTTTACCGTAGAAGAGAGCTACAACGAACAAAATGATAAGGTGTACGCACACAGTAGTGAAGAAGCGAGCAACCGTATTCCGCGTGTCCAACGAGGTCATTTTCCATCCTCGCTCATGGTATGGTTGGGAGTTTCTTATTGGGGCTTAACAGAGGTACATTTTTGTGAGAAAGGTGTAAAAACGAATGCTGTTGTGTATCAAAATACAGTCCGGACGAACCTTGTGGAACCTGTTTCTCATACCATGTTCAATAACAGGCACTGGGTATTCCAACAAGATTCGGCGCCAGCTCATAGAGCGAAGAGCACACAAGACTGGCTGGCGGCGCGTGAAATCGACTTCATCCGGCACGAAGACTGGCCCTCCTCCAGTCCAGATTTGAATCCGTTAGATTATAAGATATGGCAACACTTGGAGAAAAAGGCGTGTTCAAAGCCTCATCCCAATTTGGAGTCACTCAAGACATCCTTGATTAAGGCAGCCGCCGATATTGACATGGACCTCGTTCGTGCTGCGATAGAGGACTGGCCGCGCAGATTGAAGGCTTGTATTCAAAATCACGGAGGTCATTTTGAATAAACTTTAATGTCATAAGAATCTATGTTTTGTTAAGTTCATTTTGGTATATAAATGGTTACATAATGAATAAACTTGTTACAATTATTTTACATTAAACATGTGACAGAATTTATGACCTGACTAGGTATATATATATATATATATATATATATATATATATATATATATATATATATATATATATATATATATATATATATATATATATATATATATATATATATATCGCTGATCGAATAACAAAAAAAATAATACGAAAAAAGTCTTCGTACGCATGCGCGCTACACCGCTTGCCGCTATATATGTATATATAGTGTAGAGCAGGGGTGGCCGACTTGATTAGACCCAAGATCTACTGTTTACAGACGAAACCCTCGGGCGATCTACCAATAATAATTAATACCATACTTCTTGAAATCTTAAATGAAACAGCATAGTTCAGTACACAATGATGTGGTATTTTTTATTTTATTAACAGGGTAAACATAAAACTGAAAATTATTCTGTTAGTCTAGTAACTGTTTATTTTTATTAGTGTGAGCATTGCGTCTGAGCATCTTCCGCCAAATTAGCAAAATCAGGTTTGTAGTTGGAAATTGCCAGCCTTAAAGAATCCAATGTTCAATCAGCGTCTGTCAAGCGAGAACGGTATTTATTTTTTGTTTTAAGTAGGCAAATGCTGACTCACATAAATATGTTGAACCAAAACACGAATGCAGTTGCTCAACACATTTCTTCAAATTTGGATATTTCTCGTTGGAAACCAATGCCCAGAAATCAAGACCTGAGGATGACCTTGCTTTTAGAAATATGTCGCAGCGCAGAGTAATAATTTCGTTTTGAATTGTTATGTGGTCCATTTGAAATGTATCTGCAAATTTTGTAGCCAATTCAAAGATATCACTATGATCAATGGAATTATTAGAAGGATAACTGATGTATTCTACCAACTTCTCAATTTTTTTGAAATCACTAAAGCGAATTTCGAAGTCTGATACCACTGCCTTAATTTCTGCCGTGTACTTGTCAGGAATGAAATTGTAGGTAGTGTGTTTTTCCATAATATGATCCTTGATGTTTACGAATTGTTGAAATCTTTTCTTTTCGATGTCAACTATCATAGACGCTATTTGACTTTGAAATGCTGCAACAGAACTCATCATTTCTGTTACTGTTTTATTGTTGCCTTGTAGTTCCAGATTTAATGTGCTCAGTTTTCCAGTAAAATCTGCTAAAAATGCTAAATCACATTGCCAGTCTAAATCACGCAATTGCTGATAATCATCACCCCTCTCTTCAAGAAATTTTATTAATTCGTCCAATATCGATCTCGAAATCTTTGCAAAAACTTACTTCGACTCAACCACCTTACGTCAGTGTGCAATGCCAAATCTGGTTCCTTCTCATCTAATTGCTGTTTAAAGAGCCGCCTTTGGAGAGATTTGCCTTTTATGGAATTTACAATCTTGAAAGAAATATCCATCACATGTTTTGTGTTTAGTCTTTTACTAGCTAGTACTTGTTGATGAATTATGCAGTGGTAGCTAATGAAGTCTGGAAAATCTTCGTCTTTGTGACATAGAGCAATAAAACCATTATGAATACCTGTCATTGCAGGAGCCCCATCAGTTGTCATTGATACAAGTTTATACAAAGGTAGCTTAATCTGGCTAATATATGCTTTGAATTCCGTGAATATATCAAGGCCACGAGTTTTTCCTTTTAAGGAAATCATACTTAGCACTTCTTCTTTCGTCGAGAAATCTTCAAAGACCATACGAATAAAAATAAGTAACTGTGCAATAGCAGTGATATCCGTCGACTCGTCAAGTTGTAACGAAAAAGCAACAC
Organism: Malacosoma neustria; assembly: GCA_963693495.1. Taxonomy (NCBI): domain Eukaryota; kingdom Metazoa; phylum Arthropoda; class Insecta; order Lepidoptera; family Lasiocampidae; genus Malacosoma; species Malacosoma neustria. Next base: position 20,586,693 of record OY856378.1, on the reverse strand, counting down.
AGCAGGCAATATCTTTTTGTAGTTGTTCGTTTATATTTTTACTTATCGTTTCTATACGGCGCATCACAGCATTTCACACGCTTCTCGATTATTGTTCATCGCATGCCGAAAACAAAAGAGAGCTAAACTGCGTAGAAGAGAGGATAAATAACGTGACGGAATGACGATTAAAAAATGATACAAGATGATGCAGTTGGTGAATACGTTGCGGAGTTTGTTCTACGTATTTATATTTTTTGTCTGGTCACGATCGACTGGACTATAGTCGCGATCGACCGGTTGGCCACCCCTGTTGTAGAGTGTATATACGAGTATATAGTACTAAAACTTATAGGAGTAGTATCAAAGTAATAGTTCGAAAATGTTTTGTTCCAGATCAGTTAGCGCAAATTAGAAACGTAACGGTGGCGAGAATGATGGAGGTGTGACGTTGGAGATGCTGTTACTGAAATTCAACCGAAAGCTTTTGAACTAATAAGTGACTGGTATGCGATTTTTAACAAATATATGTACATATTTTATTATTCACGACAAACAGGTGCGTGGAGTATCAGGTGATAGGTGGCTAAATTTGTCAAATACTAGCTTAGGTTAACAATTTCCAACAGTGTTTTTTAAATATTTAATGGATTTATTTAATACACAAAAGTTTATATCAAAAAATAGTAGATTGCACAGATGGCAGCCTATCATATAAAGAATTTTTCTGGGAAACTTGCATAAACAAAAGCGATTAATAAACTAAAAAATATGTAATGAGTGGAATGTTTGTAAATATGTACATATATACGTACATGATGTAAAAAAATATACATGAATACACAATATACCTAGTCAGGTCATAAATTCTGTCACATGTTTAATGTAAAATAATTGTAACAAGTTTATTAATTATGTAACCATTCATATACCAAAATGAACTTAACAAAACATAGATTCTTATGACATTAAAGTTTATTCAAAATGACCTCCGTGATTTTGAATACAAGCCTTCAATCTGCGCGGCCAGTTGTCTATCGCAGCACGAACGAGGTCCATGTCAATATCGGCGGCTGCCTTAATCAAGGATGTCTTGAGTGACTCCAAATTGGGATGAGGCTTTGAGCACGCCTTTTCCTCCAAGTGTTGCCATATCTTGTAATCTAACGGATTCAAATCTGGACTGGAGGAGGGCCAGTCTTCGTGCCTGATGAAGTCGATTTCACGCGCCGCCAGCCAGTCTTGTGTGCTCTTCGCTCTATGAGCTGGCGCCGAATCTTGTTGGAATACCCAGTGCCTGTTATTGAACATGGTATGAGAAACAGGTTCCACAAGGTTCGTCAGGACTGTATTTTGATACACAACAGCATTCGTTTTTACACCTTTCTCACAAAAATGTACCTCTGTTAAGCCTCAATAAGAAACTCCCAACCATACCATGAGCGAGGATGGAAAATGACCTCGTTGGACACGCGGAATACGGTTGCTCGCTTCTTCACTACTGTGTGCGTACACCTTATCATTTTGTTTGTTGTAGCTCTCTTCTACGGTAAACATTTTTTCATCCGAAAAAAGAATTTCCCGATATTTTTTTCCCGCGTACCGCTTCAACAAAGCGCGGCATCTCTTCAGTCTCAGGTCCATTAGACGAGCATTCAAACGATGTCCTGTTTTTCTTCGATATGCCCGAAGCCCTAAGTCTTCATTTAACACCCTTTTCACCGTGGTTCTGCTTAACCCCATCTGAAGGGCCAACAGTTTCTGCTTACGTTTGGGATTTCTTTGAATTCGTGCCTTCACAGCTTTTATCACTGCTGGAGTCCTAACAGACCGAGGGCGACCATTTCTTGACCTGTCATCTACACTAGAGTCTTTATTGTATCGTTTGATGGTACGATAAACGAATCTTTTGGTAATATTCAAATTTTTCAGTATGTTAAAAATTTGAATTGGCGCGTAACCGCAACGATGCAACGCAATAACTGCAACACGGTCTTCTTTAAGCGTCCACTCCATATTTAAAAATGAGTAAAATTCTAAAAGTTATACATTTTTATTTTCATGGACAATTCGAAATTCTAATTCAATAAACTTTTTTGTGGCCAGCATTCTAAAAGAAAAGTTTTTACTGTGTGACAATACTTATGACCTGACTAGGTACATAAAAATGTGTTTAAAGCAAATTATATACTTACTTTCAAATGTATGATAATTTATGTAGAAACTTCTTAAAGGAGCGAATAGACTACTTCTGTAATGTTAGAAGACAGCAGATCCATGGTCTATGTATGATCGGATCGCCTTTTTGTATCTATACCTTCAAATGGAAATCAATGTTGAAATGATGATGATAATTTGATATTATGCTTACAGCAATCCACTAACAAGCTGCAGTGACATTCCGGATATCGATTACACGCCGTGGTACGATGACACCTGTGCAACGACCACCTCATAAAATGAACACTTAATTTCATAAGCCGTTTCAGCAAACTTATAAACAAAAGTAGCTGCAATGTTAATAATAATAAGCATAAAGTAGCATTTAAAACTCGTAGAATATTTTTTTATATGTGGTATTATTCATATATATATATATATATATATATATATATATATATATATATATATATATATATGTGTGTGTATGTTGTATATATTTAATAAGAAAATATATATTTTTTTTAAATCGATGGATTCGTATCATTATAATTATGCTTGCAAGATCAAACTAAAATGTTTAAGTGACGGAATATCGGCCTACGTGAAATAGATTGTTGTTAAAGTTTGTCTTATCTGTGACTACATTTTGTAACTTTCGTTGCGACTAAAAGTCAGTATTCTTGAATATTCCCCTGCGTAGTTTGGTTAGTTTGGAGAGGTAGCCAAAAATGTTCTAGTAGATTGCCTGTCGCTAAGAAGAAATGTATGAATTTGAGAATGAATGAGTCAAAAAAGCGTATTATGGCTAAGTACGCTGGATCACTACATGTCTTTTTTATGATTGTATGCAGACAGGCTGACGGTCCGCTTAGAATTTAGCAGTTAACATCGTCTATATGTGTTTGCAACGCGAGTGGCATCATGAACACGCTGCTGTCCCATAAGAGTACAAGAACTTGGGTCACTAATGCCGGAACACAACACAAGGTTATTATGGCAGCATACTTAAGACCAAAGGTGGTCGCCATCCAGACGGGTTTGAGGCGCTACCACGTAGCTAGGGTAGGTTGTTTTATCGCCTTTTACGACAGGCCGACCCCGATCGCAGAGGTTAGTATTCTTTCTCCGCCCCTGCACAGATAAAATTAATGTGTACATAGTTATATATGCACGTAAGAAGTCGTGATTATTTGACCTAATAGAATAAAAATAGCTAAAGATTTCATCTCGTATATCATAACTCTTTGTTTGTAAAAGGATTGATAAAATAAAAAAAGAAAATATACCGACAATTATTAACCTCAAATCTATAAATGCACTTAAAAAGTTTTTTTTAAAGGTCAAAGTCACTTTTATCACGAATTTTCACAATGGCCTATCACTTATTCACCACCATGTATAATTTAAAATCACATTCATAAATCTACATTATGAATATTTGAGAAACAAGTGTGAATATAGTAACGAGTTTTCACCAGCTAACTTCATCATTTCGCCTTTTGGCTGTCAATGTGCGCGCGCATTGTATGAATTTTAGTCTCATATTTTTTTTTACAAACGCGCCAAAGGAAGTGTTGTAATTCCAAAACGCAAAATATTTTTTAATTGATTTTAATAATCTTTTAATTCCACCATTTGCATGAACATACAATGATCTAATGTTTTGAAAAGTTGTCCCATGCGTTGTTTTGTTGACAGCTGAAGTCCCGCCATACCCAGTAGTTAATTTTTGGTATATCATTGCAGTCCCGCATTTGGTTACTGTAATTACAAAAATCAAAAGAAAATAGTCTCTTAATAAGTTTTATTCATATTTAATAAATACTATAGATAAAAAATCACCTATGATTCCAGCTAGAAATAGAGCTAAATAACTATCTAAAAGGCGTGGTAAAGTTAAAAACAGTGTACTCATTTGGCTAGTTGACAGGGACCAAAGCACTGTTTTGATATTTTTTGATCGCATTTCACTTAAATTCGGCCATATTTATTCTTTTCGCAAAACAAAAGGAATTTAAACAACGGCAGCGATCTAAATTTGATAACCTCGGTAACGTATTGGTTTACACATCAGAACGCCTGCAAGGGTTACGAGTTCTTTTTTATTTGGAATTGGTCCGTGAAAATCTAGCCCTGTGACATTACTCGTAGCAAACATTCGAATGCAACTGCTTTTTTTTTTAAAGTAATATAACAATAGTATAGATATCCATACAGTTATTATAGTAAAAATACGAAGTAAGTAGCATAGCACTTGTGTTATGAGTAAAATATAACTATTATACTACATATACACTTTTGTAAATAAATACATACTACACATAAATATTCAAATGCGAGACGGGAATCGGACCTTCACGTATTGAAGTGCGTTAGGCGCAGGCCACGGAGGTCGTAAATAAAAAATAAATATTACAAAAATAACTTACAATCGCCCAGCCTTCAAAAACGCGTGAGGTTGTATCCTAGTTACAGTGTCTCCGACGTCGCACAACAACCTTGCGACTGTGTATTTACGGATTTCTAACAGCTGGTCTGAAATGGTGAGACGTAAGGTTGAATACGTGGAGCCAAGTAATATCACGCTCGGGAAAAAAAACTAGAGGTCCTGGATTCGATTCTCATAGTATGCCCCCTTTAGTAGTTTTCACTTATTATACCCACTTACTGATGGTGGAGTATTAAGTATTAATTGCCTAGCAGCAAGATGTTATGGATTGTTATTGTCAATGTCAAACTAAGACTGTTGCATACGATAGGTCATCATAATGTTAGAGGAATAATTATATCATTTATCTATGGAATTTAAAAAAGTTATAAAAAAACTAATTCCTTTTTATAGTCTACAATAATAATAAAAACTATATTTTATATGTTTATTTTTCATCCTTTTTGCTCTCGGGGAAAAACCTCTCTTGACGGGTTCTGCCAGCCTGGGGGGACCGAGGGCTATGTGGGACTCCGGGATTTTTCCGACTACCCACTAAAAAAACCCCGCTGTTATCATATCGCCTACGCCCGGGCCTACTGATATATAGCCTGCCGATCTCGTGGCCCGCGCCGGAGTCCTGTCCTTAACCCATTTTAACTGAGTTACAACATATTCTCTCCTTCCATTCTTCTCTTAATATTCACACGCTTTTCCTCATTTCACGCAATCCATTTTTTGATCTACCACCCTTTCTGTATCCATCCACTCAGAATTTTCCTTGTACCTATTATGTTTATTGATACAAATTCAGCAGCTCATACAACAACGGACATTAATTAGTGACAACATTACTTAAAATAGGTAAAGAAAAGAAAAACTCTAATCTATTTCTTACCTAGGGAGTCGTAAAATGCTACAAATGGTTTTTTTATTGCTATAGAACAACAGACAGGCTGACAGCCCACTTAGAATTTAGCAGGCACCGTCGCCTATGAATTTCTGCAACACCAGTGGCATCGTGAACACGCTCCTGTCCCATAAGAGCACAGGAACTTGGGTCACTAATGCCGGAACACAACACTAAGTTATTATGGCGGCATACTTAAGACTAAAGGTGGCCAATAAATAACTAAATGTAAGTTATGGATGTGACCTTAATTAAACGTTTGCATACCCAATAAGCTACAATGGGTCGTGTCACATTTTACGGGAAATTTAGTTAAACTTTTGATGTTAACAACACCTCCACTTTTATAACATTCTGATATTATAAATAATTTGAAATATTAACAAATTTGACTGGACATGGAGAAGAACGAGTAGTGAAGGTGAGTATTGATATGAATCGAAAAGAGCCTCATCTTCACCCATGTCGCAAGTCTCGATATCTGGTCGGAATTCCTAACACGATAGACCCAGCACCTGGTGAAATTTGTCTCTATCATGCGTAATAAATTTAATTAGTAACAATAATTAGAAACTCACCAATACTAAAAGCGTGGGGTCTATTTGGTCTTTCATACCAATGTCTATCAGATACCATGTTTCGTACCAGCTGTTCCACTACTAAGCAATAAAAAGTTGGTGGAACAAAACCACCCTTAATCGGTCTTTCAATCCATATCCCAACCATAAGATCGATATCTTCAACGTTTTCATATTGTTCTTTTAGTAACTCAATTCTCTGAAAAAAATTCTTAGTTGTAGAACGTCAGTAAAACCCAAACACATCCCAAACATTTAAAAAAAGTAACAATAATTTTACTTGTGTTCGGTAATTGTTTGACGTAGCAGCTAAGCAATAATATCTGTCCATGTCGCCTCCGCCGGACCCCGGCAGGAGGGTTAGACTCAAAAAGTGTTAGCTTGACGTCGTAGGGGTTAATGCGTGCCAAATGCGTGCGATCGGGAACTCATAAAAACGTAAGGTTTTTCAATATTGAAATGGACTGATCTGACAAGACTGTATATTAAAAATCGATTACTTGCTGTTTTGACAAATATAGCAAGATAAAGGAATCATATTAGAATGTAAATAAGATTGATTGCATGATAAGATCTGATAACCTCTCCCACACCATGAAAGTAAAACCTCGCAGAGCTATGGCCGTCGTTTAGTAGATCGCACTAGATGGCATGGGTGATTTATACGACACTAATGATCTTAGTTGAACCTTTTTAAACTGGTGAGCAGTTAAATAATGTTAAATTTACCTCATAATCTATAATACCGATGAGATCGTCAAAACTTCTGATGGCTTTACCGAAACAAAACTCTCTGTACTTGATATAGGGTTGGAATCCAAAGTATCTATTTTTAGCCACGTCATTAGTGCATAAGTCTGATGCCCTTTGATGTGGACCCAAACCTAAGTTACCAACCTGAAATAAAATTTAACTAGAGATATTGCAGAAATTTGTATCATAAGTTTAAGAACGACATATATTTTGTACTAAGTAGTCCTGTCTTGAGGTTGGTAGCTAGATACCACGGTGGTCTGGTGGCTGGACGTGCAGAGAAACGATGCCGTGGATGTGTCTTTGGGGGTCACTATTGGCGCAGTTGAACATCCAACGTGCCAACATGGCCGCAATATCCTGAACACAAGGACATTGATTTATCTTTGTGCTATTGCACATGTTGAGTCAAATAGTATACTCACGTCTGGATCCACGATATAATCAAAGTGCGCACTGGCTTGCCGGAAGTTTCCTTGGGTCACGTAGTCCATGTTGTCATCGACATCAAACCAACCGGTTCTCAAGGTCAAGTTGACAATGGGATATTTCTTGAGGTAGTAACCATCTTTGTCGTACATCCTGACAAACAGTGCAGAAACCATCATTACTTTTTTAAACAGTATATACAGTACACTGTGACAAAACATACATAGCGCCACCTAGTCCTAAATCAAGCAGCAGACATCTTGTGTTATGGGTAGCATATACCTAGTATAGCACTGTTTTGGATTTATATACATATTATTTATAAACACATATTAGTTATTTTTATCGTTAAACTTGAGCTAGTTGAGGTTTTTTATAAAAGGAATATTAGAGTATAGACTGTTGACTGGGCAAGTAAGGTATTCCCTATTTTATTAAATTATAATATTCTATTAGTTTTAATACCATACTCGTCGTAAATCAAAGTTGAAATGACAAATGACAACGATTAATACTTCACAGTCTTAATTAACCAGAAGGACGTTCTTAGTTTATGACTACGTCTAAAAATTTCATTAATACAACGGTATTTAAAATAAAGCGATACTGTAATTTATATTAGAAAAAAAAGAAAGAAAACAAAAGAAAGTTCTTGCTAATTGCACGTAAATAGTACAAAACTAATAAAAATCCTAAATCAGAATAATAACAGCTTGTGCCAAGTCCCTGGGCTTGTTCCTACCCTCTAACAACTAGAGGGTAGTTGACAACCGCCATAAATATCTAAGGTACATTGGCACGTTACATAGTTGGTCTTGGTTCTCTACCGTCAATACGTGATAATAAAATTAAAATATGCATTTAATAATAACAGCCCATTGCGTCCCACGGCCGCGCTTGGGACTATTCTAGAAGTAATTGACACTATAGCCACGCTTGTCCAAGGCTTGTCCTTCACGATGTCTTCCTACGCTGTCGGTACAATTTGTTATAATATACACATTAGGCGAAGAAAACTGCGCAGGCTTAGTATGCTACCGTGGCATTCAAATCCGGGACCTCTAGAGTGGTCTCACAGTGTACCAGGTACCTCAACGCCAGTGGCATTGCGAATACGCTGCTGTCCCATAAGGGTACAGGAACTTGGGTTACTAATGTCGGAACACAACATATGGTTATTATGGCGGCATACTTAAGACCAAAGGTGGTCGCCATCCAGACGGGTTTTGAGGTCCTACCACGTAGCTAGGATGTGTTGTTTTGTCACCTTTTACGACAGGCCGACCCCGGCCGCAGAGGTTAGTATACTTTCTCCGTCAAAATCTGCATATAAACCCAGAAAAACTATCGAACTTAACAACCATAATAGCGAACAAAACATGACGAATATAATTATACCTAAGAATACTGCGATTTTGTCCTAATGCACAATCTGTGATTGTCCATTACAAAAAAGGACTGTAGTATTTGTTTACAATATTTATCATGATCTTCGAATCAAATATCGGAATTTTAAACTTCTGGTTCACAGCTTAATGTCCATTTTCTTATGTTTTATCTTCCGCTTAGCTCATAGCACAAAATCCTAGTAGTGTGTTTATTAGCACTCATAAATTTAAGCCATCACAACAATCAAGCCTGTCCAAAATATTTGCCTAGAAATATCTATCTAGACTCGATCTTATATTGGTTTCAAATAAGAAAGCATCATTTTCTTAAATTCAACTCAACTCACTTTATAGAACCTTCCTGGATAAGATGCACCCATCTCAAAACGAACGGATATTCCAGAGAAAGTTGGGGTAGAACATTTTTGTCATAAACATCCCGGAATCCCATCGATGGTGAAATTAGGCCATCTTTGATCAGATTATCACGACCTGTGTGATATCAAAATATCTTGAAATTAACAGATTTTGTGAGGAAGTAATTATAATAATTTTTAAAAAATATAAAGATTAATACTTTTTTCGGTTCAGCCTCATAATATGTCAGCTGGGTTGCATCCCAGTACATGACGCATCAAAGGTTTTTTTTGTAGTTCAAAAAAATCTATCAAGCATTCATTTAAAACCAAATTATGCCAAGCTATTTCAAGTCCATTGCCATCTCTTTTGGCACAAGAGAAGGAGACTTATAAAGCCCACCTGTCACAGTAGCGGACCCCGGGCACTCCTGGATTATAATCGTGATGAAACATGTTACAAATAACCGTGAGACCTTCATGTGAGAGTTTTTGAGATAACTCTTCTTGAAAACATGTTTCGCAGGAATTTTGAAAACTTTTTATTTACTGTTGCAAACACAAACAACTAAATATTTGTATCATATAAATATTTTGTCTACCTTGGGTATGTTACCTATAAGCGTACCATTGCGATAAATGCTTACAGATCGTACCAATACTACGTGATCTTTTCAGAGGGGAGGGAGGTCTTCAAAATACCATGCTTGGTCACAAAGAGGAGGGGGTGGGACTCGCGCTTTTTCGAGCTATATTCAAATATTGCGCGCAGTATTTAGCGAATATAAAACTCACAGGTGGCAGCACTGACGCACATATACTGGGATATCTGATTGATCACGGTTTGTAGTGTAGTGCAGTTGTGAAGCAAATACACGAGGCAAATTAATATTTTTTTAACTTGCTGGTGTCAAAAAAATTATTCAAAACCGTATTTATGAATTACGTGAAAACTAGAGGACAAGGGGGGTGTCCGTGACTGTCTGTATTATATGAATACTATTACACTATTAATGGTCACCAGGAAGAGGGGGGGGAGTAAAACTTAACCAAAATAAGTCACGTGGTATGGGAACCTTCCGCAAATCGTGTGTAGAGAACAAAAGACGGTAAATCAGAATGTTGTATCATCAATATTTTAAGCTAAAATGTTATTTACCAAATAATACTGGGAGCAGTTCGTAATAATATAGCTGCACAGCAATAGCTATGTTGATGTCCCTCGCAGTATAGAACAACTTCTCGTCATCCCAACAAGGATTCACTTCGGCCAAGTTCGTCGCGATAACGTTGTGAAGCCTCCAGAACCATACTGATAATAGGTTGATACCAAATAATGTATTCGCGCCATCTTCAGCTAAAATGTTATTCAGTATGATTAATTTTTGTTTAATTTAAACTAAATTCGAGAACGATTAATCCGTATCTCAAAAAAATGCATTAATATGTCGCAAAAAAATATTGATCTAGACGAACAATCTGTTGTTTTTAATATCTTGACATTACATTTAGAATTAATAATTAAATATGCTGGGAAAATTTACATGCGCCCAATAGTTCCAAAGTAAGTAGCTTAGCATTTTTGTTATGGGTACTAGAGAACAAACATACTACACATGTTCTTTTGTAAATAAATACATATTGCACTTATGTTTATACAACCAGACGCGAGACGGAAATCGAATATGTAAATTCTACAAGCGTGTCGAAGTACATTAGCCGTTATATCATGGAGATCGTTTTTTTTTTTCTAAGTTATAACACGATTCTAAGTTATAACGTGCGAGTCGCGCGGTCTTTATTATTTTAATTTTTGGAGTTTACTCCTTAAGAATCGATTTTCATATATAAGGCGCCCGGTATGAGAAAAACGTGAGAGTAAAATCTGCTAATGAATGACCTCGTTACGTTTTTGGTGCGCGTGCACCGGAACACACTAAACAAAACAAAACGATGTATCTCTCAAGGCAAAAATTACTTTATTTGTTACAACTTAAGGTTGATTTCACATTAAATGTTGTTAAACATATGTCTTTTCATTTGTAAGTGACAAGTGTAATTTATTGCTTTGCTCATTTTTTAAGAAGAATGATCGTAAGGGTTAGATAATGTTTTGGAGATTTGTGACTTTATTACTAGGTGCCATAGTTGTAATTAAGTTGAACTTAAAACTGCTTTAAAACTTTTTTTATATATGTATATTATTTGTTAATTTACCCTTTCATATGGTATTAATCTTTTTTCAGTTAAATAAACTCTTCTTGCGTATGTTTAGACAATCGTACTTAAGTAGTAAACTCCAGTCGTGCGTCGGAGCTGACACAAACAGTTTTTTTTTTTAATAAAGTAGGTAGGATTTAAGAATTGAACAATAGCTAACGTGTGAAATATAAGACAACTGTTTATACACATAATTGAAAAATAAATGTTTATTTATAAGGTTTTTACAGGTAAGATTGTGAGCAAATAAAGTAAATAGTTTTGAATAGTGTATTTGTAAGTATTAATTGTTGAATAATTAAAATTTTCCACATTTTTTCAATTTTACACATAATAATTATCTAACAAAAAAATTTTATGTCTATTATAATTCTTTAAAAACCGTATAAAATATAAATTTATATTCTTCGGATTATTATAATGTATTTCCGTATAATTAATATTAATTATAAAAAGTAATAATTATGATTATATTTATACTAATAATTATATGGTATAATTATTTTGGTTGTGAATTTAAATTAATTTAAAGACCTCCGAGGCGTAACGTACGTATGCTTGCGGAGGTCACGGGCTCCATTCCTATCTCGCGTCTGCGTGTTCATGTATAAAATGCATTTATTTACTAAAGTATATATTATGTAGTATATTAGTTGTCTAGTACCCACAAGTGCTATGCTACTAACTTTGAAATTATTCTAGTATATTTATCATTATTATTAATAATAATATTTTTAATAATCACTATTATTATTAATAATCATTATCATTAATAATAATTGCTATCTATTATTAATAATAAATAAACTTACGCATAGCATGACATCTCGTCTCTCGAACTTTGTCATTTAAATAGCATACATTGGCTTGGGTCTTCGAACTGGGAGGCCAGATCCTTCCATTAGAAACTTCATACTTTAAGAAACCTTTCTCAAAAAGCCTGCCCTTTTTCAGCAGGGGCGGCAGGGTGTTACCATATATCACTGATAAATCTATCAGCGGAGTCGATGATACAATCTGAAGGAGATTTAAGATTTTATTGTTAACAGAGGCCGTCTGTTGACCAAATTTGACCATAAATCAATTAAGTTTTTAACTTATAAGGTTCTATTGTCAAAGAAGTATATTCTATAATCATGAATTTCACCAAGACTAAATAAATATGGCTCATGGTAGCTCAGTGGTATAACATGAACGAAGACCAATCTTAAAGTCCTGGGTACTAATCCTACAGTGGTATGCACCGTTTAAACAGTATTTCAAGTTATAGCATAATTGTCATGTACCGACAGTATACGATGCCGGTCACGGACCGAGATTGCACCGTACAGGATGAGAAGGATAGATCGCGAGCAGTGGACTGTATGAGAGAGGAGAGACGCGATACCTTGCAGTGGGCAAAGAAATTCACACTGACCTTGATTCCACCCCTTCCCGGTTCGGTTCAGGTCACGGAGGAACTGTTGCACGGTACCAGCCAAATGTCACGCACTGAACACACAATTTTATGGCACGGCCAATGAGAGTTTGGAGTACTATCAAGGAGGTCGAACGTCGACCGTCTCGCGCGTTAAGAAGCTTGTGCGTTACCAATATTATTTCCGTCCTCTTACTTACTTCATTGAGAGTCATCATCATCTAAGCGTAGTATCCCGGTTGCAACCTAAGCTTCCGTTTCGGTGCCCGGGATCCGCTTTCCGACTTTTTCTACTCCACTTCGCACGGTCTTCAGCATCCCTGGTAGTGAGCTCATTGGCACGCATATCACCCTTTACGACGTCAAGCCAGCACTTTTTGGGCCTACCCCTCCTGCCAGGGCCCGGCGGAGGCAACATGGCGAGACGTTTGTTTCCCACGTAAGCATCCGGTTGCCGTAAAACGTGGGCGTACCAACGGAGCCAACACTCCTGCAATTTATCCGCTATGTCACGGACGTGAAGACTGCCGCGAATGCGGGAGTTCCTAACGCGGTCCTTCCGCGTCACTCCACACATCCACAGCAGCATATTCATCTCCGTGACACGCAGTTCTTGCTTGTGTTGTTCTAACACCGACCACGCATCACAGCCGTATAAAAGGACAGGCCTAATGATGGTCTTATAGACCTGCTCCTTCAACTTTACCGGCATCTTGGGGTCACAAATGACGAGAGTGAGGATAGGTAACAAAAATCAGGAGGTGGGATTCCAAATACCCTTTATGCAAGGATCGAACAGACGGTGATGGAAAACATCGTGATGAAACCTGCATATCGAGACCACCGGTATGTGTAACCCGCTCATCCGCCTTGGACAAGCGTGGCGGATATACTGTTCGTTCCCTCTAAGGAGAGGCTCTAACCCAACAGAGAGATGTTATGGGCTGTTATATAATAACATCCTCCTCTTCCCTTAAGTACACCGTATATTTTGGAGGAACTTACTCTTTCTGGAACAGTATTGTTAGGTATACATCCAACAGACTGGAAAGACTCAGGCCTGGTCATGTTGAGGCATCGGACGTCGCTGAATCGGAAGACACGGTCATCATGCGGAACTTTGTTCGGCACACAATCTCTGTCAGTTTTGCCCTTCTCCAAACAACAGTATGTCTTCCATTGGACATATTTTACTGAAAAAAAATATATATTTTGTTTAGAACACTATCTTCTTCTTCCAGTGCCTCTTCAATCCTGAAGGTTGGCCGTTAGCTTCCTGTATTCATCTCTATCAGCAGCCAGCCGGAACAGCTGTTCGACGGAGGCAGTACTGGTCCACTCCTGGATATTCCGGAGCCATGACTTCTTTCTTCGCCAGGTCTCTTTCACTTTTAGAACACTATAATATGGCAAAAAAGGTGTGAATATTTAGATGACGACTAATAGTGAAGAAGGGAAGGAGAGAACATGTTGTGCCGACTCCACATAACTGATATAAGGACAGGAAAAAGAAGACCACTGAACAACGTAAATTATAAGTTTAAAAATAGATACGATCTACGTGACGGAACGGACGCCTATTTCGCACTACGAAACCCCATGGGTAACGAATTTGATTCCTGTTTCAAGTATTAGTGTTTAGGTATCATCATCTAAGCTTCAAGTTGCAACCCAAACTTCTGCTTCAGTGCGCGGAGTCCGCTTTCCGATTTATTATTTTCTACTTCGCACAGCCTCCGGCGTGTAATGGCGTGCATATGAACCTTTACGACGTTAAACTAGCTCTTTTTGAGTCTATTATTTTACTAGAACACGGCGGAGGTGGCAAGGCTAGACATTTCAGCAATTTATCTACAAAGTTCCGGACACGAAGGCTGCCGCAAATGCTGAATTTCCTAATGCTATTCTTCCACGTTAGTCCACTGCAACATATTCATCTCTGTGACACGAAGTTCTTGCTTGTATCACTCCAGCACCGGCCGCGTCTTACGGCAGTATATTAGAACAGGCCTAATGATAATCTTATAGACCTGTCCCTTGAACTTAACCTTATCTTTTGGCCTATTGCGACATCAATGTGTGCCTTGACGTCAGTGGTGCCAGTGAAAGTCCTTTTATAATCTGTCCAACATTTCAAAGATTAGCCGGAACAAACAGACAGACAAAAATTGTAAATAATGTTGTTTTGGTATACATAATATGTATGTACCGTGTAAGTGCACTTAGTAAAAAGCCGTTATTTTAATATTACAAACGGACACTACAATTTCATTTATTTGTATAGATAAGGTGTACGAGCATTATTTTTCTTTGTAACATAGTGATTCGAGTATATAGTGTACACTAGAATGTGTGTGTATGTATTATATACATATAAATGTATTTTTTTTATAGCTAAAGTTCAGCAGACAGACAAACGTTCCACCCTGGCAGGTAGTCACCGTCGCCTATGGACGTTTGCAAGACCAATTGCATAACATACATAAAATTGCATAACGCCTTTTTTGAAGAACCCCATGTCGTATCGTGCTGAGAAAATCTCAGCCGGAAGCTCATTCCAGATGCTGAGAGTACGCCACATGAATCTTCTTGAGAACCGTTTCTTGTGAGTATTTATTTAAACTTTTAATTATGAGATTTGTATGTTGGTTATCCCACCAGCAACTTTTAAAAATTATTTGCTTCCTGTCTTGGGTTGCCTGGAAGATAAGGATCGCTTTTAGCGATAAGGCCGCCCATTGTGCAATATTGTTATAGGTTTTCAATGTGAACTCAACGTGTTATTTTCCCAGAGGCAATTACGAGAAACTAAAAAGTAATTAAGCCTTATTACTACTAGCAAAAGGAACAAATGATTCTATTAGGAGATAGGTACCTGTATCGTGTAAGGATACTACATCTGCGGAGAAGAAGACCCAAGCATTGATAGCTAGCTGAGTGAAGATCTGACCAGGTACCGTGCCATCAGATAAGAACGTAGTCCTCAGCACACGACCAAGCGGCATGTCATTGCCGGACAAGG
Organism: Malacosoma neustria; assembly: GCA_963693495.1. Classification (NCBI taxonomy): domain Eukaryota; kingdom Metazoa; phylum Arthropoda; class Insecta; order Lepidoptera; family Lasiocampidae; genus Malacosoma; species Malacosoma neustria. The sequence goes on along the minus strand of OY856378.1, from coordinate 20,571,050 downwards.
TTTTTTTCGGTTCAAAATCTGGAAAAACAATATCCTATAGTAGAAATTTTTCATTTAAAGTATTATAGCGACATACTTATGGAGCAAGGGTGGTTACCGTCCAGATGGGTTTGGGGCCCTACCTGGGGTTATTTTGTTGCCTTTTACGACAGGCTGACCAAGGTCACATGTATACTTTTATACAGTTCCTATAATGTGAAAACGTTGTTTTTACGATACAATGCATAAAATACTAAATTCTTACTCACCCTTACTGTATACAGGAGGCAGAACTCTCACGAACGGCGTGTGAGCCGCACCCCTAGTGGGATTGTCAAGGTTATTGCAAGATCCGTCCACCCGTCGATACTCATCGGGATCGCAGGGCTGGATTTCGTTTGTGCACCAACTGTTCATAAAAATTATACAAGGTAAATAGTAAGATTATTTTTCAATAGCAACTAAAATTTACTGCCATGTAAGCTAAGCAGTCCACTTTTTCTTTCACAATACAATATATTTAGAGGTAACGCGGAGAGAATGAGCTAAAAGACATTATAAAGTGTATATATTTGTGGTCTCTTCTTTGTGCGGTGTTTTATTGAAGTTTATATTTTTCAAGGTTTCACTTCTATCTCGTGTTTTAGATAGAACAAACAATGAATAATATTATAATGTAGGGAGGTATATGTTTTGGATGTGGTCTCGGACAAATATCAGACCTAGGAATTAGAATGACCCGACCTTAGGGTTGATCATTCCTTAGTTACGAGAAGCATCAAAAGACACAACTTGCTTTTCCTTTTGTGATTTGGCGGTTAAGTTACATTAATTACCACCATAAACTAAATATAATTGTACATATTAGAATTGTCTTTTATTTTGTCTATAGAATGAAAAGACCTATAGAATGAAAAGAGACTTGCGAAGAGCGCAAAAATAGACTTTCGAAAATGCGGCTTTACATGAAAAAAGTTTTGAACAGGGAAAATATCGAAAAAGTTGTCACCGTCTCGGCTTGATCAACGATCGTTTATCGAATGAGATGGAGGGGCAACGTGCCCACCGACTCAGCGATGCAGCAACGAAAGTAAGCGTATTGCAATTTGATTACAGACAGTTAGAAATTCTGCCACAGATTCCATCCTTACTGTAAGCCGTTAGGGAATTCCATTGATAATTACTTGACGATAATTACTTGACCATAAAGACATTACGGTAGGCATGACTCAAATATCCGGATAGCCTATTAAAGATTCGGCCGAGTATCGTTAATTTGCTCCTAAGAATTGAAGAGTTCCGTTACTTTGGCATGGATCCCATAATCAGAACCTAACCAAACTCTCATCAAACTACTCTTAAAGTACATCCTTTCCAATAAAAATAAATCATCGAAATCGGTTAGCGTGATATGGAGTTTTTATTCGTCCATTTGTCACGCACATACTTAATGCAAATTTAAGACATATGGTTTTCTCATGGATGCCATTGTCAGAACTGAACCAAATTGAGATGGAACTACACGACAAGCCCCGGCTTTCATATAAGAAAGAATCATCAAAATCGGTTCACTTAGTCGAAAATTCTGAGATAACAAACATAAAAAAACAGTCGAATTGAGAAACTCCTCTTTTTTTGAAGTCGGTTAAAAAAGTACATCACTGAAAGTTAACTTTGCAAAAACTCTATACGTATACTCGATTGCTGAAGTGGGAGCTTGTAAGACGTAAATTTAGCTATATAATGTGTGTATTAGAAACAAATATTAAACTTACAACGTATTATTAGCTTTGTCGTGTTTCTTCACTGCTTCTTTATCTATGGGTTGTCCAGAATACGAATCATAGAATGTAGCACAGTTTACACAACACAATATCGCACAAACATAAGTCACGTTTTTAAACATTTTTTTTCACTTTTTATACTATTAAAATATTAAGATAATAAAAAAATCACTATAGTGTAAGAAAAGGAAGCTTGCTTATTTTAGCATATTTTCTTTTAACCTAGATAGGATAAAACTAGAATAAAGGCTAGATGGCCAGATTTATTTGCCTGTTTCAATTGTATGTTGAAATGATTACAAACATTTTTTAAATGGCTTACTCAAATCCAAAGAAATCGAATTCCAAATCCAAAAGTTAACAAAAAACAAGATTTACATAAAAATTGTTTATAAATTTTAAAATACAAAATGCAGTAATTGTATAAATTAACTGTATTTTTTGGAATAATTTGATTTTAATCTACGTTTATACGGATTCTAATTGCAATAGTTAACTATTTATTTTAGATTTTATAATATTATAATGAAATTAATTCCATTAAAAATTCAACTATAATTTAATATAATTATTATACAATATTTGTTGCTTCAGTAATTTGTATGTTTACTGTGGTTAGCTTTGTAATATTAAATGATAATAGAAAACCTAATCGTACAAAAATATGTATACCAAAAAATTCACTATGAATTTAATAATTAACAATACTGGCTGGTGTTAAGTCGGAATTAGATAAAAATAAATTTACAACAAAATTTGTTTCCTTTATATTGACTACCACACTACAAGAGGTTAACTAAAGACAGAAATGTACAACAATCTCTTATAAACTTTTCGAACGGATGTTTATTAGCTGTGCAAATAAAAAAAACTGGTTCTCAGTTATTTTTGGTTTAAATTAAAACAGTTGCAAACTAATAACTTTTTAATCATATTATACTAGTCTTTACCCGCTACTTCGTATTCGATTTACCATCGAGGCAACGAGGCTCGTTATGGTCAAATGGATGGACAACCTGACGGGTCCCGATGTAAGATTTGCTCAACAGTGGGTACAATTGTAGCTAATACATACTATACTCGTAAATGTAACATAAAATAAACTCAAAATGTCCGCTCCAATTTTTATACTCTCTTATTTTTCTCGAGCAGTCGTCAATGGCACCGCGTATGTTCTTATCTATATCTGCCATTGATTTTGCCAAAGGTATTTTAAGACTCTCTAGGTTTTGGTGCGCTTTGAAACACTCTTTTATCTCTAAAACTTGGTACACTCTTTAATCCAAACGATTAATATTAGGGCTAGAGGAGGAATAATATTCATAACTGATGAAGCCTATTTTGTTGAACCTAGCCTGCTTTTGGAAGAGCATCTGTGATAGATCTTTAAGATGCCATTCAAAAGTGTATCTTTTTAAACTTCGGCACTGTCTTTGTAACCATTTTTGCAAATATTATCCCCAGAAAAGCCAAAGTGGAAGATCTTTATTAAAAACATCACGATGACCCGGTCATTTTGTTTGTTGTAAGTTTCGTCAATGTGAAATAATTTTTCGTCTATAAACAAGATGCTGGTTTTTACCGTTACAATATTGATAAGATAAGATAAGTTATATTTATTTGCTTTAAAATGTTGTGTTACAAGTTCACAATAGGTACAATAATCACACATTCTTTTTTTTTAATTATACATGGAGATTTTGCAACAACAAGTAGACATGTTATGCCACAAGCAGCACGCAAAATAATTGAAATATTTAACTACAGCTCCCTTATAGTAAAGAGTAAAAATAAAATTCAAATTCGATATGCTTGTTAGTAAAAATATAAAATTTCAATACCTATAAATTAATGAAAATACATGTCATCAAGTCATGATAATAATAAGTCAAAAAATAAAAGTAGTATACCTATTTATAATAATATTAACGTTAAACATGTCAAGACTCTGATATTATTATATAATTAAATTAAATCTTATTCTAATATTTTCACATCTATACTACTATTATAAAGAGGAAAGATTTGATTGTTTGTTTGTTTGTTTGTTTGTTTGTTTGTTTTCTTTGAATAGGCTCCGAAACTACTGACCCGATTTAAAAAATTCTTTCATTGTTGGAAAGCTACACTATCCCCGGGTGACATAGGCTATATTATATTTTCAAAAAATTAGGGATCCTTACTAAAACTCTAATAATGTAACCCAAAGTGTAAAAAAATTACCTAAAATATTATTTAAATCGCGTGCGTTGCGAAAACTATTGATGATAGAATAAAATAATGTACTACAACTTTGCAGAACACATCATTATTTACAAAAAGTGTCGCGACAGCATATGTCTAACTATTATAGTTATGCCACAATAAGTGTTCTTTTATTTTAAAAATTTAATTGAAATGCCGCCCCTAGAAAGACTCTTTATTTGGATCTTGGTATTAATCCTTATCAAAATAAATTACTTCATATTCAAAACTGTTTCAATACCTTTATATAACTTTTTGAATTATTCAATTCGGATATTCCATTCGAAAGATATCACGAGTTTAAAAATGTAAGTATTAGAAAAATGTTGCGTGGTAGCCGCTCACCCTGTTCAGCTAGCTAGGCAGCACCTTATGCAATGTAGGCGTGCGTCACTGGGGTTTTTACAAAAATTAGAATACTTATTAAAAAATAACGAAAAATAAATAAAAAGTAATAACAAAAAAAAAAATCATTAAAATAAAAGCTCATAGAAATAATAATATTCAAACTTTCTTTATAATTTTTTTTTTTAGTAACCTGACGCAAATAGAAGGGTTTGCCCTCAGGGGCGCTCCTCTGTCCGAGGAGTGCACGGGTGTGCGTACCCTCCCCTCTCCGTTCGAGGCGACAGAGTCCTACCTTTCTTTCCGTCTACCTCTTACATCCTTTCCAACTTAGCTCTCTGTTCGTGGCGTGGTCCCCGGTGGGATGATTGCGAATACTGATTGGGGTCCCGGGTTCTACCCTGGGACCTGATTTGGTAGTCGAAACCATGCCTATTTCGACTGCGCTTGCACAGAGTGTTCCCGGGGCGGGAATTGCATCCTCGCTGTCGGTTGGTCTTGCTGGGCCGGCTTTTTCTGGAGTGGGTCTGGAGGCGACTCTGCTTTTTCTGGAGTGTCGTCTGGTAGTCGTTCCCACGCCTGACTAGCACGCGACGGGGATGCGAGTCCCGTCCGGAATTGGCCGCGGACCTGTCACTCCCGGCCCTGGTTCTGTCCATGGTCGGGGGCGATCCTGGATGGACGGCCGTCGCCTCCTTTTGCGAGGCAGTAGTGTCTGCAAGGGAGGCGGCGGAACGGGAGCGGGAGTCCGTCACCGCACTCCCCTCCCGCCAACGTAGGCCGCGTCGTCGGCGCCGGAGGGCGGGCAACGATCTCCGGCCGCCGTAGAAAACGGCCGCGGGCGGCCCCTCGGGGGAGGATCCGCCGCCCGCACTATTGCCGCGAGGGAGAAGGCCGCGTGCTGTTCCACAGCCCCCCTCAACTCCTAGAGTTGTTACAAGAGAGCGCCGGGGGGACGAAACCCTGACCCCCTGGCGCCAGCACTTTAGAAGGGGCCCGCTTTAAGACAAAGCGTGGGCCGGCGCCGGCCCGGGCCACGAGATCAGCAGGCCATATATCCGTGGGCCCGGGCGTAGACGATAGGAGAACAGCGGGGTTTTTTAGTGGGTCGAACATCTTTTCCGGAGTCCCTTATATCCCTCGGTCCCCCCGGGCCGGGATAACCCGTCAAGAGAGGTTTTTCCCCGAGACCGAAAAAAAATAGAAGGGTTTAATTTTTAATTTTTTGTTAAATACCCGTGCGAAGCTGGGACGGGCTGCTAGTAATATATAAGATGATCTATTAATTTTCTTACTCAATTCATCAATATAAATTTTCCAGTTTAGCTTATTATCTATTTGTAATCCAATCGATCAGACTCAACAATCAACACCAACAGACTCAACTTGACGTACGTAGTTTAATTTATATTTTATATTAATTTCCGGTAAATTTTGAGGTCTTTGTCCAAAATTTATTATCTTAGTCTTGTCAATATTAATTTGCAAATTGTTATTTTTTAACCAACCAATTACTGTTGATAGAGATTTATTTATATCGTATTCAAATTCATTTACGTTCTTACATGATATTGTTAATGTGCTGTCATCTGCGAATAAAGTTATGGGTTCATTAGTGCATTTTGGTAAGTCATTTATGTACAGTAAAAATAAAAGAGGCCCGAGGACGCTACCTTGAGGAACGCCATACTTTATAAATCGTTTATGTGAAACAAAAGAATCTAGCTTTTTAGATTTAGAATTAAATTGTGAAATTGCAGTTATTTTCTCTCTCTCACTTAAGTATGACTGAATTAGATCCGGAATATTATGCCGTAAGATTCCAGTTTTTTAATAATTATACTATGATCTACACAGTCGAATGCCTGTGTCATATCACAGTAGATAGTTGACACAGGAATCTTTTTACCAATACAAAATATAACATTTTTAATGAAGTCATAGATGGCCATGTTGATCGTTTTGCCTTGGCCAGATATGTATTCATTTCTCTATAATAATATTTTTAGAAAACTTTCGCAAATATTGAAATTAGCGCTATTGGTCTGTAGTTTTTAATTTGTTCCTCGTCATCTTTTTTATATAATTGCGCAGGATCTTTTTCACTGCTCATCCATTTTAGTTGTTTCAAAGATGACCGTTTTTTTTGTTACCGTTTTTTTTTGGTCTCGGGGTAAAACCCTCTCTTGACGGGTTCCTCCAGCCCGAGTGGACCAAGGGATATGTGGGACTCCGGGAAAGATGATCAGCCATCCGACTACCCACTAAAAAACCCCGCTGTTCTCCTATCGCCTACGCCCGGGCCTACGGATATGTGGCCTGCCGATCTCGTGGCCCGGGCCGGCCCGTCCTTTGTCTCAAGGTGGGCCTCTTCTAAAGTGTTGGCGCCTGAGGGTCAGGGTTTCGTCCCCCCGGCGCTCTCCTGTATTGTAGGAGTCGAGGGGGACCGCGGAACAGCACGCGGCCCTCTTCCTCGCGGCAATAGTGCGGGTGGCGGATCCTCCCCCGAAGGGCCGAGTAAACGGGAGAGTCCCGCCGCCGCCCGAACTAGCTGCGGCGCCAGGCGCTTGAAGTGCGCTGCAAAGTCCCATAGCCCGTCGAGCACCTGTCCGAGATAATTCATGGACGGCCCGACGGCGATGCGGATGCCTCCCACTGTTATGCTTAGGCCTGGTGGCGGCCTCTGGCGGGGCCCGTAGAATACCACGGCCTCCGTCTTGTTCAAGGCCACCTCCAGGCCTAGTCACCGGATTCTAGCCACCGTGTGCGCCACCCCAGCCGTGCCCAGAAAGCATGCCTGGCGAGGGTTCCTCCCGCGTGCTGTGACGAGCGTGTCGTCGGCGTAGCAGATGACGCCGATGCTATTCACCGAAATCATAAGTATACAATTCAAGGTACCAAAGTTCCCTTCTGTTTTGTTTCAAAAACACCTATGTCTATCTGACGAGGCAGAATTAATTTAAAAAAATCTTTTTATAGAATTCAAGGTTGACGACATTTATATTGAATTTACTAATCAACTGAGTATTGCCCCCTGTTTATTTGACTTGCGACCCTCCTATCAATATGATACAAAATTTACTTCGCACATCTCACCCGCCACCTATTCAGTTATTCGGTACCAAGTTCCAACCGTGGAGATTGCAACATCAACTAATCAGTAGTTGACGTTTTAAGATGCTCAAATGTAGATTTTTCATCTTTAACTTCGTTACATCTGTTATATATACCTAGTCAGGTCATAAATTCTGTCACATGTTTAATGTAAAATAATTGTAACAAGTTTATTCATTATGTAACCATTTATATACCAAAATGAACTTAACAAAACATAGATTCTTATGACATTAAAGTTTATTCAAAATGACCTCCGTGATTTTGAATACAAGCCTTCAATCTGCGCGGCCAGTCCTCTATCGCAGCACGAACGAGGTCCATGTCAATATCGGCGACTGCCTTAATCAAGGATGTCTTGAGTGACTCCAAATTGGGATGTGGCTTTGAACACGCCTTTTCCTCCAAGTGTTGCCATATCTTGTAATCTAACGGATTCAAATCTGGACTGGAGGAGGGCCAGTCTTCGTGCCGGATGAAGTCGATTTCACGCGCCGCCAGCCAGTCTTGTGTGCTCTTCGCTCTATGAGCTGGCGCCGAATCTTGTTGGAATACCCAGTGCCTGTTATTGAACATGATATGAGAAACAGGTTCCACAAGGTTCGTCAGGACTGTATTTTGATACACAACAGCATTCGTTTTTACACCTTTCTCACAAAAATGTACCTCTGTTAAGCCCCAATAAGAAACTCCCAACCATACCATGAGCGAGGATGGAAAATGACCTCGTTGGACACGCGAAATACGGTTGCTCGCTTCTTCACTACTGTGTGCGTACACCTTATCATTTTGTTTGTTGTAGCTCTCTTCTACGGTAAACATTTTTTCATCCGAAAAAAGAATTTCCCGATATTTTTTTCCCGCGTACCGCTTCAACAAAGCGCGGCATCTCTTCAGTCTCAGGTCCATTAGACGAGCATTCAAACGATGTCCTGTTTTTCTTCGATATGCCCGAAGCCCTAAGTCTTCATTTAACACCCTTTTCACCGTGGTTCTGCTTAACCCCATCTGAAGGGCCAACAGTTTCTGCTTACGTTTGGGATTTCTTTGAATTCGTGCCTTCACAGCTTTTATCACTGCTGGAGTCCTAACAGACCGAGGGCGACCACTTCTTGACCTGTCATCTACACTAGAGTCTTCATTGTATCGTTTGATGGTACGATAAATGAATCTTTTGGTTATATTCAAATTTTTCAGTATGTTAAAAATTTGAATTGGCGCGTAACCGCAACGATGCAACGCAATAACTGCAACACGGTCTTCTTTAAGCGTCCACTCCATATTTAAAAAATGAGTAAAATTCTAAAAGTATACATTTTTATTTTCATGAACAATTCGAGATTCGAATTCAATAAACTTTTTTGTGGCCAGCATTCTAAAAGAAAAGTTTTTACTGTGTGACAATACTTATGACCTGACTAGGTATATATATATATATATATATATATATATATATATATATATATATATATATATATATATATATATATATATATATATATATATATATATATATATATATATATATATATATATATATATATATGTATGTATAATCTATGGATCGTCCTACTACGCTGTAGTTGTTTAGGTTTTTTTTTTTTTACTTAAGTAAGAAATCTAAGTTGATTTTGAAACATAACCGAATGGACGTGGATAAATTTGCTTATTAAAATAGTATTAATTTCAATATCTGATTTTAATTTCCTATAAAGATACAAGAACCTGACCTATAATAGTAGTTTAAAATCGAAAACAACTTTGTTCGCGTGGGGATCAAATCTCAGAACCAGCCATAATGACATGATTCAAATTTCAACAAGCGCTGTTGTGCCATATATTATGACTTACATTTTACATGTTGTCTTTTTTGCGCTTGCGCAGATTATGGTCGACCTCGTCCTTACTGTCCTTTTACAAATTTTTACACGTAACTCTCGTCTATATTCGATGGCCTTCGTGACGTAACGGCTACTTTAGTACGCTTGCGGAGGACATTGGTTCGATTGCCATCTCGCGTCTGGGTGTTTATGTATAATATGTATTTATTTATAAAATAAAAGTATTTATGTAATATACTAGTTTTACAGTACCCATAACACAAGTGCTATGTTACAAAATATGGCACTAGACTGAGTTGTGTGAATTGTCTTAAAATATTCTATATACTTAGTTATTTATTACATTATAATTTATCACAAAACATCTCGACGGAAAATAAAAATAAAAAAAGATATTTCAGTTCACTATTATTTCTCCATAGACAAATTGAAAAATTTACGCACAAGGGCGCCCTTTTTTGGTTGCGGTCTTCGACCCGTAATGACAACGCCACTTCCATTTTTCTATTGCTGGATCACGAACAATTTTCGCTGACAGTGAAGTTAAGGCTACTGATGACCTTATTTTATCTTCGGATTTTTTTATCATTTATTGATTCGTTGACATTAAATGAGCGTGATTTCAGTAATTTGGCAAAGATCAGAAATAAAAATCCATTGATTAAATTAGCAGGAAAAGTTTCGTTTAATAGTGACCATTTTCCTACAGGCGCGTCGTATGACGTTGAGGTGCGTGTCCTGGGAAGCACTGAGAGCGGCATTCCTACAAGGGAAAAAAAATACTACCCTGGCCCAGAGGGTATATCAGAGTGCACTTTGTTTTCTGCCCCGAGCGTCCTTTAGATTTTTTTCAGGTTTTATGCGCAGTGCCAGGAGCCGGTTTTCGAAAATCTGTAAGACCACGATGCTCGGCCTGCTCAGGAAGGACGGCTGCTCTGCCAACTATTTGTCAGCTTACTGGCCAATAGGGCTGCTGAATGAGACATCCATCATCCAGCATCTAACTACAGCAAGGCGGGATTTGACATTGAACTAGTTCGGTTTCCGACAGGGAAGATCAACGGTACATAGCATATTTCATGTAAAGAGTCGGGTGAACGGGGTAGTGTCCAATGGGTAAGTACTGTCGTGTATAGTGGCGGTATCACTCGTCACACCACGGTGGACTTCCTTCGTGAGGTGTTCGTCACGTATTATACCCACGAAATTCTAGTAACTGCATGAGGTAGGATGTACAGAAATACAGCCATTATTGGAAAGTTCGATTCGATCCGGTTGCCGAATCCGGAAGCCATCGTGGTCAGGTCCGTTATGCCAGATTGGCTGGCTTTGCTCTTGATTCACCCACCTAGGTGACAAGTTTTGCTATAGCTAATTCAATCTTTATTGATACTATCCGTATATCTTATCTTTATCCGTCCATACTGACCTCTGCGGCCGGGGTCGGCTTATCGTAAAAGGCGACGAAACGACCCTAGCTACGTGGTAGGACCTTGAGGTGCTTGAGCCCGTCTGGATGGCAACTACCTTTGGTCTTAAGTATGCCGCCATAATAACTGCTGAGGAACAGCAGACAGGCTGACGGGCCACTTAATAGTGAGCAGTTACCGTGGCCTGTGGATGCTTGCGACACTAGAGGCATCGCGAACACGCCGACTCATAGGATATCAGGAACCTGGGTCACTAATTACGAAACGTAACGCAAGGTTATTATGGCGGCATAATTCTACGCCAGGAGTCGTTGCCATCCAGACGGGCTTGGGGCCCTACCACATAGCTAGAGTTGTTTTATCGCCTTTTACGACAGGCTAACCCCGGCCGTAGGGGTTCGTATTCTTACTCCACCCCTGCACGGAGCAAAAATAGAGTGAGATTTATCTTTAGCTAGTTTTGATGTATTTTGTAGACTCGTTTGTTTTTGAAACAAATACTTCCCGATTAAATTTGACAGTCTGTGTTGTAACGAGGGCCATCAGTACTAAGTACCATGACATTTCCGTTACGAGTCCAACAACTAGTGTTTCGCAAGTATTTGCAAACTTATACGTATATATCATGTCTTCTTTATCTAAAGAGGTCTTATAGTTATACCTGTGCTATTTAAAATAGTTTTGCTGTAACCAATTTTATTTTGCAGTCAAGTTGGAAAATTTAAAGAGAATTGGTCTAGACTATTTAAAGAATCGTTGTATTTTACATATTCTATGTGATCTTTGAACACCACTTTAATTCAATTTAGGAAGTTTTGTTTATCAGAGAAACCTTATTCACCAGAGATATAGTATTCCTTTGGTTTTGCTCAGGAACCCCGCGAAAAATTAAGATTTTCTTCCTACTTCGTATTCCAAGATGATTAATGGACTGATGTAAAAGGTCGAGTTTTTGTTGAAGTATTAAGACTTCATAATGAGCATTTAGAATGCAGTAAAATCAGCAACGAGGTTAACAGTGCTAAAGGATGCTATTCCTTTTCATTGAGCTTTGAGATTCCTCATTCTTTCATTAAAGTGGAAATACATTTTAAAAATATTTTGGATGTTAATCCGAATATCTATTAAATTATTATCAATATAGACTTTTTTTGCTTAGATTTTAGACTCTGACAGGCTAAATACACACAGCTAAAATAATTTGTGTTAATTTTGGTAAAATACACTATTACTGTTAAAATAGTAAATTAAATTTACGGAGCTCGAATACAAACATATTTTTTCTACGCCCACCCATATATTTTACTTATCCATAACATATCCTCGTAACAAGAAGACTTATTCGGACTGAGAATAGAATTGGGGTTAATATGTTGTTGGAACACAGTTAGTTGACTGGCCAATAACCTTGAAAAGTCCTACATGAAAACTTATTTTGTAGTTTAGGTTACCGGTTAAGTTTGGTATAGAACTTCATAGATCTCAGATAAAATTTTCTTAGATAATCTGCAAGTTAGTGAATATCGTGATATTTTTCTGACAACCAACCTACTAGTAAGATATGCTTTCTGCAAAAAACTGAGCTTACGTTCGCCATACCAAATAGAATATGGTTAACTCAAAAAGCAATTTAAGTAATTAATTATAAAACCACAAAAAGTTGTAAAAGCGTTATAATTGAAAAGTTTCTGCATTTGAACGAGGCACGAGGCTTTGAAGATCATAGCTGATAATTTACGTGCGAAAGTTGTTCCTAAGTCGCTCTTTCGTTCAAGATTTATGACGTTGCCTGAAAGTAAAATTTGGTAATTTAAAACGAGTGTATTTGGATGGTAAGTGGGTGTTTTTGTTATAACTTCTTGTAAAGTGTATATATATGATATGTAATCGTATCGTAATCTACGAAGCCTGAAATCTGATATTATGTTTTGTAAGAAGTTGTAACTAAATGTAGTGACTTTTTGAATAGCTGCCTTTCTGATTGAACTTTGTGCATTGTACTTGAGTTATAAAAATATTTCGGGAAGGATGTTGTTAAATGTGTATTATTTATACAATATAATTTAACAGGTTCTACTAGTTTCAAAAACAGGAGTGAGGTAGGAACCTATATAAATATGTAAGTACAACTTGACAGTTTTAGATTACTTGCATTAATATATAGAAGATCTCCGTGGCATACCGGCTAATGCACTTCAGTACACTAGCGAAGATCATGGGTTCGATTTCCGTCTCGCATTTGGTTATGTATAATAAATACTTCTCATCAAAGAAATCGAAACACTCGAGTATTATTCAGGCAGCGTTTAAATGAAAAAGAGGATTGATCTTATTAAAAAAATAAACAGCTGACAGTTTAGTCTCCATAATGATGTATCAGAATTCCAAATTTGAATTAAAATTTTCGTATTGTCACCCAATAAATGAATGTTGAGATAGTTTTCAATATGTGTTCCGTTCGAATTACTTTTTAGAACACATTTTTTTGCATAAATTATTGTTTTTTTTTAACTAAGCTTTGAGCTGAGCTGATCGTGATTGTTAACTAAGCTCTATCACATCTTACCAAAGAGATATATTCTTAAAAATGTGGATACATAATAAATATGGAGCAAGATGACCGATATATTGTGTAAGTTATTCTAAGAAATCACCACTCAGCCTCGTGTGGTACTCTACGCACATTTTATTGGTGAAGACTTAATTTTTATGCAGGACCTATGTCAGGGCTCATACCGCAGGAATTGTAAATGAATACCTGAAGGAAGTTGGTATTGCGGCGGAGGTTAGCCAGCAAGAAGCCCGAATATGAATCCCATAAAACACCTATGGGATGAGCTGAAGAGACGAGTCAGAGCGAGAAATCCTGCTCCGGATACGCTTGGCCAGCTTATAAAACCTATACAAGAAAAAATTTAACTCATTTAAAACCAAACTTCAGCGGTGTTTCGATTTTTTTTGATGAGAAGTGTATATTAATAAAATTATAATGTTATCTAGTACCCATAACACGAGTGCTATGCTACTTACTTTGTGACGCTGTGTGACTCGGTCCAGTATATTCATATTTATTTATTGATAAGTAAATATTACATGCAGCTGCACGAATAAAAGTTAAATAGAAAAACTAAGGAATAATAAATAAATATATAATTTTTTCCTGAACAAATAAATATTTTTTTTTTAATAATAATAATAATTTATTCAACAACAAAAAAATATTGACAATATAAAATACAACATCAATTACAAGTTACAAAATTAATTAAGATAAAAAATAGCAATAGTACTTTAAATTAAATTAATTAAAATTAAATTAAACATTATGACGGTGAAACTTAAATACTCCAAACTTAAATAAAATGACTAAAAGTAGATAAAATAAAATAATTGATTCCACTTGCTCTTATATTATATATAAACGCCCAAATTTTGGACGGATATCGAACCTGTGACCTTTACAAGTATAGCGACGTGCGTTAAAGATTATTAAGATTTGAAATGTAGGATATTTTTACACAAAAATATATAATCTAAAATATTTTCGGATATACATGTGCATAAATTATGATTTGATTATTCTTTATTGTACACATTATAATTACATTATACAATTCAGTTTAAAACGGTCTTAAGGTACAATGGGCGGCCTTGTTGCTAAAAGCAATCTCTTCCAGGCAACCTTTGGATGGACAAGATTTTAAATACGATAAGGCGTGTCGTGTACACACATAATAAATTAATAAATAATAAGAAAAAAGCAAAACTATTATCCATAAGTATTAAAGATACATAGGATATACACACAAATATATATGAATTTATTAGGTAGGTGTCTTATTAGATAACAATTAGTTTACAACGATAAATAGTATATCTTTTTTTAAAGGTTGTTGAAGCTGTTTATTGACTTAGCAAATCTGATTTCTAAAGGCAGTGCATTCCTAAGAGCGACAGATTGTTGATGTGACTGTTGATAGCAAGTCCTAATTTGAGGCTGGTACTTTTTAGAGGAGACATTATTCCATGTCTTCTCTAGTCTGTGCAAGAAAGGTAGTATCATCAGCGTATCTTAGGTTATTTATCACTTGTCCCCCGACTGATATACCTTTGTCCCAATCTTCCAAGACAATGCGCATTGTGTACTCTGTGTAGGTGTTGAAGAGTAACGGCGATAAGATGTATCCTTGTCGGACCCCAGCCTCGGTCACAAAGTTGTTCGAAAAATTGTCATCCACTCATAAGTACTGCTGCAGTACCTCACACAGTATTAAATTTTTACGCTATGTACTGTTGTGAAAAGAAGCCGCGAGTTTTAAGTGAGCCACCACCAAATTATATGAAGATTACATTATATTATTACATTCGCGCATTGTGCGCAAGCTGCCTGTCTGCATTCAAGCGCAACGGAATGCAAGGCCAAGAGCATTCGAAGACGCTCGACACTGCGAATTTCCTACTTAGAAGCCCTCGTAACGTAGTTGCGGAATGTGAATCGTGCACGAACCCCGTAAAAGTTGGTGATTCGCCAAAAGCGCCACCCCGCACACCCAAACCGACATTCGGATGTTGTTTACTCAAGAAAAAACCAATAAAAGTGTCGCTTGATGATTATATATTATATTAGATGATTGACAACGAAATTTAGTGTCCTATTTTCAATGTGAAATAAGAAAAATAATTTAAATAAAAAGGATGACAGATTTTTCCCCAAAAAGGGGTTAAAATCAGGCAGGCGGCCGGTTGTAAAAACTAAGCCACAACTATTACAACATGTAACGTCATATTGTGTTGACCCCATATAATGTGGGGCCGCCCTTTGTGTCAAGGTGGGTCATTTCCAAATTATTGACACCAGGGGGATCAGAATTTTGTCCCCCCGGTGCTCTCCTGTTTCATCTCTCTAAGGAGTTGAAGGGGGCTGCGGAACAGCACACGGCCCTCTCCCTCGCGGCAATAGTGTGGGCGGCGGATCCTCCCCGAGGGGCCGGTGACAGTGTGGTCCACTGTGTCCTCCTCGTCGCCCGCGGCCATCGACCGCACGGTCCCTTCAAAGAGCCTACAGCACACTGCGCCCGGCCCGCCGACGTTCGGCAGCAGGCGGGAGAGTCCCGACGCCGCCCGAACTTGCTTCGGCGCCAGGCGCTGGAAGTGCGCCGCAAAGTTCCATCGCCCGTCGAGCACCAGTCCAAGATATTTCATGGATGGCCCAACGGCGATGCGTAAGCCTCCCACCGTTATGCTTAGGCCCAATGGAAGCCTCTGGTGGGGCCCGCAGAATATCAGGGCCTCCGTGTTGTTCAAGGCCACTTCCAGGCCTAGTCACTGGATTCTTGCCACCGTATGCGCCACCCCAGCCGTGCCCAGAAGGCACGCCTGGCGGAGGCTCCTCCCGGGCGCTGTTATTAGCGTGTCGTCGGCGTAGCAGATAACGCCGACGCCGGGAAGGAGCGCCCCCTTCAGGACCCAGTCGTATGACGTTCCACAGCAAGGGGCCCAGGACCGACACCTGCGGAACAATAGTTAGTTACTTACACCATCTTCTACTAATATATGTACATATATACTGTAATACTACTGTAGCACATATACACACTATAATTACAGTTGTTATTATTATATTTATTTATGATATATTTTACTCTTGAAGGCTTGAACATTATTTAACAAAAAAGTGAAATAAATGTCTAGTTTAGAATAAAATTGGAATTCATCTTAAATTATTTAGATGAAATGTACTACTAACTTAACGTTTAACTCAGATATGAGATAGGCATCTCATAAAAAAGAGATTACGCCAAAATACAAATCAAAACTGTCGTCATTCACTAAATCCTCCCCGAGCTCATACAGTGAAAAACAAAATTAATGGTCCAGCTAGTATTTTATTGTATGGAATAGTTACATTGCTATGTATAAATGCTTACCGTTTAAAAAATTGTTGACCTGTCAAAATTAGAACCTAACGAAATTTAGAATATTGAATTGCTTTAGAAATAAAGAATAAAATTAGGTATTTAGGACTTTAAATTTTTTTAGAGCAATATCTCTATTCATCGTTTTGTCACGTGTTCACTTAAAAGACACCGATCACACGCGACCTCGAAATTAATCAAAATGTTTGATTTGATAGTGTAAGTTTTGATTTGATACGTTTTTTCCATTTTGCCTGTATTTCCGATGATTTTGAACATAGCAACAGCAGCTAGCAGTTCATCCAACACAAAATACACATGGGTTAAAATAACAAGTCTCGAGCATGAATGGACTTAAATCGGAAACGAATATATAAACTCCATATACCTCGTAACTAAAAGCTATTTATAAATAAACAAGTCTTTATTACTTTCTTTTATTGTGTGCAGGGACACTTTTATCACATTCTCCACACTAATTTTCTGCGTACAGGGGCAGAATACTGACCCTTGCGAGCGAGGTCAGTTTATCGTAAAAGACTACTAAACAACCCCAGCTTCAAGCCCGCCTAGATGGCAACCACCCCAGGTTTCTCAATATCCCGCCGTAATAACATTTTGTTGTTGTCCAAGATGATTGACCAGGTTTCGGTACCCCTTCGTGGACGGAAGAATGTTAGCAGTGCCCCTGGCGTCGTAAATATCCATAGGTCACGTAATACACCCAACTAATGTGACGGCTAACTATTGTATTGGCTGTATTTGGTCGACGGCAATTGCTGTCCCACAGTAATAAAAAAACTTTATTCAAAATATATTTACACACTTTTTAGCTTCTGCTGATAGTCATTAGCAGTGGTGTACGATTTACAAATTTTGAGGTCTTCAGGATATATAGACTGCTATATTCATATCGATCTGGATATTCTAGATCATTTTTTACTAAGATAATACCTCAAATTTAACGCAGAATGTAGTTAAATATGCATTTAATATTTGTTTAAATAGGAAAAATAGAGAGTACGTTGCTCTATCTTTACGCCTTGCACAGCATTAAGTAAAAAATTTTAAACCGTATAATACAATGTACAACATTCTGTTGTACAAGAAACTAAAAATGTTTCCACACATGCATACACACAAGTTAATAACCTATTATTTTATATTACATACAACATTTTCAGTATGTTACGTAAAACGAGGTGATATATTTAATTTTGGTGGTCCAAATTCGTGTCTTCAAGTGTAAAAGATGGCAATCCGAACGTTGTTGATATAAGTTAATCCCGCATTTACCACGCAATATTTCTTTGAGCCAAGTTTAATATTTGGATCCTTTCGAGGCGGTAAAGCAAACCCGGAGCATCATAACTGTATATTTGTACAAGGGTTTAGTTGCAAATCTTTATTTAATTTGTCGGTATTTGATTTTTATTACAAAATAGTTATTGCAATAGTTTATTAATTAACCAACTCATACAATACTTATCATACAAGTCTTATTTTTACCATAACTTGAATAATACGGCCAGTGTTATAACTTCAATGACAGAAATGACTCAATTTCGTACCTGTTCAGTAGAGCATTGCAAGTGTTAAAATTTAAACTCATAGTTATATACATAGATATAGGTATCGGAATAAAAACATTGGGAACTTTTCTTCAAAGTAAAAAACACTAGGATCACTTGCTATTGTGCGTTTTTTTGGCAGTATATATTTTTGTTTTATTTTAATGAGCATACATTGCACCTGTATGTACAGTAGAACTGTTCACACGACCTTTTCATTGTTTAATAAAACGTACATAAGCGATTCATGGCCATATCCCATTTAAAAATTTTATGCGACCTTTTAAAACTAAATGAAACTGAATCCAAAATTTAGTTATACAGCAGGCTGGCTGATGGCCTACAAAGCAATAGTTAGCAGTTACCGTCGCCTATGAGTTTTGTGGAAGCTTTTTCTGTTTACAAGGTAAATTCCATTGAAGCCTTGAGTCCTTAAAACTCAATAGGACTTGGAAATAAAAGAAGCCTGTGATGAACGAATAATTTCTAAGCTATTCGTGTTTTGTGGTAATACGTAACGTAAAATAAATATTTGCAACTTAGCATTCAAAGGGCGATGTATGGCAATCGATACACATTTGGCGAGCATCGGTTTCGCACGTGACAGGTTTTCACAATAAAGGTCGAAACTGATGTCTGCTCTACCGATGTCTAGCAATTGTTTCTTTATGAACATATAATTTTTTTTATTTATAAAATAGTCATATTAGCTCACAAAAATGTTTTTATCTTAGTAGTACCATCCGGTTGAAATAAAAATATAAAAATAATATACCGCTATTCTATTCTAGCAATATTTTCCTGACAAGCTGTAATTATGTATATAAACTAAATAAAGTACATTAGTATTCTTTCTACTGTAATCATTGTTCTTTTTTATAGCTGAGGAACAGTAGACAGACTGGCGGCTACTTAATAGTAAACATTTACCGTCGCCTATGGATGTTTGGGACGCTATATGTACTGCGAATACGCTGCTATCCCATAGAGGTATAGAAAACCTGGGGTCACTAATGCTGGAACAATCAGCAGGAATAGTCTTCACGTCCGTGACATTGCGGATAAATTGCAGGAGTGTCGGCTCCGTTGGTACGGCCACGTTTTATGGCAACCGGATGCTTACGTGGGAAACAAATGTCTGGCCATGCCGCCTCCGCCGGGCCCGGGCAGGAGGGGTAGACCCAAAAAGTGCTGGCTTGACGTCGTAAAGGGTGATATGCGTGCCAATCGGCTCACTACAAGGGATATGTCCAGTTGCTGAAGACCGTGCGGAGTGGAGAAGAAAAAGTCGGAAAGCGGACCCCGGGCGCTGAAGCGAATGTTTGGGCTGCAACTGGTATTTAACGCCAAGGTGATGATGATGACTAATGCTGGAACAAGACACATGGTTATTACGTTGACATACTTATAGACTACGGGTGGTTGCCATTGAGATAGGCTTGGGGCTCGTCTTTTATGATAGGCCGACCCGGCCGCAAAGGTTAGTATTCTTACTCACCCGTACACAAAGAAAAATGACGAAATGAGATGTAATTGAAGATACAATTGAGAAATCAGCTTGATCGAGAATACTGCTCTCCAATACATTATCTCATATTTTAAAATGGTAGTTATTAATGTTTACCAAAGTGCCACAGTCATCATCAGTATGTTCCGTCCACATTCAACACCGAAAAAATTGATGATATCTTGTTAGAAACTAAAATTATCAATGTACTACCTAATGAGGAGTTCTTCAGGGATCTATATCGGGGCGCATTTTCTTAACCTATATTCCGCAGATATAGTTAGTCAGTTAAAGAATTAATATCCGGATGACCGAGCTTTGCTCGGTAATTTTTGGAAATTAACAACAATTGATTTTCTTAGTCTAACCTCAAAGCAAACACTCATTGACTTCATGTTACTTAACAACGCCATCTGCTGGAATAGCTTTAGTGTTGTTGTGTCGTTAAAGCAATTTAAAAAAATAGTATTATTATTCGCCGATAGATGTCAGGAAGGGTCACTTTTTTGTTATTTTTCGTCGCAAATTCCATTTAGCATATTTACTGTTTAATGTGATGAAATATAAAGCTGCGTTATATTTTTAGAAAAGCTCACAAGGGCAGGTATTAAAAGATCTGCAGGCCCAAAATATTGTTCATTGCAGCTTGTATCACTAAAATCACACAACCGCTTTCAGGGGCAGTTTTCGCTACTGTGGCACAAAATGCTAGATTCCCCCTCCTATAAGAAACTTACAAAAATTGCAGAGTTTCAGATTTAAATTAAAAGAGTTCTTGCACGAGCATCAAAAAAAGCAGATCTGACCCTAGATGCTAGTCACTTTTATGAACATTTTAATTTTATATTTGTGACCCAAATAATATTTTTACTGTACTTTTTCATCTTTACTATTACATTTTAAATGATTCTGGATTTGTTTGTGGCACTTTTTATTTATTTTATTTTTGTTTATACAAATGTTAACCGTATATTTTCATTTAATTTGTTCTATTAACAAACATGTTTTTTAAGTGCATGTGTAAACAAAGCGTGTAACGTAATAGCGTATAACGTAGTAAATGGTTTATTATCAAAGTCACTAATGTTCCTTGCAGAAGACCAGCGCTGGTTGTTAAAACTATCATTTGCTGAACTTGGAGCCAATTCAGGTCTTACTACAACTGGCAAATTTAATGTTTAATTTAGTTTTCTACCGGAAAATTACAGTTTTCTGGAGTTTTACTTAACCTACAAAATTCGAATTTTCTAGACTAATTCAAGAAACTCCTGAAAACGAAAATCCAGGTGGTGAGATGGTGGTGTTTAATAAGAATGAAAGCAACACTGTAAAAGCGTAAATCGATTTTATTTTAAAGATTACTCTCACTAATTCACATAAGTGAAAAAATACCCCTTTAGTCCTCGGTCAGACCGTTCTGTCAGACCTTTAAAATCCCTGTTGTTATATGAAAAATAAACTTTAAAAAACAATTTGAAGAAATAATATGTCTTAATATATTAGCAGTCAAACCATCCATTCATAAGCCATTGCTGTCAAAATACAGATAATAAATCTTACTAGCATAAATACAAAACCTGCTTTAGGAATTTAGAAATATGCAAATGTTACAAATCTTTTGTACAAAGAATAGCTTGACGCAGAGCGTAACTTAAATTCATTACAAGCTGTTATCACGTCACTATATTGATTAGAATTACTCGATATTATTTTTCGAATTCTTATTTTTTCTGGGGTAGTAAAGGACGCAGCAAGAGCTCCAACAAAGTCCAAATTCAGCCATGTTAATCATATTTCAGTTTTATACGTAACTTGCAATTTTTTTATTTGCAAAAGCGCATCCGAATTTAGATCAGGTTCAGAGTACGGTTTTCATGATTTGATAATACATTTTTTTTATTTGCATGGCTGCCGTCTTTTTTTGCAGTTTAAAAATTCGTTCGATTAAATTAAAATAAAACACAATAATTAGTCTGTACCTTCTGTGAAACAACTTGATCTTTGAAAATATCGTTATAATTATTATTTCTATTTCCTTTTGTTCAACATTAGGTAAATACGTGAAAATACACAAATAGCAAAACTTAAAGCGAATATTATTTTAAAGGAAATTAATCTTTCATGTTATGTTTCGAGTCCGGGTATTAATGTATGTATGTATAATGTAACATGTGTTTATTTACAATAAAAAAAATATATAACTAGTACATACAGTTACAGTACAGTCGTCTATTACCCATAACATAAGCGCTCTGCTGTTTACATTGGGACTAGATGATGCTAAAGAAATGGAGACATCTTATCCGTGCGGGGGCGGAGAAAAATACTAACCTCTGCCGCCGGGCTCGGCCTGTCGCAGTGATGGGCATTAATCAATTAATATTTTAATCGTCGTAGTAATTGATTGAAAAATTAATTGCAATTAATTTAATCACAATTAATGTAATTGCAATTAATCTGTTAGTTGCATATTGCAATTAATTTATTTAAATTTAGTTGTGTTAATTGCAAGATACAATTAAAATAATGCAATTAATATTTTTAATTGTTATAAGTAACAATTAAAACTGCACACAATATAAATGAACTAACAGTTAACAATTAATTAATTAATTAATTTTTAACTGAAACGTCATAGTTAAAAATTAATCAATTGTTATTTTTAATTGTACCTTGCAATTAAATTTTGCCCAACACTGGCCTGTCGTAAAAGGCGACAAAACATCCCACCCTAGCTACGTGGTAGGGCCCCAAGCCCGTCTGGATGGCGACGACCTTTGGTCTTAAGTATGCCGCCATAATAACCTTGTGTTGTGTTCCAGCATTAGTGACCCAAGTTTCTTTACCCTTATGCGACAGCAGCGTGTTCGCGATGCCACTGGCGTTGCAAACACACATAGGCGACGGTAACTGCTAAATTCTAATCGGGCCGTTAGTTTATCTGCTGTCCTACAGCAATAAAATAAGACAGCATATGAAAAAAGTGATTGGTGTCGTTGCCCTCTTATGAAGTAATAAATATAAATACAAAAAAGCTGAAATTATATTTATAGTTGTAATCTTTTGTGAGAGCTTTGTCTTTTTGAAATATTTTTGTATATAGTTGACAAATGTTGAGATTGCTTTGCGACCAGGATGTCTTGGGGTTTCCTCTCATGTCCCAAATAAATATTTATTTAAACCTTTGTATACAATAGTTTAATTATTTATTATATTTTGACCTTAATATATTTAACATAAATCATATTAGAATTTTTCTATGATTTGTATTTTATTTTTATAAATCAAAGTAATTTAGTAGTGTAATATTTGGGCCATATAAGTGATAAATGTCATCTTACCATCTTATGGATGCAAACCTGTAAAAGCAAGTTTTGTTAATACAGAGGCAACTTACCTACAATTCTCATACTCGTATATACGTAGCGCCTTAAGCGTTTTAAGCAAGTCACAAAACGTTCATCAGATACAAAAAATTTTAACCACCTACTGATGACATTAAATAATTTAAATTGGAAAAGTTTGCAAAAAGAAGGACATGAATAAACGATAAAGATTGTGGGAGAACTACGCCGCAATAGCGACTTTCCTATTAAATAATTAAAACTTTCATAGTTAGTGTTTAAGGTCTATTTAATACGATAGCATAAAGTCTATCTATACTTATTTTAATTAACTACAAAAGAAAACATACTTTATTAAAATTAGTTAGAATCAGCATCTGTGACCTGCTCACGTGGTAAATAATATTACCACGTGAGCAGCGATTTGAAAATTGTTAAATTTTTTTACCTTTTGTAACCTGTAATTCGCAAAATAGAACCTTGACTTTGAAATTCAAAAAATAATATTTTAGAGATAGTAGATGCATATTTCTTAAAATATAGCTTATGAATGATTTGTGGCTAAAAAAATCAGGGCTGGTCACGCAACAGCGTGATACTTCCTTTCCTCAAACACCCCTTTACTAGTGGTCGCCCAGGGGTCGAAATTCAATCATAATTCATTTAATTTTTAAGTTTGAACCTTATTAGAGTTTTTTGTCAAAGGTTATACCTCTATAATTCTAGTTTTTATTATAGCTACTTAGTTTGCCATTTTTCTACATCAGTTTGAACAGCATCACTGTAATACTTAATAATGTTTCGCATTGCAAACCAGCATTTTAAATCCATTTCGTAACCATATATTCGCATTTTGTAAACACTATTCTCACAAATAGGTTAGAGTAAATCAATTTAAAAATTTTATAGCCCATTTTCTTTATGCTTAAGCGAGATGTATTTCACAAATATATTGTTATTATTATAAAATTAACTTTAATAGTCTTTACCAGGCAATAAACTCTTATAGAAAAAAAAAACAAAAGCGTAAGTAAGATATGTATGTATGTGTATATTGTGTATTATTCGAGCAGTAGTGTGTAAAGTATATTTTTAATGTATTTCTAATGAATTTTAGGCAAGAAAAATAGCTTTCTGCACTTCTTCTTCATATAAACTTTAACTGTGCCAAATGTCTCTCCCATCCGCGCAATTTTCTTAAAAAGGTGTACATAGTTTTCGCTTCACGTATTCATGTATATGACTCCCTATGAAAGACGCACTTTTTTAATCTTATAACCAGATTTTAATTTGGAAACCTTTTCCTGAACTTTAGCTAGAAAATTGTATAATTCCAAATACTTGGTTTTGTTGTTGATTTTGTTAATATGTTTAGTAGTATGTACATTTTATGCTTTGAATGTATTGTATGTATTTGGCAAGAGCTTTAGAGCTTAAAAGAACCTCTCCTAACATTGGAGCATTCATTTGGACGCCTTTAAGACTATACTTGATCCAAGACCCACAAGCTCCACTCCTTAGATGATGTCCACTCCATATTTAAAAATGAGTAAAATTCTAAAAGTTATACATTTTTATTTTCATGAACAATTCGAAATTCGAATTCAATAAACTTTTTTGTGGCCAGCATTCTAAAAGAAAAGTTTTTACTGTGTGACAATACTTATGACCTGACTAGGTATTATGCTCACCTTGTTGTGTAAAAAATGTGTGGAACAATAATTTCAAACATAATTTGTGTTTATAATTTCAAACTAGTTATGTTTAATGGTTATGTTTGCATACAATTCTTCTCTTACTCATAGTGAACTGAGATTGCTCTCATGCTCATGGAAGTGCTTTACGCTCAGTCTACAGCTTGGGGAAACGCGTTGCGGGGTAACGTACATCTCTTCGCGCAATGTGCCCTCACGCTCCCAAACATGGCATTGGTAAGAGCTCACGTGCACCAATATACTCTCTGAAATCACCACTGCGCGTATCAGGCGCCGAAAGAAAAGGAACACTTTACTTTCGGCACCTGGAGAGCCCCAGGGATGTGACATGAGAATGACCGCAGCCCAATAGTAGACGTGTAATAATCAAATATTATCACACAAACTGTATATCCCATTAAAGTGCACATACTGAAAAGTGAACCTTAGTTTTGTCTTGTAAGGGCCAGTCAGAGCAAATCAAAATATTAATATAAATAAAATAATAATATAAGGTTATACAGTAAAAACAAAAGGTAATTAATTCACTTTACTCAGATTCATTAAATCCAAAATTGTACGTAAATTATTTATTTAAACAAGCCCATAAAACATAACAAATATTTTTTTTTTTTAACAAATATTTTTGTTTTTCATCACGAGGTTACGTAGCCATTAAATCAGATACCGGAAGTGTTTTTTTTACTCACTGTATAAACCAGTATTCTATTTATTTGCGATGGCAAATAAATCTATACAAATAAATAAAATTGGAGTGTTTGTTTGTAATATTAAAATAACCGCTTTTTATTAAGTTCATTCGGACGTATACATGGTACATATACCAAAACAACATTTTTTTACATTTTTTGTGTCTGTCTGTCTGTTTGTTCCGGCTAATCTCTGAAACGGCTGCACCGATTTTGACGGGACCTTTCACTGGCAGATAGCTGATGTAACAAGGAGTAACTAAGGCTATTTTTATTTTAGAAAAAAAAAAACAGTTTTTGTTAATAATGATGTTTCTGAAACTTTTATTCCAATTTAAGTTGACCTTAGATTTATATCATCATTCATATGAAATAGGGTTTAGCTTGGGCTCGACATTGTAGGTTTTATTTTTAATTTAAGTTGACCTCAGATTTAAATCATCAATCATATGAAATAGGGTTTAGCTTAGGCTGGACTTTGTAGGTTCAAACGCACGTATTCCGGAGGCGCATGGCGTAACAGTTGCATTCGATAACACTGACTGTTTGCATATTTAATTTATTTATATTTTAGGGTTTATAGAGTTTTTCATCCAAAATAAACCATTAGATTTATCCAAAAAATGCTGCCCAAAGTCACTATTCCACGCGGACGGAGTCCTGGGCACAGCTAGTTATTTTATCTGATTGGTACCTAAATTCGTTTATTTCATTAGCAGCAACAAAATGCGAGATTGCAGGGATATTCCCAATATCAACTACTGGCCTGGCATGACAGCAGCCGCAAGTAAACAATGAATGGAAAGACATACTTATATCACTTTAATATTATATAAAATTAAAAATCATTTTAAGTAATCTCTAAATTATTTTTATTTCAAGTCGTTTATGTTTTTAAATTATATTTTCTTCTTGGTAAAATATGTATTTTGTTACGCTAGACATTAAGCTCAATAGAGTGGAATTCGAACTGAAATGTTTAATTTTTATTGCTGCAGCATAGTAGACAGACTGATGGCCCACTTAGAACTCTCCGCGTAGTGGTATTGCAACCTGGTCACTTATGCCAAGGGTGGTTGCCATCCAGATGGGATTGAAGCCTTACCACCCAGCTTGGGTTATTTAGTTGCCTTTTACGACTGGAAGACCCCGGTCGCAGAGTTCAGTATTATTTATCAGGCCCTGCATGGATAAATTAATTTTACAATACAACATTATTTACAAAGATATATTCATTACTTACAAAATATATTGTATATAAGAATCTTACAAAACTCAATAATATTTTGAAAGGAATGCTTCTTCTCGCTTTATAGAAATCTTTGAATCGTTTCAGGAAATGTACAATTAATAACATCGTACAAATTGTTTTGTATCCACCGAGTCAAGAGGCATCACGTGATCAAATAGCTTTGATAGAGCGTATACACTTAACTGTAAGCAAGTTTATTGCCTTTTACTTTTCCTTCTACTGTTGTGTTACATCACTGTAACACAAAGGCCATAAGGCTTTGTTTGAATTACTACATAAAACAACTATTTTACAGGTCATGCCAAGATAAATGAATAATGAAATTCAATGGAAGCTATGTACGCTTTAAATTTATTATACGGGATTTCAAATATATTATTAAAAAAAAAAACATTTTTATTACTGGTTAAGCACCTCATCCTACCCTTTTTTCCCCTGCTTACCCGCAAGTTACTTAAGATGTTACGGCGCCTGACGGTGATTTTCGAATAAAACTACTCGACCATCGCCGCTTGCCTGCGCCGAAAACATATACAGTCGAGTCTCGATTAACCCTGCACGAGTTTTTATATGTGTGTTATTATCGTGAATCGCTAATTATAAAGGTCTAGACTTCAAACCGTAGAACCAGCCGTGGAAGGTAGCAGATCGGAGAAGCTCAAGTGAGTCGCCACTCTTTCTGACTCGCTGGGTATTTCCATCTCCTTCCCTTCTACGTTAATTATTAAACCCCCACTACCTTTTATTCCCGCACCGCGTCTACCATCTTTCGAGACCTAAGTCGCACCATTTACGGTCCTTCAGCCTCACCAATTACATTGATTAAAAACTATATTATATTAATGAAATTAGAATTAAAATAAAGATTTAGAAAAGATTTAATACTTGATAATATATATTGTGGAGCAAGTGTTCCAAACGAGAGCTTGACAGAGACTGTCCTCCCATAGGCGACCGATCGATGCATATCAAAATCTGCTGACGCTGCTGTTGCAGCTAAGCCAGCAGATTGTCTAGGTAAACGGGGATATAACAGTAAGTACCTATATATGCATATGTATCTAAACAAGTGGTCGAATCCAAAGAACTGCAATTATCACTTAAGCTAACCTGCTTGCCAAGACTAGCAGTATGTGTAATTCGCGAATTCGCCTTGAATAAACATGCCGAGTATACTGCCCGTTCCTTCTAGAAGCAGGCCTAACGAAATATCCAATTTTCTAAATATCTTCAAAAGTTTGTCTTTATGTGATAGGACATGTATTTCTAGAGATGCTAACGTGAAACTAGCATCCAGCAAGCTAGCGTAATTATACTACGCTAAATGGTTCAATTATTATAAATTACTGGTACAGTTCAGCTTAGATATTACTGGTTTTTAAAAAATCGTTTTAAAACGAATAGAGTTGCAGCTCTGTTTTTTTAATCTATTGCAATAAATAACGCGAAGGCAGCGAAATTAAAATGCTTCCCATAGCAGGCGATTTAACGTCGCGATGATATTAAAATCGTTTTGAATTATGCTCGTTACAATAGGTAATTTTATAATAAATCGTAAATATTACAGAATTTATGTAATTTTGAGATAATATTACGTTGTTATTGTGCTAATGTTTTTTGAAAATAAGTATTTTTCATAATATTATGTTTATTCGAACAAAAAGAAATTCCGTATTTCATAACTAGGACATTGTGAAAGGCGACAATTTATCTGATTTTCCTAACGACGTCCCATTTCACTATTCATATAACTTTAGTAATACGAAATATGGTATATAATAAGTGAGTTCTTATCAATACGAAGCTTAGTAATCTTCGGAGCAAAGCCAACCTCGCTTCTGAATCAAAGAAAGAATCTTGAACAAGTTTGCACTTCTAGATTTAATGAGCTTTATTCTCATTAAAACTATATGATAGTAACTATTACTGAACTATGAATTCCGGATATATTTTTCCAACGATAAATGTTTTTTCGTAACGTGCACCCTCGTACTTTGGATAGAAGATTCACGTCGCTAATATACCCACTAACAAGGTTAGAATGCCAAGGCCGCGGGACTTAAAAGTTCAATCGCTGTCTTTTTACAAGCCGGGGCGAGTTCCTAACATCTATTGTCTCACGCAGGATAAGCAGGGCTGAGCGAGGCACGTGATTTTCTTGCAGAAGGAGGCGAAAGCTTTCCATCCGTACCTCCCGACGTATGTAGGCTTCTGATCATCGCTAAGATGATAGCCAGGAGTCGGATAAAATGTAACTGGGATTAACCAGTGATATAAATTAACCTTACACTAATCTCGGTTTGCAGGTTTTCTTGTGATGTGTCTCTTTATAATCAGAAAAAAACTAAAAAAAAAATACTTTCTAACCGGTTATACTTTCATGAGATTCAAACCTATGAGTTAGTCTCCGAGTGCCTTATCTAGGGCCATCTTTATTCGAGGGTTCATGGGCGCGGGTGTATTTTTTTGATTGACAAGGGCGGGGGCACAGACTGACCCCCTGCAACCCGCTGCAGAATATACAAACATGCTGGCCATATCATTTAGCTAACACGTTCGAAATACAAATTCTATGTCCTAACCATATTTGAAATGCAACTATTTTAAATATAATTATGTAATATTGCCATTACATAACCAGTTACTACGTAGCAATTACTGCACATCTATTAGCAATCAAACATGGGGTTCCAAATTAATATGCTCACAAAGCGTAATTGACAATAATTAGTCTACTGGCAAACAGAGGTGCATAAACATGTGTCTACCATCACTAGCAATTGTAGCTATAAGTTGATCATTTCGCTTAAAATGAGATTACTCCACAAATGTTTAAATTTAAAATTTAAAGAATTTAATATGCTTGAAGACAGTGTGAACGCTACTTTTATTATTATACGTACACACAGTATAAAAAAGGTAGTTCAACAAAAAAATATTGTAATTTATTTTCACCAGGTATATTGATTTTTTTTATTGCTGAGGAACAAGTAGGCTAACGACTCACTTACGGCCGAAATTAATAACCAATCCTGATCCAAATTTTGCTATCTAAGATTGATATTTCAATCCATTTTTAACAAAACGCGGCCAATAATCAATCCATGGATTGAAATGTCTATCTTTCAAACCAATCTATCCTTGGGAGGGTCAATCTAAGATTAAAGATTGACTTTTGTATGGAAATGACAGTTTGAGCGTGCCAATAACCTATCCGTGCAGTTTGACGTTTCGTTCGATCGGTGTAAACAATCTTCGATTGCAATCCCCCGAATACCTCGGATTACGGTCACGGATAACTTCGGAATAAGAAGAAATATGGCATCATCATTAAAATTTTTTAGTGATAGTGATAATAGTGATTTGGAAATGTTATCTCAATTATCAGTTACCGTCATCTATGGATGTTTGCGACAACTACCGGAACACAACAAACTCATAGACCAATAGTGGTTGTTATTCAGACGAGCCATCCTACCACGATTGTTTTATCGCCTTTTACTACTAGTTGACTCCAGAGGGGAATGCAGAGATTAATATTCTTACTCCACTTCTGGACGGAGTTATAAATTGTAAAAACATTTTAACAATATATTTTTTGCTTAAGCTTATTACGTTCATAAAAGTTAATAAATTATCTCTTTGAAAGTGCAATTTTTCACGAGTGACCACAATGATATATTTTTTACTTTCTAGCCCAGTCACGCAAGGCATTATTGTCCCATATTCCGCCCAATATATCCCAGCATTGAGCTGGTTTTCCGCACAAATAAGCAATATCCCATGACCAAACACTTGCGTGCAATAAACGGCACGCGTTGCCTCGTATCTCAATTTGATCGCCACTTATTGGTCCTTCTACTAATTTTATTAAGGAAAATGCACCTTTATTTGTCAGTAATAAGGTAGAATATGGGTTGAAAACTGGTGAAGAACTTATCCGATTTTACCCGCTTCAGTAGATAAATTAATATCCGATGAAAGTGACAAGTGAGCGCGATAGTATTTATTGGTATTCGAGTAAGCAATTTTTTGTTCATGTATGTATTTGAATAACTGTTCGTGTATGTAGCCTTTTTTAGAGCTTAATTTTTTTTTGTTCTGGAACAGTTTCCGCTCTTGGATGCCAGAAGCGTTGTTAACACGAAGCCGTTCGACTAGAAGAGATTTGGAATCCTACCTAGCTAGGATTGTTTTGTCGCCTTTTACAACAGGCCGTCCGCGGCCACAAGGGTTAGTATTATTATCCACCCTGCATGGAGAACATTTTTCTCAGTAAATTTTTCTCTTTATGAGCACACTATTGAAAATAGCTTAAGGATATAAAACTTTTTACTGTATGTTTTCTGTCTTAGCTTTTTTAGCAAGAAGTTTAATTAAGTAAATGTTTCATATTTATTAGGCGTAAACTCGAAGGGTAATAATTATTTAAATGCATTTTTTTTCTTTCAGAATCACTTGCAGTTCTTCATTCCACCACCAGGATTCTTTTTTAATTTTACATTTCTCTTTCGTTTCTCCAGAAACTTCCTAATATAAATATTCTTCAAACTATTTAAAACCTTGTTTTATTATTTTTTTAAATAAGAAAAAAATTCAGACAATTACTTTTTTAAATAGCTGTCACAAATTATATAAAAAATTTATTGATAAAAGAAAAATAATGATATGAACATTGATTAATGGCTATCCAATAAGATGACTCGCTAACGGCCCCTGAGAGTGGTGTCATATTTAATATTGGATCCATTGCCAATAATATTATAGCAGCTATAACGTAAAAGTATTTCAAATAAATTCTGTATGTTATGTATTTGGTGTACTCGTATTATGATAATTAAAAATATTAATAAAAATATTATTGCTGAAAAATAGCAGACAGACTGACGACCCACTGAGAATTTAGCAGTTACCGTCGCCTATGGGTGTTTGCAACGCCAGTGGCATCGCGAACACGCTGCTGTCCCATAAGGGTTCAGAAACTTGGGTCACTAATGCCGGAACACAACACAAGGTTATTATGGCGGCATACTTAAGACCAAAGGTGGTCGCCATCCAGACGGGCTTGCGGCCCTACCACGTAACTAGGGTGGGTTGTTTAGTCGCCTTTTACGACACGCCGACCGCAACCGCAGAGGTTAGTATTCTTTCTCCGCCCCTGTACGGATAAAGATAAAAGAGATATATGCCTTCACGCGGTAAATAACAATAGGTATACTTTGACAATTAACACAGCGTAATCCCTAAGTAACCAGCAGATTCCTCTGTTTTAGATATTGACAACTTACATACTACGTATATATTTTTCTTTGTATATAAATCACGCAGGCGTTTCTACGTGAAAAACAGTTAAGCCACGGAGGTTGTTATTAAACTACTTGACGACTTCCGTGGTGTAGAGGCTAACGCGCGTCGGTACGCTTGCGGAGGTCTCCGGTTCAATTCCCGTTCCGCATGTGAATGTTAATGTATGATATTTATTTACAAAAGTATATAAGTAGAATATTAGTTGTCTAGTAAACATAACATGATATACTACTTCCTTTGTGACTTAATATATTTATTAATAGCTGACCCGGCAAACGTTGATCTGCCTTATTAATAAAAAAATAGTACTTAATTACGTTCAGCCATATTTCACTCCCTTTAAATTTCATTTTCGCAACAGAAAGTAGCGTCTGTCCTTCTCCAAGGTCTTATCTATCTATATACCGAAATCATCAAAATTGTTTCAGTGGCTTAGGCGTGAAAACGTGATAGACAGAATCTTTTGCGAAATTTTCTTCCAGTATGTCCTTATCTGGGCCAGCCTTAGGATATTCTGTAGGGTGGTTTTTGTTGCCTCCTAAATGGTGTGTGGCCATCCTCTCGGTGGACGTCCTCTGTCTCTTTTCGAAATATTAGTATAAATACCTATTAATCTTAAACACGAGGAAGCCATTTTAATATTGTATCCTGGTATATTTTATTTCGTACGCAGTTTTTCAAACATAGTTGTCGAATATCCTTATAGAACCGTCAACGTGTGTAGAACGAGCGTGTTTGCCAAACGCATTAGGCGGTCGGCCTAACGCAATTTTCTGGTTGAACCAACCCCTCTCAGGAGCTCCGCACTTTAGGCTTGATCGGATCTACTACGTAGCGAAAGTACACTTCCCTCTTAAGGTAATTTATTCGAGTAATTGAAAACGAAGAATAGGAAAGTTCTTACAACGTATAATGAAACAAGTTCTGTGAAGTAATTGAAAATATTTAATTAAATGGTTGCTGAAAAGGGACCTTGAAAATACTCAGGTGGCTTAGCTTCAGAAGGCTTGATACCTGTCAAGATTTTTGAGGCCAAATTATTATAGAGACGAGACCTTGATAACGGTTTTCCCTCAGGACTGAGAATTTACTTCATCGTATAAGACAGTTTCCCTAATAATTAAATCGAATTAAAGTGAAAAGTTCATGCTCAGATAAACCTGAACATTCTCCAGAAAAATATTGTCTAAATTATGTTATAACATATATTAGTTATATATAATAATCTATAAAGTTTATTAACTTGGCTTACTTTTACTTATTAAGAAAATATCCCGCAAACCATGCTTTTTCGAGGCGGCTACATGATACATACTGAATATCTCTCGCGTAGTTTTCACTGTCAGGATATTTATATTAAAATATGGCCAAAATAAGGCATTATTAATATGTAAAGATCTTTCTAAAACCCATATAACTGCTAAAGATACTGTTCGCGCTGGTATTGTCTTCCTAGGCGAAGAGCTATCGAAGGGAAATGAATATTTAAGGGTACTCACAATTCTCGTTACTCGTCCTTATTTTCGCGTGGGCCCACTAATGTTTCACTCGTAGGAGTAATCAAACACACCTTTACAACATTTTTACATCCAATTATTACTAAATTATTCAGTTTATATTAAAAATAAGACGGAACCGACAATCACCGTTCGGCCATCGACGTTATAATGCCTTTTAAATTGGTCGCACTTCATTTGACAAGGACGGGGAACGGATATTAGACAAGAGGAAAAGAGATAGGATATGACATCCTCACCTAGCCTCATATAGCCAAACGGTGTCAACAGATACTAATGTCTCCATTCAAATGATAGAGCTATCTAGCGATCTGATGTTCCTTCTGCCAGAAATAGTGGATTCAAACCCTGGAGGTGAAAATACTCCTACACAAAATTACAAAGATTCTCTGCAATCAAAAACATGGTGGTTTTCAAGTAAAAAATAATAAAAAATAACACTATTCATTACGCTGTTCTAATAATCGTACAATAGTGCGATTCAATCAAATATCGCCTAATTGAATCAGTAATTAACATTTCGATGTTGACAAACACATAACTGGGGACCTGGTGATTATTAATCAGCAATTTCATAAATTGACTCATATTTGCAGTTTGTCTGCAACATGAATCTGATTTTAATTTTATCATCCAGGAAGCAATTTATATATATTTATTTTTTGTTTATGATTAATTGCAAAGTGGGAAATCAATTACTATTTGTTTTATTAGGAACATTATATTTATGCACAAGTCACCGCACTTGAACGCATCTAGTTTAGTACATGCTCTCTATTGAAGGTGTTTCGTATATCTAGCACAATCTATCGCGAATATTACAGAGGAAAGTAGAAGGAGAGAACATGTTGTGCCGACCCCACGTAATGTGAGATAAGGGCCGGAAGAATAAAATTTCTTCTTATCAAATTAATCGTATTTAAGAAAATGCATTGCCACCCCTGATCTACGACAGAGCTGGCCTCTCGCGATTCTTTCATTCTAAAATATACGCTGCGCACGTATCGCGCCAAATTCCTCGATTTCCGTTATGGAAGTTATTCTGTTATAGAAAAATATTTCAAGAATTTTCTTGAATTATTTAACTAGTACAATCGATATTAGTTTGTGTCAGTGCACCATACAGCCATGATCGAAGATCCCCAGCAGTACAAAATTCTATTTCCAATACCGAGCAGAAGGTATGTGCTAGTCATTCACTTTTAAAGTTTATAAAAAGGTAAAAAAATTTTTTTTTGCAGTGGAACAACGGATCGGCTGACAGCCCACTTAATAATAAGCAATTACCGTCTACTATAGATATTTACAACGCCAGGGGCACTGCTAACACCCAGTCCTCCGCGTAAGAAAGCTGGAAGCTGAGTCACCTATGCCAGATTACAATGTTATTATGGCGGCACATTTAGATGTCAGAGGTGATAGCGATCGAGACAGGCTTGTAGCCCTACCCCCCTAGCTAAGATTTTTGACACTTTTTATGATAGGTCGCTCCCGGGCGCAGAAGTTGGTACTCTAACTCCATCCCTGCACGGAGGAAATGATACGAATAATCTACGCTACTGGTAAAAATTAAGGGTTAAAAATATCAAATTATAGGTAAGTTCAAAAAGGAGATTGAAATTCCAAATGTCTAGTTTTAGTATCCGAACTTTTGAGTTATCTTAAGAAAACTTTCTGCATGATCATTGTTCGCTGAGATATGTCAAATATAAAAGACCTTGGAGAATACTAGTCAGATCAAGGTTTTAAAAAAGTAATTAAAAATCAACAAACAAGTTGTTTGGTCCATACGGTTGCATAACAACGAACACCAAAATACGTTTTTTTTTCAGTGGCTTAAATTTACTTAACGATTTCAGATATTAGAATAATAAAAGATCTTATTTTTTTTTTGGTGTCGGGGAAAATCCTCTCTTGACGGGTTCCCCCGGCCCGGGGGGACCGAGGGATATGTGGGACTCCGAGAAAGATGTTTGGCCATCCGACTACCCACTAAAAAACCCCGCTGTTCTCCTATCGCCTACGCCCGGGCTTACGGATATATGGCCTGCCGGGAATAATAAAAGATCTAAGTTAATATTCAAAAACTAGATATTAGGTACCATAATTTGCTTTATAACCATTTTCTACAAGTTACAGCCGGTTGAAATTTACTTAATAATCTGTATATGTTTTTGATCCGTTAATTTTTCCACTAGTATATGTCCCTGACAGGAATAGCGATACTTACAACCCTATACAGCGCAACCAGCAAGGGATGAAAGTGTCATCAATTTAGAAGAAAATCCTAAATTACTGTAAGCAGTCAATTCCCTCAGCTTCTTCTTCTCAAACAGCATTGAAGGCGAGAAAAGGAACCTTTACGTCAGAGCCACGGTTGTTATCTAGTACTCGTGAGATGCTGGTAGGTGAAGTTGATACGAAGTGAAAATTTTGCAGGGACTTTTAAGGGCCTACGCAGACCGGGACGGCATGGCAAGGGATTTTGCCGTCAGTCAGCGCACATTAGCCGCTTAGATACCGCGGCATTCCAGCGCCTTGCCACGGTATGCCACGGTGCGACAAAGCACGCCTCGGCAGCTCCTGCTGCCCGATACACTTTTAGTCTTCAGTTGCGTTTGATGAAGTCAAAACGAACGCCGGAGTCCTTGGCATGCCGTTGCCTACCCGCAGTACGCCACGGCATCCCGTCGCGGGAGCCTGTGGCGTGTCTTTCAATGCCGTGCAATGAAATCCCTTTCGATGCCACGGCATCATTTTAAAGCATAGCAATTTATGTAGTATTTCTATATCAATACGTTTGAATGTCCATTAGTAAAAAATTAAATCCCTCGCCATGCCGTCCCGGTCTGCGTAGGCCTTTACAGTCTGATTGTTGTTAACCTGCAAGGTGAAACTATATAACCGATGTAAACACAAATTATGATATAAATGACTGGTATATGGTATAAAATGTTTAATTTAATGTATAAGTAGCGGGTTCAAATAAAAAATAAAAATAATTACACGAAACGAACTTCCCCAAAGGTGGTACAGGTGAAGCCGACTGTGGCGCGGCGTTCGCTTCCCTTCCGCTACATTACCTTCGCAAAGATTACAGCTACTCAACGTTCACTGACCTGGAAATGTACAGAGTCATTATATTTATATTAATAAAGGGCTGATATATTTTATTAAATTTAAATTGCCATAAATAGCGACGAATGAAATAAAGATTTGATTGAAATAAGTATTCATATTTTTTTATTGCTGACGAACAGCAGACCGGCTGACGGCCCACTCAATAGAAAACAGTTACCGTCGCGTATGTATGTTTGCTACGCTAGGTAACCACGAATACAATTTATATAATTTTTATTCGCGATGTAATTTTTAATAGGGTATTTAATCATTTTATATTTTGGGATATTTTTATATGTATTTTTATTGGGTTTGACACAATTTTGCACAAGCACTACATCAATGCAATAAAACGTACAATTTTTGCATGAACATCGTAACCCAAGCTACGAAATGAAACGTTACGATGCAACTAGTATGAATGTTTATAGACGCTAGTAGATTTTACTTAAGTCTTTATTGTTTCATTTGATAATAGAATCATAATAACAAACAATGCCTTTTAAACTATTTTAAAAATATAAGGAACGATTCCAAATTTACATAAGAATAAATAACTGCAAAGAGCAGAAAAAAAGAAATGTAGAGGGGTACTAAAAAGTGCGTTTTAATCATAGGGACTTTTCCAGTTGACAGTGAGATATTAAAGCGAAACAAAACTCTTTTGTTTTGCACACCCTGTATACGGTGTTACATCCCTTTAGTTGCTGCATAATTACACGCTACGTTCTTTAACCATCCCTTGTAATGTTTTGACTTTATTTGTGCTTTAGTTTGCCTTTTCGTACATACCTACCTACATATAAATAGGGCTTATGATGCAAAATACTACACAGTAATTTTGTTCTATGACACGAACAAAGCGAATTTCTTTATCTTTCTTCTAGTTACAAGCCTTGGTATGAAGCAGTGGATCGCCTGCCACGTTGTAGTAATAGTAGATGTCACTGGCAGACTTTACCTCTTAAGGAGTCATGAGATGCGGGTAGCGGAGCCTATGGCACCGTCACGTATCCTCCTAATTCTTTCAGCGGTCTCCTTCTGCTGCATCACTCGCTCTTAGGTGGACATTACTGATTCCCAACCAGCTTCGGTGCGAGGTTCAAATAAGAAGTTCAAATAAAAAATTCAAATAGAACTTGTTTCGGTGGTGGTGTGGTTTATTCTATTAACCTACATGGTTATGCCAAAACTATTGTACCCTTTTAACTACTAACTTAACCTAACTTTGGTCTGCATAAATGTCCAGTCGTGATATGTACTGCTCTTTGCATATTGTATCTTCTCTGGATGCTCTATAGCACACCCATTTTAAGAGAAGATAGCTTACGTCCTCTAGCTTATTGCACTCTCAGCTCATAAGAGACTCAATTTGCTTCATTAAAAATCTCAACTTTCTTAGAGTAGTAGTAGCGTCGGGCTTGGAAACCTCCTAGCAACTTGGACCTAGCTTGGGTTGTTTTATTGCCTTCTACGACAAGCTGTCTTCGTTCGTAGCAGTATTCTTACTCCGCCTCTGTCTGAAGACAAAATATTATAGATGGAACAGATGTGGCTTTTCTGCCATCAGACAATTATATTGTGACTAAGTTATTTCTGATATTCGTATCGACATACGAGTACATACGTACATTCAAGATTTGAATAATGAAATATTTTTATTCAAATCTTTAATGTACCTTGTTTCATAAATTATTGCTTAACAAAAAATGCTACTAAATAATGTGAATTGCATTTGATAACTAAATACTATATTTTCTACTTAATGAAAGCGGTATTCCCCATATTATAAAAGAGAATGGTGCCGTAAATAACAGCGACGTCGTCGGAAAATAGAACGGACAGCTGCCTCCAGTTTAGCGCATGTACTATAATCATATTATTATGTTTTCATTAGCAAGACAAAAGAAAATTTTAAATAATGGAAAAGTGCTAGGACATTTTGCGAGTTACAATTTTATATATGTGTTTGGTGGTTGGCGAACTCTAAAATGTGCTGTGAAGATGGAATTAGAAGAACTGGTGTACGACCATATTGCAATTGACGACCGCCGTGACGCAACGTCTTTAGCAGGTCAAAATGCTTGCGAGGGTCATTGGCTCGATCCCCATACCAATAAAGATATTTACTTATAATATTAATTCAAAAATGAAACACAACATTTTGTTGCTTACTATGGCTCCAGATGGTGCTGTATATATAGTTGTCACAATAAAAAAAATTACTATTTATTTATTATTATTTCACGGGATAGAGATCCTATCCACGGCCATCTTACATTATCGCACTATCTATGCACCAAGTGGCGAGGTTGCAAAAAGCACCTTTAAATAATAAAAAATAAATGTAGCCACATATCTTGTGTCCCTAGTCAAAAACAAAAAAAGCATCATAGATTCGCTCTGACGTAAATCCTTTTGCCTTTAACAAAATAGAATAACGAACTCCAGTCTTCGGAACTTAGGTGCAACTGATTAATGACGAATAACTCAAAAATTATGCTGCAATAGGATTGTAAATACTAAATATTTGTCATTTATTTATATTTATTATAATAGTTTTATCCATTCAGGGGCGGAGAAAGAATACTAACCTCTACGGCCGGGGTCGGCCTGTCGTAAAAGGCAACAAACCAACCCACCTAGCTACGTGGTAGGGCCCCAAGCCCTTCTGGATGGCAACCACCTTTGTTCTTAAATATGTCGCCATAATAACCTTGTGTTGTGTTCCGGCATTAGTGACCCAAGTTCCTGTACCTTTATGGGAAAGCAGCGTGTTCGCGATGCCATTGGCGTTGCAAACACCCATAGGGGACGGTAACTGCTAAATTCTAAGCGGGCCGTCAGCCTGTCTGCTGGCCTACAGCAATAAAAAAAAATATTAAATAATAATTTTGGCAATCAGCTCAAAATTTTAAGAAAACGTCTCTACTAAATATATATTTTATAAACTCTTTGAAGATGACATAAGATATTTAACGTTTTCCAAGTAAATGCATCTATGCCACTTTAACTCTTTCGCTAAGTGCTTGACTTGTCTGTACTCCATCGATACTCACAAAGGAATCTTTACTACAAAGACGTTCACAAATTGCTTTCTGAAATGGACTGTTTCCAGACGTCTTATATTTAACTTCAAGGGTTAGTTAACAAAGCATTGTTTTAGCTTTTAAGAAAATAGATATCGTACGTCGATCGTTAAGTTTCCTTTTACAGGAGCAACTGCCACCTCAACTGCCAGACCTGCACAGGAATACCAGACGTTCCTTTTACGTATTAACTTGTAGCAAAAGAAGTGATTAGTTTCTTAAATTTTAGTACACTCAGAAAATTATGATATAGCACCTTGTATTTTTTTTAGATTTGACCTCATAATCTAGATTCTGGATTGCTAGATTAGATTTAATATTGGGGTTTGAACTCACAAATATAAGCCATGAAAGCCAATCACACCAATCTTATTTATTAAAATTGGGAATTTAGAGGTTATAATTAAAAACTATTTAGAACAGATAAACCGTACAGAAATAGACAAGCATTGTACTTAAAAATCACATGAATAATAGGAAAAGACATTCTTCTGATAACTCAAGTTTACACGATAATATGTGGCGTGATTATTATGGTTTTAAACACTTTTCACTTTTTCCAGAGCGCGTATAATGTTGATGTCGCAGCCGTTACCGAAAATACTAGCGCTAATGGTAGATTTTAATGAGAAATATCCAAGCCGAACATATTTTAAAAACTTAGGACACTTTTTTAAATGTACATTTTATCCGTGCAGGGGCGGAGAAAGAATACTAACCTCTGCGGCCGGGGTCGGCCTGTCGTAAAAGGCGACAAAACAACCCATCCTAGCTACGTGGTAGGGCCTCAAGCCCGTCTGGATGGCGACCACCTTTGGTCTTAAGTATGCCGCCATAATAACCTTGTGTTGTGTTCCGGCATTAGTGACCCAAGTTCCTGTACCCTTATGGGGCAGCAGCGTGTTCGCGATGCCACTGACGTTGCAAACACCCATAGGCGACGGTAACTGCTAAATTCTAAGCGGGCCGTCAGTCTGTCTGCTGTCCTACAGCAATAAAAAAAAAAAAAAAAACATTTTTTGTCTTGGATTTAGCACGTCTACAGTCAATTTTTCATTTACATTGTACTACAGAATTTTCTGCATATTAAATATAGCATAACAAATCTCCAGATACCGGGTTTCTTTTCAGCTTTCTTTATACACTCCGTAAGGTTTTCGGTATGCCAGATAATGAGATAGCAAAAATTCACAATTAATAAATTGGCGTTAAGTATGCCACCATAATAACCTTGTGTTGTATTCCGGCATTAGTGACCCAAGACCCTGTGGAAGAGCAGCGTGTTGGCGATGCCCCTAGTGTTACTTACTGCGCACTATTAAGGGAGCAGTCAGTTTCTCTGCTGATCATCAGCAATAAAAAAAACTAACGGAAATATAATTGTCATTAAGATGACAAAGTCAGTTTGAAAGAAAACAAAGGTTACTTTGGCCTACTTATATATCACTCGCAACAGCTGCTAGTCTTGTACATACAAAATTGTAAAAAAACGTCGACCCACGTCTCTCCGCAAATAACCAATTTGTCCCCAGTCCAGAACTTTCCAGCGTCTACAATATTCCATGTAATTCACTCCTAAAGGGACAGAATAAATTTTCCCTAAGAAATAAATTTCCCAAAGAATTCTTGAGTTGAATCACGTTGTCTGCAACAGATGTTCCTTTGCGGTTTTATTTGGGAATACTTGTGATTTTCACCAATGGTTTGGTCTCAATTCGTTTCAATAATATGACAATGACTATAACATAGGTATATAAAATTTATCTTTTCCTACAGACAAACGTTGATGGTTTTCAATGTCTTATTTAATCATCTTATTTATTAGGAGTTAAAGTATGAAATTGTCAATTCGTACTGCAAAATGTTGACTTGTTTTTTTCTAAGAATATATTTAGGATATTTATTGAATCAAAATATTTACCCTCGTTATTTATACATTGCTGCCATCTAAACGAAATTTAGAAATCTGGGGATCTAGATTCGACAAACTGTGTGAAAGCATTTTGTACTGCTTCATAAGAAGAAAATTTTTTATTATGTATAAAATTGTTCAAATCACGAAAAAATAGCAGTCCGTTGGAGAAAGGTCTGACGCGTACGGTGGATGACGTATGGTTTCTAAATACAGCTCCTGTAGAGTTACAACGGTTTCTCGTGCAGTGTGAAATCTTGCAATTATTATTACTCCATAATAACGAAGCGTGTTGGCGGTGAATAGTGATGATCTATTCACGAGTCGTGGTTGTTTCATTGCCAGTTTCGCCATCATTCAAAGTTCGGCACATTAAACATCTGTTGTTATTGCTTAACTAGACCTGAGAAAGCTATTACGAATAACACCACGAAAAGACCACCAAACAGTTACCATTACCTTTTTTGGTAAGATTTGCTTTAGGGCACTTTTGCGGTGTTTGACCTGGGGTCAGTCATTGTATTTTTCGCTTACGGTTATCATACAGAATCCATTTTTCGACACAGGTCATAACTCGATTCAATATTTCTTAATTTCTGTAGTTTCTACGTTCAAATGAGTTTTGAACGTAGGGTTATTCTCGGATCGGCTTCCACCATCTCCTTCAATTTAGCGTTATTCACCTGTGTGGGCGGTCCACGTGGTTCGTTCTTTAAGTCGAAGTTTCCATTACGATGGCGTTTAAACCAAAAACCCATGCTGTGTTCATTAGCAATCTCCTCTCCAAACGCAGCGTTGATATTGCGAGCCGTTACTGCCGCGTTAGTTCGGTGTCGGAACTCGTCTTCAAAAATGACTCGAAGGTATCATATAAAAAAGTTTCATTCGAAAATGTCACACCATGAAGGTATCATGTCAATTCAAAGAATCTATTAATACACAACGGCAATTTGATACTTTATTCACTATAATTAGTATAAAAAAGTAGCATCTCAAGATGGCGTCATTTAAAATCTAGTTTAGTAGCATGAATTCCTAAGTCTCACGTGATACAATACTGTGACAATTCTGTTGACAAACGCAGCAATACGACGAACGTTTTGGGAGCCATTACAATCTACGTCTATCTGAGACCTGTATGTACTTTTATAGTAAATTTAATATTAAATGTAACAATCTGAGTTTGATTTCTTTTGAAAATGTATCGTGCAAGTTTCCTGTGTAAAAGTAAATAGTACTAACCAGAACTAAACCATATTGACGGCTCAAGAAAATGTCACAAGAAAGTAGTATTATACAAGTTATGACCTGCCTAGCTTGATGAACTATAGCGTTGTAATTCAAGGATAAATTGTGGCCGGCGTTGTTTAATTTGAACGAAATTCTAGTAAGAATATTATAAATTAGTGTATTTTTACCTCATAATATATTTAATATTTTACATTTGATTTTGCTGAAATGTTGAGCCACAAAGGGTAAGGATGATAGGATATTACATATTGTGAAGATTTAAATGTCGAGATGTGTGGAATTACAAAAAAGGCTAATTTTTTTTTTTTTATTGCTGTAGAACAGCAGACAGGCTGACGGCCCGCTTAGAATTTAGCAGTTACCGTCGCCTATGGGTGTTTGCAACGCCAGTGGCATCGCGAACACGCTGCTGACCCATAAGGGTACAGGAACTTGGGTCACTAATGCCGGAACACAACACAAGGTTATTATGGCGGCATACTTAAGACCGAAGGTGGTCGCCATCCAGACGGGCTTGAGGCCCTACCACGTAGCTAGGGTGGGTTGTTTTGTCGGCTTTTACGACAGGCCGACCCCGGCCGCAGAGGTTAGTATTCTTTCTCCGCCCCTGCACGGATAAAATTACAAAATCATGGTGGATTATTATTATTATTAATATAATGCGAAGAATGCCATGTGATGATGAAAATGCTAGAAACAAGTGCCCGGATGAATACAAAAAGAGGGATAGACCAAAGTAGGAGTAGAAGAGATAGATGAATAGGATAGGTATGCATGATGAGATGACTAATGTGGGAAGTAAGAAGACTTGATTTTATTTACAATTGGACGTAGTTACGCAAAAAGGATCCAACCCACAATATGGTAGAATAATTAGATAGTATAACAAAGTACTCATTCTGGGCCTAAAATAAGAGCAGTTAAACTTATTTGTATGAGAAATGATACATTTACGCTTATATTTTCTTAAGAACCCATAGACACTAACAAATACATCAATGCGGAAATACAGCTAAAACTTTAATCTTTAATAATTCAAAAGTAACATTTTGTGGGTTGGATCCTTTTTGCGTAACTACATTATGGTACACAATATATTAGTATAACATTGTTATAGTTTTCAAAATTTGCTGGGCATGAAAGCAAAGTGAAGTACTGTGGTTTGCATATAAACATATTAAAACAAAAACTAAAAGACGAGTATTGTTATGGAACAAAGCTTTGTTGAAGAACCAATAAACTACCCCAGACTGAACTTTAATTAAATTTTGTATTGTCTTTACAACTACAGTCCAAGTGACAAGAGATAAATGTTTGCACATTTTATAATTAAATATAATTTAAATCTAATTGTATGAGTCTGCAATCTCTTAAAAACTAAAGCCTATAAACCTCTAATCCACGTTCATACTAGTATCTGTCTTGGATAAGCCATGCAGGAGGACAGGCAGATATGACGTATCGATATCTTCTTCACTGTTGATATCTAACAATGATGTTATACTATGCACATTAAGAGAGAATAACTGTTTATACGATGCATTATTGTTATTACGAGTATTGTCTCAAGTTCGATATCACTTTACTAGATAATATGTTTCACGTTTCATTTCGGTTGCATCCCAATCATACTTATCCAAATGGGCAAATACTACATCTACCCATTTCAATTTGCTGGTATTTTACTGGAATAGTACATAACAGAGCTTAATATCATTACATTACAATATATATATATATAGCAAATCTAGTTCAGGGACCGTCAACACCCAAATGTATTAGATAAAATAACTTATGTGTGTTAGCGAAGAGTTTTCTTGCAATTAATAATAATTATTTCATGGTAAACATGGTAAGACATGCTCGCTTTTTATGGCTTGAACCATTTCATAACTTATCACTGTACTTCTTAAGTTCAAGCCAACTTAAACTTGGGTTAACTTATCCACACAAAGCGCAGAAATTCAAATTTCATGTAATAACTTTAAAAAAATATATT
Source organism: Malacosoma neustria (assembly GCA_963693495.1). Classification (NCBI taxonomy): domain Eukaryota; kingdom Metazoa; phylum Arthropoda; class Insecta; order Lepidoptera; family Lasiocampidae; genus Malacosoma; species Malacosoma neustria. The sequence goes on along the minus strand of OY856378.1, from coordinate 20,526,125 downwards.
TAGAAATTACTTCAGTTAAAATGTACAATAAAGGTATTTTATTAAAGTTAATCTTCCCTTCTCTCAAATTCTTTCTCTGTTTATGACTACATATACAAACGCTTTAAGATTCCTCTGCTAATTGGTCTTTAGAATTTTATATTTAATAATATATTTATTTCGTCATTACAACGTTCAGCGAGCATAATTTTCATAAGTTACAATTTTTGGACTATACTTTAGGAACAAATTTAAAAGAAATCTATATATATATATATATATATATATATATATATATATATATATATATATATATATATATATATATATATATATATATATATATATATATATATATATAAAATGAATATCTATTTCCCTTGGTCATCGCATCACGCGTGAACGAATGGAACAATTCTTTATTTGTTGTATTTATTAATGTCAGGAGAAGGTTTTTATAGAAGAAAAAATTAAGAAAGTAGAGCGATAATATTGGAAAATTCAAGAAAATTTAAGAAAAATTAACGACAACATTATTCTATATTAATTTTACTTAGCTGTAAGTTTTTTGACATAGCTGTCAGTTGTTTGAAATACCTGTCAGCGCTTGACAGGTGCGCGCTGCAAATATCGTTTAACACATATGGATACGTTGATAAATAATTAATTTATCATTTCGTGTAGTTTCATTTCAATTATACAGTGAGTTTTTGAGAAGTGTTTATTAATCGCGGTAAGTTAAGAGTTTATATGGCAGAACAACGTTTGCCTGGTTAGCTAGTACTTTATATTTATGCATTGCCCAATAAAGTTTAGAAAATCACCTTGAATCGAGGTTGCCAATTTACTTGATCATCAGCGCAGAGCAACTATTCCGGATGGCTCAAGACAGGGAGAAATTTTCAGAGCTAACGGCCAACCTCCAGTAATGGAGTGGCACTTTCAGAAGAAGAAGAATTAACTTGAAGAAATAATTAATAAAATATTAAATCAACGTTTTTACATTATAAACAATAGCTTTTTCTTTTTATTTATCTAAATCTAAAATGTATTAAGACAAGAGTTTTAAAATATTTCATTTAAATATATTGTTAAATTATTATTGATATCATCTTGTTTTTTACGAAAACGATTAGACCTCCATAAAAATAGACGTCTTATAGAAGTTATATTCTTGAAAAGCAATATATTAGCCTGAATTCGGTATATTTTTGTATATATAATAAGATATTGTGTAAATATATATACAAGAGTTTGCAGAAAACAATATAACAATAGTTAAAAATATTTTGGTGCGGATAAAGGAATTTGCAGTTGATAGTGATCAGATTAAAATTAATTAAAAAGTCATAATTTGTTAATATACAATAGAAGAATATACTGTTAAACAAGGCGTTTACCTTGATTTGTATTCCAGGGAAATCACCTTGGGGTGATTTAGTTATGGAATAATGGAAAAAATATCCGTACAGGGGCAGAGAAAGAATACTGACCTCTGTGGCTGGGTTAGCCTTTCGTAAAAGGCGACTAAACAACGTGGCAGGGCCCCATGCTCATCTGGATGGCAACCACCCTTTCTCTACAAGTATACCGCGATAATAACCTTGTATTGTGTTCTGGCATAAGTGACCAGGTTGGAACCTGGTACTGGAGTACCACTACGCGGATAACACCATGTTAGCGATGCCCTTGGCATTGCAAATAGTCATAGGCGACGGTAACTGCTAAATTCTATATTATATAAAAAAAATCAATCCCAAATATGAATTTAAAATACGAAATTATTGTTTCAAAGAGACGCTACCAAGACTTACTAGTAAATTTAAATTATTAATTACCACTTATATGCAATTATAATAAAAGAATACGAACCGAACAAAGATTTTTTTCTTTAAAATTACAACAGACGCCTGTTATTAATGTAGGCGTAACTTGAGACAGACAGGTGCCACAGGCAGTAAATTTCCCAGGCAGCCTATGTTTTCAGTTTATTTAAATCGCTAACATTTGTCACTTTAATACACTATTTCAAGATTTGTTTCTCTATTATTACGTTCTCTTTAAATACTGTGAAGTTTTTTGCTAGCTTTTATTGCTGCAGCTACAGTATATAATTTTCTAATAAAAAATGTAGATTCTGATGAGAATTGAATATCTATTAAAACCAAAATTTTACGTAGCATGTATATGCTACGTAACATTTATAAAGATTTTAAAAATTTTATAGATTTCTTAGTACTCCACTTAGAAATCTTAGTACTCCATCTTCTGCGACCTCTGTGGTGGAACGCTTTTCACGATAGGCTGATGGCCCACTTAGAATTTACCAGTTACCGTCGCCTCTGGGTGTTTGCAACGCCAATGGCATTGCAAACACGCTGCTGTCCCACAAGGGTACAGGAATTTTGGTTACTAATGCCGGAACACAACACAAGGTTATTATGGCGGCATACTTAAGACCAAAGGTGGTCGCCATCCAGACGGGCTTGGGGCCCTACCACGTAGCTAGGGTGGGTCGTTTTATTGCCTTTTACGACAGGCCAACTCCGGCTGCAGGGTCAGTATGCTTTATACGCCCCTGCATGGATAAAAATGTATTCCTTAGTTCTTGGAAAAAATCTTTGTACTCTTCTACGACCTCCGTGGTGCAACGCCTTTCACGTATCGATTTCCGTCCCAGGTTTGAGTATTTGTATACTGTATTTATTTATTCTTTATTGTACCAAAACTTCAGATATAATTATATGTATTTTAAAATAGTACATTATACAAGTAGCGGCCTTACTATTTGTCGTAATCTCTTCCAGGCGATCTTTGGATGGACAGGAGTGATTAATAGAATAAATAAAAATATATGTAATGTGTGGGAGGATTTACAAATGCATATAAATGGAGATAATATAAACAAGTATACATAAATATACAATTCTGTACATAAACAAATAAGCAAAATAGTGAAACAGAACGGTAGTAAACTAAGAAATTAAATACTTAATTTTAAAAAGTATTCATGCAGAAACTTCTTGAAGGAGTAAATAGACTGAGCTTCTCGAATATTAGCAGGTAGCGAGTTTCAGAGTTTCACAGCAGTGATTGTAAATGATTTCTCGTAAAATGGGGAGTTATGTGAGGGCATTGTTAATAGCAAATTCCCTGCAGATTTCAAGGATTTAACGTCACTGCATTTGAAGAATTGAAAGAAGTTTCGAGATTAAACAGAATGTTGAAGAGTAGAGAGAGGATATGAGTAGTCCACACTTTGGTACGCTTGTGGAGGTCATGATTCTCGTCTCGCATCTGGGTGTTTATGTATAACTAGCTGTGCCCGCGACTCCGTCCGCGTGGAATAGTGACTTTGGGCAGCATTTTTTGGATATATGAGGTCAACTTAAATTAGAAATTCAACCTACTATGTCCAGCCTAAGCTGAACTCTATTTCATATGATTGATGATATAAATTTGAGGTCAACTTAAATTTGATAATTAAATTTCCGAAACTGATCATTTTTAACAAAAACTATTTTATTTTTCTAAACTAAAAATAGCCTAAGTTACTCCTTGTTACATCAGCTATCTGCCAATGAAAGTCCTGTCAAAATCGGTGCAGCCATTTCAGAGATTAGCCGGAACAAACAGACAGACAAAAATTGTAAAAAATGTTGTTTTGGTATATGTACCGTGTATACGTCCGAAAGCATTTAGTAAAAAGCGGTTATTTTAATATTACAAACAGACCCTCCAATTTTATTTATTTGTATAGATATGTATTTATTTACAAAAAAAAAGTATGTATGTAGTTTATCAGTTACTACCCGTAACTTCGTACTTCGTCTCAAGACGAAGGTTTTTAACCAATGTGTGTTGCCAGTGATGACATACGGAACGCAGACGTGGTCGCTAACTATGGGCCTTATGAGAAAGCTCATGGTCGCTCAGAGGGCAATGGAGAAGGCTATGCTCGGAGTTTCCCTGCGAGATCGAATCAGAAATGAGGAGATTCGCAGGAGAACCAAAGTAACCGACATAGCCCGGATGATTGCAAAACTGAAGTGGCAGTGGGCTGGGCACATAGCTCGAAGGACTGATGGCCGTTGGGGTAGAAAAGTCCTCGAATGGCGACCGCGTAGCGGAAGACGCAGTGTTGGTAGGCCCCCCACAAGATGGACCGATGATCTGGTCAAGATCGCCGGAATAGGTTGGATGAGGGCAGGCCAGGACCGATCATCGTGGAGATCTTTGGGGGAGGCCTTTGTCCAGCAGTGGGCGTCTTCCGGCTGAAATGATGACCCGTAACGCAAGTACTATGCTACTTACTTTGGGACCAGATGGCGCTGTGTAGATTGTGCCAATATATTTATATTGTAACTATCCTATTAAGTTTAGAATGCTATTAATTCATTATTATTACATCATTTTAATTATAAAACACTAGATAATTTAGATGTTTAATGTTAAAGTTATATCCATAAGTAGAAGTGTAGAAGTATTCCGCGAGCCATAACAAAAAGCGCAATAATGTCGTTCTTATACCAGCCTAACCCCGTTAATCCACGAAATCGTAAAACCGTAAGCGCCCCAAGAAATCCGATATAAAAACAAGACCGTCGTGAAAAACAAGAGGCAAGGATGTATCCTGAAAGGGCGTGTTTCCATTGTCGATACCTGGTCATATTTTGTAATACCTGTTTTATAATAGGTATTTACCTATGAAATTGCCGTTCTGCAGTACTGGCCATTTCAAATCAAAATAATTTTTGTTTGGCTAAGAATTCTAATTTCAAATTAATTTTATTTTAAAAACATGGAGTTCTTTTTCCAAAAGCAGTCATTTGTTTATTGATTAGTGTTACATTTTCATCGCATTTCAATCTTTTTCGTCATCATGGATACGTTAAAAATTCGAGTAATTATGGAATATGAGTACCGTTGTGGCAGCAACGCGGCACAAGCGGCACGCAACATCAGCGACGTTTACGGAGCTAACACTACAAACCAACGCACCACCTGTTATTGGTTTGCTCGCTTTCGTTCTAAGAATTTCGACCTGAAAAATAAACCTCGCGGTCGTCCGAAGACTTTGGTCGACAATGACGAATTAAAGGCGATTGTGGAAGCTGATGATACACAATCTACGGCTAGTAATTTGTATTCAGTGCTGCTAGACAGTATGATCAGTACTATGATGTAAATAAAAAAATGACTTATAGTATAAAAGTTTTTAATTCGTATAAACGGTATTAAAATTAAATATATACTTTATGAGCTGCTTACTATCTTTATCAAAGGCTTCTTTTCAAAGCGTGCAATTTGAATCCACTAATGAATATCACGCAATATAGAGAATTTTTAAGGTTCGCTGCATTATTGAAGGTAATGAATGCCCTGCCCTTCATATAGTTCTAAAATTAAACGGAGGAATACAGCGAATGCTGAGAAACCTCCCATTTAGCTCTTAGAAGGGTAATTTGACAACTGCAACATGAGATTTGGCCGTTTTGCTGAGGCATTTTCAGTGAAATAACCTACTTTTTTGGCTATTTTTATCCGTGCAGGAGCGGAGATAGAATACGGACCTCTGCAGCTGGGTTCGGCCTGTCGTAAAATGCGACAAATCAACCCATCATAGCTTCATGGTAGGGCCTCAAACCCGTCTAGATGGCGACCACCTTTGGTCTTAAGTATGCCGCCATAATAACTTTGTGTTGTAGGCTTATAGCTAGGCTATTTAGAGCTCCTTGTGGACCTAAGTATTGGTTTCGAACATTTTCCCGTACATCATGTCTTCCACTTCATCATAGTCATAGACATTTTTGGATGGCGGTCAGGCTTGACTCTCAGCTTTTGTTCGGTGGTTCGGTGCAAAAGTGCTGTGTATGATCATGTGTTGAGAGAGATAGAGAAAAAATGTTCTCTGCTGCTTTTGATAGACATCGTGAGATACCTAGAATCTGAATTTTCCGACAAGTTCTTAAAAAAAAAGATGGTTGAAAATCGCATTATTATGATTACAGTTCATTTTTTCGGCCAATTCACGATTTGTTTGGTCCAAAAGAACTTTCAGACGCTTATTTTTAGTTTTAGAATGTCTTCTCTCCTATCATTTATTTACTATTTACATTTATCTCAAACACCTTCAACTATCGGAGGTCAATGGAAACACGTGGGATGGATGAAGCGGTCCAGCGTAATTCGGGTCACGAGGCAGCTGTGAGTCGAATGCCAATGACAGTGTTCATGTTCTATTTAACCTGAGAAGACTGAATGATTCTCATGTTGGGATGGGGTTAAGTCGGTCTAGTAACCGAGCAAGAGGGGTTCCGTTCTCTTATATTTTTACTAAAGGTAAACTTTTTGTTCGCAATCTAGTAGGATCTGTGTGGTGTGATAGTTTTAATATAAATCGTAGAAGCGTTTTTTTATTATTTACCTTCAGTAGTATCTCTTACCTATTGCCTAGGCAATACATATCACATAATCATGTGTTATAAACTTTTTTTTCTAACTAACAGCAAACTAACGGCCCACTTTATTGTAATCAGTTATCGTCGCCTATAAGTGTTTGTAACGCCAGTAGCATCGCGAACACGCTTCTGTCCCATAAGGATACAGAAACTTGGGTCACTAATGCCGGAACACAACACAAAGTATTATGGCAGCATACTTAAGACCAAAGGTGGTTGCCATCTAGACGGGGTTGCCCTACCACGTAGCTAGGATTGTTTTGTCACTTTTTACGACAGGCAGACCCCGGCCGCAGGGGTTAGTATTCTTACTCCGCCGCTACGCAGAGGCGGCCATTAATATAATGAAATAGATTTGATAGAATTTTTGAAATTGATAGAATAATAACAGTTTATTTGCTTCCACTGCATCCTCAAAATTCCACCCTGGTCAGTTAGAAATAATGAAAGGATCATATATTAAATTAGTCAATCGCAAAATTTTAACAAAAAAAAAAACCGCCTTCAATAAAAAAAACTATTCCAAAACAAATTAATATGCACTAAAAAGTAAAAAAATAATTGCATATTATTCCTCTATAACTTATTAATCAACTTACTTTTTCTACTCATCAATATGTAGGTACGATCTATATTACGATAATATAATGTCATTATCATCATCATCATCATCTCAGCGTTCATCCCGGTCGCAACCCAAACTTCCGTTTCGGTGTCCGGGGTCCGCTTTCCGACTTTTTCTTCTCCACTTCGCACGCTCTTCAGCATCCCTGGTAGTGAGCCCACTGGCACGCATATCACCCTTTACGACGTCAAGCCAGCACTTTTTGGGTCTACCCCTCCTGCCGGGGCCCGGCGGAGGCGGCATGGCCAGACATTTGTTTCCCACGTAAGTATCCGGTTGCCGTAAAACGTGACCGTACCAACGGAGCCGACACTCCTGCAGTTTATCCGTAATGTCACGGACATGAAGACTGCCGCGAATGCGAGAGTTCCTAACGCGATAATATAATGTAATTACAATTATTATTATTTTTGGAGTCGGTGTCACCCAGTCGAGAGTTCTGAGGTAACAAACATAAAAAAAATACAGACGAATTGATAACCTCCTCCTTTTTTGAAGTCGGTTAAAAAGGTAGAAAATGGATTAATATTGACAGTGTATCGATGGTAATGTCACCGTTTTGTTTTAACTTTTTTGGTTTATAGGCTGGACGGTAGTGGCCTTGATAATAACTAAATTTAGGTATAAATATTCTTATATTTTGTTCTCAGGTCTCCTAGTCTCAGAAAAGCATGCACAAATCTAATAACTGTTGCGTAGAAAATCCAGTAGCAATACTCTACAGCGTACCTTAAAACTACGGATGCAACCGAATTTTAAAAAACTCGTCGCCTGTAGATGTTTGCCACGCCTGTGGTACAGCTAACACGCTGCCGTTTACGTAGGAGAACTGGAGACTTCGTCATTTATGCCGAAACACAACTAAAGGTTAATATGGCGACATTCCTGGGGTGTGTGACATCCAGGGCTTGGAGCCCTACCACCTCATTAGGGTTGTTTTGTTTCCTTTTACAATAGGCCGATCCTGGCCTTAGGGGATCAGTATTCTTACTCCTCTCCTGCATCGAGGAAATTATACAACTTAGGATATAAATAAATGAGGATAAAATAAATAAAGATGATATGATTCATTGATATTATTAGTTTCTGATAAATTATCAATACAGACAAAATTATATATATGAAACCCAGAGGATACATTCACCGAGTACAGAATATTTTCAAAAACCCTTATCAGGAAATGTGGAAAGGTTTCAAACAATTCCGTTGAATTCCCTCACGAAATAAAACAAACATAGTAAAAACAATAAAATTTCCCGCCAAATCAGCATCACCTGTACGTAACCGAAGTTGAAGAAACTAATTCAATCACGCCCGTGTATGTTATCCCTAAGGATCGCAAGTTTGTGGGCGGCTTTATTTCTTTATTCGTTACATTCTACTAGTTTTTGTTGGTAGCAATTGATACAAATTACTTTAGGGCTTTAGGGGTTACAGATCTACGTGCCAAAATGATTTGTGGGGAAAATTATAATATCCATTAATATTATTACTTTAATTATTTAACAACGAATATGGCCGATGCCGCTTAGACAGGCTTCTATCCGTGCAGGGGCGGAGAAAGAAAGAAAAAATATATGTTTATTTGATGGAACTATTTTACAACGAGTTTATAAAATGCATCAATTGTATATCCACCAAATTAGGTCGAACACTAAGCATGGTGCTGTGGTTAGTATTAACTGGCCCAGCGCTGGTTTTCAGTGCCGACCTATTCGGGCCTATGAAGCCGAAAGAATACTGACCTCTGCGGCCGGAGTCGGCCTGTCGTAAAAGGCGACAAAACAACCCCTAGCTACGTGGTAGGGCCCTAAGCCTGTCTTTCTGGCGCCCACCTTTGGTCTTAAGTATGCCGCCATAATAACTTTGTGTTGTGTTGCGGCAGTAGTGACCATGACTCCTGTAGCATTATGGGACAACAGCGTGTTCGCGATGCCACTGGCGTTGCAAACACCTATAGGCGACGGTAACTGCTAAATTCTAAGCGGGCCATCAGCCTGTCTGAAAAAAAAAACGGTAAAGGAAAACAATGTGAGGAAACCTGCATACCAAGTACACCGGCAACAAGATATTGACAAGCGTGATTATGTCCGTTGCCTCTAGGGGAGGCCCGGTCTCACCAGTAGGAAGCTATGGGCTGCTGTTTTCACTTGACTAACTATATGTTGTGGTCGATCAATGGAGTGAATGGAAGTGTCACATCTATGATAGTAGCTTGACATGTCATTCAAGTGATGAGATATTATAGTGTAATATATGATTTTAGTTTGATTTTAATTGATATATTGCGTCATAGAAGATAATGATTCATTGGCTTCCGGTCGAAGATGCAAGTATAAATTTGCATATAAAAATATTTTTATTATTTTTGTATTCTATGTTCGTTTTATTTTACAGATTTTTAAATTTTTTATAATATTTTTACATTATTATTTTTATATAAACACTACATAAACTATATAAACATACTTACATGTATTAAATGGGTAGAAAATATTTTCAAACATATCTGAAATCGTGTTCCACCAGCACCAGGTCCATAGGTGCAAACTATCAGCGGTTAAAGAGTCAGAGTCAGGAACCTGGTCACAATGCGGGCCGTGTCCAAAATAGCTGCCTTCTGCATCTTCTACCGGAAGCCAATGAATCATTATCTTCTATGACGCAATATATCAATTAAAATCAAACTAAAATCATATATTACACTATAATATCTCATCACTTGAATGACATGTCAAGCTACTATCATAGATGTGACACTTCTGCATCCGACCCTTCAGCCAGGGATCAAGCGAGAGCCTTTCGAGATGTTGACAAGGCTCTCCGCTATCAATTCTTTCACCGACACAACTGTTGCTACTATCATTTTACTATCTAGTAGTATATCAGGCACTGCAATTCACAGAGATACTGCGGTGGATGTGTGGAATAAAAGACAGACGGAAGGACTGTATTAGGAATTCGGGGCAGCCTTCATGTCCGTCACATTGCGAATAAATTGCAGGAGTATCGCCTTCGCTGGTATGGCCACATTTTACAGCAACCGGCTACTTAGGTGGAGAGCAAATGTCTGGCCCAAAAAGTGCTGACATACGTACCAATGGACTAACCACCAGAGATGCCGAAGATCGTGCGAAATGAAGAAGAAATAGTTGGAATACGGACCTCGGGCGAGAAGAGTTTGGGTTGCAACCGGGACTCAACGCTAATATGATGATGATGATTGTACTATCCAGTCTCCACATGGAAGTAATCTCGTGCGCAAGGTCAATGTATTTAAATTGTTTCTCTTTTTCGGCACCAAAAAGATTACCATCGTGTGGAACTGCGATATCTACAATCATAGTACGTCTCGCAGCTCTATCCCCTATCACGATATCAGGCTTCTTGGCAGCAATATCCCTGTCCGTGATAATCGATCGATCGCAGTAGAGCACATATGAACCATTTTCAAGAATTGGCTCTGGACTATATTGGTAATAGGGCACCTCCTAGGCTACAAGATCATATTTAAGAGCAACTTGCTGGTGAATAATGTTGGCTCCAAGATTGTGCTTGTGTAAGTACTCATATCGTTGGCAAGACGAGAATAACAAGAAGTAGCATGTTGATAGACTCACCGGGTCAGTGACACGCTCCACAAATGTCAAGCGTGCCGTCCTTCAGAATGTACTTCTTGTAGTTGTTCGTTTTGTTAACTTCGTCCATAATTGAACAGACAAAACCCTCGATTTCCCCAAAAGGATCAACGATAATGTTTTTGTAATTATTATACGTTATAGTAATGTTATTTTTTTCTCACTTTTTTATAAACTGTTTGCTGTTCCTCAGCCATAAAAATATGTAGTTGTATATTGATCGACAACACCTGTATACGAATAAATCATAATAATAACTAAGGGACTAAGCCCTTCGGGACTCTAGTAGTCCTCACCTTCCACTTATGGTACTCTATAATACAAAGAATGCGGTTTCCTTTTTAGTTTATGGAGTTGCTCTAAAACCAAATTCAGCAAGAAGCTAATACACCTATTTTCTCATACTCTCTATACCTGATACTCCAATTGCTAGAAATGCATACTACAACGACACACTCACTGTTATAATTAACTTGAATATACATAAACAAAAAATTTAATCACTAAAAGATTTATTCATAGAGAAAAAAAGAAGAGCTTCAATATCTAGTTAGGCGCTTCATCCTATCCTGTTTTTCTCTGCCTACCCGCCAGTTAGTTAGATGCTGCGGTGCCTGACGGTGATTTCGTATAAAACTACTCGACCACCACCGCGCCGCCCTCTCTCTGCTTGACGAGCGCCCGCGCCGACGACACGTACCGTCGAGTCTTAGTTAAATCCACACGAGTTTTTATATGTGTGTTATTATGTTATGAACCGCTGACTATAAAGTCCCAGGCTACAAACCGCAGAACCAGCCGTGGAGGGTAGCAGATCGGAGAACCTCAGGTGAGTCACCGCTCTTTCTGACTTGCTGTGTATTTCCGTCTTCTTTTCTTTTCCATGTTAATTATCGAACCCGCACTACCTTTGTTTCCCGCACCGCGACTACCATCCTTCGAGACTTAAGCCGCACCATTATTTTACAGTCCCAATAATATCAAAGCTTTTTTTAGGAACAGCAGTAAGTCTGACGACCCATTTAATAGTAAGCAGTTACCGTCGCCTACTGATGTTTGTAACGCTAGGTGTCAGTAAACACGGTTCTGTCTGTATAGGGCTACTAAAACCTGGGTCACTAATGAATAAAACAACAAGATTATTATAGCGATATACTTATAAACCTGGGCTGGTCGCCATCCAGAGGAGGCAGCGGCCCTACTATCTAACTCTTTGAAATGTAAATAAGTAATCCTTATAGAAAACATTAATCTTCTTGAATCTCTCTTCAAGAAAGATTTACTCCACCGGTGGGTATATTTCAATCCTTTTCCGATACGTAACGTTATTTCCGAAAGGACGTAAAGTCAGAATATCCGATAGCGGTTAATTTATTTACCCGGTACGCCCGGATCAATTGACCCGGATATTTCCACTCTAAGGAAGTTTCTCCCGGACAAAACAAGGTTCTTAGGGGAAAAGCCGTGTAAAAACGGTTGAATTTATTGTTCGAAACGGTCAATTTTAAGAGCTTTATTATTTGCTATTCGGAATGTGTGAAACTATTTTTGTGTTTATAAAATAAAGTACTGCAGAACAACATAAAAATATGTTACAACAAAGTTGAAAACAGAAAAAAAACCTGAAAGAAGAAATTTGAGGTGCAAAAAGTAGAAATTAAAAAAGTAACGATAGATAATTTTTTTATTGCTGTAGGACAGCAGACAGGCTGACGGCCTACTTAGAATTTAGTTGGTACCGTCGCTGCTGTCCCACGCTGCTGTCCCACAAGGGTACAGGAATTTTGGTTACTAATGCCAGAAGACAACACAAGGTTATTATGGCGGCATACTTAAGACCAAAGGTGGTCGCCATCCTGACAATCTTGAGGCCCTACCACACAGCTAGGGTGGGTTGTTTTGTCGCCTTTTACGACAGGCCGACCCTGGCCACAGAGGTCAGTATTCTTTATCCGCCCCCGAAGAAGATGGCTAAAAAGAGCATTCCTATTATTTAAAAAAAAAAGGTAGTCTTTGCCCAGAGCCCAAATTTCATCATAATTTATTTACTAACCCGTACACTTAAAGAATGGGATTAGAAATGGCGACAATACAAAAGACGGTCATCATAACGGTTGTTTTGTTGTGGTCCGTACCGGCGAGTGTGAGTATAGATAGCGACAGTGTGCGGGTGAGAGATGAATAAAAGCGACGCCATTTTCAATCCCATTCTTTAAGTGTACGGGTAGTAAGTTTGAAAGTCTCCACGTTATTAAGATTCTACTGTCAGTATAGACAAATAATAGATTCTTAGTTTGATCACTGTCTCTTGTTATGGTAAAAGACGCATAAATATATTTACGCATACAAATATATGAACAACGGATGTAGCTTTGATGAAAGATCTCTTCAGGTTAGGTAAAAAGAGTCAACCTATATATAAGGATTGACAAAAAAAAAGAAATATCATGGATGGCACTGTCCAAACTATGCTAGAATATTCATCCTATGATAATTCCCAATAATAGGTCGCAGACTCAAAACGCTGGTTGAGACAAGGAACGTTTTGCTACGTGGTAGGGATAAGTTAAGTTACTATCTCGTCTGGATGGCATCTACCTTTGGTATATACCTAGTCAGGTCATAAATTCTGTCACATGTTTAATGTAAAATAATTGTAACAAGTTTATTCATTATGTAACCATTTATATACCAAAATGAACTTAACAAAACATAGATTCTTATGACATTAAAGTTTATTCAAAATGACCTCCGTGATTTTGAATACAAGCCTTCAATCTGCGCGGCCAGTCCTCTATCGCAGCACGAACGAGGTCCATGTCAATATCGGCGGCTGCCTTAATCAAGGATGTCTTGAGTGACTCCAAATTGGGATGAGGCTTTGAACACGCCTTTTCCTCCAAGTGTTGCCATATCTTGTAATCTAACGGATTCAAATCTGGACTGGAGGAGGGCCAGTCTTCGTGCCGGATGAAGTCGATTTCACGCGCCGCCAGCCAGTCTTGTGTGCTCTTCGCTCTATGAGCTGGCGCCGAATCTTGTTGGAATACCCAGTGCCTGTTATTGAACATGGTATGAGAAACAGGTTCCACAAGGTTCGTCAGGACTGTATTTTGATACACAACAGCATTCGTTTTTACACCTTTCTCACAAAAATGTACCTCTGTTAAGCCCCAATAAGAAACTCCCAACCATACCATGAGCGAGGATGGAAAATAACCTCGTTGGACACGCGGAATACGGTTGCTCGCTTCTTCACTACTGTGTGCGTACACCTTATCATTTTGTTTGTTGTAGCTCTCTTCTACGGTAAACATTTTTTCATCCGAAAAAAGAATTTCCCGATATTTTTTTCCCGCGTACCGCTTCAACAAAGCGCGGCATCTCTTCAGTCTCAGGTCCATTAGACGAGCATTCAAACGATGTCCTGTTTTTCTTCGATATGCCCGAAGCCCTAAGTCTTCATTTAACACCCTTTTCACCGTGGTTCTGCTTAACCCCATCTGAAGGGCCAACAGTTTTTGCTTACGTTTGGGATTTCTTTGAATTCGTGCTTTCACAGCTTTTATCACTGCTGGAGTCCTAACAGACCGAGGGCGACCACTTCTTGACCTGTCATCTACACTAGAGTCTTCATTGTATCGTTTGATGGTACGATAAATGAATCTTTTGGTTATATTCAAATTTTTCAGTATGTTAAAAATTTGAATTGGCGCGTAACCGCAACGATGCAACGCAATAACTGCAACACGGTCTTCTTTAAACGTCCACTCCATATTTAAAAAATGAGTAAAATTCTAAAAGTATACATTTTTATTTTCATGAACAATTCGAGATTCGAATTCAATAAACTTTTTTGTGGCCAGCATTCTAAAAGAAAATTTTTTACTGTGTGACAATACTTATGACCTGACTAGGTAAGTATGCCACCATAATAATCTTGTATTGTGTTCCAGCATTAGTGACCCAGGTTCCTGAACCCTTATAGGCGACAGTAACTGCTTACTATTAAGTGGACCTGTAGTAACGGTAAGTTACTAGTCGATGTTAATCGATATGACCATAGTTGGTCTATGGTCATAATTCCAAATATCTATGGTTGTTTCGGTACAACACTAATTACTAAGAGATCGGCACGACGACAACAACGAAGAAAACGTTACATGGCGCAATCGCAAGGCGAGCAACCTAAGTCAGATAACTTACAGTAAGCATTCTATTCAATGTATTAATTTTATCTATAACACTACCTGCTTTAGTGTCGCGTACGAATTACACCCGTGCGTGTTATTTAGCGTTATTTATAAATGTAACGAAACAACCATATATATTTGGGATTATGACCATAGACCAACTATGGTCATATCGATTAACATCGACTAGTAACTTACCGTTACTACAGGACCGTTAGCCTGTCTGGTGTTCCTCACCAATAAAAAAGGAAACTAATTACCACCACGTCCTGAACCTGTACACTTATTTATACAAATAAATAAAATTGAAGGGTCTGTTTGTAATATTAAAATAACCGCTTTTTACTAAGTGCATTCGGACGTAGATACGGTACATATACCAAAACAACATTTTTCACAATTTTTGTCTGTCTGTCTGTCTGTCTGTTTGTTCTGCCTAATCTCTGAAACGGCTGGACATATTTTGACGGGACTTTCACTGTCAGATAGTTTGTTTGTTTGTTTCAAGGCGGGGCGGGCCTCTTCTAAAGTGTTGGCGCCAGGGGGTCAGGGTTTCGTCCACCGGTGCTCTCGTATAATAACTAGGAGTTGAGGGGGGCCGCGCTTAGGCTGGACTTTGTAGGTTGTTATTCAATTTAAGTGGACCTCAGATTTATATCATCAATCATATGAAATAGGGTTTAGCTTAGGCTGGTTTTGTAGGTTCGAACGCACGTATTCCGGAGGCGCATGGCGTCACAGTTGCATTCAATAACACTGACTGTTTGCATATTTCATTTATTTATATTTTAGGGTTTATAGGGTTTGTAATCCAAAATAAACCAAAAGATATATCCAAAAAATGCTGCCCAAAGTCACTATTCCACGCGGACGGAGTCGCGGGCACAGCTAGTATACTACATAATTTTTTTTACATAAAATAATGACTATCCAACCACATAATATATAACATGATGTTGACGTCCTAGTCCCTCGGTTAATATACGAGTCGATACCTTTATTGTAACTAAGGTTATCCCCTTCAAAGACCCTATTTCCCTCGGGAAAGGGATTCAATCACTCAATTAGCAGTATGATTGACGTCATATCCGTCGGTAAAGTAACAATAAAAATACTTTTTGTTTACAAAGTATTTTGTATGACAAAAATATTGTTTATTTAGTGATATTTATAAACTTAATATAAATACTGGTTTTTGGCATATTAATTAACACGTTTATTTTTTAAATATAATTGTATAATTTGGAAACTCAATTAGCATTCTGGTTAATTAAAAACATGAGTAATTTCTTTTCCAATTGTTTTAAAAATAATCCTGGGAAAATCTAAACTATATTAGTAATTTGACTACTTTAGAAAAAAAAGCGAACGTCACAATTTAAACAAAATAATTCAGACATATTTACAGCGTCTTAATGTCATTTGCTTACTTTGTGATTGAATGCTTAAAAAGTGTATATTCCTTTCCAATCAGTCCGACAGATGATAGTTTTATAGAATATCATTTATTTTATACTATAATATGTACAGTGGCTATTAAATCCCGCCGTTATGTACGGTTTACATCTGCACAATTTATTGCATATCTATAGTGCTAGAATAACTAGCGTAGAATATATTCGCGTAGAAAAGCGTCACAACTGACCATTTACAGGCCAACTAGCGATTTCGCCAGGCGTTGGCAACAAGAATGAGCTATATATAACGAATAATAATAATATAATAAGTTTATTTGCAAAATATACAGTAATCTACATACAACAATTTTTTTACCCTAGCTTCTGAGCTAGACTAAAGTCTGTGTTACAGAAGCCAGTGCCCACAGTTGTTCAAATATTTTACAAAAATTATAAGAACGTAAACATGTAATAAAATTAGCGTGCGTGTATGTATGTGCGTGTGTGTGTCTGAGTGAGTGACAATTATTTCTATATGAAGGTTTAGACTACTTGGTTGGTGACATACGAGTATTCACATTCCCGAAGTCATATGTTTAATTGCGCTTGTATCCAAACCGACTTTGTATCAGAACAAAATTTTAATAGGCCTTTTTCCGTCGACTCAGTGTTTTTTTCTTTTCATAACGAAGAACATAGAAAAGCTGGAATAGATTCCTTAAATTAAGTTTTAAAGCAGCGACTTATAGTCTAACCTTCTTCTGAATCTGATCCTCTGATTAGGAATGATTGAATCCCAAAGGGTTTATTAGAGCATTATATCTAAAGTCTACTCTATTTAGATAGATATGTAATTGTATCTTTTAAACACGATTTGGGATTGTCTATACAAATAAATAAAATTGGAGGGTCTGTTTGTAATATTAAAATAACCGCTTTTTATTAAATGCATTCGGACGTATACACGGTACATATACCAAAACAACATTTTGTACAATTTTTGTCTGTCTGTCTGTTTGTTCCGGCTAATCTCTAAAATAGCTAAACCGATTTTGACGGGACTTTCACTGGCAGATATCTGATGTAACAAGGAGTAACTTAGGCTACTTTTATTTTAGAAAAAAAAAATAGTTTTAGTTAAAAATGATTAGTTTTGGCAATTTTAAATATCCAATTTAAGTTGACCTCTGATTTATATCATCAATCATATGAAATAGGGTTTAGCTTAGGCTGGACTTAGTAGGTTGAATTTCCAATTTAAATTGACCTCAGATATATATGATAAATCATATGAAATAGGGTTTAGCTTAGGCTGGAGTTGGTAGGTTCGAACGCGCACGTATTCCGGAGGCGCATGGCGTAACAGTTGCATTCGATAACACTGACTGTTTGCATATTTCATTTATTTATATTTTAGAGTTTATATGGTTTGTAATCCAAAATATACCATAAGATATATTCAAAAAATACTGTTCAAAGTCACTATTCCACGCGGACGGAGTCGCGGGCACAGCTAGTAATACATAAAAATTTAGTCACACGTATGTGGCAAGCAATGTACACATAGGCGAACACATGTGGGTTATTAGCTAGCGTGCTCGTGTTTGAGATCTCAGTCCCGGATTTACGCCAAGTTCAGACCGGCGAGAGAGATTTCGCACTCTGCTAACTAGAAATAAGGATGATACATTACCATTATTATCGAAAGTTTTTATTATGAAATTAGTCTACGCTTTTGTGGTATTTGAAAAAATTGTTATCGCGGGACGCCTGGAAGATGGAAATTATTTAGAACAAGTAATATGCATAAAAGGATAGTCCACGACAGGAAATAAATATGGCGAAAACTAAAATCTTAAAATTTTTTACGAGAAAGAAATGTTTATTAGACACAAAAGTTAAAATGCACCTAATGATAAAAAACTTACTGTTGACTTGTCATTTGTGTGACGCGTCGCCACGCCAACAGCCGGCATGACCCGCCGCTTATATGTTAGTACAAAATGTACTCCAATATGTTAAAAGGGGAACGCTAGTATGTTACTTGGAATGAAAATGAGACTAGCAAGTTGGAATGTGGGTACGATGACTGAAGCAGGAAAAGAGATGGCAGAGGTACTACAAAGGAGACGAATAAATATAACTTGCTTGCAAGAGATCAAATGGAAGGATTCGAGAGCTCGAGAGATTGGGGCAAGGTTTAAGTTTTACTATTGTGGAAGTGATGGTAAGAGAAACGGTGTGGGTGTAGTATATTAGACAGCGAATTAAAAAAATGTTTGACGGATGTTAAGAGGGTAAATAATAGAATGATAGTGGTAAATGTTGGTAGACGGCTATGCGTTAAACATAGTGATTATGCCCCACAGGCTGGATGTAATGACATAATGAAAACAAGATTTTGGGGGGACTTTGGTACAGTCATGTAACATCAACAAAACAGATAAGGAGAAAGTATATGTTGGTGGTGATTTTAATGGACATGTAGGAAGAATGAACGGGGAATTTGAAAGAGTTCATGGGGGACTGAGATTTGGTAACAAAAATGAGGAAGGGGAAGCTTATAAGCTGCTGTGGCATTCGATATGGCCATAGTGAATATATTTTTCCAAAAAAGGGATCAACATTTGATTACGAAGCGATCCCCGGTGAAATTGTGGTTTCTCAACATCTACTCCATTCATTTTATGGAAAAGGCAAAGTATGCAAGAAAATTTAAACAAAGAGTGGTAGACAAAATAGTAGAGATGCATGATATGGTTGAAAAATCTGTAAATAAATATTGGAATGAAATAGTGGATTGTATTAGAGGTGTGACAAATGACGTTTTTGAGGAAACGAAAGGGAAAGGTAAAATTGAGAAAGAAACCTAGTGGTGGAATGAAGAAGTATAAGCGATTCTGAAAGAAAAGAAAAATGCTTTTAAGAATGGAAATGAATGGATGAAGCGGATGTTATGATAAAGAAAAGTAAGAAAAATTAAGAAAATAATATTAAGAATGTAAGAAGAGAGCAAAAAGAGCTGTTGTCTCAAAGCCAAGGAATAAGCCAAGCTCTGTGACATTTTGGGAATTTCTGGTGATTAAAAACATCAGTATATAATGGTGAATGATAGAGAAAAGAATGCAATAGATTAACCCATATGAAATGTATAAATGATGATAGTGGAAGTGTCTTAACAGACAATGAAGAAATAAAGAGCAGATGGAAAAATTATTTTTCTGAATTGATGAATGAACAGAATGTCTAGAGTGGAATGTTAGAAAAGGCATCGTCGTCAAAATGTATATTCTGAATGGTGACTTGTCATTGAATATTTTTAAAACTCAATCTAAAATTTAATTCAACTACTCGTAGATGATACACTACATAAAAAATGGACAAACACATCTTGAAAATATCGATACTTTAATTCTATAGTGCCCATCACTAAATGTGAAGAGTTAGTAGGATGTGTGACACGGGGCTGTTGAGGTAATTGCCGTAGTTCACGCTGGACTCGGTAGGAACCCGAAGGCCGGAAATACACACGACTACTCACTACGTACATTATTTTCCGTCGACTGACTATTTTATTTCTTTCTTCTTAAAACTATCAAAATGCGAATATTTTAAGCAAACCATTTATAGTTATTATTTGTTTTTGTCAATGTACATATTAGTTTTGTGTTATTTACTGGTTTAACTTACAGTAAAAACAATATTAGAGTTTTATAGTTTTATATTCCACAATATCCTGGAGACTGTGGAAGCCAGTGATGTGTTAAACAGTATTAATTACACCGGTACACAAAAAATAAAAGTGATTTGTGCAATTGACTCCACCTACCTATGTTTTTTTTTTTATGTATTTCAACCCGCAGAATCCGGATTTTAAGTTTATTTGGTCTTTAAGTGAATTGGACATTGCCCATTGGACAATTGCAATTTTTTTGCTTTTTGTTACGGTTTTTCGCAATTTACTCGAGATTTTGGAAAATTGGACTGGGGGTTTCTAACATTAATTTGTCATCTCTGAACATATCGAAGACGTGCCTTTGGCTACAAGGATAAGATAAGATGCTTTATTGTAAGAACTGTGTACATACAGAGATGGTTTACATTAAATAGTTTCAACAGTTTCCACCTTAGGGTGTACAATATTATTTCATGAATTATAACATAAAAATCATTAACAGCAATTATTTAAAACATCATGATTATATCATCATTATATAACTATACATGAATTTAATGTCAAAAGATATCAAACAGAATACATTTTAAGTGTAAATAATAAATTATAAGGATAATGTCTTTGTTAGATTTGTTATAATGTCACAATTAATTCTTACAATTTGTCATCCAAATACTCACTTATTTTGTAATATGATTTCTCAATTAACAGCTTCTTGAGACGATTTTTAAAAATATTACTTGATTGTAGGTCTAGAAGTTCACCAGGTAGATGATTATAAATTCGTGGAGCCATACAAAATATACTTTTATTTAGGAAAGCTGTGTTATTTATTGGACAGCATATGTTATTTTTATTATTCCTCACAAATTGAAAAGTATGATATACCAGCAAGATGGATGTCCTACATGTTTTAGTGGCAATGTTAGGCGATGGCTCGATAGCCATTTTACTAATCGTTGGATAAGGCGAGTAGGACCAATCCCGTGGCCTGCGAGGAGTCTGGACTTAACGCTGGCAGGCACTATGCCTGGGGTCACGTGAAATTCCTACTTTACGACGTCTCGCCTGTGTCATCCGCGGAAGAACTCAATACAAGAATTATAAACGCAGCAAATGTGATGCAGAATAATTTGACTACTTCGGTAGTTAAGTGACAACTCAGATAAAGAATGCGACTTTGCATACGCAATAGGGGAAGTCACTTCAAGTAAGAACTTTATTTAGGCTAAATTACAAAATGTCTTAATTATTGTTACTTATTATTAATTGTTATTACTACTATTACTAGTTCTAAATTTTATTTTAAATTTGTATTTTTTGTTTTATTTACATTGGGTATTGTTTTTAATTAATTTTATGCAAATTTTAAAGAACGACCTTAATAAGTTTAGTTCGAATACGAATTTCTGCCTGCCTCTTTGTGATAATTTTTTTTAGTTTCTTTTAAATTAGGTCCTAGTTGTTATGCATTCTTGAGAGTTTAAGAAAACGGTTATGTTTTTAAAATAATCTGCATGCAATTTCATAACGTTTTTGTTCTGTTTTTAAGGCATTTTAGTGGTAAAAAATCTCAAAAAAATATTGAAGTAATATCCTTTTTCGTCTCGCATTTTTAAATTTGGACTGATAATTTATTATTGTTATTTAATATTGTTAAATAAACAGAGTTTAATCGTTTTTATAAACCAGAAGAACAAATGTAATTAAAATTTTTAACGTTGCATTTTTGACTTATTTTGAAAAAAAAGGTTATTTTAAATATGGTTCACTTTGCATAATGCATATGGGAGTTAAAATTATCACAAATAGTCACCCCTATCCCCTCCTAATGTGAATACGTCGAATTCCCAATAAACCTGTATTTTTCAATAGTAAAATTAGATTTTATTGAAATTTACGAGCTTTATAAATATGTGCATGTAAATAAATTACACGTCTCGTAGTTAGTATATAGTTGAATAAAAAAATTTTAAATAAAGTGCGTGCGTACAAAGTATACATGTCAGAAGTGAAATTTCTTTGGCAAACTAGTGAACTCTAGTGAAGTTAATAAATGGACCGCGCTTCGAAAGGAAATGTTTGGTATAATAATATAATATTATAAAGAAGAAAGATTTGATTGTTTATTTGTTTGCATTGAATAGGCTCCAAAACTACTGAACCGATTTGAAAAATTATTTCACTTTTGGGAAACTACATTATCCCCGGGTAACATAGGATATATTATATTTTCAAAAAATTAAGGGTCCTTACTAAAACTCCAATAATGTAACCCAAGGTGTAAAAAAATTACCTAAAATATTCTTTACATCGCGTGCGCTGCGTAAACTATTAATTATAGAATAAAATAATGTACTAAGACTTTACAGAACACATCATTGTTTACAAAAAATGTCGCAACATCATATGACTAACTATTATAGTTATGTCACAATAAATATTCTTTTGTTTTAAAAAATTAATTGAAATGCCGCCGCTTTAAAAGGCTCTTTATTTGTATATTGGTATTAATCCTTATCAAAATAAATTACTACATATTCAAGACTGCCTTTATATAACTTTTTGAATTATTCAATTCGAACATTGCTCGAAAGATATCACGAGTTTAAAAATGTAAGAAGTATTAGAAAAAACGTTTCACAACTTCGTGACGCTAATTTCCGTTTCATCCGTAAAATTTTTACCCTCATGCGCCCAAAGAAGTTTCACTTCAAAAACTATTCAAAAGAATTGAATCTTTGTATCGATGTATAACAATCATCTAGTTATATAAAAATAGGTGTTAAACTATCGAATCCGTGTCGATTAACAGCGTTTTACTTTACGAATCTATCCACGCAGGCAAAAAAACAAAGGCTTTTCTAAACGTAGAAAACATATTACTTTATTGCCAAGGAAATTCCATTTATAATATCACGTCGCCATAGCTCGATTTAATTTCCTATTCATCGAACTCCATATTTCTGGAACCCCACTTAAATTCATTTTATTATGCTATTATCTCCAATTCTAGTTTAACTAATATAAAGTTCAAAATCGATTGTGAATACGCATATTGTAACTTTGCTAATCTCCTAAAACACCACCTACAACAGATTCAGCTTATAATAGATCTTATTATTAGAGACATAGATTTGAAATTAGCTTTTAGGGGTGTTGGATGTACATCAGTAATCGCTTAGAAAGTCGATACAAATCCTGTAGAGGATGTAATATATAATTCGGTTAACAAAAAAACTAGCTGTTGCCTTCTAGTTCGTACGCATAAAGTAGATTTTTTTAATATTTTACTTAGGTGTGTTTACTGTTAATCCTGCGATGTCTCCGCGTAAGGCTTTGGGTGGTGAACGGGGTTTTAGTCGGTATGCCGCTGCGACCACCGCTACCCATAACATCTCAGCCAGTATCGCAAAGGTTAAACTTCCCCCGGAGTTCCGGCGTGGTACTGGTCTTTCGGTTTCCCTGGTATACAAAAAAGGTATGTTTACTGATAACCACTTTCATGGAAAGAGATTATCTACACTTATAGATGTTTGCAAGATAAGAAACTTCGTCAAAATGGTCATAGGTTGTATTAAGATTAATTTTTTTTATGGATACTAATGATTCATGGTCAACTTTATAGAGTTAATGATCTAAAACAGTATTTCGAGAAACAGTTATATTACCTATCCGTTGGTACGGCCACGTTTTACGGCAACCGGATGCTTACGTGGGTAACAAATGTCTGGCCATGCCGCCTCCGCCGGGCCCCGGCAGGAGGGGTAGACCCAAAAAGTGCTGGCTCGACGTCGTAAGGGGTGATATGCGTGCCAATGGGCTCAATACCAGGGATGCTCAAGACCGTGCGAAGTGGAGTAGAAAAAGTCGGAAAGCGGACCCCGGGCACCGAAACGAAAGTTTAGGATGCAACCGGGATAACGCTTAGATGATGATGATGATGAGTTATATTACCTATCCAACATGTCAATCAGCGTGATATAATGATTTATGTAAAGTTTTAAACGAAATGAGTTCAGCAGTTTATAAAATAAAGCTGGAATAGACAAAATTAATTTAAAAAATTCGTGTCAATTAATTTACATAATGCAATTTTTTTTAATATTCAATATACAGATTATCGAGCTCTACAATTTCATGGTAGATATAAAAATCTCCACTCAGTTGAAAGCCAATTCAGAATATTGGATTAAGATACCGAATATGATTTATAAGCGATTTACTTGCGTAAATACGCGGAACATTTTTCGGAACAGTATTTTTATCTTTTACATATAGAAGTGAGATGGATGGAATTTATTATTGATGATTGACAGAATAAAGCGAAGAACTCAACGTAATAACGTAATAGTTAATTAACAGTAATTTTAAATAACACTTAGTACAGGGTTTTTTCCGTTCAGGGTCGGAGTAAGAATATCAACCCCTGCAGCCGGTGCTGGCCTGTCGTAAAATGCGACAAAACAACCCTAGCCCCAAGCTCGTCTGGATTTCAACCACCCCTGGTATCATAATAGAAGAAGAAGCCATCAGAGAGAAGAGTTGTTCCATAGATTACCATGTAACCACTGCTTTCCTAATACGTATAGGCTGCTATCTATTAATCTATATTTTTATAACTATGTATGACTGACAACGGTCATTCAGAGCACAACGTTCAACTTTATTAAGAGATGGAGAACAGTGGAAAAGGGGAGTTGGTGAGAGTTATGCGACACCTTGCAATGAGCAAAGAAATTCGCTCTTAATATCTTAAGTGAATAATATCTTAAAACTAGACCACAATAAAATTCCATATATGATGTCCATCCAAAGGTTGTCTGGAAGAAATCGTTTTCAGCGATAAGACCGCCAATTGTAGGTTTAATTTTTTTATCCTTAATGAAATCTGTATCTGTTTTGTACAATAAAGAATATTCTATTCTATTCTAAATGTCAATAAAGGATAACACCGAGAGTTGGACATTCGTGGCGATGATAATGCCATTCTTATATTATTATAGACAAGGTCTCATAACAGACAATGAACCAACAAATTATTTGTTACAATAAAAAAATATACTGGAGCACGAATGTGTATTTGGAAAATTTAATTAATTTAAATATATAAATATATTGTGCTTCTTCAAATAGTGCCTTCTAATTCCAAAGTAAGCAGTAAATACTAATAGACAAATTACCACTTATATACTTTTCTTTTTGTACACTACATCGTAGGGCTCCAAGCCCGTCTGGATGGCAACCACCTATGGTGGTATGCCGCCATAATAACTTAGTGTTGTGTTTCGGCATTAGTGACAAGTTCCTGTACCCTTATGGGACAGCAGCGTGTTCGCGATGCCACTAGCGTGGCAAACATCTATAGGCGACGGTAACTGCTAAATTCTAAACAGGCTGTCAGCCTGTCTGCTATCCTACAGCAATAAAAAAACGCAGGCTCAGGAAGGAAATCAAAACCGTAACTCGTGAATTTTCAATATTAATGGCATTGCAGATCATTGTATTTCAGTCCCCTGTTCAATCCAATTTACATAGTCTAAAATAAATTCTATGTTACATCGAAAATAATAACACATGTTGGATTCGAATCCGATGACACACGCTACGTCACAACAATACACCCGTCAGCGTGTCTGTCTGTCTGTTAATTTGACGACGAAATTACGACTTCGTGGAAACAAAAGTGATTTTAAAAACTTCACGCTGTCGAGTGTTGAGCAGTTTATTTTTACTTTATTTGGTGTCAGCTTTAAGTCGTGTATTTTTTTCAGTTTTCTGTCAACATAAAGTAAGGATAAGTCTACACTGCCACGGTAAAATATTAGTATTTCGTTTTCGTATACATACTCTTTGGTTACAATTTGTTGAGTGCAATGGTTTATAACTGTGTTGAATTAGAAAATCAAAATTAACCGTTATTACTGAATATTACACACATCTGGAACAAAGTATTTTTATATCATACTCGTAGAATAAAATATTTCCTAAAATGACCAAAGAAACTGTATATTAACGTGCGCACACTCGTTTCATCGCCATCTATAAATTTTATAAACACGTTTAATACAATTCTATAAAAGAATTTCACCTAAAAAATTTTCAGTATTGTTTGAATTGTGTATTTGAACAGAAATTATGCGCACATATCAGAGGAAAAGACTTATATAGTCATATCTCTTTAATAGGAAACAAATCACTTAAATAACAAAACTTGATATAAAGACAAGAATAGAAAGAAAGTATAGGTCCAATCTCGTATAATTCTATATGGAGTACATCAAGGAAGTGTATCGAGACCGCTACTATTCCTATGTTATATTAATGATATCTTTAAATGCACCGTCTTCTCTATAACTCTTTTTGCAAATGACAGCACATTGAGATTAAAAAGAAACAAAACACTGACTATTAAAAATTTTAAATAATGTATTAATTGACATAATAAAATGGCTGCAATGAAATAATTTGAGTATAAATATAAATAAAATTTGACAAAATTTGACATAGTTTACGGTGATGACATTATTAATTAAATTAATTCTATAAAGTTTTTAGGAATACACACTGACAGAAAGTTGACTTGGAACGAGTATACAAATAATATAACTCAAAGAGTAAATAGTCTTTCATATGCTCTCTGTCACCTGAGAAAAGTAGTCAATCGTGATACAGCTTTAACAGCATATTACGGAAGTGTTGATTCTATACTGCGCTACGGTATAATCTTCTGGGGCAACTCAAGTAATAAAGAAGATATATTTCGCTTACAAAAGAGGTGCTGCATAAGAGCAGTATAGTAAGTATTATAAGCAGTATAGTAAGCAGTATATTAAACTTATCGATAGCTGTAAATCCCATTTTAAAAATATAAACATCTTAACTCTAACTGGTCTATGTTTATATGAGGTAGTATTATTTGTAAAATGTAATCCAAACAGCTTTCTGAAATTCAGAGATCATCAAAAATATAATGAAATAGATAAAAATAAGTTAATAACAAACTCAATTAATATATCCCTATGTGGCAAAAGTATATTTAGTATGGCACCATGAAATTTTAATAAATTACCCAATAGCTTTAAAAATCTTGACAGGTCAAGTTTTAAAAGAAAATTAAAATTATTCTTAATTGAGAAATGTAATTATAATACATATAATGGAATTTTTAAATGACGATTTTATTTAACACTAGCGGCCCGTCCCGGCTTCGCACGGGTATTTAACAAAAAATTAAAAATTAAACCCTTCTATTTTTTTCGGTCTCGGGGAAAAACCCCTCTTGACGGGTTCCCCCGGCCCGGGGGGACCAAGGGATATATAAGGGACTCCGGAAAAGATGTTCGACCATCCGACTACCCACTAATAAACCCCGCTGTTCTCCTATCCCTTACGCCCGGGCCCACGGATATATGGCCTGCCAATCTCGTGGCCCGGGCCGGCGCCGGCCCACGCTTTGTCTTAAAGCGGGCCCCTTCTAAAGTGCTGGCGCCAGGGGGTCAGGGTTTCGTCCCCCCGGCGCTCTCTTGTAACAACTCTAGGAGTTGAGGGGGGCTGCGGAACAGCACGCGGCCTTCTCCCTCGCGGCAATAGTGCGGGCGGCGGATCCTCCCCCGAGGGGCCACCCGCGGCCGCTTTCTACGGCAGCCGGAGATCGTTGCCCGCCCTCCGGTGCCGACGACGCGGCCTACGTTGGCGGGAGGGGAGTGCGGTGGCGGACTCCCGCTCCTGTTCCGCCGCCTCCCTTGCAGACACTACTGCCTCGCAAAAGGAGGCGACGGCCGTCCATCGAGGATCGCCCCCGACCATGGACAGAACCAGGGCCGGGAGCGACAGATCCGCGGCCAATTCCGGACAGGACTCGCATCCCCGTCGCGTGCTAGTCAGGCGTGGGTACGACTACCAGACGACACTCCAGAAAAAGCAGAGTCGCCTGACGTCGTAGTCGGCCCAGCAAGACCAACCGACAGCGAGGATGCAATTCCCACCCCGGGAACACTCTCTGTGCAGGCGCAGTCGAAATAGGCATGGTTTCGACTACCAAATCAGGTCCCAGGGTAGAACCCGGGACCCCAATCAGTATTCGCAACCATCCCACCGGGGACCACGCCACGAACAGAGAGCTAAGTTGGAAAGGATGTAAGAGGTAGACGGAAAGAAAGGTAGGACTCTGTCGCCTTGAACGGAGAGGGGAGTGAAGCGACGGATGCTCGGGCACCTCAGGTACGCACACCCGTGCACTCCTCGGACAGAGGAGCGCCCCTGAGGGCAAACCCTTCTATTTGCGTCAGGTTACTAAAAAAATAAAATTATAAAGAAAGTTTGAGTTGATTTCTATGAGCTTTTATTTTAATGATTTTTTTGTTATTACTTTTTATTTATTTTTCGTTATTTTTAATAAGTATTCTAATTTTTGTAAAAACCCCAGTGACGCACGCCTACATTGCATAAGGTGCTGCCTAGCTAGCCGAACAGGGTGAGCGGCTACCACGCAACATTTTTCTAATACTTACATTTTTAAACTCGTGGTATCTTTCGAATGGAATATCCGAATTGAATAATTCAAAAAGTTATATAAAGGTATTGAAACAGTTTTGAATATGAAGTAATTTATTTTGATAAGGATTAATACCAAGATCCTAATAAAGAGCCTTTTCTAGGGGCGGCATTTCAATTAAATTTTTAAAATAAAAGAACACTTATTGTGGCATAACTATAATAGTTAGACATATGCTGTCGCGACACTTTTTGTAAATAATGATGTGTTCTGCAAAGTTGTAGTACATTATTTTATTCTATCATCAATAGTTTTCGCAACGTACGCGATTTAAATAATATTTTAGGTAATTTTTTACACTTTGGCTTACATTATTGGAGTTTTAGTAAGGATCCCTAATTTTTTTGAAAATATAATATAGCCTATGTCACCCGGGGATAGTGTAGCTTCCTAACAATGAAAGAATTTTTTAAATCAGGTCAGTAGTTTCGGAGCCTATTCAAAGCAAACAAACAAACAAACAAACAAACAATCAAATCTTTCCTCTTTATAATAGTAGTATAGTTATAGATAAATTAACAATATATGTAAGTTTTTAAATTATATTGTCAAGAAGTTAAATAATGTCCCAAATAATAATATATATTTGTAGGCCTAAGGGCAAAAATGCACTGGGAAGAATTTGTAAACTGACATCATGTAACTACTTGCATTTTAAGAAATAAAGATTGCGATTATTATTATATCATAATATGTGACAAATACAACAAATCTTTTCAATTCTTCTGCATAAGCTTAAAGATATGGTTTAGAAGGTTTTTCTAGCATAGATCTCCTTTCTTGTCTTTTCTTCATAGGCTAAGATACCATAGTTTAGGGATCCATACTAAGAGCGTGATAGTGTATCAATTATTATTTCGACAATATATCTTTATACATAAAAATTATTTGTTACAATTTCAAGAAAATCAATAAATTATAATAGTTCTCTAATAATGTATTCTTCTTTATTATTGTAAAATAAAACAATTCAAAGTCAATAAACGTAGAAAGTAAGAAACAGCAAACTAACAAAGTCACCCGTACAGCGGTAAATCCGGGTCTGATCCCCGTAAACGGTTAAACCGGCCGCGCCTAATTAAATGATCGGGTCACTACGTCCGAGATTAATACGGCCCTGTGTTTCCTTTATTAGAAAACGTTTTTATAATATTTTTTGGAAAATATATTCTTTACGGGCGTTGTAAAAATACTGACTACCCTGCGGCCTGGGCCTGTCGCCCAAAGGCTACAAAACAACCCTAACTAGGTAGCAGAGCCCCAAGCACTTCTAGTTGACAATCACCTCTAGTCCTCATACCACAATAATATCCTTGTATTGTGTTCTGGCCTAAATAACCCCGGTTCCAGTTCCCCTGCATAAACTCATCGGCTTTGCAAACAACTATTGGTGACGGTAACGGCTTACTATTAAGTACTATCTATTTAATATTATAATTAAGTAGCAATTAAAAAAGTCTAGAATCTAGTCATCTCTATCCTACTATGAGTGTTTTAGATATCCTTTTATCTGTGATCTGTCTGTGTTCATCGACCTTTGAAATTTTTATAATTATTGCTGTAGGACAGCAGACAGGCTGACTGTCCATTTAAAATTTAGCAGTTACCGTCGCCTATGGGTGTTTGCAACGCCAATGGCATCGTGAACACGCTGCTTTCCCATAAGAGTACAGGAATTGGGTCAGTAACGCCGGAATACAACACAAAGCAAAAATTATGTTGTTACAAGTTCGTATTTGTATAATAAAATTGATAATATCCTTCATATCGTAAGCCTAAACAAATTTGAAATAAAACAGAAATTAAGAGATTGGTTATTAGAGATGGACTACCATGAAACAGAAAAATTAATATATATAGGTGAGTAAACCGATAAATTATTTATATCTGATACACATGCATAACACGCACGCACACTCACACCCACACACCACACTCACACATTCGCACGCACACACACATACACACGCGCGCACACACATTTATTCTACTGCGCTTCGCTACGTTCTAACTCGTATCATCCCCATCACATACATATCAGAGAGAGAAAACTAGTTCCAGAGATACAGTTAAAACTAGTTCTGGGACTAATGGAATCAATCATGATATTATACAAAGAATAATGTTTTAATTCGAATCATCTTGGTATATGTTTTAAAAATTGGTAATAGTAACTTATCGAGGAAGTTTTATAACCAATTATTCCGAAAATGTATTACTAATGAATATTCTAAATTCTTGCATGTTTTAGATTTTAAGTAGGTAGTTTACAAATTTTATTTTGATCATTTTATTTTAAAATTTAATTACTTAAATTTAATATATTGTAATAATATAATAAAAGTTATTATCTCAGCATACTTAAGACCAAAGGTGGTCGCCATTCAAGCGGACTTGGAGTCCCCCCACGTAGCTAGGGTGAGTGGTTTTGTCGCCTTTTACGACAGGCTGACCCGGGCTGCAGAGGTCAGTATTCTTTCTCCGCCCCTTATTAACTTCTCTTTCAGATAAGACGTGCCTCTTTCGTCAAAAAAGTAGGTGTCCTGACGGAAAATCGCAACAATCTTGTCGTTTAACTTTTTTGCAATATCCAGCAGGATACACTGATCTTCAAAGTGAAACCATGGGTTTGGTTTGGTGTGAACCTGGGTGAAAGCCTTGAAGAAATGTTTGTTTCTAAAAATAGTGGCTATAAACCCTTTGCTACGAAAAACAACGTCCCACGCTGTCGTGATTACACAATTGATAAGCTGATAATGCGATAACAACCTAATTAGGTTATTTGGATTAAAAGATTAGGGTTTCATAACACGGAGTCAATGACATCAAAGCTTTCAAAATAATATATACATAGTCTAAAGGTGCGTTCACGCTACATGAGTAGAGCACGACGGGAATACTTTGTCACTGACTTAAATGAAATACTGACAATTGACAAATAAGAACTAAATACGAACAACATTTCTGACAATCTCGTTTTAAGTAGATAAAAATATTGAAACATATCACACAAAGCCATATAGTCCCAGAGTAAGTAGCATAGCACTTGTGTTATGGATACTAGACAACTAATATACTTTTCTTTTGTAAATAAATACATATTAAACATAAACATCCAGACGCCGGACTGTACTTGAACCTACGCAAGCATGCTGACGTCCGTTAGTCGTTCAAATCAAATCACTTTATTTATTTGTCTCAAAAATACAGTGTTACACAGTTGGTAGAATTATAAAATAATGTCCACATGTTTTTGCCAACATGGCATACAAATATTAGTTTACATGTTATTATTTTTTTTACATATCAATTGCTGTATTAAATTTAAAATAGATATATTAAAATTCTAATATATCAATATGTATATTCATTCAACCAGTCTTTAATAGAATATATAATTTTCTCAAATTGTTTGTTGCGTATTTAGCACAATCAATTTACCGCGAATATTTCCTAGTATCGAGTTAATTGTATCTAAGCAAATGCATTGTCACCCCTATTCTACGACGACGCTGCCATCTCTCGATTCGTACATTCAAAATATACGCTGCGCACGCGTCGCGTCGATTTCCGTTGTTCTATTTCAATATTTCAAGAAATTAACTAGCGCAATCGAAAGTAGTTCATGCCAGTGCCTTCTACAGCCATAATCGAAGAGCCCCAACAGCACGAAGACAGAGGTAAGTGGTCGTGCATTTGTGTCGCAGTAATTACACTCCCGATACCGAACACTGGTTATTAAATTTGTTAAATTGTGTCATAGGTAGTTCATTCATCGTCAAAGGTAATTTATTTAAAACTTATACCATAGGACATGGTATAAGTTTTAAATATAATGTTACAATGACTAAAATAGAAAAATCATGTAGGTATAATTATAATGTGAATATTACAGTAGATAATTCGTATATTATTATGTATTACTACGTCTCCAAAATACAGGCCATGCCTAGTTTGGAGGCGCTAAGTTAATCAATTGTAAAAAGCACTTGAATAAATGATATTTGATTTGAATTTGATTATTTGAATTATAGATATTTGAACACGTGCATAACAAGTATTATGAAAGAGAGCTCTGTTCGTGGTTAAGTCCAATACTAGCCTGTCCCTATATCTCATGCCACGCTTATATGTCTTTGATTTTTAGAAACAAATATTTATTACGTCTCACAAACACGCATACTTATGCGAATATCCGTTATGCCATGGATGTTGTCAGGCCGGTCGTAATAGGCGAATATTTTCCTTCTGTCTGGATCATTTAGCGTTAATGCACCTTAATGCTAAGCGAACACGGATCCACGAAGTTAAAAGGGTGCTACCACTCGATTAGAGGCCGTCAATAATAAAAAAGTAAAATTTTTATTTAACCTTTAGCACATAATGTACAAGGTGGACTTAAAATCTAGAGGAATTATCTGTCAGTCTACCTTGGGGTGATGCAGAGATAGTTTCATGGTAGGTGCACAATTGAATTGGAATTTGTTAATCAAACAAGATTACATATTAAAAGCTACATACTACACATACTTACACATACATACATACATATATATCTAATTATAACAAGTCATCATCATCATCATCCTAGCGTTAGTCCCGGTTGCCACCCAAACTTTCGTTTCGGTGCCCGGGGTCCGCTTTCCGACTTTTTCTACTCCACTTCGCGCGATCTTCAGCATCCCTGGTAGTGAGCCTATTAGCACGCATATCACCCTTTACGACGTCAAGCCAGCACTTTTTGATTTAACTAGAATCTGCCAGTTGTTTAAGGAGACGTAGTCGTACTTTACGTTTAAAGGTTTCACGACTTGTCAGCATTCGGATTTCAGGAGGATTTTTGTTTCACGAGAGCAGTTAACTGGAAGACGAGCTTATCAACAGGTTTGGTTTGTTGTGACACATCTCACAGCTCTACTCAATCTCTTAGCTCCGGTATTACCAAGATTTCCATCTGCTAATTTAAAACTCTTGAATTTTTTTATTACTTAGGAACAGCTGACGGTTTACTTTAAGCAGTTATCCTCGCCTATACATGTTTGCGACACTAGGCGTACTGCGTACACGTTGCTGTCCCATAGGGGTACAGGAACCTGGTTCACTAATGCAGGAACACAATGTAAGGTAATTATGGCGGCATACTTATAAACCAAGGGTGGTTGCCATCCAAACGAGCTTGGGTCCCTACCACGTTGCTAGGTTGTTTTGTCACCTTACAACAGGTCGTCCCCGGCCGCATATTATTCTTATTCCGCCGCTGCATAAAGAAATATATAATTAGTTTGCAGTACCATATAATTAATAAAAACGCAAAGAAAAATACAGCAAAACAAAAAAGAGCGTAAATATCCCAGTATAGAACAATTTACATTTTATACATCCACTTCGTCACCTGTCTCCACAAGGAGCGTGAACAGGTATCACTCAGTGGTATATTAAGTGATAGCTTTAGGCAAACCATGTTACAGTGTTGGTGTTTTAACGACCCTGGTGTAATTTGTTATGAAAATGGCGAAACTTGATATTGAAGCATTAATGATAGGGATTTATCAAGAGTTGTTTATATGAAACATTGTTTTAATAGCTTGTTATGTAAGACGATTAATTATACTTGTATCTTCTTCTTCTTGCTCTTATCCCAAACCATGTGGGGTCGGCCCAACATGTTCTCTCCTTCCACTCTCATTTATTAGTTCTCTTCTTAATAATCACATAATTTTTTCCATGTCATCTTTCATCTTTTATTTATTTATACTCGTATATTATGCTAAAAAAGTTTTTTTTTTTTTTATTGCTGTAGGAAAGCAGACAGGCTGATGGCCCGCTTAGAATTTAGCAGTCACCGTCGCCTATGGGTGTTTTCAACACCAGTGGCATCGCGAACACGCTGCTGTCTCATAGGAGTACAGGAACTTGGGTCACTAATGCCGGAACACAACACAAAATTATTATGGCGGCATACTTAAGACCAAAGGTGGTCGCCATCCAGACGGGCTTGAGGCCCTACCACGTAGCTGGGGTGGGTTGTTTTGTCGCCTTTTACGACAGGCCGACCCTGGCCGCAGAGGATAATATTCTTTCTCCGCCCCTGCTCGGATAAAACAGATAATTGTTCCAGATAACCTTTAAACGGTTCCAACCGTATCTATGGTTACTTTTTAATATACATACATTAAAAAATTACATTTTCGGCTATTACTAATTTGATTACGATCAAAAAATTTACTCCCTTGGTTGCAATCTTCTTTTATTGTTGAAGAACAGTAGACAGGCAGACGGTCCACTTAATAGTAAGCAATTACCGTCGCCTATGGATATTTGCAACACTAAAGGCACTGCAAATACGCTGCTGTCCCATAGGGGTACAGGAACCTGGGTCACTAATGTTGGAACATAACACAAGGTTATTGTGGCGTCATATACATAGACCAAGAGTCGTTGCCGTCTAGACGGGCTTGTGGCCTTTTCACGTAGCTAAGGTGGTTTAGTTGCCCTTTATGACAGACCGACCCTGTCCACAGAGGTTTGTATACGTATCAAGATGTCAGGGCTAGATATAATAATAAAAACCATAATAAAACTGTCATGGCTACATCCAAAATATATTGAAATGGCAATTTCCTAGCAACAAAAATACAATAGTTATTTATTTTGAGGGAGTGTATAAATTTGAGGTCGCAACGCGGGTTGGCAGCGTAAGAAATAAACTCGACGGACTTGTCACAACTTGCGCTCTGACACGCTTTGCATAACGCGATCACTGGCTTCGAAATAAAGTTACACCGCGAAAATAGCGTTTGGATACTTGCGAATCAAGTTAGCATCAATAAATGTGAGCACCTTCCAAGTGTACATATAAGATACATATACATAATACATAAAACACTTTGTGGATAGCAAAAGAAGGAAATCAGTCGTTATATTGTAAATATTTACAGTGTGAAACCTTACTTTCGCTTGTGCCACCCATTATGAAGAACGGAAGACGAGGTATGAGGTGAGCTGTGCGTGCAGATCGTGCTCCTTTCTCAGCCATGTGCAGGCTGCGGCCCCTTCCCAGCGAGTTGCACCCACAACCATTCACTACGGCGGCCGGAGGGCTGTCGCCAACCTCCAGCGATGAGTAGCCCTGCTTGAGTGGGATCCCGCCCCCTCCAAGCCTGGCACACTCCCTCTCCACCGTCTCCTTCATAGATATGACTGTCTCTCAGTAGTATGCGACGGCATACCATCGTATTTCTTTTAACTGTAGTAGTTTTATCGTTACATAAGCAATCCGGTCAAAAAAAACATGCGGGGCAGTCTTTGGGGACTGCCGATAGAAGTGAAAACTAAGTACCTTGTGAATTGTATCGTCGAGCTGATGATCAAGGATTAAAGTTTAAATTGGTCACTAACACTTCTTTACAAACCAAAAATTGTTCACCCAAAAGGTACTCAACGCGCCTAAAGAAGTTTTCACTTAAAAAAAACTCAACTGTATTTCAATGTAATAAAGTCGCAATTCGAATAGATATGTATAAGTAATGCAATGCAATCATTTAAAAGTTACATTATAAAATAAACCTTAAATCATTATTAATAAGATTGGTATTACTAGAGCAAAACTCCGTCTTACGTCTTACGAATTCTTACGATCAAGACACGTGACCTGACGCGAGTTTAACATTTTTCACCTATCACAAAAACAGTGGACAACGCCGCTAAAGAAGGTTTAAATTCAAAAATCACAGGAAATTACATTTACCTTTTCGTTCTCCTACTGGATGTTTTGGCTAGTATTTACGTATTTATTTTTATTATGTACTAAATTTTAAACATACTAAGACTTTCATATTCTATACAATTTTAAAAACAACTTTCGAATACGCCTTTAAATTTAATTGCTTCCATTGCAGCAAGCGTCTATATCGCGGAAGAAGTAGTGGGCTGCCGTAGGTATAGAAAATTTGTGACTAAATAAATAAATGACAAATAAATACACTAGATAATTTCATACAGCGCCATCCAGACGCAAAGTAAATAGCAGAGCGCTTGTGTTATGGGTACTAGACAACTGACATATTTTTTTTTTTTTGTAGATAAACACCAAAATCATGGCGACAATTGAACCTGTAACTTCCACGAGCGCTTCGGCTTTTTTAACCTTTACGCCACGGATATAGTAATTGTATTGCATATGTGCATATTAGAATTTAAATAAACAAGCACATATAGAACGAACCGTTCTTTTAACTTCTATCTTTTTGTACAAAAATCTCAGAAAGCGCACATTACAGTGTCAGCTGGCGATTCACTGAAAGATCGCGGCGCCACGTCTGGCTTCAAGCCAATCTCGCTGCAAAACTTTTATTCCTTTTTTAATTCTGGACATTCGCAAACAGTGCGCTGATTGTGAGTTTTATGCGCATTTTGAATTTATGTTACTGAACTTATACATATTTGTTAAAAAGCTAAATAAAAAGGAGAATGTTTGTGCTTACTAAAATTTAAAAGTAAATAATCTTTATGTGTAAGTATATTAGGTTATATTTTCGGTACAGAAATAGGAGAACAAAGATATGGCAGGTATAATGCAGTCAGCCCCATAATGTCCTTTTACTGCACCCAGAGATAGCGTATCGCGTTCTTACCGATCTTGTCTTCACCCAGTTACCCCACCAGTAGACTAATGAAGAATCTCATAAAAATATTTGTATATCCCTGTAGCAACCTAAACATTCAATTCGGTGCCCAGGGTCCGCTTTCCGACTTTTTCTTCTCCACTACGGATGGTCTTCGTCATCCATGGTAGTGAATTCATTGACACGCATATCACCCTATCAAGCCACCACTTTTTGGGTCTCTCCCTCCCACCGAGGTAAGTGGTAGAGCTCTGAACCCGTTTGAATAGTAACCAACCCTGGTTTTTAAACATGCTGCCCTAATAACATGGTGTTGTGTTTCGACATAAATGACCCAGATTATAGTTCCCCTATGCGTGTGGCAGCATATTGGCAGTTCCCATGGTGTCGCAAACATTCATAGGCGACGGTAACTACTATTAAGTGGGCCATCAGCCTATCTGTTGTTTCACAGCAATAAAAATATCATTTCGTTTTCATGTTGAGGGTTCAATAGGAATTTTTTTATTGAAGCATGACAGATAACTTGAATAACACCTAATTATTTTAAGCTGATTTTGAGGTTAGGATGAATACAGTATGAGGAATACATACATATACACACGCTAATACGAAAACTGTCTCCGGCGTTGCTGTATAGGAATGGAATCAAAGAAAAAACTTAAAATATTTTAATTAATGTCATTGTTAATACACACTCTTTTCTCTTGAAAGAGTGACAACAATTTTATTCAGATGTTTACTTCTTGTTTAAAGCCATCCGGGAAATTTTCTTGCGGCGTTGAGACAATAGCGCTTTGTGGACAATTTAGGTTAGGCAAGTTCACTCAACTCGCTACTACACTGTGGTATAACACCATCCTTAGAACTTACACCACGACGTATATTGAAGTGGATTTTGAAACAGGTACGTTTATATCGTGCGCTCTCTTTGAACGCTCAACAATGAGTTCACGAAGTAGACAGCAATGGACATGTATTTGAGTATTTGTATCAAGATGTGCAGTTAGTAACTTGATATACAAAACTTCATGCGGTCTCTACAAACATTATATGGAGTGACTATTGACTATTCTCGTTCTCATAGTATTTTAGTGTTCTGTTGGAAAATAGACATTTCATAATCTTCTTCCTGCCACATTATATGGGGTTAGCACATGTTCTCTGATTCTACTTTCTTTTGATAGAATTCATTTCAACGTTCGCAATCATTTTATTGAAATATCATTTTTAATACAATCTACCCACCTCTCCTTCAATTCTTGAATATATCAATTCTTTTTAACCGACGAAAATAACGGAGGAGTTTCTAAGGTCGACGCGTATATATATATATATACCTAGTCAGGTCATAAGTATTGTCACACAGTAAAAACTTTTCTTTTAGAATGCTGGCCACAAAAAAGTTTATTGAATTCGAATTTCGAATTGTTCAAGAAAATAAAAATGTATACTTTTAGAATTTTACTCATTTTTAAATATATGGAGTGGACGCTTAAAGAAGACCGTGTTGCAGTTATTGCATTGCATCGTTGCAGTTACGCGCCAATTCCAATTTTTAACATACTGAAAAATTTGAATATAACCAAAAGATTCGTTTATCGTACCATCAAACGATACAATGAAGACTCTAGTGTAGATGACAGGTCAAGAAGTGGTCGCCCTCGGTCTGTTAGGACTCCAGCAGTGATAAAAGCTGTGAAGGCACGAATTCAAAGAAATCCCAAATATAAGCAGAAACTGTTGGCCCTTCAGATGGGGTTAAGCAGAACCACGGTGAAAAGGGTGTTAAATGAAGACTTAGGGCTTCGGGCATATCGAAGAAAAACAGGACATCGTTTGAATGCTCGTCTAATGGACCTGAGACTGAAGAGATGCCACGCTTTGTTGAAGCGGTACGCGGGAAAAAAATATCGGGAAATTCTTTTTTCGGATGAAAAAATATTTACCGTAGAAGAGAGCTACAACAAACAAAATGATAAGGTGTACGCACACAGTAGTGAAGAAGCGAGCAACCGTATTCCGCGTGTCCAACGAGGTCATTTTCCATCCTCGCTCATGGTATGGTTGGGAGTTTCTTATTGGGGCTTAACAGAGGTACATTTTTGTGAGAAAGGTGTAAAAACGAATGCTGTTGTGTATCAAAATACAGTCCTGACGAACCTTGTGGAACCTGTTTCTCATACCATGTTCAATAACAGGCACTGGGTATTCCAACAAGATTCGGCGCCAGCTCATAGAGCGAAGAGCACACAAGACTGGCTGGCGGCGCGTGAAATCGACTTCATCCGGCACGAAGACTGGCCCTCCTCCAGTCCAGATTGGAATCCGTTAGATTACAAGATATGGCAACACTTGGAGGAAAAGGCGTGCTCAAAGCCTCATCCCAATTTGGAGTCACTCAAGACATCCTTGTTTAAGGCAGCCGCCGATATTGACATGGACCTCGTTCGTGCTGCGATAGACGACTGGCCGCGCAGATTGAAGGCTTGTATTCAAAATCACGGAGGTCATTTTGAATAAACTTTAATGTCATAAGAATCTATGTTTTGTTAAGTTCATTTTGGTATATGAATGGTTACATAATGAATAAACTTGTTACAATTATTTTCCATTAAACATGTGACAGAATTTATGACCTGACTAGGTATATATATATATATATATATATATATATATATATATATATATATATATATATATATATATATATATATATATATATATATATATATATATATATATTTTTTTTTTATGTATGACCACGCATAACTTTTTACAGAGTAGTCCGATTTTAATAATTCTTTTGTATTTATGCACTCTCATTTCTAGCATTTTTCTTATATCAAACGATATTATATCTTTCATATTATATGGCCATAATATGCGAGTTTATTATATTAGCTACTTTTAAACTTCTCCTAACATACTCATTATAATTTTATTCATTTTTCTAACTTAGCACATTTATTTAACATTCATTTCCGCAGTATGTGACATAATCTCTCCTTTGTGGCTCAGCATTTCGATCCAGACAAGACCTTACTACGGCCTTATTACGAACATAAATATTATCCGTGCAGGGGCGGAGAAAGAATATTAACCTCTGCGGCCGGGGTCGGCCTGTCGTAAAAGGCGACTAAACAACCCACCTTAGCTACGTGGTAGGGCCTCAAGCCCGTCTGGATGGCAACCACCTTTGGTCTTAAGTATGCCGCCATAATAACCTTGTGTTGTGTTCCGGCATTGGTGACCTAAGTTCCAGTACCTTTATGGGACAGCAGCGTGTTCGCGATACCACTGGTGTTGCAAACATCTATAGGCGATGGTAACTGCTAAATTCTAAGCGGGCCGTCAGCCTGTCTGCTGTCCTACAGCAATAAAAAAAAAATTATCTTCAAGTCTAACCTATATAGGCACCTATGATCGCAAATTATCACGTTTCGGACTATCTCACCATCGTTCTAGATTAGTGATCTAAGGGACGTGAAACTAAACCAAATTGGCAGAGCCAATTTTTAAGACAATTGGGATAAGGCCGGAAGTCCTACCAAATTTGTAAAAGAAATTTCCATAAAA
This sequence comes from Malacosoma neustria, assembly GCA_963693495.1. NCBI lineage: Eukaryota > Metazoa > Arthropoda > Insecta > Lepidoptera > Lasiocampidae > Malacosoma > Malacosoma neustria. The sequence continues at coordinate 20,485,396 of OY856378.1, read as the reverse complement.
GAAATGTTTCTTCTACCATTTGACTAATATATATGAAATCATAATCACTAACTTTAGTTAGACCATTTAGTAGCAGTAATTGCACAGTATTTCAGTATTATAGAGTCAATTAATTTAAAATAAACTTAAAAGCGTGAGATGACCCTTTACAACCTTAGTCTCTGTTTATATAGAAGACATAAAATGCCTAAATATAAAAAAACATACATACAAAAATATAAAGGTCTTCTGTTTATTTGGTCTCGGCCCAGCCCAATAGCGCCATAGATCTATCTCTCCGCCCTGGTGTCGGGTACTATTTTTTTAAAGGTGGGACAGGCAAATGACTCATCTTAGCAGATAGTCACCATCGCTTATAGACGTTTGCAATACCAGAGGCATTGCCAACGTGCTGCTTGTCTTGAAGAAATTTTATTATATTTGTGAAACCTTTTTGTAAAACGCCTTATTGGACTGCGGTGGGAATACTTCAGCCGGAAGCTCATTCCAAATCCGGGAAGTACGCAACATGAACATTCTTAAGAACTATTTCGTACAAAAAGGAAAATACTCCAAGAAACGGGGAACACCCAGCCGATGGTGATGGCGATAGACTATAGGACCACCGGGATGGGTAGTTTAGTGGGTATATCAGTGACGTGTCAACTGTAGGTGCACGGGAGTTCTACCCTACCCAGTCGCGAGCCTCCAAAATACAGGGATATCAAACATTTCCATCTCTTAAAACTGTCTTCAATCTCGAAAGGATGGTATTTGTCTTCTTTCAATTGTTAATTTTTAAAACATTTCAGGAACGAGATAGAGTGTCTAAGCTTACTTACACAAAAACTAAAATTACGTCTTAAAAAATATTATATTTATGGTTTGGCCTTATCCCAATCATTTGGAGTCGGCACAATATGTCTTTTCTTCAATCTTATTCTATCCAGGCCTTCTTCATCTGTCACTTCACAAACCCTCATATCATGCATTACACATTCTTTCCATCGATTTTTAGGTCTACCTCTGTTCTTGTACCCATCTCTTTTCAGGTTTAACATTCTTCTAGTAATGTGGTCAGCCTCTTGGTGCAACTTTAAGAGATCTTTTTATATACTCGTTTCTCATTTTATCCATTTTTGTCACCCCACACATCCATCTCAACATTCTCATCTCAGCTGAATGGAAACACCTCTGGTATTCCACTTTAGTGGCCCAATATAAAATATTAGATATAAGGAACCCCACAATATTACTATAAGTTTTACTTTGCCTAAACTTTCTTTTGATTTACATTTCTATAGTGTCAAGTTACTCGCGTTTGCCGGTCCATCCTTTAAATGGAAAATAATGAATGGCGGATATCGCGTTTCGCTGTTTTATAATTTTGATTGACGAGAGATCGATGGTGGTTAATTTACTTCCAATAAAACATTTTTTATTTGTATAAGGGTGAGTTATTTGCGTGGGAATTTCGTATTTTATTTTTGGTGGATAGTCAAGTAGGATCAATATAATCTGGTGAGTTTTAGTCGTTTTTGAAATTCTTAGCAGTAAGGTGCCACAATAGTTATTTAATTCAATTTGTAACAACTGTTAAAATTATTTTTATTACCAAATTTTTTCGGTCAGGAACATCACGACTACTACGTGTTTGTGGCCCCTACGAAAAAAGGTTGAATACCATTGGTCTAGGGAGGGGCGTGAGTCCAGCAGTGGGATGTGGCAGCCAATTATTATTATTAAATGGCACTGTTCCATTTCTTCTTTCAAAGTTGAGGGGTCAAATATCAGTCGGTCTAAAAATTTGCTATATTCTAAAGTAGCGAATAGTGTACTCAAATATATTCCATATATTTTTTTATGTTGTCCCTATTCTTTCATTAGCCGGGACCACACGACCACCCCAAATCATTCCAAAGGAGTGGTAAAAGGCGACTGATGGGTTACTCCTTCTGCCAGCTTGCATACGGCGAAGTAAGGTCACCTCTAAGTTTTCCTTTAGAGGTTGGAAGGTCGGACGACTGTCGCTCCCGTAAAAACCAAAACCAGCCGCAGCAACAAGAAAAAGTTCTGTCACGGATAGGGCGCCGCTGCATAACGACGCCCGCCGATCGCCCGACTCCTGTGACAAGTGGACGGCTGCCATGCCGTGGACGAGCACGGCTAAAGACATTAGCCCCATCCAAAAAGAAATATATGGAATATTGCCACGCTGACTGGACGCGCGAGAGAGTTGGCCGATGTACTCTTCAAGCGGAGAGTGGCCGTGGCATTCCTGCAGGAGACTCGGTAGAAGGCTAGTAGATCCCCGTTCATTGGGAATGGCTACAAACTTATCTACACGGGTGCACCTGGTGCGGAAAATGGGGTCGCCATAGTACTCTCAGAGGAGCTCCAGAACGACATTATGGAGGTGAATCGCTTTAGCGATCGGCTTAAGTTTGTGAGGGTGCTTGTCGGTGGGTTAGTCACCCACTTCAGAAGCGCCTACGCCCCACAAGCTGGTTGTAGCGACGCAGCTAAGATAGCGTTTTGGAATCTACTCGGAGAAGTGCTTCGTGGGATTCCATTGTCACATGGGATCGTTTTGGGTGATGATTTAAACGGTCATGTGGGTGATAAATGTGGGGAATTTGAGCGTGTTCCAGAAACTTATATTGACGGTAGCCGAGACATTTACCGCGACTCTGATTCCGTAGTTCGTACCGCTAATGGCGACACAAAACCTTCCCCATCACTGTCGAGGTACACAAAGGATCCGTCCTTAGACCGTTTCTGTTCAGCGTGATACTAGATGTCCTGTCAAACAGCATCAGAGATGCACATGAGCAGCCTCCATGGCTGCTCATGTATGCTGACGATATCGCACTGGCAGATGCGGACACGGCTAGGTTGGTGCGACGCGTGAAGATGTGGAAGGAGTCGCTTGAGAACGGTGGTCTGAAGCTTAATGTGGCGAAGACTTGGCCTGCAACTCCACAGATCTCACACCCGTACGCATAGGCGGCAACACGGCCAAGCGCACGGACTAGGTGAAATACCTGGGAACTGTATTTCACACGTCTAATGACATCTATTGCGACGTCAAGGCACGAATTGTTGCCGCGTGGGCCAAGTGGCGCGAGGTGACTGGTGTTATTTGTGACCACAAGATGCAGGTAAAGTTGAAGGGACAGGTCTATAAGACCATAATTACGCCTATCCTTTTATACGGCTGTGAAGCTTGGCCGGTATTAGAGCGACACAAGCAAGAACTGCGTGTCACGGATATGAATATGCTGCGGTGGATGTGTGGAGTGACGCGAAAGGACCGCGTTAGGAACTTCCAAATTCGCGGCAGTCTTCATGTCCGTGACATTGCGGATAAATTGCAGGAGTGTCGGCTTCGTTGGTACGGCCACATTTTACAACAACCGGGTACTTACGTGGGAAACAAATGTCTGGCTATGCCGCCTCCGCCGGAGCCCGGGAGGAGGTGTAGACCCAAAAAGTGCTTGCTTGACATCGTAAAAAGATATGCGTGCCAATGGAATCACTACCAGAGATGCTGAAGACACTATGTATAACACACAGGTTTTATACATTACGAAATTCTTTGTGATAAATATTGTGTTCATGTTTGTGGCCTGCCATAATATAAATATTTACATTTGCACTGAGGTGTTAGAGAAGTATTTATACACAATGGAGAAATCCCTCAAAACTCTTCTACCTGCCCTGATCCCACATTATGTTGGGACGGCACGACATGTTCTCGCCTTCCACTCTATTCCGTTGGCCGTCATCTAACATTCAAGGTGCATTTATATTCGTCTGACGTGTCGTGTCGTGACGCGTGTCGGTTTCATACATTTAATAGAGTTAGGGACACATTTGTATGTCGTGACGCGTTTTGTCGTCTGTCTGTAAATGTATGAAACCGATATGCTTCTGACGCGTCACTGTCGTGACACGTCACCCTTTTTCACCATATCATCTTACGCAATCCATATTTTCTTCGGTCTAGCTCTCCTCCCGTATCCAGCCACTCCCATTTCTATCATTTTTCTTGTTATATAACTCTCGAAATAAATCAGTAAAATACTTTACATAACCTGGCAACGCTAAAAATAATGGACTCCAAACGACCAAACCCTGTCACTGGCACATGAAAATTGGTCTTCCGTAAATTACGGACGTATTTAGGTCGTTGTCTATTTATTTATTCACGTTTTCGGCTATTTCTGACTGGATTGCGTATGTATATTAAATGGATTAATTTGTGTCGCGTCCGTGTGACCCGCGTTACTGAAGGGTTGAAGGAAAATTAAGGCGAAAATCGTTGACAGGGGTTGGCAACCGGTGTTATTTCAGAATGTGGATTTCAATTTGATTTATTTTGCGGTTTATATAAAAATGTTGGTTATTTCAATTTATATGCTGGAATATTACCTACAATATGAAATAGCTAGACTCTCTTTCTTTGGTCACGTGACTAGGCGTGACGATGTCTCCATCCAACGTCTGGTTGTCCAAGGGAAAATAGAAGGAACAAGACCTCGCGGCAGATCGCCTATGAGATGGAAGGACCTAGTAAAGGCTGCAGTGGACGTCCCAGTACACGTGTGCTCCCGAAAAGCAGCTGTCTGGGAGGAATGGAGACGGATTGTCAGGCGTGTGACTGAAAAATGATGACCACGACCGCTCTGACAAGAGCGCAACGAAAGAGAAGAAGAAGACTCTCTTAAGTCTTTACGAATAAACTTGAAGCTTCAAATGAAGATGCAACCATCTGCTAATGGTCATAAGCCCTCGGCTCCTTACTTTGGGACTAAATGGCGCTGTATAAATAGTCCCTATATAATTATGTATTTATTGCTAGTCTCTCTAATTACTAGTCTCCGCGCAGGAGTGGAGTAAGATTACTAACCCCTGCGGCAAGGATTGGCCTGTCCTAAAAAGCGACAAAACTAAACTAGTTACGTAGTCGGGCATCAAGCCTGTTGTGTTCCTTGCCTTAGTGACTCAGCTTCCTGTACACATATGGGACAGCAGCGTGTTCGCTGTGACCCTAACGTCGCAAACATATCGTCGTAGTCGTAGAATAGTGACGGATCTGATATACCTAGTCAGGTCATAAATTCTGTCACATGTTTAATGTAAAATAATTGTAACAAGTTTATTCATTATGTAACCATTCATATACCAAAATAAACTTAACAAAACATAGATTCTTATGACAGTAAAGTTTATTCAAAATGACCTCCGTGATTTTGAATACAAGCCTTCAATCTGCGCGGCCAGTCGTCTATCGCAGCACGAACGAGGTCCATGTCAATATCGGCGGCTGCCTTAATCAAGGATGTCTTGAGTGACTCCAAATTGGGATGAGGCTTTGAGCACGCCTTTTCCTCCAAGTGTTGCCATATCTTGTAATCTAACGGATTCAAATCTGGACTGGAGGAGGGCCAGTCTTCGTGCCGGATGAAGTCGATTTCACGCGCCGCCAGCCAGTCTTGTGTGCTCTTCGCTCTATGAGCTGGCGCCGAATCTTGTTGGAATACCCAGTGTCTGTTATTGAACATGGTATGAGAAACAGGTTCCACAAGGTTCGTCAGGACTGTATTTTGATACACAACAGCATTCGTTTTTACACCTTTCTCACAAAAATGTACCTCTGTTAAGCCCCAATAAGAAACTCCCAACCATACCATGAGCGAGGATGGAAAATGACCTCGTTGGACACGCGGAATACGGTTGCTCGCTTCTTCACTACTGTGTGCGTACACCGTATCATTTTGTTTGTTGTAGCTCTCTTCTACGGTAAACATTTTTTCATCCGAAAAAAGAATTTCCCGATATTTTTTTCCCGCGTACCGCTTCAACAAAGCGCGGCATCTCTTCAGTCTCAGGTCCATTAGACGAGCATTCAAACGATGTCCTGTTTTTCTTCGATATGCCCGAAGCCCTAAGTCTTCATTTAACACACTTTTCACCGTGGTTCTGCTTAACCCCATCTGAAGGGCCAACAGTTTCTGCTTACGTTTGGGATTTCTTTGAATTCGTGCCTTCATAGCTTTTATCACTGCTGGAGTCCTAACAGACCGAGGGCGACCACTTCTTGACCTGTCATCTACACTAGAGTCTTCATTGTATCGTTTGATGGTACGATAAACGAATCTTTTGGTAATATTCAAATTTATCAGTATGTTAAAAATTTGAATTGGCGCGTAACCGCAACGATGCAACGCAATAACTGCAACACGGTCTTCTTTAAGCGTCCACTCCATATTTAAAAATGAGTAAAATTCTAAAAGTTATACATTTTTATTTTCATGAACAATTCGAAATTCGAATTCAATAAACTTTTTTGTGGCCAGCATTCTAAAAGAAAAGTTTTTACTGTGTGAATACTTATGACCTGACTAGGTATATTAAACTTTACAGGACAGCCATTTTAAAAATACACAAGCGTCATTTTACTATGAGATTCTATCATATCCGTCACTTTACCGACTGCTTAATTTCAAATCTAAAATAAATGTAATTTTTTTTAATATAGCAATAATATTTAGACAATGTAGTATCCAAATATGGTAAAAAGTGAATTTTGGATTTTTTCAAATCCGACGTTATTCTACGATCACGACGATATATAGGCGACGGTAACTGCTTACTACTTGTATTAAGTGGGTAGCAATAAAAAATAACATGATACAACATGCTATGCTCATTAATTTTAATCAATTTCATAACAATACATATTAATCATATTCAGATACAAGTTTCTTCCATGTTAGGAATATTATATTTTTCAGCAATAAAAATGATATTACAAGCATTTCATCATATTTAAAGTACGGAGTGCGACGACACGGCAAGCTCTGGTACGGTCGTATTCGTACGTTTGATCCCTGTGATGGAAATAGTTCCGATATAGGTGTATATATAGTGTATAAATTATATAAAAAACACCCTGTAATACAAGTCTTTAGTGTCCATATAGGTAGTGCGAGTTAGCACTTTGCACTAGCTTTACTTTAGCAAAGAAAACAAAAAAAGAAAATGAATGTGGTAAATTACGTTTTTAAACAGGTGACTGCTTTTTGATTCTGAAAGTAAAAGCAACGAAGACGACCTCTGTGGCGTAACGATTAACGCATGTGGGAACGCTGCGGAGGTCACGGTTTCGATTCCCATCCCGCATCTGGGTGTTTATAATATGTATTTATTTACAAAATTAAAATACCTTGTCTAGTATCCATAGCACAAGTGCTATTTATAAAATGATAAACGCATTATTTTTTATTAATTTTTATAGTTAAAGTTGCTCTGCAAACAGAATAAGGCTTTAGAAAAATTATCAGTTTCAATTTGACATTGAAAATTCTATGAAGTTTATCTTGAAGTTACTGTATCTCTAAATTAATCAATAACATAAAAAGTAACATTATTTCACCATCTTCTGTCATATATTCTTCAATCCATCAAAAGTCAATTTCATACAAAAAAGTTTGTATACTTCAAATCATAAAAACTACCTATGTGGTTGGCTTCAGCCATAAATCATAATTAAACGCCGGTTACACGTGTGTCCTATACATATTAATTACAAATTTCTTTCGGGAGCATATTTCGTGTAATTAGGCACACCCCAGAGAGCATGTGTCTCCAATTACTCCTCGTATTTAACGACCGTGAGAAGATACTTCATATTTTAAAGATATAAGAGAACCCACATATAAATGACAATGTAAAAAACCAAGAGTATCTTTACTGAATCCGTATGGTTTAGTTAAAAAATTATTTATAAGATAACATGCACTTCATTTAATTTTTTATACATACGATAGAGACAAGTGTTGAAAAGATATGTAAGTACATTATCTTACCGAGAAAGTGTAAATTTGACAGTTGGTACCGAATTCAAAATGGCCTCCAAATTGGCGGTTATGCACTTATCCTACTTCAATTAAATTACCAATATATACGTATATATCTTATCTTATCTTATTTTGGGGCCGAGAAATATCTCGGACACTTCGACCCAATGGGATCTTTTTTGTTCCCCTAGATAGCAATCACTCCTCTCCAATCTCCTTGAAGATCTGCTTCATGAGCCTAACAATGAGGTATGGAGATAGGAGCCTGTAGTCTTCCGGTGTTGGATATCCTACCCCCAAAAGATTCATTCGCCTCCTGGCCAATGCATCACATGTACACAGTAGGTGTTCCATGCGTTCTGTATGTTCCCCACACAACCTGCACATGGGTGTCGCGGTTAGACCCATCTTCATGAGCATGTTGTTGGTTCCAAAGTGCCCTGTAAAGGCTCCAAGCAAGTAGCGTATTTGCCCCCTGCTCATGTTCCAGATGGATCCTCGTGCTTTGTACGTGGATCCCAAAAATTTTTTGGAGTGTTCCAGACTGATTCTAGTCAGCCAGTGTTGTTGTTGACTGCGGTCTGCAAAATCCCTGAATGTGGCTTTCACGAGGCTAGTCGGAATGCCTACACATGGTTCCGGACCCATAAAATCATTAGTTGAGCCCTCTCTTGCCAGTTCATCTGCCATTTCATTGCCATGTACTCCCTCGTGTCCAGGGACCCACATTAATCTTACCCTGTTATGCCTTCCAAGCCCATTCAAGGTTTGAATGGCATCCAGGACAAGTCTGGAGTCAACTTTGAAGGAGGCGATGGCCTTGATTGCAGCTTGACTGTCACTGAGAATATATATAGATTTGCCTCTGGTGCCTCTATCTATGTTCTCCTGAGCACAGGTTATTATGGCATATGTTTCAGCCTGGAATACACTTGCCATTTTTCCCAAGCTTTTACTACATTTGTAGTCTTTCGCGTATACTCCCGCCCCTGTACCTGATTCCATTTTGGATCCATCAGTGTACCATACCAGACTATTATGTTCCGGTGGATCTGGTCCCTTTGTCCATTCCAATCTTGTTGGAATTTGGACCCTGAAAAGCCTTTCAAATATAAACCTGGTTTGCATTTTATCGGATATCATATGTGTTATCCGATCCAGGTCCTCATTTCCATCGAATTTTGTATGGTTGGTTTTTGGCTTGGTGGAGTCCCATAGGCCAGCTACTGCAAGGCGATATAGTGCCCTCCTTGCCTCAAGTTCAACCATAATATGCAGAGGAGGAATGTTAAGATATCTCTCCATAGCTGCCGTAGGTGTTGTTCTAAAAGCACCCGTAATTCCAAGACACACCGTTCTTTGTAGCCTATTGAGTGTCTCTTTGCACGTAGTAAGTTTTACTCTGGGCCACCATACTACGCTGCCATACGTAATGATGGGTATTATCATTATCTGATAAAGCCATCGTATCACTTTGGGTTTTAGTCCCCAGGTTTTGCCATAAGTGGAACGACACATGCCAAATACTCTCAGAGCCTTCGCCATTGTCTTTTCCACATGAGTCTTCCACCTGAGTTCCTTATCAAGGGTTATGCCTAGATATTTGACCTCGGTGGACCACGACAGTTTAGTTCCATTAAGGGAGGGATTCCCTAGACTTGCTAGTGTCCTTCTCCTTGTAAATGGTACTATAACTGCTTTATTTGGATTAATGGAGAGGTGGTTCTCCATGCACCATTTCTCTGTTATCTTCAGAGCCTTTTGTAATAATCCAGAGACTATGTTCGGAAATTTACCATTGAACATTATGGCTATGTCGTCAGCATAACCTACCGTGTAAAAAGGTCCGGTGTTGAGTTTGGTTAGTAGTGAGTCTACTACCAGACACCATAATAATGGAGACAATACTCCGCCTTGAGGGCAGCCGCGTGTTGTTTTTGCGCTAAGTTTATCTCCCATTAGTTCCGATCTGACTAGTCTGCTTCGTAGCATATAGTCAATCCAATTGCATATAGTGTCACTGACACCATGTTCCTTTGCAGAATTGCGAATAGACTCGAAAGTTGTTTTGTCAAAGGCTCCCTCTATATCGAGGAAGGCCCCTACACATACTTCCTGTCCTTCTAGTGCAGCCTCAGCTCGGCTTACAACGTAGTGTAAAGCCGTTTCTGTTGATTTGCCAGGGTTATACGCACATTGTAACCTATGTAGAGGGAATTTCTTCAATGGCCCCTCTCTAAGATGCCTGTCTACCAGTTTCTCCAAAGTTTTCAGCAGAAAAGATGATAGACTAATCGGCCTGTAAGCCTTAGCTTCTTCATAAGTGGGTTTTCCAGCTTTTGGTATGAAGGTAACCCTGACCGCTCTCCAAGCTTTGGGTACATAACCAAAGGCTATGCAGGCTCTGTAGAGCCTACAAAGATGAGGAGTTAGTACCGAAGTACCTTCTTGCAGCAATATAGGGTAGATGGTGTCTGGGCCGGGAGATTTAAAGGGTTGGAAGCCCCCTATTGCCCACTTTAGTCTGTTTTCATCTACCACTTTCATTGCCGTGAGCCAGTCATTTTTGGTCGTATGCCTTGTGAGCTCGTCCCTTGTGACTGGTTCCTCTTCGTCGTCATTGCGCAATTTGCACCCTGGAAAGTGAGTCCTAAACATCACTCTAAGGGTGTCCTTTCCAGTTTCCGTAGACTCCCCATTGACATCTTTTACGGACGCTAGTGGGTTAGAGACAAGTGTTGAAAAGATATGTAAGTACATTATCTTACCGAGAAAGTGTAAATTTGACAGTTGGTACCGAATTCAAAATGGCCTCCAAATTGGCGGTTATGCACTTATCCTACTTAATTAAATTACCAATATATACGTATATATAGTCACATTAATGTTTTATTAATAGCAAGTGTATAAACATTGAAAACATACTTGTTTTTAATTGTGACTTTTATATTATTTTGTCTCATCTGTACATTACTTACCATACGTGTATATTTAGTATTATTTCCGTGCGGGGGCAGAGTAGGAATACTAACCAACGTGGCCTATCGTAAAAGACGACAAAACCACTCTAGCTACGTGATAGGGTCCCAAGCCCGTCTAGATGGCAACCACCTCTGGTGTATAAGCATTCCGCCATAATAACCTTGTGCTGTGTATTGAAAATAAATGACCCAGGTTCCTGTACCTCTACAGCAGCGTGTTCCCGATGCCCCTAGTGTCACAAACATCCATAAGCGACGGTAACTGCGAACTATTAAGTGGGTCGTCAGCCTGTCTGCTATTTCTCAACAATAAAAAAATTAACAAGATACATCATGCTATGCTCATTGATTTTGATCAATTTCATAACAATACATATTAATCACTAGCTGTGCCCGCGACTCCGTCCGCGTGGAATAGTGACTTTGGGCAGAATTTTTTTGATATATCTTATGGTATATTTTGGATTACAAACCCTATAAACCCTAAAATATAAATAAATGAAATATGCAAATAGTTAGTCAGTGTTATCGAATGCAACTGTTACGCCATGTGCCTCCGGAATACGTGCGTTCGAACCTACAAAGTCCAGCCTAAGCTAAACCCTATTTCATATGATTGATGATATAAATCTGAGGTCAACATAAATTGGATTTAAAAAAAATTTGAGAAACTGATCACTTTTAACTAAAACTATTATTTTTTTTAAATAAAATTAGCCTAACATACTCCTTGTTACATCAGGTATCAGCCAGTGAAAGTCCCGTCAAAATCGGTCCAGCCATTTTAGAGATTAGCCGGAATAAACAGACAGACAGACAAAAATTGTATAAAATGTTGTTTTGGTATATGTACCGTGTATACATCCGAATGCACTTAGTAAAAAGCGGTTATTTTAATATTGCAAACAGACACTCCAATTTTATTTATTTGTATAGATCTCTAGATACAAGATTCTTCCATTTTAGAAATATATTTTTAGCGTTAAATATTATGAATTTAAAAGCATATGGCAGAATAACATATATAGTTATTGCGACCTCTTGCTATTTTAAGTATAGCCTATTCTGATAGGAAATAACAGTACAGTAGAAAAGAGTCGGGAAAATACACTTCAATATGTGATATTACGGAAGTGACCTTTTCTATTTAAAGTTCCAGTGTCCAACATTATAAGAAAGTTCAAACATTAATTACTTAGCCATTGGCCAATTCAACCCCGGCTTTGGTACAAAGACAAGCTTTTAGGCATTTTCAGCAAAATTAGAAACATTTTTTTTCTGTTGCAGTATTTAGGTTTAAGACTGTAGTGAAATCGAAACATTATAATTATTTAATATATTAAATTTTGCACAGACCCAAAAATAATTTAAATGTAGTATATGTGATTTAGTCCATAGTATGTATTTTCAGCATATCTACGCTGTCTAGTGTCTATTTAAAGTTGTCAAGATGTCAGTGTCAAGTGACAAGAGACAAGAATGAATGTGAGCGATTTTAGTTAGCTATCGAACCGTGTCTAAATATTTTTTAAACTTTTATTAAACCTGTAACTTTAATACCCCATTTGTAAATTAGAACATGAATACCAAAGGCGTTGGAGCCGCATACGAAAACTGAACAAATCTGAGTGCGAGGGTTATAGAAGTTGGAGACATTGAGGATATTGGATACGATCTGGGGTCTCAAGATCCTCAATTGGGGAGTCATTCAAGCGTGAAGGCAGTAGTAGCTACAAGAACTATAAAGTAATCGCACTGCTAGCCAAAATACTTTAGAGAGCATAGTTATATTGCAGAATTTTTTGATCTACCTTCAATATTACAGAACAGCTTTCTTCTTGATTTGGACTTTTAACGACAACAATTGTAGTAATTACGCAATTATTAAATTTCTTTTTGTTTTTACCGGTATATTTATTTTTACTTGTTCTTAAAAGCTCTTTTATCAGTCGTACTACAGCAACTCTGATCTTTCTTAATGCCAAAGCTTCAGCGCGATGTTTATATTGATTACCTGCTGTGACACTTATTTTTCTTCGCAAAGGGGTAAAAAATATATAAAACTACCGTCTGATCATACAATTCCGTAAGAACTTACGACTTCTTGCTTTTAAGCTAGAATATATTGAATAGTATAGTAATATAAAGTAAATATAGATGAAATCTAAACGGCATAAACATAGTCACTTATCCTTTTCCTTACCCCGTTCCTGACAAACGCAGACCACAAATGGATCAGTGCCATTTAATTTGGGATTTAATTACACCTCCGGGAACGATGCCTCTGCACCCACGGAGCCAAGATTTATGTGGTGCAGACTTGTTAAAATTTCAAGCTCTAATATAACTGAAAGGAAACAAAATCTTTTCTAGAGATTTTTTTACTTATCCTACATAATCGACAGGCACTATGAAGGCTCATTAAATAATGGTCAATAAAGAAAATGATCTGGATTTATGCAAAATGGACATGCCATTTTTATATATTTTTTTTTGTTTTATTAGAGAAAACTGCTTTTATATGTCTTACATTTTACTATAGAAATGACTATTTATTTCCATAATAGTTAGTATTTTTATTCAATTTTTTCACACACACATACAAACTCATAAAACAAACAACCACAAAAATCAGATAAATTCTAAATTCTATTTGAAAAATGTTATATCAGTTTAATATTGAAGTTCTTCAGTTAGTTACAATAATAGTTGTAGTCCACCTAATGGCAATCTAAACCCCAAACGAATAAAAAAGACATAAAATATTCCCGTACCGGGAATCGAACCCGAGCCTCCTGGGTGAAAGCCAGGTATCCTAGCCACTAGACCATACGGGACATACCTAATCTTAGTAAATTATGTATACTATTTTATTTTCACAAATATTTCTTGTTTTATGAACGTAAAACTTTAAATACATTAAATAGGTTATTTAATAGGTTATTATGTTTTCTTACGCTTTGCATTCATTTTTACATGTTTAACATCCAAACCCGGACATTGGTAATGAATGTTGTTATGGGGCAATATTATTGCACTTTTTTTGAGTGTCCTTGTCTTATGCAAACCGAAAATAAAAACAAGATTTATCTTTTAAAGTTACGATTGCTGTCAAACCTTCGAATACAAAAACTTACCTACCTACTTATATAAATTTATATTTTTTTAGCTTTTGCGAAGAGCTTTCGTGATATGCTTTATCCAAGATCAGCAAAATAAAATATCTAAGATCTGATCCCCTTGGATCAGAGATTATGTTTTATTTAACTGTTGATAAAGCATCCTTTATGCAGTAACAACAGTTTTTAAACTATTTTTTTAACCAGTTCACTAATTAAAACCTGTTTTATAAATATTTATTCGATGCATACAGCCAGATAAAAACGATTTGTGTTATATGTATATATCGAAATATTTAGTTTATTTTTTATGTTATACTTGTTATCACACAGTTTCACTCCTAGTTGCTATACCGTGCAGGGGCGGAGAAAGAATACTAACCTCTACGGCCCGGGTCGGCCTGTCGTAAAAGGTAACAAAATAACCCACCCTGGCTACGTGGTAGGGCCTCAAGCCCTTCTGGATGGCGACCACCTTTGATTAAGACCAAAGTATGCCGCCATAATAACCTTGTGTTGTTTTCCGGCATTAGTGACCCAAGTTCCTGTACCCTTATGAGACAGCAGCGTGTCCACAATGCCACTGGCGTTACAACCCATAGGCGATCGTAACTATTAAATTCCAAGCGAGCCGTCAGCCTATCTGCTGTCGTACAAAAAAAAATATTATAGTTTTTGAATTATAGATTGATAGACAATTTAAAATAGCCAGTATACGTTGAGACGTTTGAGATGTATCAAGATATTAAAGTTATTAAAATAACATTAGGAAAATTAAAGTAGTGCGTATTTTTTTAAACCCCACACGCTTCCCTCATATATTCAGTACCAGATCATTTAGCAACTGAACCGTATCGTTTTGACGGCCTGGGTTCGAATACATATATTTAAATATATAGAATTGAAAATGTTCTCAAACAGCGCCACGCTAAAGTGTACAGCAAACATGAGATGCGTTTGCTTAATTGAATGCTTAATGACTATTCTGTTTACGCGATATACTCCAATGTGCATTGTTGAGTCAATATTTTGCCTGTTTAATTGGATTTTGCCAGCCCTTTCCTTGGTTTAGGATTAAATTCGCTGTTTGTATTAAGAATACTGTTTGTGTTTAGTTTTGTATAACGAGAAGAGGCTACGTATAATTGTAACATGAGTTTAATTTGGTCGCCTGTGGGTTAATTTTGACCATAATTCCACTGATTTTAAGCATAACATTTATTTTTAAATATATAAAAAGAATAAATACATGGAATAATAATTAAAAATGCTACGTTGGGAGGCAGAAGCAAATAGCCATATAGAAGTATTGTAACAATACTTAACGATGGTCTGATCTTCTTCTTCTTCCTCCTGCCCTTATCCCTCATTATATGGGATCGGCATAACATGTTACATGTAGTTGTAGCTTAGTTTTTACAACCAGCCGCATGCCTGACGTTAACTCTTTTTGAGGAAAAATCTGTCATCCTTTTTAATTAAATTATTTTTCTCGTTTCACATTTAAAGTAGGACACGAAATTTAGTTGTCAATCATTTAATCTGCATAAATTTTGATGTCACTATACTCATCATCCGTGCAGGGGCGAAGTAAGAATACTGACCTCTGCAGCCAGGGTCGGCCTATCATAAAATGCGGCAAAACAACCCTAGCTACGTGGTAGGGCCCCAAGCCCGTCTGGATGGCGACCACCTGTGGTTTTAACTATGCCGCCGTAATAACTTTGTGTTGTATTCCGGCATTAGTGACCCAAGTTCCTATACCCTTACAGAACAGCAGCGTGTTCGCGATGCCAATGCCGTTGCAAAGGGGATGGTAAATGCTAATGCTGCGATGCGACCATAATTAGTCGTTAGTCAATTTATAAATAAATAATTAAATGTCCTATGCTATTTTATTTGGTAATAGATGACGCTGTGGGAATTGTTCTAATATATACGTCCTAATAACTTGCGTCAATTGATTAATATATTTTTTTCAACTACAGTGATACTGATTGTTAGATGATACAGGATAATATTTCAAAAACACGAAAATACAGAACCTCGTATATAGAATTCAATCATCTATAAAAGCAAATGTATTATTATTTGATACATTCAAAAGTTGCGTCAGTAAACAACGGTAAGTTTCTTAATCACCTCTAAACTTTAACTTTCATAAATCTTTGTAATGCCTCTTTAGGAAATAACTTGCATAATGAACGTCATTCATTAGTTGTTTAAATAGAACGCGACGTTTTTAATACATTCTTTGAACTTTTTTAATTTATTTAAAATATTTTTATGTCTTCTTTACGATAAGGAATTAATATTAAGCGAAAATATGTTTAAATTACGTCATATTTTCTAGAATCTAATTTACACTTGTAATCGAACATAGTATTATTAAAATAAAATGTCAGCATAATAAATTTTTACTTCATAAGAAAGAAAATGATTTGCTTAAGACACATAATATGTACTTATAAAATTGAAATCATTAAAAGTACAATATACATACAGTGTACAGTGTAGTAATGTTAATTTTACGAATGTTTACATTACTCAAGTCCTAAATTAGACCTCAGTAAAATGATAGTTTTAAGTTAAAATCATGGCTATTTTGTGGAAATTAATAGAGATGTCTTAAAACCAGTTTCTTTATCTTTGAGCAGGGATGGAGCAAAAATAGTGAGCCCTGCGACCAGGGCCTCTCCTACAAACATCCATAACTACTAATTATTAATCATTTTATACGTTCAGGGGCGGAGAAAGAATACTAACCTCTGCGGCCGGGGTCGGCCTGACGTAAAAGGCGACAAAACAACCCACCCTAGCTACGTGGTAGGGCTCCAAGCCATGCATGCAGGGGTTGTTGCCATGCATTTGCATGGCAACAACCCCTGGTGTGTAAGTATGCCGCCATAATAACCTTGTATTGTGTTCCGGTATAAATGACCCAGGTTCCTGTACTTATATGGGATAGCAGCGTGTTCGCAATGCCCCTAGTGTTGCAAACATCCATATGCGACGGTGTTTACTATTAAGTGGGCTCTTGTTGAGTGGGGCTCCAGACCAGACTGGATAGCAACCAAACATGCTGTCATAATGACCTTTTGTTCCGGCTTCATTAAACCGGGTTTCAATTCCCCTTCGATGCTTCCACCACACGAGGAACCACATTTGCACACCTTTTATAATTTTAAGCATTTCTTAGTTCTATTCTTAATGGATTGGTGAAGATTGTTTTTCACACAGTTTTTAATCTTCATAAAACAAAACTGAACCTAGCGATAAATATAAAATAGCATATGCGGGAGTTGGTCGTTCTACATGACCCTCTCTAGGTGGAAAAGTGAGTCTAACAGTAGGACGATATGGACTGTTATTCTTGTACATATAGAAAAGACCAGTGATCTTCAGTACGGAAATTTTTCTTACCTCAGGCTATAATGGGTATTTGCGCAGCATTATCATTATCTTTTGAAAATAATTTTCTTTGGAATCTTAGATATAATATATGAAGTGTTAAGCGAGAAATATTTTTAATAATAAAAACTTGTATAAATACAAAAAGCAAACTTGGCTTTACGGCGTTCGTATGTCCCGGAAAATGTTGCCGTCTATCAAAAAGCGCAAGATAGAATATCTCGGCCACGTGCTCAGGGACGATAGATACATGCTGCTGCAGTTGATAATGATGGGCAAGGTGGACGGAAAGAGACGTGCTGGGCGAAGAAAGAAGTCATGGCTCTGGAATATCCGAGAGTGGACCGGTATTGCCTCCGTCGCACAGCTGTTCCGGCTGGCTGCTGATAGAAATGAATACAGGAAGCTAACGGCCAACCTTCAGGATTGAAGAGGCACTGGAAGAAGAAGAAGGCTTTACTGCAAATAGATTTGGGCTTATTCAGGATAATCTTACAATTTAGCTGATACGCGATTGCGATTAGTAGTGCGCACCGACCGGTGATTTACCGGTACCGACATGCAACTCATGTCGGTAACGGTAACTAATAAACGGATTTGTTTATATCGAACATCCCTCTTTACAGAGCATGGGTGGAAGCAGAAACATCAGCCGTTTCTCGCTTCTCGAACATAATATAGTAACTAACTAAACTAAATGTAATATAGTAATTGTAGTTAGTATTTCGAAGATATTCAGCAATGTTGAGGCGTTAGGAGACTTTCTAAAGGTATCAAATTAAATTAGAATCACCCGAAACCAAAGGGAGGTGACTAAAACGTTTGTAGCTTAACTCAATCTGGCCTGCAAGCAGATTCAGAACACGTTATTATATAACACGTATAATGGAAGAAGTTTTCTGCTGCAAAACGGAACTAAGTAAAATTTTCTTTTTTGTGCTGATTGATCAGGCACCACGAGGACTAAAGATGCACGTAGTACGTATTACTCGACAGCGTATATCAACCAAGAAATGAAACCTTTGAAAGAAAAAGTGATGTAACACTTGTGAAAAAAAGAGTTCAATCTAAATTTCCTAAATTCTACAAAATATCTGCTTCAATTTGACTCATATTTTTATATCACATTAATTAAAAATTTAAGATTATTGAAATACTGGACACCTAGTACACAATTTTTTTTAAACTTTACTTTATTATAATTATAAGTATATAAATATTGGTTATTAACCAATATTAAAATACACTGCAATTATACATAGAATATAGAACAGTGTGTAGTGTTCAGTTAAAAATGCAATTTCAATAAATTTTAATAACATCCGCCCCTAAAAGGTGGCTTAAAGGCAATAACACTGATAGCACCGAGCTAAAAGGCAGATGCGCGCCCACATAATGCTCTACAATCACTTACAATACAAGACAAAATGTTATGTATTTTGACCGAAATTTTTAAACATTTAATAAGGTTTACAATTTTCATAAACTTCGGGGTCAATTTTCAAACAATGTGGACCTTTTCTTTTAGCATTGCTCTCAGAAGATGTATAAGTAAGATAATGAATTTATTGATTTTGAATTATGAGATTCGATGAGAGGTATATGTGACTACACTCAAAAGTAGATTTTAGCCTCCTAAAATACCAATTTTGGATGAAACAGGATTTAAAGAGAAGTGACCATAAAAAGTACTTACAACTCCTACTAGAGATACTTTCGATTGGGCATTCATCCCCATTTTCTGGAGCCTCTTTGTCTTTGGTCCGAATTGTTCTCAAAAAGTTTTATGTTCAGATTTCAGCTTCCATCTAAGGTCGCAGCATGATAGAGTTCTTTTTACAACAGGCGTTATAAAATTTCTTTGAGACAGGAAATTGGTTGGCAATACCACTGATACTGTAAACATCCCTAGGATACAGTGACCTGCTATAAGTTGGGCCGTATGCCAGGCTATTGAACTCCAGCTATTAAAAAAGCTCTTGATTCCAACTCGAGAGTAAAACCTTATTATTTATTTACTTATTGATTATCATATTAACTACCTTGAATTCCTTTGACCCAAATCATGCAACATAATTCATAGTCCACCGGCCCACCAGATTGAATGGGCCCACGTTTTTAGATAATTGGAATACGTGTATTGGACGTGGAATACTCAAACAGATTGCTTGCTATCGATCCGTTATGGCTTATTGCAATATGAAGGTATGTTAGCAGGTTTACGTGACACGTTCGTTACATCATATCATTATCATCATCTTAACGTTATATTATCTAACTCATAACTAATAGTTTTGCAGTTTTGTTTTTTTTTTTTGGTTAAGTTAAAGACTAAGTTTAGTGAAATATAAAAAAATCAGTTACCTATCTATACAATTAACCTACTCATAGTTCCTTCTTCTTTGTTTTTCTTATGTCGAGTTTATTGACATAAGAATATATGACTTTTGTATGTATACGTAGTTATAGCCTAATAATAGCCTAATAAATATCAAATATTCTTTGAAATTCAATAAATAACAAAACAAGCATTTCTGAACACAAGCACGCGATGAAACCTGTTTGTGACAACAATCCAGTAAATCAAAATTAGTATTCCGTCCCCAGAATCCATCAGGACATCAAGATGTAAATCTTGGCCAGCCCACTCGGTACAATTTGCATACAACAGTTCGGAAAAATTCCGAGTCGTTTTTAAGATACTGGGTTCCGTGCATATGATTTGTGATTCCGTGCATGAGAAGCTAAGTTTCGTTTTTTATAAAGTCTGCCTGACTGACTGCCAAATCATAATAGGAAAAACCAATGTTTACCTACCTATTATGAAAAGTGGGAGAAAACGGATTGGAAACTGTTACCTTAAGGAGTCGATTATTTTCTAGAACAACACATGACATAGTTTTTTCAGGTCTAGTAATATGTAAAAAAGGCAGGCAATACGGAATTTCATATAGTGTTACATAAAAAATCAGTGAATAAATAAAAAGAACCTCGTTGACCTAATTCCACAAGTCTCATTGATTACAATCACCTATTTAAAAATAGATAATATTATACTAAGTTCAGAATTTTAATTTTAACAATTTTTTTATATCCTAATGTTGTCTGAAAGAAATCTCTATCGGCGATAAGAGCGCCAATTGAACTTGTGAGTTAGTACTTCAACTTTTTTATAGCTGTGGAACCGTAGACAGGCTGAATGCCTACTTAATAATAAGCAGTTACCGTCGCCTATATATGTTTACGACGACAGGAGCTCAGCTAACAGGCAGCCTTCTGCGTAGAGGATCTAAATCGTGGGTCGCTTATTCCGGGACATATCACAAGGTTATTGTGGCGGTATAAATATTCCGCCTCAAGAGATCAAGGTCGGTTGACATCCTGAAGGATAAAAAATCGATTATAATTATGTGTCATTTGGTACAGAAAAGCGTACGGTTTTTTTATTGCTGTAGGACAACAGACAGGCTAACAGCCCGCTTAGAATTTTGCAGTTACTGTCACCTATGGGTGTTTGCAACGCCAGTGGCAAACACACTGCTGTCCCATTAGAGTACAGGAACTTGGGTCACTAATGCCGGAACACAACTTGTCTCCTTTTCGGTATAGTTAAAGATAAAACACCGTCTTACTTGTATGACAAACTGAGTTGGATGGCTAGCCGTAGGTGTATTGAAACTAGGCAGTGCGCCGTACCTCTTGCAATACAGCGCCATTTTTCTGCCGCATTGAGAGGCAGTTTTAGGTATGCAGCATCTAAGTGCTGGAACAACATTCCTCCGCCTATAAGGAACCTGCACTCTGTTTATAGTTTTAGAATTAAGCTTAAGCAGTACCTAATTGCTGAACAAAAACGGCAAGCTGAACAAATACAAGATATTAGTATTGTATGAGCAACTTCCATCGCTTTGAATGCGTTTACTGCCTTATGCCTTTTGGCTTCTGCCTTTCTTCTACTGTTACTAATACAACTTACTATCTTCCCCTAAATTATTTTTTAAATTGACGGTGTTTATTGAGTTTTTATTATTTATTAATATTGATGTTATTTATTTATTTCTATGTATTTTTTAGTACATTATTATTTATTTATTAATATGTAAATCGGGTGGTGTTGTTCTGTCGTGACTTCACTTTTGGGTTTAGCGGAAGATCAGCGTTAGTCAGTATAGACTAACATACATGCTGAGCTAGATCCTTTTTAGGACATACACTTCTTTTTAGTAGTTTTTAAATATTGTGTGTGCGTATGTGTGTATTGTACTAAAATAAAATTATTTCTATTTCTATTTCAACACAAGGTTATTATGGCGGCATACTTAAGACCAAAGGTGGTCGCCATCCAGACGGGCTTGGGGCCCTACCTCGTAGCCAGGGTGGATTGTTTTGTCGCCTTTTGCGACAAGACGACCCCAGCCGCAGATGTCAGATTTCTTTCTCTGCCCCAGCACGGATAAAATATATAAATTTTTAAATGTTTTTTAACTTCGTTGGTAGTTCTATAATTTGAAAGATAAACAATCTTGTAAATTATTCGAGAATTAGGTAGTGGGCCTCCAAACGAGTCCAAAGGCAGGGGATTAATTGTAATTGTAAATGAACAGCCCTAAGCCCTTCCGATCCTCCATTTGACTTCCAATAGAAATGTTTGCTGCAAACAATCCTTTAAAGATTAACTTGATATCAGAACGCGAGTTGGAATATTAAGTTTGTGTTTACTCTTTAAGCTATATTAAAAATAAATAAAACATTGTTATTCTAACTAATACAGCTCTCCAATATTTTTCTGACAATTAGGTCATAATTATTGTTAGTGGCATGACAACTACGCGGGAGAGGGGCGCGCTGAGCTACTACGAACTTTTACGACCGACCGACAGACAGCGCTTTACAACGACTCGACGAGACACGCGTGTACTCATTAACGTGTATTAAAATAAATAAATAAATCATTCAAACATTTGGTCCTTCGAGCCGGATACCATCCTACATTTGGACCTACTACGCCGGATACCATCATACATTTGGTCCTTCTATGCCGGATACCATCAAACATTTGGTCCTTCTATGCCGGATACCATCATACATTTGGACCTACTACGCCGGATACCATCAAACAATTATATTTATAATCATATTTATTATAATTATTTATACCATAAATATAATATATAATTGTAGCAGCACCAGGATTTGCTCTTCACTCTTACAGACACGCACGACAAATGCGGCGAGCGCAGATTTTTTTTCTAAATGCTAAGGCAGTTGTTGTCTCAGACGACGCGACAGTGACTCTGGGTGGATAAGGCATTCTGACCGTGGGAGCGGGGTCAATCAGCCGTGGCAGCATGCTCCCCCCGAGTTAGTGCGCGCTGTGAGGTGCGTTCCCTGCTCGACCGCTGTATGGGGACCAAGCGAAAACAGCCACGAATGGCAAGAATATTTTTTATTGGGGACTATCGACTTCACCAATGAAGTCGATACTATTCTAATCTACTACCGTTTTGGAGTGTGTATAGCTGAGAGAGAAGAAACGGCGAAAGAAACTCCACCGCAACAAGTTTATCTACTTGTGCATTGTATAGTGTGTGGGTATGTGAGACTATAGTCTTATGTGGGCGGAAGGCATACCTGAACCTACTACGTCTATGAAGGACTAGGTAAGATTGTATACACGAGAACATTCGCTTCAGCGTCCTGGTAATGGGGTCGTGTCTGTCCCGCACCTTTAGAGGGCGACGACGCGCATGAGCGGCTCGGCGGTTGGGCGTATAATTAATCGTCTCCACCACCAGCGGATTAGGGAGGTGTTCCCAGCGCCAAGGCCGAAGAAAGATCTAGAGAGGGATACCATGTACTCCTTCACGGGAAGGAGTTTCAGGTTGCAGTGTAGGTCTGCGTTACGCATGTAGAGCGGTGCTTGGACTGCCATGCGCAACAACTTGTTTTGCAGCCTCTGCATCGATTGGATGTAGCACTTGCCGACATGGGCGAAGACTACACTCGAGTACGTCATGATTGGGCGGATGCAGGTCTTGTAAAGTGTCACCTTATTCTTAATGGACCTCTTACTCTTCCCGCATATAATAAGGTAAAGGCGGCCGAGCAAGAAGTGTGCTCCGTTCCTCACCGTTCTGATGTATTTGCTGAAGTACAGATCTTTTTCCAGAGTGACTCCTAGATATTTGACCCGATCAACCCATGGGATGATGTGATCAAATAGTTTTATAGGATAGAGAAAATCCCGACTTGGGTGAGTCGGCCGTCTCCCGTTCTGGAGGGATTTACCGCGAGCGAACATGATTGCTGCGCTCTAGTCTGAATTCAAGTCCATTCGCCATTTGCGGAATCAGTTGCCCAGCTCTCAACCTTCGCGTTGAGACGACTGCAGATCCGATACTGGTTGATATCGGTCGTGAAAAGAGCAGTATCATCCGTGTATAAAGTTAACGTAGGTAGGTAAAGTTCGCGAGCGCGTATTCCGTGATGCGAAGCACTTGCTGGAGGCACGAATGTCGGACTCTAAAACCGAAGTCCTCGTCGAGAATCAGCTTATTCTCATAAGCAAAGTCTTTGAGTCTGCTCAAGACGGGACGTTCGTACAGCTCGCCCGGTACACTGAGCAAACTGATCGGACGGTAGCTGCTAGGTTTCGCAGCGGGCGGTGAGAGCAGAAAATCGCAATCTTTTATATTTACGGCGTACGACACGACACGCACTAATTTTTCATCTCGCTCACACATTTGTACTTATTTAAAATGGTTACATAGCATATTTATATACACCAGTTTTAAACATATAATAGCGTATTTTATGAAATAAAAGATGGAATTATGGAATGATATAATCCTGGAACTAGGTTTTACTACGCACAATACTACCAAGAAGCTCTCCGAAGAAGAACTCTACCTGAAGACTCAACTATAAACCTATTAGAGGCCAAGAGCCCCTGCACCAAATAATCATTAATATCTTTCATATACTTATCTCATACCAGTAGCAAAGTGTTTTTTTTTTATTGCTATAGAATAGCAGAGATGCTGACGGCCCAATTTATAGTAAACCGTTACCATAGCCTATGAATGTTTGCGACGCCAGGGACACTGAAACTTAGATCACTTAGATTAGAACACAACACGAGATGGTTGCTATTCAGACGGGCTTGAGGCCCGACCACCAAATAAAATATGAAACTTCAATCTTAGTTTTATGTGTGACGTACCATGGATGCTTGGGACATGAGGAGTATGATATGATATTTTCTCTCTAGGTAAAAGCCTTAGCCTGGTCGCAGTTTGGTTGATATGCTACTTTATATTATGGTTTCAAAACCTGCATGCAAAAATAAAAACATAAATCTGACACAAGCTTTTAATTGTGTAAATATATATTTACCCGTAATACCGGAGTAAGAAATTTAGGGTAAATTTCACATGCCATTTATACTTACAGTATCATATCAACAATTTAATCCACATACATACTTTACAATTCCACCAGTTTGCACAACTCTCCAGACGATGATCAATATTTGCCCACTCTAAGGCGTTATGGCGAAGTGACGTCACTAAGTATTTGAGAAGTCTGATACGTGAAACGAGGACTGCTTTACAACTCTATTTAAGGAAAGACTCGAAATTTAATAAAGTATATTCGAAGAATAAATAAGTTGAGGCGAAATAAGAGGCGTATTGACGATCTCAAAAGACAATTCTTTCCAAATTCAATGAATTAACCTACACTATAAAAGATATCAACTTATCACTTAATTTATTCAATATTGATTATTATTTATACCTAGTCAGGTCATAAATTCTGTCACATGTTTAATGTAAAATAATTGTAACAAGTTTATTCATTATGTAACCATTCATATACCAAAATGAACTTAACAAAACATAGATTCTTATGACATTAAAGTTTATTCAAAATGACCTCCGTGATTTTGAATACAGGCCTTCAATCTGCGCGGCCAGTCGTCTATCGCAGCACGAACGAGGTCCATGTCAATATCGGCGGCTGCCTTAATCAAGGATGTCTTGAGTGACTCCAAATTGGGATGAGGCTTTGAGCACGCCTTTTCCTCCAAGTGTTGCTATATCTTGTAATCTAACGGATTCAAATCTGGACTGGAGGAGGGCCAGTCTTCGTGCCGGATGAAGTCGATTTCACGCGCCGCCAGCCAGTCTTGTGTGCTCTTCGCTCTATGAGCTGGCGCTGAATCTTGTTGGAATACCCAGTGCCCGTTATTGAACATGGTATGAGAAACAGGTTCCACAAGGTTCGTCAGGACTGTATTTTGATACACAACAGCATTCGTTTTTACACCTTTCTCACAAAAATGTACCTCTGTTAAGCCCCAATAAGAAACTCCCAACCATACCATGAGCGAGGATGGAAAATGACCTTGTTGGACACGCGGAATACGGTTGCTCGCTTCTTCACTACTGTGTGCGTACACCTTAACATTTTGTATGTTGTAGCTCTCTTCTACGGTAAACATTTTTTCATCCGAAAAAAAAATTTCCCGATATTTTTTTCTCGCGTACCGCTTCAACAAAGCGCGGCATCTCTTCAGTCTCAGGTCCATTAGACGAGCATTCAAACGATGTCCTGTTTTTCTTCGATATGCCCGAAGCCCTAAGTCTTCATTTAACACCCTTTTCACCGTGGTTCTGCTTAACCCCATCTGAAGGGCCAACAGTTTCTGCTTACGTTTGGGATTTCTTTGAATTCGTGCCTTCACAGCTTTTATCACTGCTGGAGTCCTAACAGACCGAGGGCGACCACTTCTTGACCTGTCATCTACACTAGAGTCTTCATTGTATCGTTTGATGGTACGATAAACGAATCTTTTGGTTATATTCAAATTTTTCAGTATGTTAAAAATTTGAATTGGCGCGTAACTGCAACAATGCAACGCAATAACTGCAACACGGTCTTCTTTAAGCGTCCACTCCATATTTAAAAATGAGTAAAATTCTAAAAGTATACATTTTTATTTTCATGAACAATTCGAAATTCGAATTCAATAAACTTTTTTGTGGCCAGCATTCTAAAAGAAAAGTTTTTACTGTGTGACAATACTTATGACCTGACTAGGTATATTATATTGTATTGTATATTTTATTTTGTGAGGATTGAAGTTATTTTCAAAAGCAAAATTCAAAACAATCCTGAAACTTGGATTAATTTGAATTTTAAAAACGAATAGAGAGTTTTGAATAAATAACGATTTAGTATAGATACAATGTCCTAAAATTAAAGAACATACTAAAAATTTTTTTAAATAATAATAAGCAGAAAGGGAGAAGGCTTTTTAGTAGATCGTAAGCCTCTGTCATCTCTTGGGAAGAGAAAGAATTAATGAGAAATTGGAGCATGACAGGAAAACCAGAAAAGGGCCAATTAATCTATTATTTTGTTAGCCAACTTTTTTACGCCGGTATTTTATGGAAGGGGGATTTCATACCTGTTGTGATTATTATAAGAGCGTACTGAAATAAATTAAATTAGCGTTATCAATGAATAAATAAAATTACTGGTTTAAACAAATGTCTATTATTGATAAGAAGTGGTATCTGCCTTCCCCTACGGGAAAGAGGCGTGATTATATGTATGTATGTTATTGATAATTTTGGTAAAACAAAATATGTCTCACCATAATATCAAAAATCAATAATATTCTTAGACATTATGGTGTAATCACAGATTTATTTTATTGTTACTTAATCGTCCTTAAATTATTATATCTTTAAACGAGCAATTCTTGTATATATACATATATAATTGGAATCTCGGAATCGGCTCCAACAATTTTCATGAAATTTAGTATACGGGGGGTTTCGGGGGCGATAAATCGATCTAGCTAGGAATCATTTCTAGAAAATGTCAAAAGGTGGCGTTTGAGTAGTCCCAATTTAAACTGAAAAATGACTCTTCCTGACATCTATCGGCGAATAATAATACTATTTTTTTAAATTGCTTTAACGACACAACAACACTAAAGCTATTCCAGCAGATCCAGCAGAAGAAGTAACACGAAGTCAATGAGTGATTGATTTGAGGTTAGACTAAGAAAATTAAATGTTAATTTCCAAAAAACACATATTATAAAAAAAATATACCGAGCAAAGCTCGGTCATCCGGATATTAACAATAATGTAATAAGGTTCTCCTGAGCAGGGCACGTATAGTGAGGAGATTCCTGTCTCTGGAGCCCTAACCGACGGTAGCTTGGTCCCTTGGCCTTGGCCTAATATGAATGTTATAAAAATATACGTTAGTAATTATATAAAAAAATAGAAAAGAGAATAAATAAAACAACGAAATCTCGTGTCCTACTCTCAATGTGAAACGATAAATTTTATCTTGTATTACACCATTAGGTAGTCTATACTACTATTATAAAGAGGAAAGATTTGATTGTTTGTTTGTTTGTTTGTTTGCTTTGAATAGGCTCCAAAACTACTGACCCGATTTAAAAAATTCTTTCATTGTTGGGAAGCTACACTATCCCCGGGTGACATAGGCTATAATATATTTTCAAAAAAATTAGGGATCCTTACTAAAACTCCAATAATGTAACCCATAGTGTAAAAAAATTACCTATAATATTATTTAAATCGCGTGCGTTGCGAAAACTATTGATGATAGAATAAAATAATGTACTACAACTTTGCAGAACACATTATTATTTACAAAAAGTGTCGCGACAGCATATGTCTAACTATTATAGTTATGCCACAATAAGTGTTTTTTTATTTTAAAAATTTAATTGAAATGCCGCCCCTAGAAAAGGCTCTTTATTTGGATCTTGGTATTAATCCTTATCAAAATAAATTACTTCATATTCAAAACGGCTTCACTACCTTCATATACCTTTTTGATTTATTCAATTCGGATATTCCATTCGAAAGATATCACGAGTTTAAAAATGTAAGTATTAGAAAAATGTTGCGTGGTAGCCGCTCACCCTGTTCGGCTAGCTAGACAGCACCTTATGCAATGTAGGCGTGCGTCACTGGGGTTTTTACAAAAATTAGAATACTTATTAAAAAATAACGAAAAATAAAATAAAAAGTAATAACAAAAAAATCATTAAAATAAAAGCTAAGTTGTATTACTTAGTATTAATTTGTCAAACTAAAGCAGTGAACCATAGAAATAATAATATTCAAATTTTCTTTATAATTTTATTTTTTTAGTAACCTGACGCAAATAGAAGGGTTTGCCCTCAGGGGCGCTCCTCTGTCCGAGGAGTGCACGGGTGTGCGTACCCGAGGTGCCCGAGCATCCGTCGCTTCACTCCCCTCTCTGTTCGTGGCGTGGTCCCCGGTGGGATGGTTGCGAATACTGATTGGGGTCCCGGGTTCTACCCTGGGACCTGATTTGGTAGTCGAAACCATGCCTATTTCGACTGCGCCTGCACAGAGTGTTCCCGGGGCGGGAATTGCATCCTCGCTGTCGGTTGGTCTTGCTGGGCCGGCTACGACGTCAGGCGACTCTGCTTTTTCTGAAGTGTCGTCTGGTAGTCGTACCCACGCCTGACTAGCACGCGACGGGGATGCGAGTCCCGTCCGGAATTGGCCGCGGACCTGTCACTCCCGGCCCTGGTTCTGTCCATGGTCGGGGGCGATCCTGGATGGACGGCCGTCGCTTCCTTTTGCGAGGCAGTAGTGTCTGCAAGGGAGGCGGCGGAACGGGAGCGGGAGTCCGCCACCGCACTCCCCTCCCGCCAACGTAGGCCGCGTCGTCGGCGCCGGAGGGTGGGCAACGATCTCCGGCCGACGTAGAAAACGGCCGCGGGTGGCCCCTCGGGGGAGGATCTGCCGCCCGCACTATTGCCGCGAGGGAGAAGGCCGCGTGCTGTTCCACAGCCCCCCTCAACTCCTAGAGTTGTTACAAGAGAGCGCCGGGGGGACGAAACCCTGACCCCCTGGCGCCAGCACTTTAGAAGGGGCCCGCTTTAAGACAAAGCGTGGGCCGGCGCCGGCCCGGGCCACGAGATCGGCAGGCCATATATCCGTGGGCCCGGGCGTAGGCGATAGGAGAACAGCGGGGTTTTTTAGTGGGTAGTCGGATGGTCGAACATCTTTTCCGTAGTCCCTTATATCCCTCGATCCCCCCGGGCCGGGGGAACCCGTCAAGAGAGGTTTTTCCCCGAGACCGAAAAAAATAGAAGGGTTTAATTTTTAATTTTTTGTTAAATACCCGTGCCAAGCTGGGACGGGCTGCTAGTAGCATAATAAAAACCCAGCCACGTTATTGCGGCGTATCATGTAAAATTCAGTACTTAGCCGCAATCAATACTCTTTATTATTTGAACACTTATGGTATGCTTTATGGTTCACTGCTTTAGTTTGACAAATTAATACTAAGTAATACAACTTAGTTTCATTGAAGAAATACAAAAAGATGAATTTTATTTATTTATTATTACACAATGCAAGTAATGATATGTTTCATACCTTATCTAATATTTATAAATACATAGAAGCAACACTTTGATACATACAACTAGATCAGTGATTCCCAAAGTGGTTTATATCGACCCTTAGGGGTCTATGACAACCTGCAAGGGGTCTACGTCAGCGAAAAAAAATTTGGGGGTTCATGAAATGAAAATGTGGGTCCACGATAGTGAATCTCAACACATACACTGATAGTACCTATTTACTTACATCAAACTATCTTATAATATCAAAACATATACATTATTTATAAAAGTACCTACCTGTGAAGTAAAAAAATTATTTTATGTTTATTTTATGTTACGTATATTTTACATAACAGATACAAAATTTTATTTTGAGTAGTTTTAATTTAAATTCAATTAATAAATGTATAAATTAACGTGTGTTTTTACTTTAATTTTTTAACACTAAACTTCACTACACTTAGAAATGTACAGGAAATCAATATCAAGTAAGTAGGGGGTCTACCCAATACAAAAAAGTTTGGGGAACTCTGAACTAGATAGATAACTATTTATTTGTATAGATAAAATTTCATTCAAAAGGTTATTTAACAAAAAATTGTTAACCGTTGTATTAATTAAAACTGTATTAAGTAGTATTACTCCTCTTTGTTACATTCCTGTATAAAAAATTTATATAATGAAATGTTCTTGTAAGTCATATAACGACGTATACTGAGTTATAAAAAATAAAAAACTTATAGACCTATTTATGTTATGTTTTTTTTTAAACATTCTTGATTGGGGTAGGTCGTAGGTTTTTAACGGTTGATGAGCATAACATTAGTTTTAAGCTTTTAGTTTAGTTCCTAAACGAGTGACATTGCGGATGAATTGCAGTCGGAGAGTATAGCAGTGAATTTCATCTTTTTTTTATTGCTGTAGATCAGCAGACAGGCTGACGGCCCACTTAGAATTTAGCAGTTACCGTCGCCATACTTAAGACCAAAGGTGGTCCCCATCCAAACGGGCTTGAGGCCCTACCACGTAGCTAGGGTGGTTTTTTTTTCGCCTTTTACGACAGGCCGATCCCGGGCGCAAAGGTCAGTATCCTTTCTCCGCCCCTGCACGGATAAAGCCGTTTGCATATACGTTATATAGCAACCGACTATCTACTTCTTCTTCTTCCTGCCTTTATCCAATGAGAATGTATAAAATTCATACATAAGCTATCGTACATCAAACATGATACTAAAATATTTATACCGGAGTAAATTTACAATTGAATGTGCAAACGCAGTGCATTTAATATCAGGAATAGAATTATCTAAAATATTCAAGTAAATATCTCAATTCTATACCGTTCAAGTAACCAGGCCTACTCGTATTTCTGAATCCGATAAATGCGACGGTCGTAAAATAACAAAATAAGGCCTTGTCATTGACGTCTGGTTTGTGTTGGTAGATAACGTAGAAAAAGCTATTTTTTAAGTTTCCTCAATAATATCCATTCCTATCCGTGCAGGAGCGTAGAAAGAATACTAACATCTGCGGTCGGGGTCGGATTGTCGTAAAAGGCGACAAATCAACCCACCCTAGCTACGTGGTAGGGCCCCAAGCCCGTCTGGATGACGACCACCTTTGGTCTTAAGTATGCCGCCATAGTAACCGTGTGTTGTGTTCCGACATTTGTAACCCAAATTCCTGTACCCTTATGGGACAGCAGCGTGTTCGCGATGCCACTGGCGTCGCAAACACCCATGAGCCACGGTAACTGCTTAACTTTAAGTGGGCCGTCAGCCTGTCTCATTTAAGATTGTAGATTTTTCACTGTTGTGGAACAGCAAACAGGCTGATGATCCACTTAATAGAAATCGATTTCCGTCACCTATAGATGATACAACCAGAGGCTGACATGCTGCCGTCCGTGTAGGTGAACTGGGACCTGGGTTGATGTCGGAATAAAACACAAGGTTATAATTTCTGCATATTTAGAAACCAGGGTTGGTTCCCATCCAGACGAGCTAGGGGCCCTATAACTGACTTGGGTTTGGTCGCCTTTAACGACAGGCTTCCGCCGCAGGGATCAGTGTTCTTACTCCGCTCTTGCACGGAGAAAAATAATATATAATTTCTTTATGTTTACCAGTTCGTATTCCCTATTGTATTGTAACCAAATTTTTTTCCCAAATATTCAACTTTCTTGCAAATATTTTTTTAGTAAATATGTCACTACTGTATATCCTATATCTTTAAACGAGCAATTCTTTTATATATATATATATATATATATATATATATATATATATATATATATATATATATATATATATATATATATATATATATATATATATATATATATACCTAGTCAGGTCATAAGTATTGTCACACAGTAAAAACTTTTCTTTTAGAATGCTGGCCACAAAAAAGTTTATTGAATTCGAATTTCGAATTGTTCATGAAAATAAAAATGTATAACTTTTAGAATTTTACTCATTTTTAAATATGGAGTGGACGCTTAAAGAAGACCGTGTTGCAGTTATTGCGTTGCATCGTTACAGTTACGCGCCAATTCAAATTTTTAACATACTGAAAAATTTGAATATAACCAAAAGATTCGTTTATCGTACTATCAAACGATACAATGAAGACTCTAGTGTAGATGACAGGTCAAGAAGTGGTCGTCCTCGGTCTGTTAGGACTCCAGCAGTGATAAAAGCTGTGAAGGCACGAATTCAAAGAAATCCCAAACGTAAGCAGAAACTGTTGGCCCTTCAGATGGGGTTAAGCAGAACCACGGTGAAAAGGGTGTTAAATGAAGACTTAGGGCTTCGGGCATATCGAAGAAAAACAGGACATCGTTTGAATGCTCGTCTAATGGACCTGAGACTGAAGAGATGCCGCGCTTTGTTGAAGCGGTACGCGGGAAAAAAATATCTGGAAATTCTTTTTTCGGATGAAAAAATGTTTACCGTAGAAGAGAGTTACAACAAACAAAATGATAAGGTGTACGCACACAGTAGTGAAGAAGCGAGCAACCGTATTCCGCGTGTCCAACGAGGTCATTTTCCATCCTCGCTCATGGTATGGTTGGGAGTTTCTTATTGGGGCTTAACAGAGGTACATTTTTGTGAGAAAGGTGTAAAAACGAATGCTGTTGTGTATCAAAATACAGTCCTGACGAACCTTGTGGAACCTGTTTCTCATACCATGTTCAATAACAGGCACTGGGTATTCCAACAAGATTCGGCGCCAGCTCATAGAGCGAAGAGCACACAAGACTGGCTGGCGGCGCGTGAAATCGACTTCATCCGGCACGAAGACTGGCCCTCCTCCAGTCCAGATTTGAATCCGTTAGATTACAAGATATGGCAACACTTGGAGGAAAAGGCCTGCTCAAAGCCTCATCCCAATTTGGAGTCACTCATGACATCCTTGATTAAGGCAGCCGCCGATATTGACATGGACATCGTTCGTGCTGCGATAGACAACTGGCCGCGCAGATTAAAGGATTGTATTCAAAATCACGGAGGTCATTTTGAATAAACTTTAATGTCATAAGAATCTATGTTTTGTTAAGTTCATTTTGGTATATGAATGGTTACATAATTAATAAACTTGTTACAATTATTTTACATTAAACATGTGACAGAATTTATGACCTGACTAGGTATATATATATATATATATATATATATATATATATATATATATATATATATATATATATATATATATATATATATATATATATATATATATATATAACTGGAATTTCGGAATCGGCTCCAACAATTTTCATGAAATTTAGTATACGGGGGGTTTTGGGGGCGATAAATCGATCTAGCTAGGAATCATTTCTAGAAAATAAATGTCAAAAGGTGGCGTTTGAGTAGTCCCAATTTAAACTGAAAAATGACTCTTCCTAACATCTATCTTCTTCTTCAAGTGCCTCTCCAACTAGTGAAGGTTGGCTACCAACTTCTGGAATCGTTGCCTGTCTTTAGCGAGTCGAAACAATTTGGACGCGCTCGCTATTCCAGTCCACTCTCTCTCTATCATCTATCGGCGAATAATAATACTATTTTTTTTAAATTGCTTTAACAATACAACAACACTAAAGCAATTCCAGCAGATGGCGTTGTTAAGTAACACGAAGTCAATGAGTGTTTGCTTTGAGGTTAGACTAAGAAAATCAATTGTTAATTTCCAAAAAACACAATTTATAAAAAAAAATACCGAGCAAAGCTCCGTCATCCGAATATTAGCATTAAAGTGACTAGATAAAAGTGCGCTTGAATTAAGTTGCCGTTCTGTTATGCCTAGAAAGCGGTTTGATTACTTGCTTACGTTAGTAAGACCGTGGTCTCCCTTTTTAACACTAATGCAAATAATCTTAATCGTTAAAATTATCTTCGATGTAGTTAAGATCAAAATGCATTAGTATATTATTTATGGCATAATGCGATCGAAGGAACAAATTTAAAAATTTATCTCAACGAATGATATAGATCTGCACGACTTATTCAAAGCAATGTGGTTTTGGTTGCAGTTATAAGAAATTGGCGATTTACTTTTACCATATGAACATTATTCTATTTTTTTTTATACAGTTCAAAAGATATTCCTTGTATGTATGTAATCGTAAACATGATAGAGCGATTGAAGATAAAAGGTTTTTTAGGACTTAGAACGTAACTTAATATTAATAGAGTTTGAGAACAAGAACCCATGCTTAACAATATTTCAAACTAGTAAAAAAAGCTCTAGTTATTGTAAATCAATTAATTATTTTTAGACTAAATTATATAAAGTTGAATGTATATAAACAGTTTATTAATATTAAATCTTATCCTACCGGTATTCCTTTAGAACTATGTAGTTCTTAATTTACTGTTCAACTTTACCTGAGTTTTTAACTTAAATTTGAGGTTCCTATTAAGATAATATAAGGACTGAGATGTAGTCATCCAATACCACGTGCAGTTCATACACACGTTTTTAAATACGTCATCGCCATTATACTACCATAGAAAATAAAAATTAAAGTAAACAAAATAGGTGCTGCACATAAAAACGCGTTTAAAACTCAGAAACCTAGTTTAATTTTGTGTTTTTAAGAAAAGTAATGATCCCAGTTTTAGGAATGCAACTACCATCATATTTCCAACGCTAAAAACACTTACCAGAGTTTCATTCGTTGTATAGTACTAACCAGATTTCAAATATATGCTAGCTAGTAAATAATACTAACTTCAACTAGAAAGTTTTCTTGAAGCGTCTCATACTTTTGTTTCCAAATTTAACACATCATAATATTAATCACTACCTCTTTTAACTTATACCACCTCGTAAACATCATTATTGACGCCCACAAACAAGACTCCTCGCGAAGCGGGTTAGCGGAATGTCTTATTTAACGTAACACGATCTCTGCCTTTATTGGTATCAATTTTATAGTTTAATCGCTTTCAGAAATGGCCGACATTTTATAGTTTTCCTACTCAATGACTGCAATCGTAAAATATCTGATTAAATGTAATATTTTGTAACTTTATATTATTTCTAAGTTACACCTACCCACTTGATAAGCAAAAACAATGTTTTTACTGCTTGGCAGTAAATAGGCAAACGTCCCACCCGATAGCAAATGGCTACCATTGCCTATCGATGTTCGCAGCATCGCATAGCCTCGAACAAGTTAAGGACTAGTTTTGGATTTCGATTTACAGTTTTTGATCAACTGTGGGATATTTTATAAATAATATTGTGTAAAATAAAAATAAAATATGATATCATATAAATAAGGGAAATACCACTCACCACGAGATCTCTAAAACTAAACACCCGATTGACTTGAAACTTAATATACTTACTCATTTTGCGATATAAACTCTCACTTGAACAAATTTTACGAACATCCTACCCAAAATTTATTATTTTTGAAATTTATACAACAACTTATGTCGGATCAGATAGTGTTATATAAATATAAATTGCAAAGACTTTTTCTGGAGTTAATATATAGAATACGCCTCTGCAGTGCCTTTTTTGGACATGCAGTAGGCCTTCGACTGTATTCCTCGGGTGGACACTGCAGTCTAAAGAGATACCAGAAACTTATATTGACATTAGCTGAGACATGTACCGAGACTCCAATTCCGTAGTTCGAACCGCTGTTGACAACACAAAACCTTTCCCATCACCGTCAGGGTACACCAAGGCTCCGTCCTTAGTCCGTTTCTGTTCATCGTGATACTAGACGTCCTGTAAAACAGCATCAGAGATGCACATGAGCAGCCTCTATGGATGCTCATCTATGCTGGACGATATCGCACTGGCAGATGCGGACAGGGGTAGGTGGGTGCGACGCGTGAAGGTGTGGAAGGTTTTTATCCGTGCAGGGGCGGAGAAAGAATACTAACCTCTGTGGCCGGGGTCGGCCTGTCGTAAAAGGCGACAAAACAACCCACCCGTCTGGATGGCGACCACCTTTGGTCTTAAGTATGCCGCTATAATAACCTTGTGTTGTGTTCCGGCATTAGTGACCCAAGTTCCTGTACCCTTATGGGACAGCAGCGTGTTCGCGATGCCACTGGCGTTACAAACACCTATAGGCGACGGTAACTACTAAATTCTAAGCGAGCTGTCAGCCTGTCTGCTGTCCTACGCAATAAAAAAAAGGAGTCGCTTGAGAACGCTGGTCTGAAGCTCAAAGTGGCGAAGATCGAGTACTTGGCCTGTAACTCCACAGATCCCACACCCGTACGCATAAGTCGAGTGCACGGACCAAGTGAAATACCTGGGAACTGTATTTCACGTGTCTGTTGACATTGATTGCAACGTCAAGGCACGCATTGCTGCCGCGTGGGTAAAATTGCGTGAGGTAACTAGTATCATTTGTGACCCCAAGATGCCGGTAAAGTTGAAGGTACCGGTCTGGCCATCATTAGGCCTGTCCTTTTATACGGCTGTGAACCGTGGTCGGTGTTAGAACGACACAATCAAGAGCTGCGTGTCACGGAGATAAACATGCTGCTGTGGATGTGTGGAGTGACGCGGAAGGACCGCGTTAGGAGCTTCCGAATTCGCGGCACTCTTTATGTCCGTGACATTGTGGATAAATTGCAGGAGTGTCGGCTTTGTTGGTACGGCCACGTTTTACGGCAACCGAATACTTACGTGGGAAACAAATGTCTAGCCATGCTACTTCCGCCGGGCCCCGGCAGGAGGGGTAGACCCAAAAAGTGCTGGCTTGACGTCGTAAAGGGTGATATGCCTGCCAATGGGCTCACTACCAGGGATGTTGAAGACCGTGCGAAGTCGGAAGAAAAAGTCGGAAAGCGGACCCCGGACACCGAAACGGAAATCTAGGTTGCAACCGGGATACAACGTTGGTATGATGATGACTTTTTCTGGACTTATTAGCGTAAGGTACCAATGAGTTTATTTTTTTTCCATGGCAAATTTTTTTCCTGAGATTATATAAGTACATTTTTTTAACTTGTACGTCATTATTGAATCTTTGTGCAAAAGGCATGACTGGTACCATATACAAAACATATTACATTTCCATGAAAACGTTATCCTTTAATGTAGTGTCTTTCCTTGGAAATAATGGGGTTAGAGACTATCTCCGCTACTCAAAGCCCCAAACAGCCCAACATATGGTCGAAAATGATAAAGTCAGAAAAGAATACGTTTCCTAAATTAAATTTCTAATATATTAATTTCTATATAACGTAACTGCCGAGTAATATACCGGTAATACCGACTCCACCTCTCCTACTAAAATTAATTTACCATTCAACATAACAAGTTTGTAATCAGCAATCAACAAGGTCCTTGTTTTGATTACACGCAACAAGCTCGTTTAAAATTAAAAGGCTTACACGCGAATGACATTTTTATCAAACAACCCTTACGTGGTAGTGAAGGAAATAAAAATATAAAGTTATTTATTTAGTACATAGACATCGAAGTTCTTTCTTTTGACAATACTGCTAATTTCGAGCTCAGAATGGATAGCTCTATTATACAATCTAGGTGAAATTCTTGAAAGAAGAAAAGTAACGGATATATCATGTTTTTTTTTAATAAATTGTTAAAATTATTTTAATATCTTAACTATATCTTATGTACCTAAGAATATTAGAAACAACTTGATTACTCTTATATTAAAACTTATA
The DNA here is from genome assembly GCA_963693495.1 of Malacosoma neustria. NCBI lineage: Eukaryota > Metazoa > Arthropoda > Insecta > Lepidoptera > Lasiocampidae > Malacosoma > Malacosoma neustria. The sequence continues at coordinate 20,447,431 of OY856378.1, read as the reverse complement.
TGTGTGAAGTTTTTCATACTGACTGAGCATTCGTATAGTTTTTGATTTGTTGGTGGTAATGAGAAATGCCAAGAAGAAGAAGAAGAAAAATATTTAAAATTAATGCTATACCAATAAGCCATGCCCAACTCGCAACTGTAAACATAATAGTGTGTGCGTATTTTTCTAGGCGTGACGTGTCCCCCTTCCTTGTACCGGAGTGGGGAGAAATTTCACCAGCTGTGCGGTGGAAAATTTTACTGTTACCACAGTATGTTTTTGAAAACAGAATTCCGCGCAGAAGCACAAGTACTACAAATAAATATTAATATATTTTGTAATTAGTACCCACCCAACGGTATTTACATTATAATTTTATTGCTAGACACAATTTAACCTGCTTGAGCAGTCCTGAAACCACTTTTGATAGCTTTATACACGCATTAATTCGAAGCAATAACCGTCGCCATTGCACTATGACTATGAAGAAGCGCTTTATTTGTTTATAAACGTATTAATGTCCAATAAAAAAGAAGTAGCAATTAATCATGTAACTTTATTTTTTAATTCATGTTCTTCAAATCATAAACTTTGAAGCTTTAATCATAAATATGCATGTTAAACATCGTGTTTTGTTTTAATACTTGTAAATATTTTGTTCTTCGGTATTTTGTTATAAAAACTGTGCGTGTCAGCTCCGACGTTTACTACTTAAGTACGATTGTCTAAACATACGCAAAAAGAGTTTATATAAGTGAAAAAAGATTAATACCATATGAAAGGGTAAATTAACAAATTAATGAAAATAATATACATATATAAAAAAAGTTTTAAAACAGTTTTAAGTTCAACCTAATTACAACTATGGCACCTAGTAATAAAGTCACAAATCTCCAAAACATTATCTAATACTTACGATCATTCGTCATATAAAATGCGCAAAGCAATAAATTACTCTTGTCACTTACAAATGAAAAGACATAAGTTAAACAACATTTAATGTGAAATCAACCTTAAGTTGTAACAAATAAAGTAATTTTTGCCTTGAGAGATACATCGTTTTGTTTTGTTTAGTGTGTTCCGGTGCACGCGCACCAAAAACGTAACGAGGTCATTTATTAGTAGATTTTACTCTCACATTTTTCTCATACCGGGCGCCATAAATATGAAAATCGATTCTTAAGGAGTAAACTCCGAAACTAAAAGAAAACATGTATCCCACTAATCTTTAACTAGATTTGGTCTAATAGATTTTATATATTGACATATAATGATTTTTTAATAAGATAGCATTAGCTTTATAAGCTTAGCTTTCAAAGCCTTAATTCAATTTATATGGTAGTGTTTTGTTACAGAAACCGACATAAACTCAAATTCGGCAAGTCTTTTTTAGTCAATGACACTAACTTTATCTGTGCACGAAAATAAACTTTATTGTAATGTTATAGAATTCATTGCTGTCTGATTACCTCATTTTTCCAAAGAAATAAAGGTGTACTGTTGCCTTTACGCTGTCTTACGACTGCATAGGAATTCGATATTATTGTATCTATTTTTAGGTGGCTAGTAATTATTCAGTTAGTGTAGCGAAATATTTTTTTTTTCTAACTTACACTACATGCCCATTTCTTATTACACATTAAACGCATTTTATTGTCAGTCAGTCATTATCGTGTCAATACTGTTAGTTTGGTCTAGGAACATTGTCTTATATATAAAAATACTTTGCAGTTAATTTACTAATGTATATATAACAAGATCACTTTTTGAAGTTATTTAATATTAAATTATATGTTTATCACTTTTTATGACTCCTTTAATTTTGATATAGTTTTAAATCGCTGTAAGTCTATAACTTTCATCACATAAGATTGCATAGTAGTTATAATCATGAATTTGTACGGTATAAAATAGTTTTTACACTTTCCTTCGTAATAATGGCGAATGTAAGATTTTTGAGCGAGTTCAAGATATGGGCTTACTTTTTTATGGTAATAGGTGCATGGTCAATAGTCATCTCACTATAGGTAAATTATTATATCGACCGATTTTATATTGGAGTAACAAAACAATATATATGATCAAGAAAATTTTGATTATACTGATTGATTTAATCTTATAAATTTTTTATAGCTGGAGTTCAGCAGACAAGCTAGCGAATGGTCCCCAAAGCAGATGATCACCGCCGCTTATGGACGTTTGCAATACAAGAGGTTTTAAAAACGCACTGCCGGTCTCTAAGGAATTTTATAATGCCTTTTTTGAAAAACCCCATATCGTACTGCGATGGGAAATCCTCAATCGGAAGCTCATTCCAAATCCGGAGAGTACGCAACATGGACGTCCTCGAGAACCATTTCGTATAAGAATGAAGAGGCTCCAGGAAATGAGAATGAACACCCTGCCGATTTGTTGCCATCCGACGGGGTAGGTAATGCGGGGTTTTGGGAACTTTTATAGCTATGGGAGTTTAAGAACCTACATTTTTAATTTAAAAAATTACTTTACTAATCTCTAATCTAATTTCTTCTCAATCTGCCCTTATTTTGGTTTATATTTAAGATAGAAAGAATACTAACCTCTGCGGCCGGGGTTGGCCTGTCGGAAAAGGCGACAAAACAACCCACCCTAGCTACGTGGTAGGACCTCAAAGCCCGTCTGGATGGCGACCACCTTTGGTTTTAAGTATGCCGCCATAATAACCTTGTGTTGTGTTCCGGCATTAGTGACCAAAGTTCCTGTACTATTATGGGCCAGCAGCGTGTTTGCGATGCCACTGGCGTTGCACACTCATAGCCGTCGGTAACTGCTAAGTTCTAAGTGTGCCGTCAGCCCGTCTGATGTCCTACAGCAATAAAAAAAAACAACCCGTACTGCGGGAACAGGCGGCTAGGTAGTATGGGTCTCCCCGCGCAATGTGTCTCATCTGTCTTCATCTCTAGGCTGGGGGACGCATGTCATTAGTATCATCCACCCACTAAAACAAACTCGGTGTTCCTTCGCACGCCTTGAGTGCCTAGGTCACGGGACACGACGATCTAGTTAGGCATCGGTTCCGACTGGCACATACCCGCTTACGCGGCACGCGGGTTTTTCAAAACTGGGGGGGAGGGGAACTAGCCCTGACATCTTCTTCCTCACGCAGGAATGGGCGCGTGAAACACCTGCGCACCTTCTTAATCTAATCGTTGGCTGCAATTAAATGAAAGTAATTTGGTAATACAATTTACACAACAAACATGGCCGTCAAAATCGAATTTGTAAATGAATTTGATTAGGCGTTTATCGACTTTATTATAATCGGTAGCTGGAATGCGGCTACCAGCCTTGTTTTATTGGCGAGTTGATAAATTTGTTTTGATGTAAGACTTTGTTTACAATGAATTATATTAAATTGGAGGCACCTTCTTCCCCTTTTTTTTTTGTCTCGGGGGAAAACCTCTCTTGACGGGTTCGCCCGGCCCCGGGGGACCGAGGGATACGTGGGACTCCGGGGAAGATGTTCAGCCATCCGACTACCCACTAAAAACCCCGCTATTCTCCTATCGCCTACGCCCGGGCCTACGGATATGTGGCCTGCCCATCTCGTGGCCCGGGCCGGCGCCGGCCCGCTCTTTGTCTCAAGGCGGGCCTCTTCTGAAGTGTTGGCGCCAGGGGGTCAGGGTTTCGTCCCCCCGGCGCTCTCCTGTATTACCTTCTTCGCCTAAGCTATATACTCGTATTGAAGTTAACCTTCTCCGTGCAGGGGCGGAGTAAGAATACTAACCCCTGCGGCCTGTTGTATTAACCTTGTGTTGTATTCCGGTATTACTGACCCAGGTTCCTGTACTCCTATGGGACAGTAGCGTATTCGCGGTGCTCTTAGTTTCACATAAATCCATAGGCGACGGTAACTGCTTACGACACACGTAAGCAAAGCAAATATGTACAGTGATTTCAGCAACTGACAGGTTCTGCTGTTGAAGAACAATTAAGTTATTTAGATCTCAGACCACCGCTAAGCTCACAATGCTTAGTGGATTGACAAGCGACACATAGTGGTTATCTTCGTGACATGTTTTCTTCTTCGTAAATATGTGACAATTTACTACTGTTTTACCTTTTTTGTTTTTACTCTCGCTTAGCACTAATTTCCTTGTAATTATACATTTAATTGTATACTGCCTAAATATAAGCGGTATCCATTATAGAAATAGCATTAAACAATCGTGAGCGCCACTCTAATTTTATCGGACGACAACTTATAAGTCACCGTTTCAATTGACAATAATTGCTTACCGACAGTCGTAAATTTTGCTATTCATGTTGTTTTGGCTACAATTTGACATTGTTAAGTAAGATACTAAATACGGTATTTAGTTTAAATTTGTTCACAACAAAGAGGTTTTTGATAATATTCTCTAATTTTTTTTATTGCGTAGAACAGCAGACAGGCTGACAGTCCGCTTAGAATTTAGCAGTTACCGTCACCTATAGGTGTTTGCAACGCCGGTGGCATCGCAAACACGCTACTGTCCCAAAGGGTAATTATCCCATAAGGGTCCCATAATTATATTGAAAATATTAAATTAAAATTAAAAATGGCACTAGACCAATCTCTAGTTTAATTTATATAGTAGATGTAAAGTAAATATTTTGATATAAAACAATATTGTATGCCAAAAATTGTGAACCATGTATACTGAAAAAACTTGTTAGAACTAAAACTTGTTAAACTTGACATTTTTCATACACATAAATGATTTGAATTTAAAAAATAATGTAGACAAATCATTACGTTTGCCAAAAAAATTGGGCTCACATGTTTCGTTGCGAAAAAACAAAATTGCATCACATATTTAGAGAGCATTCAGTAAAGAGTTTTGAAATATGAATAGAACGATACTTGAAATCAGTTAAAATATTAACTTATTCAATCCTTGCATAAAGGGTACCACCGCTCCTCTCCCCCTATTTTCTCATACAGTCCATTGCTATCTCGGGCTATAGCAGTATACTGCTATCTGCTGATCTCGGGCTATGCCTCGCATCTATTGTACCGTGTACTCTCGGTCCGTAACCGTCGTCGTATATAACTAATTGAAGAATGATTTACAGGTAAAAGATTTACTACAGAGGTAGAAGATAAATTCTGAGAATAGGACGCGTTGTCTTCTATGAATCTCACCTTAATCAGTGTATTGATAACTAGCGGCCCGTCCCGGCTTCGCACGGGTATTTAACAAAAAATTAAAAATTAAACCCTTCTATTTTTTTTCGGTCTCGGAGAAAAACCCCTCTTGATGGGTTCCCCCAGCCCGGGGGGACCAAGGTATATATAAGGGACTCCGGAAAAGATGTTCGACCATCCGACTACCCACTAAAAAACCCCGCTGTTCTCCTATCCCCTACGCCCGGGCCCACGGATATATGGCCTGCCGATCTCGTGGCCCGGGCCGGCGCCGGCCCACGCTTTGTCTTAAAGCGGGCCCCTTCTAAAGTGCTGGCGCCAGGGGGTCAGGGTTTCGTCCCCCCGGCGCTCTCTTGTAACAACTCTAGGAGTTGAGGGGGGCTGCGGAACAGCACGCGGCCTTCTCCCTCGCGGCAATAGTGCGGGCGGCGGATCCTCCCCCGAGGGGCCACCCGCGGCCGCTTTCTACGGCAGCCGGAGATCGTTGCCCGCCCTTCGGTGCCGACGACGCGGCCTACGTTGGCGGGAGGGGAGTGCGGTGGCGGACTCCCGCTCCCGTTCCGCCGCCTCCCTTGCAGACACTACTGCCTCGCAAAAGGAGGCGACGGCCGTCCATCGAGGATCGCCCCCGACCATGGAAAGAACCAGGGCCGGGAGCGACAGATCCGCGGCCAATTCCGGACGGGACTCGCATCCCCGTCGCGTGCTAGTCAGGCGTGGGTACGACTACCAGACGACACTCTAGAAAAAGCAGAGTCGCCTGACGTCGTAGTCGGCCCAGCAAGACCAACCGACAGCGAGGATGCAATTCCCGCCCCGGGAACACTCTCTGTGCAGGCGCAGTCGAAATAGGCATGGTTTCGACTACCAAATCAGGTCCCAGGGTAGAACCCGGGACCCCAATCAGTATTCGCAACCATCCCACCGGGGACCACGCCACGAACAGAGAGCTAAGTTGGAAAGGATGTAAGAGGTAGACGGAAAGAAAGGTAGGATTTTATAGTTTCGTCAGAGTTTATGTGCACAACCCTTATCTTTATTCTTTCCAATCTCCAACATTAGGTTTGCTGGAAGAAAACTCTTTTAGGGTTAAGCGCGCCTATGTACATGTCTCATATCTTAAATTTTATGTGTGTAATCAATGTTGTGTACAAAGAATAAATAAATAATAAATAAATAAATAGGACTCTGTCGCCTTGAACGGAGAGGGGAGTGAAGCGACGGATGCTCGGGCACCTCGGGTACGCACACCCGTGCACTCCTCGGACAGAGGAGCGCCCCTGAGGGCAAACCCTTCTATTTGCGTCAGGTTACTAATAAAATAAAATTATAAAGAAAGTTTGAATATTATTATTTCTATGAGCTTTTATTTTAATGATTTTTTTTGTTATTACTTTTTATTTATTTTTCGTTATTTTTAATAAGTATTCTAATTTTTGTAAAAACCCCAGTGACGCACGCCTACATTGCATAAGGTGCTGCCTAGCTAGCCGAACAGGGTGAGCGGCTACCACGCAACATTTTTCTAATACTTACATTTTTAAACTCGTGATATCTTTCGAATGGAATATCCGAATTGAATAATTCAAAAAGTTATATAAAGGTATTGAAACAGTTTTGAATATGAAGTAATTTATTTTGATAAGGATTAATACCAAGATCCTAATAAAGAGCCTTTTCTAGGGGCGGAATTTCAATTAAATTTTTAAAATAAAAGAACACTTATTGTGGCATAACTATAATAGTTAGACATATGCTGTCGCGACACTTTTTGTAAATAATGATGTGTTCTACAAAGTTGTAGTACATAATTTTATTCTATCATCAATAGTTTTCGCAACGTACGCGATTTAAATAATATTTTAGGTAATTTTTTTACACTTTGGCTTACGTTATTGGAGTTTTAGTAAGGATCCCTAATTTTTTTGAAAATATAATATAGCCTATGTCACCCGGGGATAGTGTAGCTTCCTAACAATGAAAGAATTTTTTAAATCAGGTCAGTAGTTTCGGAGCCTATTCAAAGCAAACAAACAAACAAACAATCAAATCTTTCCTCTTTATAATAGTAGTATAGACGACGTTTTCAATAGTCAAGTCAAGACGTTTTCAATTATAAAAAAAGTTACAGTTAAAGTGTACCACTAACGATTAGTAATAATTTCCCCCTTTGAAGACGATTTCTGTTTGAACGAATATACAATTTTGTTTTTAACTTTTTATCAATACCATTAAAAGTTTTTAGGCAACGGAAGTAGACAAGAGTAAAAAAAGACATAAGGCAGAAAAAAGGGAAACTGAAAACAACAAAAACTTTAGGTAGGAACAAAACTTTCCATAATTATCATTTACAGCAATTATCGTTATACTTTAAGCAATTTTGCTCAACAAACGCACGGCCATTAAAATTTCACTAACAAGGCTGCCAAATTATAACAAACGAATAAAGTAATTCAGCTAAGCTTTATCAGAACCGGCTTGTAACGTTAATTATAGCGATTATGTCGTTATATTAAAACCGGTACGATCCATGCGAACGAGATTAAAACGACAATAAAAAATGATATGCTTCTAATCGTCGCGTTTAATTAAATTAATATCGAACGCCAATCAAATGGCTATAAACCATTTTTATAATTTTATCATCATCTTATATTTCATATAAGATCTAGTTAGATCTTTAGGTTAGCTTAGCCAGTTGGTATAAGCTTGTAAACAAGTAACAAATAACTAAAGTGAGGAAGGCAGCAAATGGTACTGCCGTCTGACCCTCGAAACTTGAAGGTAAAGCTGTAATCTACACAACATCTGTTCTTCAGGTACACTGCGTAGTTTGACTTGGACCTTATATATATATATATATATATATATATATATATATATATATATATATATATATATATATATATATATATATATATATATATATATATATATATATATATATATATATATATATATATATATATATATATATATATATATATATACATATACATATATACATATATATATATATATATATATATATATATATATATATATATATATATATATATATATATATATATATATATATATATATATATATATATATATATATATTGGTAAGGCTTTTAAAGCCATTATATTAAATTCTCCTATTTAAAGTCATTTTTACTTATATATATTTTAAGTATTACTATAAGTCTCAATACATTTCCGTCTGCTTTAAGCGTTCAGAGGTAGAAGACTGTTACTGTGGCGAAAATCTGTGTAATATAGAGCCTGAGTGCACGACAGGTTGCCACCATTTTGGAGTATGCAACAAGGAGATCACGGTAGCCAACATGGTTTTTACAAATCCCACATAGCGTGAGAAGCGCCGCGTTTTTGTTGCCCATACTAAACCTATCCTATAGCTCCCGGCCTTGTTTCTGGCCATGATCAAAAGTTAATCCGGATGGGCCCCCGTTTCTTTGTTTTGCAAGGCCGCAATGTCCATGAAGGAGGCGGGAGCTAACCAGTCAAATAATAACCAATTAAAATCGCCGATTTGAAAAGAGAAATAAAACGTGGTTACGCCTATAGAAACGATTAATTGGATTAAGTGTCGGAACGATTGAATTATTCAGTAAAATTGGGGTTTAATTTGAATACAAATGTATGAATGAGTGAGATGACTTGCTTGGTTTCATAACATTTTATTTTATGCGGAGTAATGGTGTAGGACTAATTTGCAATTAAAACTTCATGAATAATTATGTCAATGTATATAATTAAGAGAGGTGCCACATTGATTATCGATACATCAAAGCGTTGAAGTGTTTGTATGAAAACGCCACCATTTCAGTCCGTCTCCAGGATCAGAACTCGAAGCCTATCCGACTGCAGCGGGGAGTCAGACAAGGCGATGTCATATCGCCGATGCTGTTCACTGCTGCGTTGAAAGATGTCTTCAAGCTTCTGGACTGGAACGGACTGGGCATCAACATTAACGGTGAGTACATCACTCACCTTAGATTCGCAGATGATATCGTAATCATGGCTGAAACCATGGAAGACTTAAGCCATATGCTTGATGGCCTCAATACAGCTTCCCAAGGAGTAGGTCTCAAAATGAACATGGACAAGACGAAGATCATGTCTAATGTCCATGTCGCACCTACCCCCGTAACAGTTGGGAACTGTACTTTCGAAATTGTTGACGAATACGTCTACTTGGGTCAAACGATCCAGTTAGGCAGGTCCAATTTCGCGAAAGAGGTCACTCGTCAAATCCAACTCGGATGGTAGCGTTCGGGAAGCTCCGTAAAATCTTTTCGTCCCAAATACCGCAGTGTCTCAAGACGAAGGTTTTTAACCAATGTGTGTTGCCAGTGATGACATACGGAACGCAGACGTGGTCGCTAACTATGGGCCTTATGAGAAAGCTCATGGTCGCTCAGAGAGCAATGGAGAGGGCTATGCTCGGAGTTTCCCTGCGAGATCGAATCAGAAATGAGGAGATTCGCAGGAGAACCAAAGTAACCGACATAGCCCGGATGATTGCAAAACTGAAGTGGCAGTGGGCTGGGCACATAGCTCGAAGGACTGATGGCCGTTGGGGCAGAAAAGTCCTCGAATGGCGACCGCGTACCGGAAGACGCAGTGTTGGTAGGCCCCCCACAAGATGGACCGATGATCTGGTCAAGATCGCCGGGATAGGTTGGATGAGGGCAGCGCAGGACCGATCATCGTGGAGATCTTTGGGGGAGGCCTTTGTCCAGCAGTGGGCGTCTTCTGGCTGAAATGATGATGATGATGATATAATTAAATGACGAACGTCTAAATAAAAGAGCTACGATCAATTATACTTATTTTTTAAAGGTTTTATTTGATATTTTTATAGAAAATATTGTCAAATCTAACACTGATCCCTATATTTTGCGTTATTTCTATGTTAAAAGAGGTTTAGTTATTTAGTTCTCCAGCCTAGAGAAGGGGACGTACGGGTGCATTGCACGGGGAGTCCCAAACAACCCTGCCACCTGTCCTCATACGTCATGTGAGTCAGGCATTTCCACCTCTCCAAAAACAGTAACGGGCTTAAATCCCATAATGGAATGCAACGCTTCGACAGTTTTTCTCTCGCCGTATGTTTTTTTTTTCATACTGTATGACAGCAGATAGGCTGACCGCCTACTTAGAATTTAGCAGTTACTGTCGCCTATAGGTGTTTGTAACGTCAGCGGCATCGCGAACACGCTGCTGTCCCATAAGAGTACTGGAAATAACACAAAGTTATTATGACGGCATACTTAAGATAAAAGGTCGTCATCCAGACAGGCTTGTGGCAATACCACGTAGCTAGGATGGGTTGTTTTGTCGCCTTTTACGACAGGCCGACCCCGGCCGCAGAGGTTAGTATTCTTTCTCCTCCCCTTCACGGATAATATGTATGTACAAATTTTCACGCAATTATACCGATAGCTCTGTTATGTGCAACTCGTTAACGCTTGAATAACCGTAGCGGGTAAACTGTTGATTACATTAGCGGGAGACATAAGCCCAACAGTGAGACGTTATATGATAATAATAATAATAATAATATTTCTTTATTGCACATACACAGTTCAGGACTTATTAATAGGTACATAAATTTGTATGCTAAGTACAATAGGCGGTCTTATCGCTTGTAGCGATTTCTGCCAGACAACCTTTGGATGGACAGGATTTACAAAATTATAAAATATAAATAAATATATATGATATTATTATTTTATAATTAAACAAAATTTAAATAGGCTCTTTACTTTTATAAATTCTTAGACAAATTTTACGAACAATATATCGTTATACTTTCATTCCTCTACTTCAGAACACTGTCGCCTTACATCACAGCGACGATAAGCCATAACAGCATCCTGTTTTGTCACACGGCGATAAATCTCTTGTGTATAATCTAAGCGAGCAGTAAGTAGCTTAGATACGCACGATATCTGATTCTATGTAGGTGGCTGATGTCGTTGTGTAATGGAGCCGCTTTATGGCTTCTACTTTAACTCAAAAATGACTAAGAATTTTCTTAACATTATATACACTCTAAACTTCACTAGTATCATATTCATAATCTTTATTTGTTAAAATGCAGGTCTGTTTACAAATGATGTCAGTTTAATAATTCTTCCTAGTGCATTTTTGCCCCCAGGCGTACAAACATATATTATTATTTGGAAAATTAACTAACTACTTCACAATAAATTCTTAATTCTAAAAACTTACGTATATTGTTATTTTATATTAATTAAAATCGTCATTCAAAAATTCCATTATATTATAATAACATTTCTCAATTAAGAATAATTTTCTTTTAAAATTTGACATGTCAAGATCCTTAAGACTATTGGATAATTTATCAAAAAATTTTAGTGCCATCATCATCATCATCAAGTTAGCGATAAGTCCCGGTCAACCCAAACTTTCGCTTCAGTGCTCGGAGTCCACTTTCCGACTGTTAATTTTCCACTTCACATGCTTTTGGAAAATTCATATTGATTCCATTGGCTTATGACCCCTTACGACGTTAAGCCACCACTTTTTGGGTTTCTCCTTCTTTTCTTACGTCTTTTGAGGCCAGCATTAGAAGAATATTACTGTATAAGGCGCAGAGTTTATAATAAAGCTGTAGTCTTAACCTGCATCCAAGAATTCCCTTGAATAGGAAGAATACTGCTTAATATTAATTTGATTATTAAATATAGATAAATTTCTTCTGAGGTAAGAAGACTGAGAAAATAAGAATATTCTCAGTCAACCTACAATAATATCATCTTTAAAATAAAATAAAAAAACGTGTTATACAATGAAATTATTGTGTAGAATAGAATAGAATCTCGATTACATATCAGTAGTAAGTTTCGAATTAATTACTTAGGGCCCCATATGATATTTACAAGACTATGGGGTAATTTTATATATTCAAAACTCAAGTACAGTTATTATAAAAATACAGTAACGCTCAAAAGTATTTTGACAAGTCTTGAATTGAATTAAATTATTTATTAATATTAACGATATATTTTATGAAGAGGAACACTTTTTAATTTTTAATATGTCCAAGTTTACGAATTACAAAACAATAAGAAATATTAAAATTTTCTGTCATTGTTGTGGATCAATAATATTTTGGCAAGTCATTATTCGATGACATAACGAGCCCTAGCAACATTTTTTATTTTACGATATCCTTATTATCTATTTCATATGTCTAACGATATTATAAAAGAATATTCAACTGATTTTAAAAATGCTGTTTATTATATTATGGTGATTATTATTTTAAAAATACTTTTAAGCGCTACTGTTTGTTTGTTTGTTTCATTATTTCATAGACAACCAAATGAAGGTAGAAGTTCCTTCAGCCTAGAGAAGGGGACGTACGGGCGCATTGCACGGGGAGTCCCACACTACCCCGCCGCCCATTCCCACGCAGCGGGGAAGTTGTAACGCCACATGTGTTACGTTCGATCGGAGAGCTGAATTGTAAAAACGAATTCAATTCCGATAGCGAGGTGTGTCAATAGTGTGCATACATAATAACGGAATACAAGTAAGAGGCGGGGTTGTTGGGATCGAATTTGATTGTTTTCCGAGTTGTCTCCCTTTACGTCTTTTTATTTCATAAATACGTAAATTGAGACAATTTACACAGAATGTTTGTATTTTTTGTGTAAATTTTCTGTAAATAATATTACACATACACATCCAGCTCAAGACGGAAACGAATCCCTAACATTGCCACATGCGAAAGTAGTTGACCACTGATGTCGTCAATTTAATGGTGAGAAATGGACAAAAACATCAACGTGATATCTTCCTCATCAAATTAAGGTACACTATTATGGTTTGTCACACGGCCAAAGTTATGGTTGTTGTAAGCGTTGATCCGTCTTATTTACTTTTCTTATAAGATCCTACAGTGAATTTCAAGAGTCTACTACCATTATAATAGAGCTATCCGGCTTTGGAGCCTAGAGTATAATTAAGCTCCGTGACACAATTATATTGCTGACATAATCACCATGCTAATGAAAATTTGTTATGAAAATAGAGTTAATCTGGCTAAATTTTGTTTTTACAGGAGTGGTGACTGCTAACCAACCCTGAAAACCTTACGCCAGAGCTCCAATCATGTATTATCAATCATGCACCCCACGTGCACTAAACGACAGGTACGGCAGGTATAAAGATATTGGTGGAGCCTTTTACTCACCATAGTGGTTCTATGTACATAATGTTTATCCGTTCATTATAGGTTGAAATAATTTTCTCTCACCTGTTGCTTGAGAAACAGGTAGTGTGGGACTCCCCTTGCACCATCGACTCTTGGTTGGAAGATGCATATCATTGGTATACCCACTGAAACTAATCCGGCATTTTCTTCGTTCACATTGAGCGTTGGAGCCGCAGATCCCTGTTCACTACTACTCACAAAAAATTGTTTAACTCTTAAATGATGATAGCCTAACTAAAACGAAATTCATAAATATAAACAATTTACTAAATGGCTAATAATATTGAACAAATAGTAACGTCTGTAACCAAATATAGTATTGATATTTTTAAATGTAGAATATTCAATTACAGTTACGTAAACCGTTTCAGTATAACTTTTTGTATAATAACTACATACAAAAAATAGTGTTCTAAAAAATAAGAGTATCAATACAGGGATCAAAGTGCAACACAACAACTCATCGACTAATAATACACTCGCATAATATTTAAAACATGGATATTAATAGGATGGTATCGCCCATTTCGTGTAGTTTGGAATATACCTGAAGTTCCCAGCATGCATACCATCTTAAAAGTTGAATGGGACTTGAGATAGCGGAATTAAATAATCAATTTGATTTTCTACTGCTACTACTTTTGTATACGTTTATAAGTCTGGCTATGTTGGGAATTTTCTTTTTTCTGTTGCCTTTTTTTTTTGGTCTCGGGGAAAAACCTCTCTTGACGGGTTCCTCCGACCCGGGGGGACCGAGGGATATGTGGGACTCCGGGAAAGATGTTCGACCATCCGACTACCCACTAAACAACCCCTCTGTTCTCCTATCGCCTACGCCCGGGCCGGATATATGGCCTGCCGATCTCGTGGCCCGGGCCGGCGCCGGCCCGCCCTTTGTCTTAAGGCGGGCCCCTTCTAAATTGTTGGCGCCAGGGGGTCAGGATTTCGTCCCCCCGGCGCTCTCCTGAATCAACAGTTGAGGGGGGCCGCAGAACAGCACACGGCCCTCTTCCTCACGGCAATAGTGCGGGCGGCGGGTCCTCCCCCGAGGGGCCGCTTTTTACGGTGGCCGGAGGTCGTTACTTGCCCTCCGGCGCCGCCGGCGTGGACTGCATTGGTGGGAGGGGAGTGTGGTGGTCGACTCCCGCTCCCGCTGCTGCCTCCAATAAGTCACGATAAGTTATAGTTAAGCTATTTGTAAGGTTAACGTCATTCAAAGTGTTTAGGTTTCTCTTTGAAAATACTCAATTGTATACACGTGTATGTATATACATGCGTATTTCACAAATACGTAGCTGAATACTTGTGTTAAGGGTATAAGTCAACTGATATCCTATTTATATACTTTTGTATTTATTAATAAATACATGTTAAATAGAAACACCGATAAACGGAAGAGAATCGAAATTGTATCACGTAAGCGCTCCGGCTTGCGATTGCGACTATGCGCCAGGCAGGTGTTTAGTAAATCTTCTTCAGTTAAACTATTTGATTCTGAAGTTATAATTTTTCACCTGTGTCCTTGTTTCAATAATTTTCTTTTCCTTTTCACTTCAGCTTATACCAGTTTCATCTTTCAATATCCCGATATAAAATATATCGGGATATGAGGTACAACGTTAAGTATTGTCACAATACTAAACACCACATTAGAATAGAATAGAATAGAATATTCTTTACTGTACAAAACCGATACAGATTACATTAATGATAAAAAAATAAAACGTACAATTGGCGGTCTTATCGCTGAAAGCGATTTCTTCCAGACAACCTTTGGATGGACAACATATACAGAATTTTACTGTGGTCTAGTTATACAATACTATGAAGAAGGATATAATAATAAGTTAACAAAACATTCAAAAGTAGACAAATTTAATATAAATATTCCATTCAAATTTTAAATCTATATAATACATACAAATAATGGAAATAATAATAACTTTAAAAGAGATTCTGTGTGGTATAAAACATTATTTATTTGCAAGTTCTAAAAAGTGTTCATGGACTAGTTTTTTAAAAGAAAGTAAAGACTTCGCTTGGCGTATATCAGTAGGAAGTGCATTCCACAGCCTAACAGCAGTAGCTGTAAATGACTTTTTATAAAATAAAGAGGCATGTGGAGGTATTTCTAAGCGCAACTTTTCTCTAGGCCTCAAATGCTTCAGATCGCTATTTACCAAAAACGTAAAACGTTCTTTGAGATACGAAGGGGTTCTAAGATCATAAAGGATGTTATATAGAAGAGCAAGGATATGAGCATTCCGGCGAAAGCGGATAGGAAGCCACTTGAGCTGTTGGCGAAATTTTTTAGGAACACATTAATTAGGAATAAATAAACATTTATTTAGAACTATCACAAAAAATACAACCAAAATAAATAACGTATTTGTAATCAAGGAATGATAGACCTAAATTGGCTCCATCTTAATTACGTCACGAAAATAACTCAACGCCATAATAAAAGCAAAGGCTCCATCATACAGAATACTTGATTAGCAAACATCAGGTTTCCTATTAATGTCTCCATGAATATTATATCAGGTTACATACAAATTAAAGGCCTAAGGCATTTGGTAGTCAGGCTAGTACTGGTTCCCGTTTACACTGCGGGTCCCTGAGAACGAACAGATGGTTGTAAGAAAAATAGACTTAACATAAATTGGATAAGGCATTTTATTATTAAGGGTTGACAATTTTAGTGATTTTATTTTATTAGTGACAAATTATTTAATGATAGACTAAACACGTAACGATACACAACGTTTAACTATCAAGCTAGGATCTCCTCTAGAGAAAATGGATAATATACCGTGGTGTGGTTCGGAATGTGTAAATTATGGAAGATAAATTGCAAATATAAAAATACATCACAAATTTATACAGACAATATTTATGACAGATGCGAGTAATTATATGCGTATAAAGATGTATAACAGCGGAAGCAGCTCACTTGTATTTTGTCTGCAATGTCACGGATATGGAGACTGTCATGAATGCGTCACTAAGGTGCGAATTCGATGAGAAGGGAAGGGATATTTTGCTCAGGGGAGGTGTTTATGTGGACTTAAAAAAATAAACAAATCAAGTTGGAAACAAATGAAACAATTTTTAAATTATTTGTGATATTATTTTTTTAGCAACAGGTTTTTAATCTCAAGATTAATTATGTAAAACAATTTAAATAAAAAGGATGACAGATTTTTCCTCAAAAAGGGGTTAACGTCAAGCAGGCGGCCGGTTGTAAAAATTAAGCTATAACTATTACAACATGTAACATTTGTGCCGACTCCATATAATGTGGGATAAGGGCAGGAGGAAGAAGAAGAAAGATGTATAACAATAAAAAATAAAAAATACAGTACTAAATTAAAAACAAACGATTAATTTAAAGTGACGCACTCCACCAAGCTACAGAACGGGATCGATGGAGACAGCTAGTTGACGGAGTCAAACGGAGTCACGATCCTCAGCAATGAGGGACCGATTGGAGAGAGAGAGAAGTTAAAGTGATAGTGGAATATACAAGAACTGCATGTCACGGAAATAAATATGCTGGAGCACGTGTTGAGTGACGCATTCATGACAGTCTCCATATCCGTGACATTACAGATAAAATACAGGTGTGCTGCTTTCGCTGATAATTATGGCCACGTTTTGCAGCAGCCGGCTACTTACATGGGGAAGCAACGTGTTAGACGTATGGCGCTATCACTAGGCCCCGGTAAGAGGTTGAGGCTCATGAAGTGCTGGCTTGATGTTGTAAGGAGTGATGCGTGCCAGTGGACTCACTACCAGGGATACTGAAGATCGTGTGAAGTTAAAAAGGAAGTTTAGGTTATATATATATATATATATATATATATATATATATATATATATATATATATATATATATATATATATATATATATATATATATATATCATCTTTGCGTTGTATCCCGGTTGCAGCCCAAACTCTCGCTTCGGCGCCCGGGGTCCGCTTTCCGACTTTTTCTTCTCCACTTCGCACGATCTTCAGCATCCCTGGTAGTGAGCCCATTGGCACGCATATCACCCTTTACAACGTCAAGCCAGCACTTTTTGGGTCTACCCCTCCTGCCGGGGCCCGGCGGAGGCGGCATGGCCAGACATTTGTTACCCACGTAAGCATCCGGTTGCTGTAAAACGTGGCCGTACCAACGGAGCCGACACTCTTGTAATTTATCTGCAATGTCACGGACATGAAGACTACGGACGCGGTCCTTCCGCGTCACTCCACACATCAGGTTATAACCAAGATATAATCCTCAAATGATGATGATGAGATACTACCATATCAATTCTATTGTTTAATAGCTCAATGTTCACGATGAACGTTTATTGGTCTTTTCCCTGCGAAGGTGGTGTTTTTCTAAGGGGCCATTTTACCCCACCGCATAAAAAATGCACACCTCGCCAACCAGACTTTCGTTTGGTTTTCCAACTCCTAGTTGATGATATCGATTTTAACTTCAAACGTATGACTAAGATTCTTTGATAAAGTTGTAGTAACAACTTGATCGAGATAGTAAACCGCCAGAATTAGAGTAGTGAATAACATGAAAACAATATTCCAGTGTTTTTATGTTATGACTAGCTGTGCCCGCGACGCCGTCCGCGTGGAATAGTGACTTTGGGCAGCATTTTTTGGGTATATCTTTTGGTTTATTTTGGATTACAAATCCTGTAAACCCTAAAATATAAATATAACCTATGCAAACAGTCAGTGTTATCGAATGCAACTGTTACGCCATGCGCCCCCGGAATACCTGTGTTCGAACCTACAATACAAAACCAGCCTAAGCTAAACCCTATTTCATATGATTAATGATATAAATCTGAGGTCCACTTAAATTGAATAATAACCTACTAAGTCCAGCCTAAGCTGAACCCTATGTCATATGGTTGATGATATAAATCGGAGGTCAAGTTAAATTGGTATTATTAGGTACATTTCCAAAACTGATCATTTTTAGCTAAAACTATTTTTTTTTTCTCTAAAATTAAAGTAGCCTAAGTTACTCCTTGTTACATCAGCTATCGGCCAGTGAAAGTCCCGTCAAAATCGGTCCAGCCGTTTCAGAGATTAGCCGGAACAAACAAACAGACAGACAAAAATTATAAAAAATGTTGTTTTGGTATATGTATCGTGTATACATCCGAATGCACTTAGTAAAAAGCAGTTATTTTAATATTACAAACAGACCCTCCAATTTTATTTATTTGTATTGTATAGAATCTACGTATATACTAGATATGCCAAGACCGGTAGATGTGGCAAACTATGTAGGAGAGGCCTACGTCCAGCAATGTAAAATGGCTGCCAATGACAAACGATGCCACAAGCATTATATAGTTTATTTGATCAATGGGCATCAAAAATATTGTCTATATTTATAGAGTTCATATTTAAAGGAAAAACTTTGGGATTGGCTTCAAAGTCACCCTTTAACACACACAAAGAGAAAATATATTAGATAAATTCACCTGATTGGCGTAATCAGATTTAAAATTTCTAGAATAAGATGTGGAGGGTAACTTAACTGATCAACTAACTCAGTAACTAATAAATCACAAAAAGTGTGTTTCTTCCAGAACTGCTTATCAAATATATAAATATGCTACTGAACGGCCAATATCTTTGACAGAAACCATTAATAAAGGCAAAACAATATCCGAAAAAGTTCAGTCGGAAAATACTCGATTTGCAGAAAAAAGTTAATACCAGCCAATAAAGATTGATGAAGAATCAATCGGGCCATGTCCCAAAGATAAAGGCAGTGTCCGTACAATCAATTTTAATCTGGGAACTCGCACGTGTTGTGATATCTCTTTTTAGCTTATATGGATCTAGATGAGAGTGAAAGAGAGGTTGATCTAAATAAGACCTGAATTGGTTTTGATGTAGGTGCCATTACCGCGATGACGGAGGCAGGCCTACTTACGGAATTAAAGTCTGCTAAAGATTGGGGTGGTTTAAGGAGCGTGCAGATTTTTCAAGTAAGTTTTTGTTTTGATTTTGGAAGGTGTACATAAATTTATCAGTAATTTTTTTTTGAAGACTAAAGTGGTCAAGTAGGTGGCAAACAAGACGGATAGTTATAATATTCATAAATTTGCATACATACCTAAATATAAAGGGCGATAGAGTTGTTATTTTTTCAAAAGCGGGTTATTTCAGGTGCTATTCCGGAATGGAATTGAATTTGAATCTGAAATGAGAATATCCGTAAAAGAACTGTTGCGCTAACGATTTGTGCAGGGTTGCTGATGCACGGAAACGGGAGGTGTAGCGCAAGCTTGGGAAATCCTATGTCCAATAGGCAATGTTTGTCTTATAATGATGACACGTTGTTCGGTTTACTAATTAATTTTTATAAAAAATGATGTAACAGTATCTCTCGCAGCCTAAATAATTAACGCCACAGACACTATTTAAATAGTACCTTGCCGTATTCCACATTTATTTTGCTTGACACTTATTTTCTGGTTATCAAGAAGTGGTTGATAACGGTGGTGCAGATGGCCTAAAATGATGAAATCCAATACAAAAAGTCATACTTATCGACCAGTGAATATTTCACTGTTACTGTAACTATTTTATAAACTATTTATTTTTATTATTGAAGATAATGATAGTTTTATACATCTACAACATTCTCATTCTATTGAGAATTTATTTATGAAGAAATACCTACCTTTTTAAAGAAGAAAACCTTTACACATTCTTCTCAATTCTGACTACATTTTTGTATCTATAGACTTCCATATGTCTTACGACTTTACTAGCATTGTGTAGGTACATACGAGCAAGCGTATTAATACGAAAATATATGATGTAACCCCTATCAGAATGCAGGCTAAGGAAGATTGAGTAGGGCGCGTTATCTAAGACAATGATGTAAGCAAAAAATGCTGATGGATATTAGTAAATCTTTATCAATATTGCTATTATATCTAAGATTAATAATCTTGCTTAAACTGCTTTAACTTATTATCTGTTAGCAAAAATTACTTCAATAATCTGTTTCTATTTACAAAGATATAAAAAAATAAGTTTATCATTTATTTGAATTTTTTTTTAATACATATGGCTAGAATTGTGTTACTGGATATTACGTTTTAAGATCGTATACGCAAAGTTATGACGACATAATCACAGGACTAGTAAATCGGTTTCTCCGGTGTAAACAAGCTAACCCATTTAGTTTCGTAGGTTCTTCTATCTGTAAACATTTTTAACAGTATCTCAACTGCCATATTGCTTCTGAAAAATAATAGAAAATATCCTAATCTGTGGACAAAAAAAGGTTTTATTTACCGCTTTTTACGACACTATAAAAAGATGGGAGAGCTTTATTCTTATTTTCGATCAGAACTAGGTACATGACCTGGATCTACATTAAGCCATTTTATGTACTTGTATGTATATATAATAATAACGTTTAGTGGTTATATAGGGTGATACAGTTATAAGTATATTTAATAATATGTTTATATAACTAAAAGCAAGTGGAAAGAAGTGGTATCTGCCTACCCCTACGGGAAAGAGGCATGATTATATGTATGTATGTTGGTATATAACTAATTTAAAAAAATTCAACTCGAAATAGAAACACATTTCAATATAATAAAAATTATTATTATTTATTTTGGAAACCAGATTCCATATGTAGTCACATAATACAAAATCATTAAATTACATAAACTAAATAAATTTTAATTCAAATTTGGAATTCTGGTACATCATTGTGTAAACTACCAGCTATTTACTGGCGTATTTTTTAATGATATCAATCCTCTTTTTCATTTAAATGTTCGCTGAATAATACTTTAGTGTTTGTATTTTTTTTTATGAGAAGTATATTTAATTTAAAGGAAGGAGTTATTAAGCAAATTCTGCTTGAAGTTGATAACAAAACATTTTCCACTTATTCATACAAAATGACTGTTATGAAATATGTATTACCAACATTTAACTTCAGCTCACAATATCATAATTAATAAAATATTAACATAGTAAAAACAAATATATTATGGATATTCTCCCACTTAAATATGTATGAGTTTATTAAAATAATGACACCGTAGGGGTACGCCATGAAGATATGGGATGCTTTTCCATGATATTAACATATTACAATTGGAAGTAGATGGTAGCCGTGTTGCGATTAATTGCAGCGAATTTTGTGAGTTATAGTAATTTTGAATGTTTCATAATTTCTTGTAAATATACAATTTAAGATCTTGTATCGATATTTTATTTTAGTAGTTCATATATGTACACATATATTTTTTTTTGCTTAATAACGATATATCTCAATTGTATCCGATGCTTTCTTTTCTGAGCTCCTAGTATTTTGTATTACCATATACCTAGTCAGGTCATAAATTCTGTCACATGTTTAATGTAAAATAATTGTAACAAGTTTATTAATTATGTAACCATTCATATACCAAAATGAACTTAACAAAACATAGATTCTTATGACATTAAAGTTTATTCAAAATGACCTCCGTGATTTTGAATACAAGCCTTCAATCTGCGCGGCCAGTTGTCTATCGCAGCACGAACGAGGTCCATGTCAATATCGGCGGCTGCCTTAATCAAGGATGTCTTGAGTGACTCCAAATTGGGATGAGGCTTTGAGCACGCCTTTTCCTCCAAGTGTTGCCATATCTTGTAATCTAACGGATTCAAATCTGGACTGGAGGAGGGCCAGTCTTCGTGCCGGATGAAGTCGATTTCACGCGCCGCCAGCCAGTCTTGTGTGCTCTTCGCTCTATGAGCTGGCGCCGAATCTTGTTGGAATACCCAGTGCCTGTTATTGAACATGGTATGAGAAACAGGTTCCACAAGGTTCGTCAGGACTGTATTTTGATACACAACAGCATTCGTTTTTACACCTTTCTCACAAAAATGTACCTCTGTTAAGCCCCAATAAGAAACTCCCAACCATACCATGAGCGAGGATGGAAAATGACCTCGTTGGACACGCGGAATACGGTTGCTCGCTTCTTCACTACTGTGTGCGTACACCTTATCATTTTGTTTGTTGTAGCTCTCTTCTACGGTAAACATTTTTTCATCCGAAAAAAGAATTTCCCGATATTTTTTTCCCGCGTACCGCTTCAACAAAGCGCGGCATCTCTTCAGTCTCAGGTCCATTAGACGAGCATTCAAACGATGTCCTGTTTTTCTTCGATATGCCCGAAGCCCTAAGTCTTCATTTAACACCCTTTTCACCGTGGTTCTGCTTAACCCCATCTGAAGGGCCAACAGTTTCTGCTTACGTTTGGGATTTCTTTGAATTCGTGCCTTCACAGCTTTTATCACTGCTGGAGTCCTAACAGACTGAGGGCGACCACTTCTTGACCTGTCATCTACACTAGAGTCTTCATTGTATCGTTTGATGGTACGATAAACGAATCTTTTGGTAATATTCAAATTTTTCAGTATGTTAAAAATTTGAATTGGCGCGTAACCGCAACGATGCAACGCAATAACTGCAACACTGTCTTCTTTAAGCGTCCACTCCATATTTAAAAATGAGTAAAATTCTAAAAGTTATACATTTTTATTTTCATGAACAATTCGAAATTCTAATTCAATAAACTTTTTTGTGGCCAGCATTCTAAAAGAAAAGTTTTTACTGTGTGACAATACTTATGACCTGACTAGGTATATTGTGACAGGGAAATACTTCTGATTGTTATAATTGGCGTGCTTTTCCAAAGCAAATTGGTGGGTTACACATATCGCTGAAATCGGCATATAAGTTTCATCATGATGTTTTTATTCTCAGTTGATACGAGTTAATTATAAACATATAAGTTGAGAAAAACTGTTAAAGGTACCATCATAAAGCTACTGTTACACATGCTCTAAAATAGCATGCTAAAAAGAGTGCTATTGAGTATGCTCAATACGAGAATGCTTATGAACAGTTTACATTTGCTAGCAATAGGCATGCTAGTTTTAAGTATACTCCTGAATAAGAGGAAGATTAAAGTAGCATGCTATTAAGCAAACATGTTCAGACGTGCTCAAAGCACGCTCGAAATAAGCATGCCTATTACTAGCAATGTCTTGATCACTTGCTACTTAGTAGCATTTGCTCATTAATAGCATGCTTTTGTGCTACTAATGAGCATGTGTACCTTAACTGTACCTTAATGGTCGGAATATTTGTAACTTCTAGATTAGTTTCAGAGTTAGATAACACATAGGTAATTGCCCTTACTTTGTTCCCAATAAAAAGAGTTCACATATTTACTGTCCTATATCGTCAACTAAGGTCATCGTCAAAATCGGGGCTATACGACCTAAAAACATGTTGGTTGCTCTTTTGCTAATTTCCATGAAGTAAATAAATAGCATTGTACGATGCCGGTCACGGACCGAGATTGCACCGTACGGCAATATGAAGGATTGCTCGAGAGCAGTGTACTGTATGGGAGAGGAATGGGAAGGAGCGGTGGCAAGAGAGACACGATGTCTTGCAACGGGCAAAGAAATTCGCACTGACCTTGTTTTCACCCCTTCCCGGTTCGGTTCAGGTCGTTGAGGAACTGTTGCACGGCACCTGTTAAATTCACAACACTGAACACACACAGATTTAATGGCACGGCCAATTAGAGTAACCAGAGAGGTCGAACGTCGACCGTCCCGTCCAGTTATTTATAGTTTTTTATATATATTGCACACGGTGCAAAAGGCGGTTATCTCATGCCTAACGTTGACACAAGAACACAGTTTTTCCGTCCCACCCTCGCTTACCATTATTACCTCACCGAGAGTGAGGGTAGATTACAAAAATCAGGTGGCGGGATTTCAAATACCCTTATGCAAGGATCGAACAAGCATATAATAAGTAGATAATAAGTAGCAGATTCAACTATAATTAAAAAGAAATGCTCATAAGATGTTATCACATAATGAACATCTAGCATTAACGTCTTTCACCATTTTAACTTACAGCTATATTTAAATCTCCAAGAATCAATAAAATGTTTCACATAAATAATTCTATTAAGAGTAAATTACTACTCTCTAAAACTGTCGTCTCATTAAACGAAGTTAGAAAATATATTCCATTTAATTAGACTATTAATGATATGTTATATTATTTTTAGAGACAAGCGTTTGACAGTGTAGACTTGAATTAATTGTTAAATGGATAAACCTGTAACCTCAATTTTTTTTAGTGTTGAGGAATAGCAAACAGGCTGAAGATCCATTTAATAGTAAGCAGTTATCGTCACCTATGGATGTTTGGGACGCTAGGGACGCCGCGTGTACGCTACTGTCCTATAGTGGTACAGGAACCTGGGTCGCTAATGCGAGAACACACAAGGTTATTATGGCAGCATACTTATAAGATGAAAGTGGTTGCCGTCGAGATGAGCTTGGTACCCTATCACGTAGCTAGGGTTGTTCTGTCGCCTTTTACGGCAAACCAACCCCGGCTGTTGATCAATAAAGTTCATGTGATACTGTTTCCAGGGTTAATGACTATATTATATATTGCCCGCAAATCAACAACTATTCTGTAACATGGAGTGGACCACCGAGTCATGAGATAGACGAGACACCACGGCGGCTTATTGTTGACTATCCAAGGCCTGGAGAAACAATCCTCTATATCTAATAACCGCCTGGAGCCTTGGCGGTTGTTAGCTTCGTTAGGTCCTCGGTCGTTTGATGGTCCGGTGGTCGAACTCTGATGTATATTGATGCCGGATAGCGTCTATAACTTCTATGTAAAAATCAAAGTTTTATACCACAGAAGACGATCATGGGATCGTCAAGACGTAATTAGGGTGGAGCAAAAATTAAAAAAATAGTTTTGTTATTTCTCAGAATTTGTAGGTTATAATTTTTTTATCAATATTTAAAAGTGTTTCGCTGAATTTTAATAAGTAATAAATAAAAAAAATATTATGGGAATGTTTTTTTTACTTATATCTTTGAAAACATCTAGGAATCGGATAACGGATAACGTACTTCGGTACGCTTGCGGAGATCACGGGTTCGATTCCCGTCTCGCGTCTGGTGTGTATGTATAATATGTATTTATTTACAAAACAAAAGTATATATGTAGTATATTAGTTTGTCTAGTACCTATAACACAAGTGCTATGCTACTTAGCTTGGGACTTGATGGCGATATGTGATTTGTCCCAGTATTTTTATTTAAATAGTTTTTATCCGTACCGGGGCAGAGAAAGAATACTGACCTCTGCGGCCTGTGGTCGACCATGGCGATGGCGACCACCTTTGGTCTTAAGTATGCCGCCATAATAACCTTGTGTTGTGTTCCGGCATTAGTGACCCAAGTTCCTGTACCCTTATGGGACAGCAGCGTGTTCGCGATGCCACTGGTGTTGCTAGCACCTATACGCGACGGTAACTGCTAAATTCTAAGCGGACTGTCAGCCTGTCAGCTGTCCTACGCAATAAAAAAATTTATAATATTACAAGTATGATGTAATTTACCTCAATTAAGGCTGTTGCTAGATCAAAGTCGCTCTTCTTGTGAATTATATACTTATTTGAGTGCAAGAATAGGCGGCAAACTACAAAATCTTCAAAATGAATTAGTGATAATTACGAATCATTATGCTGATTAGTCACGCAAATCATTTCTGACTTCCAACCCGCCTTTTAGTTGAGAACAATAATTAAAATTTAGCAAAAAGTTTCTTCTTTCGTTCGTCAGTGGGTTGACCGCGCCTTTGTGCATTATTTCTCTTTTTGTTTTTTTTTTCATTGGGTTAGTGGAACTTTGCTTTTGCCGCGCTGACCATAAAATTTGATAAATGATCATCTTAAAATATGTGTATAATAATTTGCTTATAATTGTTAAAGTTTTTATCATTTATATGATAAAAGTATGAAGTAATAAAGAAAAGTCTTTATCAGCGACACGCAACAACGGAAGGGCTTATGCTTCTAGTCCATATTTTTTTTACTTGAAAGAGACATTGATGGATATTCAAAGACACACGGAAATTTCATGCTATAAGAATACTCTAGAACATAATTGGCTTGGAAGTCAAAGCATTTGTGACAACTGAAAGAAAATAAAAAATGTTTAGAAAAAACGTGTATAAACGATTAAGAATTAAACTACAATGGCCAAATTTCTTTCTGAATTGGAAATATTCAAAGCCCTCAAATTTACTATTTAGATCTTTTTTATTTATTATATATTATATTTCTTTTTAATTTTTTTTATTACTGAAGAACAGCAGACAGGCTGAGGGCACACTTAATAATAGTAAACAATTACCGTCGCCTATGGATGTTTACAACACTAGGGTTACCGCGACTACGCTGCTCTCCCATACAGGTACAGGAACCTGGGTCACAAATACCCAGTGTTTTATTATGGTGGCATATTTATACCTACACCAGGGGTGGTTGCCCTCCAGGCGGGCTTGTGGCCCTACCACATAGCTGGGGTGGTTATGTCACCTTTTACGGCAGGCCGACCCCAGCTACAGGGGTTAGTATTCTTACTCCGCCTCTGTACGGAGAATAAGATCTCTCTAGATACATTTACCGTAAAAACACATGTCCTTTGGTCGTCAGGGGATACCTTTTAGACAATTCTTGGAAGAGGGTCAAAGATCGATTTTTTTGCCTTTTTACAACCATCCTTTCTTTAGACAACAATATCCGGATGACCGAGTTTTGCTCGGTATTTTTTTTTATAAAATGTGTTTTTTGGAAATTAACAATTGATTTTCTTAGTCTAACCTCAAAGCAAACACTCATTGACTTCGTGTTACTTAACAACGCCATCTGCTGGAATAGCTTTAGTGTTGTTGTGTCGTTAAAGCAATTTAAAAAAAATAGTATTATTATTCGCCGATAGATGTCAGAGTCATTTTTCAGTTTAACTTGGGACTACTCAAACGCCACCTTTTGACATTTTCTAGAAATGATTCCTAGCTAGATCGATTTATCGCCCCCGAAACCCCCCGTATACTAAATTTCATGAAAATTGTTGGAGCCGATTCCGAGATTCCAATTATATATATATATATATATATATATATATATATATATATATATATATATATATATATATATATATATATATATATATATATACAAGAATTGCTCGTTTAAAGATATAAGATTCGTAGTGCAATAGCTTTCTTGCATTAAAACATTTGCTGTAATTAACTGATCAAGTTTATGTAATTTAAATGACAACTAATTTGACAGATGTAGCTTCAACAAGATGGCCGTTATCAACTGTCAAAGTTTAGAAGTTCGTGTTGGAAGACCCTATATAATATGTATTTATTTCACAAAAAATATATAGAATATTAGATACCTAGTTTTCAAAGACCAAGTGCTCTATTTTTATTTTAGGGCTAGATGTCGCTTTGTGAATTATCACAGTGTACTCGTACATAAAATATTTATTTTATTTTATAACGCTTTCCCTAGGCCTCAATATTTATTATGAATTTTAATATAAATATCACACAAATCTAGTAAGGTGATGTCATTATACAGCTTAATCACCCGTCTTTTCTCATGTATTTTTTGTGGGCGCGCCCGCATAGGGGTGAATATCGTCATTGTCATCGGCTATTAGCACCGTGTTTAACAATTAACTAAATTAAGTCACTCCTTCATTTTAAAGGGCGTGATGACATAGATCTTCGTGAGAAACTATTGTTTCAAACATTTAATAAAACGCGTAATTTGCAATAAAGGATGAGGTAGCAAATTGTAACGAGTCACTATTGCACGATTTTAAAATTTAGGTACTAAGAAACTACGTACGTTTTCCTTGTGTATTTGTAATAGAAATAATTCATGGATTCGATAAAAAAACTAATTTACAATCTACAACTACTACTATCAGCTGGATTTTTTTACAGTACCTTACTGCACACACTTTTTATCCGTGCAGGGGCGGAGAAAGAATACTGATCTCTGCGGCCGGGATCGGCCTGTCGTAAAAGGCGACAAAACAACTCATCCTTGCTACGTAGTAAGGCCCCAAGTCCGTCTGGATGGCGATCACCTATGGTCTTAAGTATGCCGCCATAATAACTTTGTGTTGTGTTCCGGCATTAGTGACCCAAGTTCCTGTACCCTTACGGGACAACAGCGTGTTCGCGATGCGACTGGCGTTGCAAAGAACCATAGGCGACGGTAACTGCTAAATTCTAAGTGGGCCGTCAGCCTGTCTGCTGTCTTATAGCAATAAAAAAATACAGCGTTAAAATAAAACTTTTATACATAAAACATTATTATACATAAAATAAAATAGTTTAAATAACTAAAAATACGCTCTAATGATAAATTGAACTACAAAGTAAAAATTAATTATATAATAGGAATAAAATAATGAAAGAAATTTATTAGTAGATACTACTGTCACAAAAGCGTGGGGCGCTTTGTGCGATACCTTTCGTAGCATTTTTGGAATAATCGTACTGATCGAATATTTTCGAGAAATAATTTATCAAGCACCTCACGTTTTTTTCACAAAAATACTTTTTCGTTCATTATTTTATTCCTCTATTACGAATTATTTTTTACTTTTTGTGACAGTAGTATCTACTAATAAATTTCTTTCATTATTGTATTGTCATTGGTCCTTGATAGGTAAGTCGCAAACGTTTAAATGAAATATGACCGTTTAAAGTGGGTCAAAAACGAGTTCAAAAGAGTCAGTTAAAAACAAAAAAACCAACAAACATACAGGTTAAACTAATAAAAGCATGTTAATAAGTATGGATACATGCATTTTGGCAATATGGAAATTGTGAGAAATTATGTTATTAAACTTTACATATATTTTATTAATTTTATTTTCTGTCTATTTCATGCGTAACAATAAGAGTAATATATAAATAAACATTGGCTTAAATAACGATTCACGGTGTGATTTAGGTACGCTACCGAGAATCACGAGTGATAATGATAAAAATGTCATCAACACCCGAAGACATCTTTTAGCGTCTGATAGTAAAACACTAATTACCAAGGTATATTATATCTATATATAAACTTTTATATAAAATGTCTAATTAATTAAACATACTAATCAGAAAAGCAATCACGTGCAATGGAATAAATATTTATCAATCAACAACAGTCCTAAAACACGAATTAACGACTACATTGTATTTGAATTTAAGAAAGAAATATGAACGCGTTCAAAATCCGAATGCTTGTGAAGCGGTGTATTTGTGATACAAAATACAGAGTATACAGAAATAGTTCGTAAAATATGTGTTCGGACGTTGACAGATACTCATGAACAAAATCTTAGATACAATAAAACTATCACATGTGAGTGTCGTCCTCCGTTACAAACACACGAATTTTTCCGCAATGAAATTGAGCACTTAAAGCAAAGGACTATAACTAAAACCTTTCTCTTTGTTAATCTTTTCGCTTTAATTACAATATAAATTTTAATTACAATATAGATTAATAAGTTCATTACTTTAATAAACAAGCAAGTAATACATATTTTAAGTTGAGGGTAGTCGCAAATTTTAATTATTGTTTAAAACAGTAGACTGCGCAAAATCGGGTTAAATCAATTTTTATTTGTTATTTTTCTGGAAATAAATGTTTATAGACCTTAATATCATAAAAATTTATTTATAACAGTCAAAGAATCGCTATATTTACCAAAAGGAATAAAAAGTTTCTGTCTTTGTGTCAACCCTCACTGTATAAGAAATTGGAAGATCTATTGATCAACTACTTTACTTAGCACCCATAAGTATTATACATATAATATAAAGAGTGTGGCTTGTGTGTGTATGTGTGGCTTGCTTTTATTCTGTAGTATTTTGTGTCCCAGTGCTTGTAAAGCGGTGTACGTTTGTATTTTGTAACTAGTTTCCGTGCGCACGCGCCGCTAGACTTCAAAGACACCGCGTTCTGCATCGGCGGCAACGTGGCGACGATTATAAAGAATAAGTTCGTTAAGATCGATCGTTAAATTTGGGACGAATATAGATTTTGTTGAAGGTCAAACATTAAAAAAAATTAAACTTTCCGAAATAGATTTATATTTTTCATTTGATATTCAATCGTAGCAGATTTCAGAGGACTTACATATCATCGATATCTGAGAGATGAAAAAGATATGTTGCATTCTAAAATTTCACTTGATAAGTGGTCATCTATTGAGTATTATCACGAGGCAATACTGATGCCCCTTGCATTGCCTTCATGCCTTTCGTTTCTTGTGTCAACATGTACCCCATGAGAAAATCGGAGACATGCCACTATTTTAACAGATTGTACCAGCTGGCAGATCTGACTCCAAATATCTTCCTTACATCTTAAAGTATACCTTTGCTTAATACAAAAATAAATTGTTGACTATACACATATACTGAATGAATCTTGGTTGGAGTTGAAATATAAATACCACCAAATAACTTAAACTATAACTTATATAACTATAAATATAAACTAATTTGACAATTAACATCAATGATATTCTTTATATCAATCACAAACGTATCGATCATATTCCTTTATAACAAACCTTTCACAAAAAAAATTCGAATTTTTTATTTTGAAATTTAGAGAAGTAGACTTTGGATAAATCAAAACTGAACATCATTTGTTTTACAACCCTGTGTTTAATTTTCTCTATATATAATATACTAAAGTGCAAAGAAAAAATTAAGAAAATTAACCAGTAAAGTTTGAAATACATGAATAATAAAGATGAACTGTGAACTCATATTAAAAAAATTACTTGTATAAATTTTGTCACCTTAAAAATAGAGTGTAAAGGTAGAAATATTTTAATAACATCATAATGATTATGATGCAATAAATATGAATAATCACAGTTTTTAAACTACTAACTTTAAATAAATTTTTAAAATTCTCGTATATCAGAGTTACATTGTATGTTTATTAGTAAAAGCACAAAGTAGATGTAAAAGAGTTGACCCGTCTACATTACGCATACTTATTCTAGAGAAATGACCACCGCAGTCGTGTCGGACGTGACGGAAGTGCGCCCGTCGCCCGTTGAAATGTAGCCGCTTTGTGGAAACATCTAATAGAATTATTAAAATACAAAAATAAACACGTCTGTATGCATGAATGTTAATTTCTTAAGGTGAGACCACAATGAACGTAAAGTCTGTTAT
The DNA here is from genome assembly GCA_963693495.1 of Malacosoma neustria. Classification (NCBI taxonomy): domain Eukaryota; kingdom Metazoa; phylum Arthropoda; class Insecta; order Lepidoptera; family Lasiocampidae; genus Malacosoma; species Malacosoma neustria. Next base: position 20,415,837 of record OY856378.1, on the reverse strand, counting down.
TAGTCTGAGTTATTACCTATATGTACTTGTTAATAATTCCCCGAACTGGCTTATTCGTTCAGTTTGTTTTTATTTAATAAAAATGTTTAAAAAATACAAAAAATTGCCATATATATACACGTACGTTTGGTACTCGTATATTGACTGCAACGGCATTACGCTGGCGTGGCACGACTTGGGTGGAAAGGCGCCACGGCGCCCTGACCTTCCGCCTGACGCAGGTCCTCTCGGGGCACGGTTGCTTCGGGAGGTACCTGTGTCGCATAGGGCGGAAGAGAACGTCGGGGTGCCACCATTGTGGCGCGGGCGACGAGGAGGACACGGTGGACCACACTGTCGCCGTGTGCCCTGCGTGGCACGAGGAGCGCCGCGCCCTCGTCACCCAAATCGGCGTGGACCTGTCGCTCCCGACCCTGGTTCTGTCCATGGTCGGGGGCGATCCTGGATGGACGGCCGTCGCCTCCTTTTGCGAGGCAGTCATGTCCGCAAAGGAGGCGGCGGAGCGGGAGCGGGAGTCCACCACCACCCGCCGCCCGCACTATTGCCGCGAGGGAGAGGGCCGCGTGCTGTTCCGGGGCCCCCCTCAACTCCTACAATACAGGAGAGCGCCGGGGGGACGAAACCCTGACCCCCTGGCGCCAATACTTCAGAAGAGGCCCGCCTTGAGACAAAGAGCGGGCCGGCGCCGGCCCGGGCCACGAGATCGGCAGGCCACATATCCGTAGGCCCGGACGTAGGCGATAGGAGAACAGCGGGGTTTTTTAGTGGGTAGTCGGATGGCTGAACATCTTCCCCGGAGTCCCACATATCCCTCGGTCCCCCCGCGCCGGGGGAACCCGTCAAGAGAGGCTTTTCCCCGAAACAAAAAAAAAAGGCGTGGCACGACTGACCGCCGTTGAGGCAAGTTCTTGTAAGCCGCGTTTCGTCATACATAGGATGCCCTCTTGTTGACTATAAAGATAGGCTTTGGCTGGATGTTAAAGTGGGGAATTGTGTGCCAAATATGATCCTGGGAAGATCAATATCGAACTATTGACGATGTATCAGTGGATGATGATGACTTTTAATGAGCAGCAGGATAACCATTTTTTATTTCTGTGGAACAGCAGAAAGGTTGACTACCCACTTAATAGTAAGCAGTTACCGTTGCGTATGGATGTTGGCGGCATTTTATAACAGGAGTGGTTGCCATCCAGACGGGCTTGGAGCTCCACCACCTCGCAGAGCAATTAATTATTGAATTCTAAGTATTTGTCTCATTGCTCTAGAATAATACTTAAGGTTCATTAACACCCATAGCTGGACTCAAGTCTCCTAGAAGGAGTGAGCACTTTTGCTAGATGGAATGGCACTCACACTGGTGATGCTCAGATTTTCTTACGGTATTTTGTGTCCCCTCCCGAAAATGGCAAATATACAAGCATTGACGTAGTTCGTAAATTAAATTTAATAACACTGCAATTAGAGACCTTTAGACTGTAATAATTCTTGTTAACGAAAATAGTTTGAATATAAAATTAAAAAATATTATTGATTTATACAGTTTTCAAAAACTGGTGGCTTACAGTTATTATATAGTCCAATCATGTCCAAAAAGACTACCCTGTACATGATACTTAAACATCAATAACTGCCACTTCTTTTTTGAATAAATATACGTATGTATTGTGTATTAGGTATACACAAACGTAATAAAATACATACTTGGAAACTTGTTCAAAGTAAGGTTAAAATATTGTATTGACAGTGGCTACAAATTTGTATCACTGGCTGAACAAACCCAATAAATTTTGGTCTTGAATTATATCCTCAATGTAAACAGAGCCTTAAGCTCATTGTTCAAGTTACATAGAAACTCACTGTAAAACCAATCATTATTTACGCAGGGTTAAACATTTGTAACTTAATGTGAAATCGGACTAAATCGAACCGAAACAAAGACAACTCAAACAAGACGCCTTGAGATCTTAATCATGTGTGACAACAATCCGAATCTTAGATACTCCCAAGTGAATATTAAACCAAATAGATTAAGTTCAATGCAAATAACCAACTTACCAAGAAGATAAAATTTAGAGACGATCCACACTTAATCGGTATTTTCATGAATATCGCATTAAAATCATTAAACAGCAAAAATATATCTGTCTTGGGGAAATATAACCGGGATTCGCTTTCTGACTTTTTCTTATTAAATGTCTCCCTCAAAAACAATAAAGTTGAAGTAAAACTGCACCTGGAAAGTCAAACGTTTTAAGCCAAAATAGATCGTAATCTCAAAATTCGTAATTATGATATTACTAGGTAGTTCAGTGGTTAAGTAAATTTTTTTTTATTGCTGTAGGACAGCAGACAGGCTGACGGCCCACTTAGGATTTAGCAGTTACCGTCGCCTATAGGTGTATGCAACGCCAGTGGCATCGCGAACACGCTGCTGTCCCATAAGGGTACAGGAACTTGGGTCACTAATGCCGGAACACAGCACAAGGTTATTATGGCGGCATACTTAAGACCAAAGGTGGTCGCCATCCAGACGGGCTTGAGGCCCTACCACGTAGCTAGGGTGGGTTGTTTTGTCGCCTTTTACGACAGGCCGACCCCGGCCACAGAGGTTAGTATTCTTTCTCCGCCCCTGCATGGATAAAAATGATTGTCTGAGTGATTTTGTACGTTCTGATTGCGAATCACAACAGAAGATTATTGTGGCAGCATACTTATATTTTATAGACGTTATAAAACAAATTTGATATAAATTCGTAGATTGAACAATATTATCACGAAAATCCAAGAATAAATGTATTATGTCCTTAATTCTCGACTCGTTAATTCATTAAAAACGAGTTAAGGACGATACAGACTAAGACAATGGGGACTGTCCCAAACCTTGTGTAAACGAAGGTAATAATTTCATTCCATGGGGCATCCTAACCAGCTTATGGTGTGCCCACGTTGCGCGGTACGATATAATTTGCTCACATCTGTTTATAGATACAAAGGACCTTATTTGGTCGTTTAATTCACATATGGACTATGGTTTATAGAGTTAATAAATATTGTTTACTTTTTTTCTTTTTCTTAAAATTATTAAATTATTGTGTATTTTTATGTAATTCATATTTTAATTTCACATCTAATCTGAACTCAACATCTAAATGAATACAGCTAGAAAAATCAAACTTGTATATCTAGTTGAATATTTGAAATAATATTTTAATAATTTTTTCGCAAATTACAACAAATTTAATGTATTATTCTATTCAGAAAGTGATTTCGGCCACACGCACACTTTCATACGTGAAAGGTGACGATCACGCGTTCGGTGCAAATTAAAGTAATAAGTGGCTATTTATTTAAAAAACGACTAAGTATTTTTTGTATAATGCTATTTGTTGAAATGTGGACTAGAATTTGACAAAGAATACGTACTTTATAATGACTTTAAACGTGTCATCAATCGTATTTACAAACACGTCAAGGTGGTTCTTAAAATATAGAACGACAAATACTTATCAAGGTGGCTTTATCACACATGACAGGACCAGCCGGAAGGCCCACACGGGCATGTGTGCTCACGATTACGCGCCCGGAAGCTATCTGCTGCGGTATTTTTGTGCTGATAACCCGCGCAAATAGACATAGGGCCACCTGGTAGCCTCTAACACTTTGAAAGGGATCGGTGTTTGTTTGAAACCATGTTTTTAATGAATACTTTTTTTTATATTGTCATACATTTCATCTGTTGTATAGGTATTTATGTCATCTTAGCATTAAATCTCGGTGATATACTTCAGCTTCGAACTTAGGGTCCGTAATACTTTTTTTCTTACACTTTGCACGGTTATAATATCAAAATAAGTAGATAACGAGCATATTGAAAGTATTGTGCGTTAAGTGATTATAAAATAGCAGACTAGCATGGTCTGGCTACATAACTCGAAAGTAACAATGCCATATAACAAGGAAAATACTAGAAATGATATGAGAAAGAAGAAATAGATACATTGTGTAAAGGATGATTATGGCAAAGAAGGGTGTAAGTGTAGAGATGGCGGTAACAGAGGAGAGCGGAAGAAGAGAAGAGACGGGTTACCGGAGATTCCATCAATTATAAGCATTGTTTATAGGGAAATCCGCATGTCACCTTGCTTCCATACCGTCAACATTACACATGGCTTCCATAATGTCAACATACACCTGTCCTCCTGGGATGAACATAATATTGAAAATATAAGGAGCCAACGATAACGCATTTCCTAAATAAATAAATTATACATAGTATTATTACGGACAGTTTTTATATACAATAAATACGTACGTTTCTACCCGTGCAGGGGCGGAAAAAGAATATTGACCTCTGCGGCCGGCGAAGCAAAGGCGACAAAACAGCCCTAGCTAGGCCCCGAGCCCATCTGGTTGGCTACCACCTTTGTGCTTAAGTATGTCGCCATAATAACCTTATGTTGTGTTCCGGCATTAGTGATCCAAGTTCCTGAACCCTTTTGGGACAGCAGCGTGTTCGCAATGTCACTGGCATTGCAAACAGCCATGGGCGACGGTGACTCCTAAATTCTAAGCGGGCCGTCAGCCTGTCTGCTGTCCTACAGTAATAAAAAAATTGGAAAATTTAAGTATTAATCAATATTTGGATAGGCGTATGAGGTGGGGTTTATTTATGTAGTAGACTGTGAAAAAGGCTGACCTAAAAGCAAATATGTAAATATCTCAACAGTAGCATGTTTGAAGTTGTACTGTTTTAATCTCATCAAATATGTCTTCATTAGTACATTTTTAACAGTTATCATTGGCTATAAAAATAAATCGAAGACGAAGAACATAAAAAGATCAATTTACGCTGTCATAAAATCAAACACACTTGCATCAGAGCCCTTAACTTATCAGTGCCATTAGCACAATACCCACTCAATTATTGTCATGTCACACATTGTGCTTTTTATGTTCCTTGTCGAATGTAATTTATTGAAAATTCTGAGAATGTTTGATGGATCGATGTCAGATGAATTGACGGTGTAATTGTGTAGGGGATATGAGGAGAATGCTGGTTTGATATCTTTAATCTTGGATTAATTTGCGAAAATGTGTTTTATATTTAATTTAATATTTGATTTTATTGTAATATTTTACAACATTATTAAAATTTACATAAGTAATAGTTTACTTTGCTTATTATTCAAATATTCAAGATTTTAAATTTTAAGGTCTCCTAAAATAGACGGCGCACGTACTTTTTACATTTTGTTCAACACGGGTTGATGGTTAAAATATTGCAACTAAATTTTTCGCATCATTTATTGTATTTATGTTCATTTATTGTAGATATAATAGAAACCGACATATAATTTATGACATACATAACTATATTAAAACTGCAACCCAAGAAAAATAAAGAGAGAGCAAAGGTGCACTACAACAAAAAAATGTAATATTTAATATTGAATGAACTACTGAAAGGGCTTTGGTCAGAATATTGTTAAGAGAGACAACAGGAAAATGGGTCAAATGAATCACAGATTCGTATCCAAGTATAGGAAAATTAAGGAAAAGAAGGAAATATACAGGAAGCCGATCTAAAAAAAGCATGATTAATATAGATAAGGATTATTATTATGTTCATAAAGGTTTTTATAGAAAATCAATCCATGCAAAGTATTCGAATAAAGCAAGGAGATCTACCAACGCTCTCGAAGCCAAATCAACCTCATCAGCTGAAGCATTTGTTTTTGAAGGGACTTGTGGCAGTAGCCCGTGTAAAAACTTAATATGGCGACATTTATTCAACCCATTTTCTTGTGTTATTTGATCACTAAAAACACTCAATAGTGTCTTCGGATTATAAATAATCTATCATAGAAATCGATTATTTGTTTAAAAATTAAAAATACTACAATATAGACATTACAAATAATTATTTATCGATTATTGAGCCATTATATTGATTAATCATACAAATTTTTAATCCAAGACCAGAGGGCATAAGTTTATTATGATTTTAATATTCATACACGCACAACAAATGGACATTGGAGAGTTATTATTACTATTAAATTAATATGAAACACTGTACACGAGAAATAAGTTACGACAACAAATCTTGAGATCAGTCGAACACCGCTCTCTCGTAGCTCATAAGATGATCAACATTTTATCAATCTATCAAATTGGTATCAATATAAGTACGTATGTTTAACACAATAGATAATTAATTTTCCTAGTCATGAGTTGTCACGCTAAAATACTTGTATATACGATATAGCAGATAATATTAATTGAAGCAGGAAACTGAATTGAATGAGGTAACAACATATTTTTATCACAGCTCAATCCAAAGCATATACTTTGAACTACTCTTTAATATTGTCACTTTTGAAAAGCAACAAATCAGGCGAAAATTTATTTATACAAGAATTATTTAACCCCTGACGCTGAAAGAAAAATCAAAAAGTACCTTCTCTCACTGTTTTTACTTGTGAATTAGTAAAAGGAACAATAATTTATTGCCTTTTAAAACTCCCTAAGATAGTGAAAGCGTAGCCCTATTCTAGGGGAACGACAAATACATTTTAAAATAATGTTTCAACTCAAACAATTAAGCCGTCATCGCTATATAATTCGGTAGTAATCTATACTCGTACTTATTAACTTTAAAAATATTTCTTTCTATTTACTCTTTTTCTTGGTAAAAAATATACAAATATTAATTTATTTTAAACAATGTTCCATAGACCAGGTTTCATAGACTTTCATGTCAACAAATGTCTGTCTTTTAGTGTCTGTGTTTAAAAATATAAATTATCATAAGCAATAAAATAGCATTTACATTCGCCATGCACTTTGTATATATTTGGCTATTTGATATATATTGGTTAGATAGTTTGATAGTGTAATCAATATTTACGATCGGTGGTTTGACATAGTACTCGTATATTATAAACCGAACAAAAACAAATCATTGCACGACAGATACAAGATAACCGATTTCGAATGCATCGTAAATCTGTACGTGTTACAATTAAATGAATGTCGCGGTAAAGGATAGTCCAGATTCTTACGTAAAGTGTATTAAAATAGAAAACAATTCACATATAGCAGTTTTTTTAGCTATTTCGTTAATCCGTCCGGAGTACCTATTGCCTAATATTAAAGAATTACTGACAGGGACAGTTAGCTGAAGGTTGAAAACGTTGACATAGATTTGCGTAAATTGATTGCTGCAGAATTCATTCACGAGGTTTTAAATAAGGAAGAGAAACCACCTTGACTCAATCCAGGGGCATCGTAAAGGGCGACAAATAGATTACTCCTTGTGAGTGTACGAGCCGCAGAGAATGGCTATAATTCAGTTCCTTACGAGTTGAAGAGTCGGCAACAGTTTTTAGTTTTTAGATACAGTTTTTTTAAAGGTCATTTCACAGACACACACAAAGTATATCGTAATAAGTATATAATCCTTTACCAGCAGGTGGGGGCTACTATTGAAGACTCTAGAAAAGTAATTGGCAATATGCCCGCCACGCTTGTCCAAGCTGGATTGCTACATGTAATAGAGGGATCGGTATCCAGGCTTCCATTATTATTCCTCTATCCAGGTTAATATTTGGCAATTTCTCACAATATGTATTTTAAGAAAACTGCTTAAGCGGTGAATACACTCTTGGAATTCAAACCTATGACTCCCATTTGGTCCGCGAGAGTAATACAACTTGGCTATCACGTACAATGGATATAACATTTAAAGAACTGATTGAAATTAAATGTTTAAACATTGTAAAATTTATTAAAGCTTATAAATACGTCAACTTAATCTGATTAATAATAATAATAATATTTTGTTACAATTCACACAGCGTCATCTAGCCCAAACTAAGTAGCACTTGTATTATGGGCCTTAGACAACTGATATACTACTTATATACTTTTTTTTGTAAATAAATACATATTATACATAAACACCCAGACGCGAGACGAGAATCGAACCCGTGACCTCCGCAAGCGTGCCGAAGTGCGTTATCCGTTACGCCACCGAGGTCATCATTGAGCAGAATCTTTCTTGAACTTTACACCCGCTTAGCCAAAATTCACTTTTCTTAAAGGTTCTTACCAGAAAAATGTATAAAATTAGATAAAACAAATAAAAACTTCGAATGCTTTTCACTTGCATAAACTAATTGATGACGACGATATTTCAAAGAATGCTCGCTCGGAAAATAATTTCATTTATTTCTAGCTTCTAGGAATGATTGCGTTCCTTACTTTGTCTAAAAAAATTAAATTAAATGTACATTTGACTACATAATTTAGTATAAAAGCTAGTTTTTTTTATTGTTGCAGGACGGCAGACAGGCTGACCACCCACCCCCTCAGGGGCGCTTCTCTGTCCGAGGAGTGCACGGGTGTGCATACCCGAAGTGCCCGAGCATCCGCCACCTCATTCACCTTCCCGTCCGAGGCGGCGGAGTCCCACCTATCTTCCCGTCTATCTCTCACATCCTTTCCCAACTTCGCTCTCTGTTCGTGGCGCGGCCCCCGTTGGGATGGTTACGGGTACTGGTTGGGGTCCCGGGTTCTGTCCCGGGCCCTGATTTGGTAGTCGAAACCATACCCATTTCGACTGCGCCTGCGCAGGGAGTGTTCCTGGGGCGGGAACGGCATCTCCGCTGTCCGTCGGTCTGGCTGGGTTGGCTACGACATTAGCCTACTTCCTGGTTTTCTGGAGTGTCGTCTGGTAGTTGTACCCACGCCTGACTGGCACGTGGCGGAGATGCAAGACCCACCCCGTCCAGAATCCTCCAGCTGTAAGGGCTGGAGGCAGTCAAGTCCGCGAAGAAGGCGGCGGAGCGGGAGCGGGAGTCGACTACCACACTCCCCTCCCGCCAACGTCGGCGGCGCCGGAGGGCAAGTAACGACCTCGGGCAAGAAAGCGGCCGCGGGTGGGCCCTCGGGGGAGGATCCGCCACCCGCACCATTGCCGCGAGGGAGAGGGCCGCGTGCTGTTTCGCGGCCCCCCTCAACTCATGTTGCTTCAGAAGAGCGCCGGGGGACGTAAACCCTGGCGCCAACAATTTAGAAGGGGCCCGCCTTAAGACAAAGGGCGGGCCGGCGTCGGCCCGGGCCACGAGATCGGCAGGCCATATATCCGTGGGCCCGGGTGTAGGCGATAGGAGAACAGCGGGGTTTTTTAGTGGGTAGTCGGATGGCCGAACATCTTTCCCGGAGTCCTACATATCCCTCGGTGCCCCCGGACCGGGGGAACCCGTCAAGAGAGGTTTTTCTCCGAGACCAAAAAAAAAGGCTGACCGCCCACTTAGAATTTAGCAGTTACCGTCGCCTATGGGTGTTTGCAACGCCAGTGGCACCGCGAACAAACTACTGTCCCATAAGGGTACAGGAATTTGGGTCACTAATGCCGGAACACAACACAAATTATTATGTCTGCAAAAAGCTTTGTTATTTTGACTACTTTTGCGAGATCACCGAGCTTTTCAGGATGCAGTATCGAGCCTCAAGAAGCAGAAGCGTATAGAACTGCGATTTGCCATTTCCTTAATACGAGTATGTTTAATCTTATTACCAACTTTTTGTTTTTTAGTCTTTCAACGGTTTTTACTTGGAATTAGAAATATATTGGTTATTTTTAATATGATGATTCATAAACTAAGAGGTACTTTCGTAAATAATAATAGTATTTATGATAAATAATTTATCAAGTATAGATATTTTTTTAAATAACTATTAGCTAATCATTAATACTTACCCGATACAAGTAATAAATTAAAAGACTGGGTTGCTTCAGTAGCTACGAGTATGCGATGAATTTGATTTCCACGGAGGACTATACTATATTTGTGTGATAGAAATTGTTTGTCTTCGTACGTTTTTGGTATGCTTGCGGAGGTCATGGTTTCGTTTCCCGTCTGAGTGTATATGTATAAATATAGAATATTAATTGTCTCGTAAGCATAACTAAAGTGCTACTTATTAAGGTACTAGATATCGATATGTGGAATTTAATATATAAAATATTTTTATGAACACAGATGCGTTAAAGATTTTAAACTATTGATTATTTTATTTTTCACAATGACTCTTATGATAACTCCAGTTTTATAGATTAAAAATGTTTTTATTAGTGATTATAACAAAAAGCAATATCTCGCGTAATACTATAAAGCGTCTTTAAAATATGTCCATCCGCTTTGCATCTACCGTACAATGTAATTGGACCGTCATTGGATATTGATCGGATTTATCATGATACGAACAAATGTATTCATTGCTTGTTATATATAGGTATCGTATATCTAAAAGATTTACATATATCTTTATACATCGCTGGCTTAATGTAGAATTTCATAGATTGTATCGAACAGCATGTTTTAACTATAGATTAAGGATATCTAAATGCAGTTTATGGTCAAGTTTTTATCCGTGCAGGGGCAGAGAAAGAATAATAAACTGCGGCCGGGGTCGGCCTGACAAAAAAGGCGACAAAACAACCCCTAGCTACGTGGTAGGGTCTCAAGCCCGTCTGGATGGCGACCACCTTTGGTCTTAAGTGTGCCGCCATAATAACCTTGTGTTGTGTTCCGGCATTAGTGACTTGGAACTTGGGTTTCTGTACCCTTATGGGACAGCGTGTTCGCGATACTGCTGGCGTTTCAAACACCAATAGGCGACGGTAACTGCTAAATCCTAAGTGGGCCGTCAGCTTGTCTGCTGTCCTACAGCATTAAAAAAGTTTTGGTCTTTATGAGTTTTAGACTCATATAAAAGTGGCAGCTCCAGAATGATTGAGGGTAATTAGAATATTTTTAAAATATAAATTAAATATTTATTAGAATAGATTTTGATTTATATAACAAATTGTAGCTTAATTTTGAGGTCTCTATTTATTTTAATAAGCTCACCATTTAGTTCAACCTTATTTTTTATATAATTTTATCTCATGTAAATGTTTTTAAACAATCAGCATACGTCAAAGCCTTGTGGTAAAATAATAATGAAGTTGATTTGGAATTAAATGTTGAAGCGAACCCAATCTTGACAGTTTATAACTGTATTTCAACAGACAGAGAAACGGCCTAAATGATAACAAATGGTCACCATCACCTATGGACGTTCGCAACACTAGGGATATTGTTTTATTACTATGGGATAGCAGATAGGCTCACTGCTCACTAAGGCCGACTTGCACAACCAATCACTAAACCGATTTAGCGCTAAACTTATTTAAATCGTCATTCTGTCTCTGTCACATTGACAACATTTGACAGGGACAGAATGACGATTTAAACAAAGTTAGCGCTAAATCGGTTTAGTGATTGGTTGTGCAAGTCGGCCTTAATAGTGAGCAGTTACAGTCACCTATGGACGTATGCGACGCGACGCCAGGGGAACCTAGGTCATTTATGCTGGAACACAAAGTGTTGTTGTCATGTTATCAAACCTTCCTAGGTTATCATGGCAGCGTATTTCTAGACCGCGGGTATTTTCCTTTCCAGTGGCACTTGGGGCCGTACTACTAAGCTAGGATTGTTTTGTCGCTTTTTACAACCGGCCGCCCCCAGCCGGAAGGGTCCACAGAGAGTTTGCTAATGCGCTGTCAGCCTTTAAGAAATTTTATAACGCCTTTTAGTAGATAATATTTGCACTTAAATTATGTTTATCTACTCTTTTACTATCTACTATACTATACTATCAACTAATATCGGTTGCGACACAAATAGAACAATTTTTTACAATATCGATTATGAAAACACATCAACTTTCATAATCATCAACAAAAACCGAGTAAAAGCTTATGACGCAAAAACTCAGTAATTGACAAAAAGTGTTGTAAAAAGTTATTATGCGTTAGAATCGTGCCTCCAAAGATTCTGATCACATTTTTTTGTTATTTTAAATCTTTGTACGTGAAAGCGTTACCAAAATATTACTAACACTAAATTATTTGATATTCAATTCTTGTTTTGTAATAAATCAAACATTTCAAAACAATATTATCCAAGTTTATAAAAATGAGAATGGCGGATTTATAGGGCATTTAGTTAAGAGACTTGTAGAACATTTAATTCTCAGAAAAACCTGCCTTTGAGCAGCATGATACTATAAAATGCCATTAGGCTATAAATATTTTAAAAAAATACTAACTTTATGTGTATTTTAGATAGGAAATTTTCTAAATAGAAAAAAAAATACTTAGAGCTCCGCTGTGAATGGGATTTCTTTTTTTCAGAGTATACTAGTATAATAGAATGATATTTTGCTGCGGGAGCGAATATAATTTTCGTTCATAACGAATCACCCTATATATATTATGTATACATAATTCTAAACATATACTTAATTATTGTAATAATTTTAAATTTATACCCTATAAATAAAATCTAAATATATATTGGGCTATACTAAATATATAGTATTATTCACGGTGGCCGTTATTATTATCATTTTGTGCTTTCCAAATATTTTTTTTTAAATATTTTATACATTTTTAACTATATTAAAAATATTTTAAAAAATCATCATTTAACGAATTAATAATTATAGCTGTTTCATTGTCCATTTAGAATACTTTCCATAGTCAGTTGTGAACTCGGCTTCTCAGCTTCTTAATGTTTAACTCCACCGAACACACCCCTGATCCTTAGCAACATAAATGTCATCGGAATTCTCTTTTCAAAGCGGCGAAGCATTAAATAACTGCTTTAAAGCGACCCATTCAACACTCTCCTCAAAGGGGGTAATTAACATGCACTTTTTCTTGTTGCGAATTTCTGAGGCAATTTTATTGAATATCTCGCGAGGGTGATTGGGGTAGAATTTAAGGGTTAACAATGATTCTTTGGTGACTTGGTTTTAAACTGTTGCTTTACGGAAATATATTTGGTGTGTTAAAATAAGTTTATTTGAATATGAATGAAGTATTTATAACAATTTTACTATTCATTGCTATTTTGTATATTGATGTGAAAACTTATTTAGCATCGTTGTGATCTGAAAGTCGATGAAATAGAAAAGTCACAGTAAAAAGAGACACCTATATACATCTTTACAATATAACATGGAGAGAATGAGATAAAATACATTATAAAGTGTTTCCTATATTTATGGTCTTTTTTTTTGTGCGGTGTTATATTGAAGTTTAAATTTTTCAAGGTTTCACTTCTATCACTTGTGAACTGCACACATGTTTATAGTTAATTTATCTTTTTATGTACCTATCTCCCCAAATATTACGGGTTTGATTCCTACATGTAAAGCTTAGACAGTTGTTCTCACATATACACATACACATTAGAACATAATTTTCATCTACTGATGATATAGAAAAAGATTGTGAGAAAATTTACATACTAATCCGACTTGGACAAGCGTGGCATATATATTCTTTGCTCCCTCTAGAGGGAGGCCCGAGACTAATAGTGGGACGCTATGGGTCATTATTGCAAAAAAATAATCAATTTCATTATAAAGCAGATAATTGTATCTCGATTAAGAAAAACAAGAGACAGTGTTTTGTGCGAACAGTTATAAATATTTTTTTCAAATGCATATTAATATTTTCTGATTAATAAAAATTATATAAATTAATAATACCTAATTATGTTTTTGGGACGTCTACTAATTGCACGTGAAACCTCAAAGGAGTTTCATGTAAATGTTTCATTGGATTAACGTATATTTAAATTTTGTCCGTAATAAATTATATGTAGGTAATATTAATTTACGTATATAATATACTAATATTATAAATGTGAAAGTAAGTTTGTTTGTTACGCTTTCACGCGAAAACTACTTAACCGATCATCGTGAAACTTTGTACACATATTCTTGGAGGGATTAGAAGTAACATAGGATATTTTTTATTGAACTTTTTTTTAAATATTTACGAAGATTACCCTTTCTCATTATTTTCGTTTAATTTTCCTGTTAATCGCCCAGCGGAGCGGGCGTGATCGGCTAGTATAATATAAAGTTGTTATCACTAACTATAATATTATAAAATAAAGATCTCTATATCTACCTGTTCAATATAAACTTAAAAACTACTGAACCGATTTTCACTAATAGACGAGGTGAGCCATAAGAAAGATTAAAGTATATAATTTGTCAATGTTTTGTGTAAATTGAAGGAAATATAAAGATAATTCTTGGAAGTGTTGGAAAATGTCAAGCTGCCTGGGAGCTATCATGGATAACGCTGCCTATATTATATGTTTTGTTATATCCCTTTGATATATAACAAAACGTTGTATGAGTGGATATTTATCTTTTGTAGATACTCAAAAAATCCGCGATAGCATACATCTATCAAGGACAGCTTAGTATACCTATTCCATCTTATTTTTATTCTTGAAAGGGCAGAAAAATAATACTGACCTATGCAGCCAGGGTCGGCCTGTCGTAAAAGGCGACATAACAACCCACCCTAAGTACGTGGTAGGGCCCAAGGCCGGCATGATGGCGACCTTCGGTCTTAAGTGTGCCGCCATAATAACCTTGTGTTGTGTGCCGGTATTAGTGACCCAAGTTCCTGGACATTTATGAGGCAGCAGCGTGTTCGCGATGCCATTGACGTTGCAAACATCCATAGGCAACGGTAACTGCTTACTAATAAGTGGACCGTCAGCCTGTCTGCTGTTCTTCGGCGATAAAAAACCCACACTGTGCGAGGCCAGAGCAGGTCGCTAGTATAATACAAAGTTGTTCAATTGGAATAATTTTATTTCAACGATTGGTCAGGAAACAATGGTGATTAATTATATAATATATCTGACGCATTTAGTAATTACAAGTTTTTATACGGTTAATATTAGTTATTTAATGTTCGCAAAAACATTTGCGCGATTTCGTTTTAAATTATTGGTGGTTCTGTGGTATGTGGGGTATCAATACCTACGTTTGTTCACTGTCTATACAAAATATTAAATTTCAATAAAAAGATTGTATGATTGTCAAAATTAAATAAATTTTATAATCTTAGAACAATACTTAAACGATCTTATTTATTAAATATATTTTCTCTATGCAAGGGAGGTATAAAAATGGCTTCCCTAAACTGCCGGGCTGTCTGTCATAAAAAGCGACAAACAAATCCCAAGCTACGGCTTCATACCCATCTTAGTGGCAACCACCCCTAGTTTATATGCAATGACCAATGCCACCTGTCAAGCCAATCTTACAAAGTGGGGTATTTTGGCCACATTGGGTTGCGCAAGTCTTTCCTTCTAAACTGCCGTGAGATCTCTCCGTAGCTCTACCCGCTTTACCTCGATTTCATGAGGTGCAGGGCGAGAACCCTGGGCAACGGCCTCCTGATGCCACCGATACAGCGACGCCAAGAACCGAGCTTCGAGATCCTATGGCATGGATCCGGCGAGGAGGGAGGCCGCCAAGAAGGACACCGTACAATATTCTCTGACGGCGCTGACGACCAGTGTGCCGGCGCACGCAGCGCTTTTGACCGTCAGATGCTCCATCCAAACGGGCGCCGTAAAGGGTCATAGACCATACGGTATTTTCGTATAGTTTCTGGCACACTGAGTTCGGTCCCCCAATGTTGGAAAGCAGTCGGGCGAGTGCCTCGGCTGCCCCCCTGAGTCGAGGGGTTAGCCGCTCAAAGGGTGCCAAAAAATACTAAATTAACCTTTAGTTAAAATAAATATATACTGCAACGTTACTGCAATATTATATCGAGTAACCCTAAACCCATAAAATCCTAAATCATTCCGAGAACATTTTAAAACGAATTCGCAAGTCATATTCGTGTATTGTTCCGTTGATCTGATAACTCAGGACTTGACATGACGGCTGAAGAATAATTAATCTCCAAGTCTTAGTGCCTGCATGTACTTCTTTTATAAGTACTTCTTTTGATTTATTGTTGGAAGTTATTGCATGTACTGTATACCATGAAACCTCTGGGATGCGAATAATTTGTTAGTTGATATCATCATATCAACGAAATCATAGACAACGAAAAAATAATTTTCATATTATTCTATAAATTTGGAGATTTAAAATAAAAAGACTCTCCTGAAAATTGAAATATAAATATTTATTGAATGGTATTTACAATTTCCGTGACGCACATCGGAACGCCTGCAGAGGTCATTAATATGCTTTTTACTTTTTTGTATATTTTTTATCAGTTGCCTAGTACCCTTGTCACAAGTCCTCTGTTACTGTTTTGGGACTAGATGGCGCTGTATGTTTGTTTATTTTATCAACCAAAGAAAAGCTGTATACTGTATATAAATTAAAAAAAATATCAAACATATATTTTGTAGTGGACCGAATTGTGAATCTCAATCATTCTCAAATATTTTTAAACACACGCAAAAAAATTCATCATAGTCGGTACGGCTGTTTAGGAGAAGTTCAGTCACATACACACGCACAAAAGAAATATATACTTTCTCAGTGCAGGGGCGGAGTAAGAATACTAACCCCTGTGGCTGGCGTCGGCCTGTCGTAAAAGGCGACAAAACAATCCTAGCTACCTGATATGGCCCCAAGCCCGTCTGGATGACCACCTATGGTCAATAAGTATGCCGCCATAACAATCTTGTGTTATGATCCGATATTAATGACCCAGGTTTCAGTACCAATATGCAAACAGAAACGTGTTCGCGGTTGCCAACATCCAAAGGCGACGGTCTGCTGTTTCTCAGCAATAAAAAAAAACATAAACATTACATACATATGGTTATATACATCAATTAGTATCCTCCGGCCACTATTACAATGTTCACGCAATTAAGACAATTAAAAACAAACAAATTAACGAGTAGCTATCAATATCTATTTAGAATACTTTCCCTATTAGACCGGCACTCTCTAATAACACCGGAAGTTAAATTTGAACCTTTTGTTATAAATTTGTGAGTCCGTTGGGAACAAACTTTTCGAGAGAAACTGAAAATGATTACATTTAACAATAATTTAAATATGAACGTTCCTTTTATGGGGCATTTATATATTATTTAATTGATAGTTCTGTCTTTACGAACGCACCCACTATATAACACGTGATTTTTTTTTTGTCAATTTTTACTCCCCTCCCTCCCCTTGGTGATCATCCGTAGTACCTATATGAGAAGAGCCTCCATTCCAGTTTTCACGCGGTATTCCGATTGTCCAGTCGATCATACAACGACATTAGTGTATCGGGACAAACTCTCATCGACTTGCTTAACACCTGCAGTAGAGTGCACTACAAACTGATGAATATCACCTCCCCCCCCCCCCCTCTCCTGAAATTGTCACGTAGTATGGTTACGTTCCTAAATATATGTCCTGGAGAAATATAAAAATAGCTTCATCAGTTTCCTACATCGTATTAGATGAGAAATGGCCTGTTTACGGCGACATGGAGGAACATAACGCACGACAAAACGCCAGTAGCAACCGATTCTCGTCCCGAGTCAGTGTCTATGTAGAATATGTAATTATTTACAAAAGATAACTATATACATACGTAGTACATCAGTTATCTAGTACCTATAAAACAACTGCTTACTTTTGGATAAGATGGTGCAGAAGAATAAGACAAAGAAGATGTAGTGACAAAAATTGAGAAAGGTATGCTGAGATGGTTTGGCCATGTCGAGAGAATGAATGAAGAACGATTGACGAAAAAAGTGTATAAAGCGAGTGTGAATGGAAGTGTTGGAAGGGGTTGACCTAAGGGAACGTTTCGAGACCAGATCAGGGACGTCTTGAAAAAAGGCCAGGTCAAGAGTACCCTAAACCGAAGGGCATGTATGATGGGAATAATGAAAGTGGACGAAGCGAAACCAGTATCTAAGGATCGTAGCAAGTGGAAAGAAGTGGTCTCTGCCTACCCCTACGGGAAAGAGGCGTGATTATATGTATGTATGTATGTTGCAGCGCAATTAAAAAAGAACTACCCTACGTCCTTCTTCAAGGTCAAATCTAACTCTATACCTAAAGTCATCAAAATTCATTCAGCAGTTAAGGTATATAAACGTAACAGACAGATATATTTTGACATTTATATTATTATTATGGATTACTATTATTTTAGCTAGTTCACATAAAAGAAAGGTATCGTTCGGTGTTCTTTACAAAATTTGGCCAGATTACAGTCAGCTCCGAGATTACCTCTGCGGCCGGAGTCGGCCTGTCGTAAAAGGCGACTAAACAACCCACCCTAGCTACGTGGTAGGGCTTCAAGCCCGTCTGGATGGCGACCACCTTTAGTCTTAAGTATGCCGCCATAATAACCTTGTGTTGTGTTCCGGCATTAGTGACTCAAGTTCCAGTACCTTTATGGGACAGCAGCGTGTTCGCGATGCCACTGGTGTTGCAAACATCCATAGGCGATGGTAACTGCTAAATTCTAAGCGGGCCGTCAGCCTGTCTGCTGTCCTACAGCAATAAAAAAAAAAGCTTGTTAAAAAGCAAATTTATCTACATTTATCTATATTTATATATATTATATTAGATGACTGACAACGAAATTTCATGTCCTACTTTCAATGTGAAACAAGAAAAATAATTTAAATAAAAAGGATGACAGAATCTTCCCCAAAAAGGGGTTAACGTCAAGCAGGCGGCGCCGGTTGTAAAAACTAAGCCACAACTATTACAACATGTAACATGTTGTGCCGACCCCATCTAATGTGGAATAAGGGTAGGAGGAAGAAGATGATCTACATTTATCTCCTCTTCCAGGCATAGAAAAAGAGAGAAGGACACCTGAGTATATATACAGTATACTGTACCCTGGTGAAACTTATAAATTAAAAGAGAATATACCAAAAATCGATTTTAGGTACAAAGGAATCATTCTCTTAAAATCGCAACTAGTGTGGTCTCTATTAACTATTATTAGAACAATTTCTAAGCATTTCTTTATCCGTGCAGGGGCAATGTATGAACACCGACATCTGCGGCTGGGGTTGACTTGTCGTAAAAGACGATAAAACCACCCTAGCTAGGTGGTAGGGTCCCAACCCCGTTTGGATAACAACCACCCTCGACCTTTAAGTATGCTGCTATAATAACCTTGTATTGTGTTCCGGCATTAGTGACCTATATTCCATTACCCCTATACGGACAGTAGCGTGCCCATAACGTCGCAAACATACATAGGCGATGGCAACTGCTTAAGAACCATTAGTCTACCTGCTGTTCCTCAGCAAAAAAACTACTATTCTAGCTTAGCTTACAGAACACTGGTTAGCTTACACAAAGGTACTTAATACTAAAATTAAAATCTTTACACCGTTTAATTACAGTGGAATGTAGCATAGCGATTAGTGTGAGCATTATATCTTCTCCATCGGTTAAGTGATCGATCATTCTGTATCCTTTTTATGAATGTTCACAGCGAGATGTTATCTTCACGCTAAAACGCATAAAGGTCAATTGACTCACATCGGCGTGACGTCACAAGTTCAGTGCTGCCAGGCTCAAAGCAAATGTTTCTAGAAATGCCCTTTTTAAAATACCTTATGTTTTAGTGCAGTGGAAAAAAAAAACTCAGCTGGAACCTTTTCATGCATGACTGTATTTGCTGTACACCGATTTCTGTCATTCGTTTGAATACACCTGCCTGTTGCCTTTGTCTGGTCGCAGCCAGACAGACACGTTCTATGAACTCAACGAACACACAGAAGTACATTAATTTTACGACAGGTGCATATCCACGTCAGAAATAAGAACACGCCTCTGAAGTCAACGCTTTTAATACTTTGCTTACAATTCTGTTTAGAGTTACAATTAAAGACGTGTCTGTTACATATTTAGTACAATAAATTTACCGCAAACATTTCGTCGTAGTCGTAGAATAGTGACGGATCTGACATATATTAAACTTTACAGGACAGCCATTTTAAAAATACACAAGCGTCATTTTACTATGAGATTCTATAATATCCGTCACTTTACCGACTGCTTAATTTGAAATCTAAAATACATGTAATTTTTTTTTTTAATGTAGCAATAATATTTAGACAATGTAGTATCCAAATATGGTAAAAAGTGAATTTTGGATTTTTTTCAAATCCGACGTTATTCTACGATCACGACGTTTCTTAGTATCGAGTTAATCGTATCTAAGCATATGCATTGCCATCCCTATTCTACGACGACACTGCCATCTCTCGATTCTTTCATTCAAACTGTACGCTGCGCACGCGTCGATTTTCTCAATTTCCGTTGTTCTATTCCAACATAGCAAGAAACTAGCTCAATCGAAAGTAGTTCGAGCCAGGGCCTTCTACAGCCATAATCGAAGAGCCCCAGCAGCACGAAGATCGAAGTAAGTGGTTGTGAATTTGTGTTGTTCATTCCAGTATCATTACAACAAATTTTAAGCCTGACATTAATTTATAGTATTATTACAAAACTTAGCAACACTTTCAATACAATGGCATGATTGTTCTAACTATGGAAATTTATAACGTGTGTAAAACTGGGCTACGGTCAACGGTTAATGAATCAACTTAAGAGTTGAAATGTATTAACTTTTTTAAACAATGACTAGTTTTAATTGTTATTGTTTCAAACGATAGTATTATTCGTCATACTGTACTAGGTTCCATAAATAATTAATGGTCTAGAAACGTTGCTTCGTTTCGAGGCCGTATTTACATTTAAAAAATCAAATGTTGTTATGATTGTTAATTAAAAAGTTTTTTTGCAAACTTATAGATAAAGATATTTTCCCTTCAAATTTTTTGCTGTCTCCGTTTGCTTCCCTAAGTATTATGAATTTAAATTTTATTGAGTCTACATTTTTTTAATGCTATAGGACAGCAGACAGGCTGACGGCCCGCTTAGAATTTAGCAGTTTCCGTCGCCTATGGGTGTCTGCAACACCAGTGGCATCACGAACACGATGTTGTCCCATAAAGGTACAGGAACTTGGGCCACTAATGCCGGAACACAACAAGGTTATTATGGCGGCATACTTAAGACCAAAGGTGGTCGCCATCCAGACGGACTAGTGGTCCTACCACGTAGCTGGGTTGGTTGTTTTGTCGTCTTTTATGACAGGCCGACCCCGGCCGCAGAGGTTAGTATTATTTCTCCGCCCCTGCACGGATAATAGCTAGATAAGCTGTTGTGGCTTGTGAAACCCACCGCGCCATTTGATGCATACGTCCTCTGGGTTAATTTCAGCACATAAATATTTTTACAGGTACTTTGTAGGCACATTCAGTTTGAATAAAGCATATTCACCTCTTAGCTTCAAGGCTTCAACACTGCAGTTGGCATCCTTACATATCGTGCGCAAATGAGCTAGGACCTGATCCACTGTTATTCTACTTTGGTCGTAATATAAATTAAGGAATCTTTTCCTCTCGACTACGGATAATAGACATGAATTTGAATCCGGAGCCGCAGTATCGTGAACTGCGTCGGGTGGCGTCACCTTTCGAGCGCGCCTGCTTTTTACCTGCATCCGATCCGCACGACCGGGCCTCGCACTATCAAATTAGGCTCAGATTCACCTTGGATTGGGTCGCTCAATATCGGTATTAAAGGAATACTAGAGTTAGACGAGGATTGCTCTAAATGTTTCTGGTCGGCCTTCTTGGGGATTTATATCGAACTAGATATAGCGTCCAGTTTTATTCCTACCACGCACGGCAGACAAGATTTTTTTTTTTTTTGATTGATATGCACTTGATTTTTTCCACTACTTCTACTATCACAAAATAATTTATTTATATGAGAATTTTACTTTAAAACCGTATTTTAAAATTTTTAAATTTGATCATGAAGATTAAGTACTGTTATTAAGCTTACTGATTATTATTTCCAAAAATTGTATCGACATTTTTAATGTTATTATTAAATAGTAAACAGAGATCGTTTTGCTAATAAGAACGTCAACTACCCTCCTATATAATTCATCAATCATCTTTAAAATACCTACAATAAGTGAACAACTCTTGAATTTTCCTTCCTGTCATTAATTTTACTTTTCTCTGTGCAGAGGCGGAGTAAGAATAACCCCTGCAGCCGGAGGTGGCCTGTCGTGACAGGTCACAAAGCAACCCTAGGGTAGGGTTCCAAGGCCGTCTGTATGGCAAGCATGCCTGATCTCCATAGTAACACTGTGATGTGTGTTAGCGGTGCCTCAGACGTCGCAAATACCCATCCAACGATAACTGCTTCCTAATAAGTGAGCTGTTAGCTTGTTTGATAATATTAATATCATAAGAGCATATTTGTATGCCTCTTTAGGACGGTTATGTAGTTGTCATATTCTACTATTTCTGATCGGGATCTCATAATACACACAAACCAAACCCACACTTCACAAAAAATAAATTGTTGAATTGATCTGCATAACACTTTCCTAATTTTTATAGATAGATATTATTGTAAAATTCTTGAATATATAATCTGATTTCAGAGATTTGTCCTATAAATTACATTTAAATCAAATCATAATGGTTTGTTGATAAATCGTAGATAACCTTAAATACCTTATTTATATCCGTAATTACAATTGATAGCGACACATCGAGAACGTTTAGCTATTGATTCGCAATAATTCAATATAGATGTGATATACAACGCCATTTTATAAATAAATTAGTTCAACGTGGTTGGTCAAGCATTTAATTGTAATAGAAACTAGTACTAGCGATAAAGTTTTAATACACCGTATAATCCATACTAATATTATAAATGCGAAAGTAACTCTGTCTGTCTGTCTGTCTGTTCCTCTTTCACGCCTAAACGGCTGAACGGATTTTGATGAAATTTGGTATGGTGATAGATGATAACCTAGAAATGGTCATAGGCTATAAATAATCACGCCATCGTTCTTAGGGTAGGCAGATAACTAAATTGAGTTAGTGATTTTTTGTGCTTATCCCGTATCTATGAGAATCGGCCAACATCTATTTTTCATCCCCCTAAATGTTAGGGGTAGTCCACCCCTAAATTTTATTTTTTATTTTTTGACATTTTATTATTTTTATGGCAGAACAACGTTTGCCGGGTCAGCTAGTTTTAAATATAGATATATCTATAAGGATAACACAAATTGATTGCACCAAAAATACTTTCTTGGACAGTTGTCCTCTTCTTCAAGTGACTTATATACGTTATTAAGGGAAAAAAAAATAAAGACGATGATGTGGTTGAAATGTATGTTAGTGTGCATGTGCCTTCAGTGATTAAGATAGACGGCAGTTTGATGGAGTTGACTATCCCTCTTTATTTTTTAATCTTTCCAAAGAAAGATAGAAGAAGAAGAACTGTTACCTTACCATATAGATTACCATATGAATGTTTGTGACCGCGTACACGTTACTGTCTACATATTGGTATTGGAACCTGGGTCAGTAATGCCGGATCACAGCACAAGATTATGGCGGCATACTTATTGACCAGGGGTGGTTGCCATGCAGACGGGTTTAGCATCTACCACCTGGGGTTTGTATACATATTCCGCCTCTGCACGGACATTTTTTTGACATTTGCGTCGGTGCCCTCCAAGCAAGCGGCCGTATTGTAATTATAAATTTTAATTCCTTCTTTACCGCTTGACACTATATTATAATAACCATCATTATTTTTTAGTCTATGCACACTCTCTGTAAGATGTATAAATAAAATCACGTTTGTTAATTTCAGTTTGCTTTTATTTCAATACATACAACAGGTCGTCAGTCTGTCTATCGCGTTATAAAAACACGTACAGCGTTATCTAAATTATCAAAGAATGACTAAATAACTCGATGAGTGTCAACAAACGTTACCATATCAACTGACACCCGACCTCAGTTATCTGTGAAGTTACAAGCCGTTACTCTCTCCCGGTTATCACTGGAAATTGCACTTACCTTATCTTCAACACTCTTTGTGGTCTTTGTAGGCGCTTTCAAATTTATTACTATATTTTGTATTACGTCAGGTCTTCTCGTCGCCCATACCGAATACCTGAGGACAAAAGTCTTCAATCAGAACGTCCTAACTGTAATGAAATACAGAGCTGAGACATGAACATAAACTGTGTGACTAGTTCACCAATTTAAAATCGCTCATCGGCCTATGGAGAGAGCCAAGTTAGGTGTATCTCTTAGGGATCACATCCGCAATAAAGTAATCCGTCAGAGAACCCAAATTACCGACGTGGCTTCTCGAATAAGCAGGCTAAAGTGGTAGTGAGCTGGTCATATATGCCGGAGAACGAATAACTGGTTGGAGTAAATGCTTTTTAGAGTGGAGACCACGTCTTGACAAACGTAGTGTAGGACGCCCCTGGGCTAGATGGAGCGACGACCTGCGATAAACGGTTGGCAGGAAGTGGATGTAACAAGCCATAGATCGTGCTAAGTAGCGTACGTTACCTATGTCTAGTAGTGGACCTTAGTAGGCTGATTTGATTGTTAATTACAAATGTGAATTGTTAAGTTGATAACATTACGAGTATTTAAATAAAAAAAAATTTAAATTAGTCTATATTGACCAGCTTAGCTGCCTTGTCTTTCATGTTGATTGGACATAATATATCTTTCGCATCACGAACTCTCACATCATCCGTGAAATGTTCAAATGATAGGTTGATAATGGGAGTTTCTTAACCCTTGCATCAAATTGATTTAAAACTTGTTAACTTGTAATTAAAGAAAAACAACCTTTTGTTAGTTTTGTCAATAAATCACCACGATTTATATAATAGTCTATTTAAATAATTAAAACGATTTTCTTTATTTTTCCTTTTTATATTGTAGGCCGCAATTGTAAGGCCTTTTGCTACATAATTATATGTTTTATTTTCACCTTTAGTACATGTAAATTACATATGTCATAATACGAACACAAAATACACGTGCGTAATATGCACATCATCTCAGTAATGTGATATAAATAGAACAAAATTTATTTAAAAAAACTAGCTGTGCCCGCGACTCCGTCCGCATGGAGTAGTGACTGGGCAGAATTTTTTGGATATATCTTATGGTTTATTTTGGATTACAAACCCTATAAACCCTAAAATATAAATGATATATGCAAACAGTCAATCGAACAATATCAACAGTATTATCGAATGCAACTGTCACGCCAAGCGCCACCGGAATACGTACGTTCGAACCTACAAGTTCCAGCCTAAGCTGAACCCTATTTCATATGATTGATGATATAAATTTAAGGTCAACTTAAATTGGATAATAAAATTTCCAAAACATCATTTTTAATAAAAACTATTTTTTAAATAAAAATAGCCTAAGTTACTTCTTGTTACATCAGGTATCTGCCAGTGAAAGTCCCGTCAAAATCAGTGCAGCCACTTCAGACATTAGCCGGAACAAACAGACAGACAGACAAAAATTGTAAAAAAAATTGTTTTGGTATATGTACCGAGTATACGTCCGAATGCACTTAGTAAAAAGCCGTTATTTTAATATTACAAACAGACCCTCCAATTTTATTTATTTGTATAGATAGGCAAATGTGTTATTAGTATTCTTTTTTTATTACTGTTAATTTATGGCTGTCGAAATACAGAGTGGCGGCTCACTTAATAGTACCTATGCAGTTGATAAACAAAACTTGAGTCACTTCTGGAACACACACACACACACACACACACACACACACAAGGTTATTAGAGACCAGGAGCGGTTGCCATTCAGAAGGGCATGAAGCGCTATCACCTAGCTAGGATTCTTTTGTCGTCTTTTATAAAGGCCACCATCGGTCGTAGAGTAAGTATTCTTACTTCGTAATAGCACGGAGAAAATATTATAAATCGATAATTACGATCTTTTTACAGTTTTATAGAACCTAAAAAAATATTTTTGGATTGTAAATAATTTTAAATCAGAAGAATCTATTTGAAAATCTGTCAATAAATGCAATTAAAAGGTTTTTTTAATGCTGTAGAGCAGCAGACAGACTAACGGCCCGCTTAGAATTTAGCAGTTACCGTCACCTATAGGTGTTTTCAACACCAGTGGCATCACGAACACGCTGCTGTTCCATAAGGGTACAGGAACTTGGGTCACTAGTGCCGGAACACAACACAAGGTTATTATGGCGGCATACTTAAGACCAAAGGTGGTCGCCATCCAGACGAGCTTGATGCCCTACCACGTAGCTAGAGTAGGTTGTTTTGTCGCCTTTTACGACAGGCTGACCCCGGCCGCAGAGGATAGTATTCTTTCTCCGCCCCTGCACGAATAAATTTTTTTTTAATATGTCGCGTCGATTTATTTATCGATATATTTCAAATACAATAAGAATGGACCATTCATATTGTATTTGAAATATATTTAATGGTATATTACTGAAAAGCAATAGACCAGCCTGGTATGGTCATATAATGCAAGAAGAACATCATGTAACAAGGAAAATGCTAGAAATGAGAGTGGATGGATGTAAAAGGCAGTAGACCAGAAAAGACGGATGGATTGTGTAAAAGATGGTATGGCAAAAAAGGTGTGAATGTTCAAATGTCGACTAATAGAGGAGAGTGGACGGATAGGGCATATTGTGCCAACCCTACATAATTTGGGATAAGAGCAAGAAGAAGAATATTCATATGGACATCATTAATATAGTTAACAATTCCTGTTTTGTTTGTGTCTACAGAAATATAACTAATATCTATTCTACTGTTTGTTTCCCAAATAATTATAAACAAATTTTCATTATAAACAAATTTTCTTCAATATTTAATCACAAGTATTTCGTGATTTAAATTATTTTTTAAAATGAAGACGCCTGAGATTACTCTTCTAAAAAGTAAATGTACACGCTATTTTCTTATAAATCTTTGTTCAATAAAATTAGATGTAAGGGCACCGATGCAAAAGGACGTGAAAATTATATTGTCATATGACAAAAGACAGCAACAAATAAGTGGTTCAGATGCAGCCTGTAGTTTAAGATTTCTCTACCCACTATAGCATGCATTAAAAAAATAAAAGAGAAGGCTACTAGAACTCTTGTGTTTAAATAACGTGTACCATTTTACCTCAAGTGATTCTTAAAACGACGACTTTAAATTCGACTCTCGACCTTCGTGTCGTAACTGCTAACCCACGTTAGCACGTTTTCCTCTATCTAGGATAGAGTTATAAAATTTCTTCGAGGCCGGCAGCGCGTTAGTAATGCCTCTGGTGTTGCAGACGTCCATAGGCGACGGTGACCACCTGCCAGGGTGAGCCGTTTGCCTGTCTGCTGAACTCTCGCTATAAAAAAAAAAAAAAAAGAGTAAGAATATGAAACCCTGCGGTCGGTGTCGGTCTCCCGTAAAAGGCGACAAAAAAACCCCTAAGTAGGAGGTATGGCCTTGTCTGGATGGCAGCACTTGGTCTATAAGTATGTCGCCATAAAAACTTAATTGTGTTCTGTTCCGGCATTAGTGACCCACGTTCTAGTGTTAGCCATGCCCTTAGCATCGCAAACGCACCGCGGCCAAATCGCCTATGCAGCATTATTATATAAGCGATGGTAACTGCTAACTATTTTATAGTAAGCCGTCAGTCTGTCTACTGTCCACAGTAATAAAAAAAACATACGTCGGAACCTCTGCGGAAGTCATTGGTTAGATTCCTATCCCGTATGTGGCTGTTTGCGTATAATATGTATTTATTTACAAAAGAAAAGTATATAAGTAGTGTATCAGTTGTCTAGTACCCATAACACAAGTACTACTTAGTTTAGTACTAGATGGCACTGTGTGAATTGTCCCAGTATATTTAATTATTTAAAATGTTTCCTAAGCACTTGCAAATGACATTAAATAATTAGGAGTATAAAAGACTACCATATCGGCACCGACAACAATCGATGAGTGCATTGAACTCTGATACGTGGTTAATAACTATGCAACGACCGATGTATCAGTGAAACATACCATTTAATGAAGACCTCTTGAGAACTGTATAAAATCCGCGCTCAAGACGTAACCTTTGATTAACTTTGTTTGCGTAAAGAACGCATCTTGTATTATTGCTTAAAATAAGTGGATTATTTAAAACTTATTTTTATTTGTCATCGCAATTTTAATACCACCTTTTTTCTATTTTATGTTTCTAATAAATATGTGCCTTTTCTTAATTAGGTGCTATCATTGACCAATTAGCATTTTTTCCTCTGTAAAGATGCGCACTTAGACTGATCTCTGCGGCTAAGGCTGGTTTGTCGTAAAAGGAGACAAAACAATGCTAGCTCGGTCGTAGGATTACAAGTCTGTCTGAATGGCAGCTACACCTGGTCTCAAACATGCCGCTATACGTTATACCTTTGGCAGACACAATACACTGTTATTATACAATAAATAACCCATGTTCCAGTTCCCCATCGAATGAGCCGTATGCCTGTTTACTGAATTACATATATATAATAATTTTTTCAATTTTATTATGAATTTATGTTCAATTTTTGAACTTGTTTTGTCAATTGCATTCATTAAAGGAAAACGCGTAATATATAATATAATTTACAAACAAATCTATAAACTAAGTTCGTGATTTCTTTTAACTAACATATGTGTATAGTGTTTAAAATGTTCACATTTTAAGTCTTTCGAGTATCGATTTTGTTTTCATCTAAAACTTAACACACACGGTGTCTTTTTTATTACTGCGGAACAGTAGACTAGCGTGGGTCATTACCCACTTAATAATAAGTAGTTACCATCGCCTATGTATTTTTGCAACACTAGAAGCAACACAAACACTCTGCTATCCCACTGAAGTCCAGGAACTTGGATCATTAATGCCGGAACACAAGGTTATTTATTATAGCGGCATACTTATAGGCCAAGGTTAGTTTCTATCCAGACGAGTTTAGGGGCGCTACCACGTAATATTGGTAACAACATCTTTTGTATAAATCAGGTTTTGTTAATTTTTTAAGTCCGATATAAATATCGATTTAGTTTCGAAAGAAAGGTCTCGTTACATTGGTTATTCAAAAGCCAATCGAACGTCGATTTATAACGTTTTCTATACAAAGTTTCTGAGAAATAAAATAGCTTTGAAATGTGATTTATGTTGTTATAATGAATTGTCGGTAATGTTTATTTAAATTCAATGTAATTTGAAACCAGACACTTGGAAACGTAATGTAGCCACGCTAATAAATGCCTATCATTATTCTCTAGTGCCATGCATTTAATATTTATATTAGAGAATAGTAAGTAGCTATTTTAACTTGTTAGTCTTTTTCTGTCATGCGTTTTATCCCGAAGTCTATCCAAGATTCTTTTGTTGATTTTTTAAATCATGTTCCACTGATATTCATCAGAGATATTACCTAGTCTTGACAGGGACATATTCACAACTAAAAATAACGAGATAGTGTATATTTGTCGTAAATCACAAAGCAATGATTAAAAGTTGATCCCTCGACCTCCCACAAAGGCTCTAGGTGACCATCGGGGTTTTAGTGGGTATGACGCCGCGACCACTTTTGTTATCCTTTGTTAGCCAGATGAGACCGCAGTAGCATGGTGGAGTTTCAACGGAGGATGTTGATGATGCAATTTTTCTCATGAAAAAAAGTATAAATAATAAATAAATAAATTAATCGCTCACACTACAATAGTAATATTTGGCCCTGTTTCGAAAATGAACTATTTTCGTATTTAAATTATAACAATGCGTTCTAGATCACGCCCTTATTGCCCTCCAAACGTGACCAGTACAATTAGATACGTTATGGTAATAGTAATTAACACAACGGGAAGACCAAATACGGTTGGTCCTCAATATCGATATATTTATCTGAATCCTATCGATGATTTTTGATTACTTTGTAGAGTTTATAGATAATAAGTTATTCTTATATAGTAGTTTTTATTAGCGCTTCATATACCTCTAATTTAAACCTGAAATAATTTGAGTTTTATCAATCGTTTTAAGTACGTGGTAGCTAAGTGGTACACCCGGAGACCGATCTCAAGGCATGGTTTTGAATTCCACAATAACCTTTTTTTATTGCTGTCGGACAGCGGATAGGCTAACAGCCTTATTAGAATTTAGCAGCATCGCCTATGAGTGTTTGCAATGTCAGACGCATCGCGGACATGCTGCTGTCCCATAAGGGTACAGGAACTTGGGTCACAAATGCCGGAATATAACACAAGGTTATTATGGCAGCATATTTAAAACCAAAGGTAGTCGCCATCCAGACGGGCTTGAGGCCCTACCACGTAGCTAGGGTGGGTTGTTTTGTCACCTTTTACGACAGGCCGACCTCGGCCGCAGAGGTTAGTATTCTTTCTCCGCCCCTGCACGGATACTTACATTGTTGACATGCACTAATAAGGCTCTATTTCTCGTTTTGCTGTTATGCTATATTATAACATAATTGCCACATACCAACGGTGAAAGAAAAAACCCCGAGAAAACCTGTACACACAGAACATCTATTGTGTAATCCGCCTTGGACAAGCGCACTGACTATGCTGTCCGCTTTCTCTAGGGAGAGGACCAATTCCAGGACTTTAATGGACTGATATTTAATTATTTTATTTGTTTTAGAACTATTTTCTAAAGGTACATTTAAAAAATTCAATACAGACTTTTCAAGCTATATATCTGCATTCTGCATAAAAAATAATCAACCTACATTTTTTAAATCAAATAACGAATTTCAAACATTACCTAAAAATTGCATTTTTGTCACGATATCTGATTAAGAAGAAAGTAACGAATTCATTTTATCGATTTTTCTCACAGCCCATCACTATGTAAAGTACATATCGATCGAAATCCAATGCCTGTTAGCAATGCTGCTTGCATGTTAATATTTTTTATCGAACTCTTTGTTTCTTCGCCGGAGGTATATTTTTTGTTTCATCGATACGTCACGCTGATTGCACTATATAACCTATTGTTTGAGGGACCGTTTTAATTGATCACGTTTTTGGTGTTTCGTTATCTTTGATGAACTTTTTTGTTGAAATCGGGACGAAATTTGTTAAAAAAATCACAAGACGGTTGTCATGTAGTTAATAATATACTAACATATCATTATTAAAATGTAAAGATACTAATACTAAAGATTTTGAGCAACGCGTTACAGTTTTTAACCATGCAGCTGAAACGTGAACACTGGCTTGTAAAAAGACTTGGACTGTTAAATATTTCAAATAGCATTGTGATCTAGTGAGCTGCTATGTTAGAAGTTTTAAAAGGGTACATTCATTGGAATACCAAAATCGAGCAAGCTGATGTAGCAGTAGGCCGGTTACGTCTATCAGAGGTCTGGTGGACAAGGAAACAAAAAAGTGAAGACAGCGAAAACTCGTGTAAGAGCTAACATATGCTGCAAACATCCATAGGCGACGGTGTGAGCTCAACTACAGCTATAAAAACACGACATAGCAATTTTGATGCCTAAGTTATACTCAGTTAAGGCTAGATGACATAGCTGTAATTTATTAGGTTTATTTCTAGCATTAGACGAGGATTGTCTGTTATATTAAAATTAAAACGTAGAAGACAAAGTTTTGTTGCCTTAAAAATGTGTTTAGTACTGCAAGACTCCAGGTTATAGCAAGCCAAGCAAAAAGAACCAAGAAGCGAGTAATAAAATATAGTAATTACGTGCGTACAAGCAGGCGATGGTTTTATATACGAATCAATATAAAAATCACATAGTCAGAATGTTTTGAAAAGAAAACTCTTTTTCGGCTTTTATCAATTTAATTTTCAAATTTAATACAAATTTTATGGCGATAAAAATTAGCGGAGGATATCTTGAACTTACAAAAGTGCCGTGTGGTCCCGGCCGAAGAAAGAATAGGGCCACCCCAAATCATCCCAAGGGAGTCGTAAAAGCCGACTGATGGGTCACTCCCTCTGCCAGCTTGCATGCGGCGAGGGAAGGACACCTCTAGGTTTTCCCTTTAGAGGTTGGGAGGTCGGACGGCAGTCGCTCCCGTAAAAACCAAAACAAGCCAAACAAAAATGGTACGGACACGGAAAGGTATTGTCACGGATAGGGCGTCGCCGCAAAACGACGCGCAGGAACTTCGCCCGACTCCTGTGACAAGTGGACTAGGGCTGCCGTGCCGTGGGCGAGCACGGCTAAAGACACTAGCCCCATCCAAAAGGAAACTCCGCTTCGCAACGTGGAATATTGGCACGCTAACCGGACGCGCGAGAGAGTTGGCCGATGTGCTCTCCAGGCGGAGGGTGGCCGTGGCGTTCCTGCAGGAGACTCGGTGGAAGGCCAGCAGATCCCGGTTCATTGGGAATGGCTACAAGCTGATCTACACAGGTGCACCTGGTGGGGAGAATGGGGTTGCCATAGTGCTCTCGGAGGAGTTCCAGAACGACATTTTGGAAGTGAAACGTCATAGCGACCGGCTTATGGTCGTTAGGGTGCTTATCGATGGGGTAGTTACCCACTTGATAAGTGCCTATGCGCCACAGGCCGGTTGTGACGACACCGATAAAATAGCGTTTTGGAATCAACTCGGAGAAGTGCTCCGTGGAATCCCATTATCACAGGGGATCGTTTTGGGGGGTGATCTGAACGGTCATGTGGGTGATGAATGTGGGGAATTTGAGCGTGTTCACGGTGGATTTGGGTACGGTAGCCGCAACGCGGAAGGGGAGGACATCCTCAATACGTGTGCGGCTGCCGACCTTGCCATCGTGAACACGTATTTCAAAAAGAGACCCGAGCATCTCATCACCTACAAGAGCGGGAGGAATGCTACCCAAATCGACTTCCTACTCACTAGGAGACACCACATCAGCAAAGTGGCCAACTGCAAGGTCATACCCGGTGAGAGTCTCACTGCACAACACCGTCTTCTTGTCATGGACCTCTGCGTAAAGCCCAAAGGCAAATGTGTCGACCGCCTTCAACGCCGAATCAGGTGGTGGCTGCTTGATGAAGTCAAGTCCCAGGAGTTCGCCTCTGCCATCGGCGACAAGTGTGCTGGTGGTGAGGGCGAACCGGTTCAAGCTTACTGGGACAGGATTCAGGCGGCTATCCTTGGGTCGGCGAGAGAGGTGCTTGGCGTGTCTAAGGGCGGACGCAAGTGTGACAAGGAGACTTGGTGGTGGAACGACTCAGTCCAGAGGGAGACCAGGGCGAAAAAAGCCCTCTTTAAGAAGTGGCAAGCGTCCAGATCTCCTGAAGATCGCGACGCATACAAAGATGCCAAACGCGCCACCAAGAAAGCTGTAGCCAGAGCCAGACGAGACCACTTACAACCACTTTACGATAAGTTGGACTCGTCTGAGGGGCAGAAGCTCATATATAAGTTGGCGCGCTCCAGGGTCAAAGCGGCACAGGATATCTCCAAGTGCCGCTGTGTAAAAGACCCCGGGGGCAACTTGTTATGCGAGGACCTCGCGGTGAAGGAGAGATGGCGCTCATATTTCCACGAGCTGCTGAACAAGCAGCATAAAGAGGTGCAGCCGCCAGATCTTCCTCCGAACCAAGGACTAGTGCCACTGATAACGCCTGCAGAGGTCCAGGATTGTCTTCGCCGCATGAAGAATCGGAAAGCTGTTGGATCCGATGGAGTCCCCATCGAAGCCTGGAAGGCGATGGGCTCTCGTGGTGTGGGCACTTTAACCGACCTTTTTAACCGGACACTCCTCACCGGTACGGTCCCGAACCAATGGAGGCTGAGTATCATTACTCCAGTCTTCAAAGGCAAGGGATCGGTGCAGGAGTGCGGTAGCTACCGCGGTATAAAGGTCATGTCCCACACCATGAAGCTCTTCGAGAGGGTTATCGACTCTCGGATTCGACAGGAGTGCACTGTCTCGGAATGTCAATATGGGTTTCGCCCTGGTCACGGGACAATGGACCCTATTTTCGCCCTAAGGACTGTCGCGGAGAAATACAGGGCGAAGAATACGCCTCTGCATTGTCTGTTTCTTGACTTGCAGAAGGCCTTCGACTGTGTTCCTCGCGCGATAATCTGGTGGGCATTGCGGTCCAAAGGGATTCCAGAGGCCTATATTGGGATCATCCGAGACATGTACCGTGATTCCGATTCCGTAGTTCGGACCGCTGTTGGCGACACAAAACCTTTCCCCATCACCGTCGGTGTGCACCAAGGATCCGTCCTTAGTCCGTTTCTGTTTAGCGTGGTATTAGACGTATTGTCAGACAGCATCAGAAACTCACATGAGCAGCCCCCGTGGCTGCTCATGTATGCTGATGATATCGCGCTGGCAGATTCGGACAGGGGTAGGCTGGTGCGACGTGTGAAGGTGTGGAAGGAGTCGCTTGAGAACGGTGGTCTGAAGCTCAATGTGGCGAAGACCGAGTACTTGGCCTGTAACTCCACAGATCCCACACCCGTACGCATAGACGGCAACACGGTCGAGCGCACGGACCATGTGAAATACCTGGGATCTGTGTTTCATGCGTCTGGTGACATCGATTGCGACGTCAAGGCACGCATTGCTGCCGCGTGGGCCAAATGGCGTGAGGTAACTGGTGTCATTTGTGACCCCAAGATGCCGGTAAAGTTGAAGGGACAGGTCTATAAGACCATCATTAGGCCTGTCCTTTTATACGGTTGCGAAGCGTGGCCGGTGTTAGAGCGACACAAGCAAGAACTGCGTGTCACGGAGATGAATATGCTGCGGTGGATGTGTGGAGTGACGCGGAAAGACCGCGTTAGGAACTCCCGCATTCGCGGTAGTCTTCGTGTCCGTGACATTGCAGATAAATTGCAGGAGTGTCGGCTCCGTTGGTATGGCCATGTTTTACGGCAACCGGATGCTTACGTGGGAAACAAATGTCTGGCCATGCTGCCTCCGCCGGGCCCCGGCAGGAGGGGTAGACCCAAAAAGTGCTGGCTTGACGTCGTAAAGGGTGATATGCGTGCCAATGGGCTCACTACCAGGGATGCTGAAGATCGCGCGAAGTGGAGTAGAAAAAGTCGGAAAGCGGACCCCGGGCACCGAAACGAAAGTTTGGGTGGCAACCGGGACTAACGCTAGGATGATGATGATGATGATCTTGAACTTACAAAAATTTTCATCAATATTTTTTATATTTATCTTCGAATAATTTGAAAAGTTCAAATAAAAGCTTGACCTTAGCCTCGAAGTTTTTAATTACAAGTTCAGAGCAAATTAATCTTTCAATTTATAACTAGATTTCCCGGCATTTAATTTCAAATTGTTAACGAACTTATGAGAGTTGTTAGCAAAACTTGGAAATTCAAATTGAATTACCCGGCCCAACAAAAATAGGGAAATCTCACTTAAAACGGGCAATCTTGACTGAGTCATTTGGCTCTAACAGGATTCCAGGGCACGCCTACGTCCGCTTTTGTCCATTTGCTAATGTCTGCCGCCTCTAATTGCTAAACTAGGGTTTATAAATACTTTCATTTTATTTACGCGATTTATTTTCTTTCTTAATTATTACTTTTTATTTTTTAATTGAATAATAAAAACATAATTAATATAGTTAATTTTCATGAAATATTTAACTTAAGTGGCAAAGTCACTTTGGAATCTTATCATGTCATGTCACGTCAGTATCCCTCACTGACACTTCCTTTTTGTGCTGAAAATGATTAACATAGAAATTATAACCTCCTTTGCAAAAAGATGGGTGGTTTTGGTTTTTCTACATTCTTCTTCCTCCTGCCCTTATCCCACATTATATGGGGTCGGTACAACATGTTACATGTTGTAATAGTTGCGGTTTTTACAACCGGCCGCCTGCCTGACGTTAACCCCTTTTTGATTTTTCTACATTATTGGTAATAATTTAGTTGTAAAGAGATTTTAATAGCCCAACTATGTTACTAGCACTTATCAAAGAGTCTAGGTACGAAAAAAGTTAATTCCAAATTAGAAAATTTTGTTTTTCAAATAATACCCCTTTTCAGTTTGCGACTTTTTACTTACTTTTCGCGGCTTTCTGGTTAACAGGTTATCAAACAACTAAAGTGACTTCTCGTTATTTTTAGTACAATAATTTATGTTTGTCGCATAATCCCGCCTGTCTTATTGTGACTTAAAACGGATACTTTTGTGTCTATTGTAATGATAGAAAAAGCAATAAGAGCTAATGAAATTATATCACTGCTGGAAGAGGGTTTTTATTTTAATTTTTATTGCTGTATTATAGCAGAAAGACTTATCGTGGCCTATGGGTGCAGCGCTAGTGGCATCGCAAGCACGCTGCTGTCCCATAAGGGAACAGGAACATGGGTCACTAATGCCGGAACACAACACAAGGTTATTATGGCGGCATTCTTAAGACCAAAGGTGGTCGCCATCCAGATGGATTTGAGGCCCTACCACGTAAACAGGAGTGTAGCCAATGTTACGTCTCACAGCAATCAAACGTGAGTCGTTCAACCGTCCAAAAAACCTGGATTCGATACCAAGAGATAGGTTCCATTCAGAGAAGGAAGAAGGTTCTGAGAGAAAACGAAAACGTTGCACACAGCCACGAGACTAAACCTTGAAGAGGTACGAAAAGCACAAGTCAACATAATGCTCGGGCCCACTGTTCTGGCGACGTAGATGCTTATATGCAAGAGGTCGGTATTCTTCGTTTGGATTGGTTAGTGCGAAGCCCTGATCTAAACCCCATTGAGCACATTTGGGACTTCCTAAAAAGGCGAGTACGATCTGTCCAATCACCTCCATAAAGCATCAAAGAGCTTAAACATGTGATCCCGGCTAAGTGGGAACCCATTCCACAGGACACCATCAAAGGTCTGGTGGAAAGCATGTCAAGACGATTACATGCTGTAATCGCTGCAAAAGGAGAATAAACTCGTTATTATTTTTTATTTTTTAATGTCTTCTTTTATGAAAATACCATAAAAATACTCGTAGTCTTAATTTCATTATACCCACAAAATGTAAATTTTAACACAGCTCTCTATTTACATTGAATAAAATACCGATTCAAGTATTTATGTGTTAAAAACTACATTCTCATTGATAATAAGAAATTTCTAGTCATCTAAGCTAATGACATACAAAAACATTAATATTATCCATAGAAATGCCAATGGTTGTAAGATGCCTGTTTTTTTTTTGTGCAAAGGTGTGTAGGGATATTTGAAAAAAGTTTTTGCGTAGTCGACTATCTTTCGCCGCTTAATCTGATAGGAAAATGTCATCCGTTCTTTACTTTAGAACAGAAAAGACACAAATTAGTCAGCAAACGTTTATCTCAAAGAAAACTTTGATGATGATTATGTTGATGTCATAATGTTCCAAAATTTTGCATCAAATAAATCTTGAATGTCCAATCTAAAGATTTGTGATTATTCCAGAAATGGCGACTACTGTCTAGCATTACAAGCCTGATAAGACTAAATTGAGATTATGTCTGTATGTATATGTATCATCGTCAGTCACTGCTGGATGTAGGCCTCTCTAAGTTCGCGCCATGAATTCCGGTCCCTTCCTTTTCCCATCGAGCTCTGACTAGCTATCTTGCACTGGTCATCACTTAATCTAGCTCAGGGGCGACCTACATTACGTTTGCCAAAACGCGGTCTCCACTCCAGACTCCAGGACTCATTTGCTCCAAAAATAATTACATTTAGACAAATTTCATAGCTTCTTGGAGCAATATTCGTACTTTTTATGAATACCCATACTCAGGACGGGAAGCGAATCTCAGATATAGGTGTACCGACATGCAAAAGCCGTTGCGCCACGTTGTCCTCCTAATTAATTCATTACTCTTCAGCACTAAGCGAAATCTAAGCTATCATTTACATTGCCGCCTTTATTAGACACTTCAATCACTCCTAGAGGATTAACCGAGCAATGTATGGGGTTGTTTGCAACATTTACGCTGCGGTACTACTTTGAGGCGCTGATTCAGAGGCAGGCCCTAATTGAAATTTACTCAAAAGAAGGACAATGGTTTTAAGGCTTTGTGTACACGGATAATTAAAACAAAATATTTTAATTTGAGCTGAACATAATATTTTAATTTTAATCTAAGTACATAATTTTAATAAAAAAAAACTCATTCTTAATTACAGATTATTTATTTATTGTACAAATTCTTTTTTTACTTCAGCCCAACAATTCAAATATAAAACCGAATAAGATGTTTGCTTGGTTTAACGTAGGTTTAAGTTAATAAATATATAATACTTTTTATCGTTCATATACGTATATGTTATTTTATATCATTTCATACTTTTGTATTTATATTCTTTTTCTTGTTTTTGTTTTCTTCTCGTTCAAACGTTTTACTAGTGTTGGTAACTCACGTTGTGTAACACGCGCGTAGTTCTAGTGTGGGGGTTCATTTTACCCACAATTTTACTACACTGTCGCCAACATACGCCTCCGGTTTCCGTGTCTTTTAAAATGACAGTGACATCTTTAGATACGAGGCAATGTAGGGACACAATAAATACTATAGGCTAAATTTTATACACTACAGTACCAATAAATGGCAATAAATAAATAATTAGAAATATTCTCTAATCTCTATTGACCGGTGTAAATTAATCCTAACAAAGTCCACTACACTAGCCTCAGTTGTCGGATTAGCGCAGTCCCTCGGCGCCTAACAAACCGGCATTGTCTAAAAGTCAAGCATTCTCACTTCACTGTCAGTGAGCGCGATAGCTGCACTGTTTCGAAGGATTTGTATGCCAATTACTGCGTGAAATACCGATATAAATTTATCTATTTGTGCTTACGCCATAGTAGTTTTCAATTTGGTTAGGTTACATTATTTATACATACATCTTTAATATTTATCTTGGTTAACTACATAATATTCAATAGATCAGCTGTTGAAATTGCGCGCTTTTTTGATAGTTTATTTACTTAATACTTATAAGTATTAAGTATATTATAATATAAGAACTTAATAGCAAAAAAATCAAGATGTTTGGTTTGCAGTTTTACCTTCAAAATCTAGAACCACGTCAGTGTAATCTGATAGTATTTAGCTGTAGCCTTAGCGGCCAGAGTTGGCTTGGTACCCGAAAGTTTTGAGAATCTTACCATCCCTAATATATATATTTTTTTTACTGTTGTGGACCAGTAGACTGGCTCATAGTCCACCAAATAGAAAATATAAGGAAGTTGCCATGGCCTATAAATGTGTGTGACTTCAGAAGCACCGCTAGTACGGTGCCGTCCACGCAAGGAAACTGGAACCTGAGGTACATATGCCAAAATACAACACAAGGTTATCTACCAAGGTGGCCTTGGAACCTTTCTACCTAGATAGGTTTTGGTAGTCTGGCTGCCCCTGGTCGAAAGGTCGAAAGAAAAATAAATTAGTAAATCATTTAAAATAACCGTATTTACCACGTAAATCTATAAGAATTAGAAATTAATGCACAATATTAGCAAAATGTAAAGTATAAAAACTTATATATATGTAAAATCAACAATAACAACAATATCAATCCAGAACACATTACAGCAGTAAAGTGTTACTAATACAATATAATAGTTGTGCCATTTCCGTTTATTGCTCCAAACAAACTAATAATATTTTAAGACGTCTATAAAATAAGTTGAAATCAATTGGAACAGAACTTTGCACATATATTTGCATTTCATCGCTTACAAGAGTAAATTTCATAGTCGTCAATAATTTTATAGAGTTAATTCTATCTATTTTTAATAAAAACAGTTATCTTAAAAATTAAATAATAAATAAGTTATGATTATTTTCAGAGCACCATCTAGTCCTAAATTAAGCAGTAGAGCGCTTGTGTTGTGAATACTATATACTACAAGACTTTTATAAATGAATACCTACACATTATATAAACTCCCAGACTCGTCACTCATAAGACCGTGGCCGGGTCCGAAATTGATAATTACCTAAAAGACGCAGATGATAATAATTTAAAACACTGGTTCTTCTTCCCCATAACATTTTCTTGGGAAGATTGAAAGCCTAGGGCCTTGGGAAGCCTAGAGTCGGTATTCTTTGCTCCGGCATAAACTCAAAGAGCACGACCTCCCGGTAACGTGGCTCGAGCTTTGGGAGCGTACAACAACTTGATTGGCTTGGCTTCACCGCCACTCTATGTTGTCCTGTCTTGGTTTGGTGGACCAATATTGTTTGCCATCAGCGGCTTCTGTTGGTCTGTCTGTGGCTTGGTAGTTCTGCGAGCTCAGTTGCTCCCAATTCCCACGAGCATATTATTAAGTATCTAGGGATCGGTAGCCAAATGTCACAGTGATTTTAAAGCCGGGCGTGAAGAAGTGCGATGTTCTGTAGGTGTATGTGGGGGCCATTATCACCATCGACAATCCGACATGCCATCATCGCCACAAAGCCCACTTGAAGCACTGGTACTTTATTATACCATGATTATGGTCGTGTATGCTTTGTTGCGTACTTAGCACAATCAATTTACCGCGAATATTTCTTAGTATCGAGTTGATCGTCTCTAAGCAAATGTATTGCCACCCCTCTTCTACGACGACGCTGCCATCTCTCGATTCGATACATTTCAAAAACATACGCTGCGGACGCGTCGCATCGATCTCCGTTGTTCTTTTCAATATTTCCATACATTAACTAGTGCAATCGAAAGTAGTTCGGGCCAGTGCTTCCTACAGTCTTAATAGAAGAGCTCCAGCAGCACGAAGACAAGAGGTAAGTGGTAGTGCATTTGTGGTGCTCAGATTCTACTCCCGATACCGAACATATTTTTGGTCCATTCGAACCGGATTACGAATGAAATTGATTGTGCTAGTATTACAACTTTTCAATATTCATGTTCATTTATGCATATTTTCATAACTAATAGCTAATTAATTTATTTCAAATTGTACTAAGAACTATTTTTTCCAAAAACTACCTACTTCATAATTTCGTATCAATATCGTTCACGACGATTGCAAATTGCTCTGCACGGATAAAGGCGGTCGCACACAGCGCGAGGTGTTAAAAAAGAAATTCATTATGAATATCAATAACGAATTATAATTAACGCTTTCCATTTAACCTTTCATATATATCTAATACATTCTTTAGTCAAAATCAATATTAAATAAAATATTAGTGTATTTACTCTTGTAAAAGTATATAAACATTGCAAATTTGCATTCTTTTTCTTATTCCGTTTTATTTAATATACAGTTTAATTTAGTTTTGTCAAATTTAAGCATGTTCCTTAATTTTATTTTCTTTTATTTTTAAAATTTAAACAATTGTCGACTGTTTAATAAAATTAGTTCAGTGTGCCCCTAACCTATTTTATAATTTAGTAGGTCACCGTCACTGTTTCTCATTATTTCTTAAACGTTTATTTTACATTATTTGCTTACTACTACATTACTATTTACTTACTTTTATATTCAAACTTACCTTTTTATATTATTTACTATTTAAAAAATGTCGCTTTCCGAGAAAGAGTACACAGAAAAAGAACAATTATTGTTCGAAAGAGAAATACGGATGGGCAACATTAAAAAAATGTTAGATTATTCCACAAAAAGTGAGGTTCAGTTTAGGTGCAGGCTTCGAGAGCTAGCTTCATGTAAGAAAGAATTCATTAAAGCTCAGACTAAACTAGAAAAATTGTTAGTGAAAGAAAAAACATTTAACAAAGATGAACAATACGCGATTCGCGAACAATTTGACGATATGTTTTATGAGGTTCAAGCCGCGTCGGACTTATTGAAGTCGCGGAGTCGACACAGTGAGCCCAATATACACTCTCCTCTAACACGTTCTTCCCATTTCCGTATGTTACCGTTACCACCTTTGCAATTACCTTGTTTCGACGGAAATCCAACTGAATGGCACAGCTTTTATGATCTATTTAAGTCTTTAATTACTGACAATGAACAATTATCCGACGTTGAACGGTTTAGGTATTTATTATTATCTTTAAGAGATGAACCGTATAACTTAATCAAATCATTACCGGTCACTAATGAAAATTACGAAAATGCAATAAAAATCCTAATAAACCGCTACGACAACAAACGAATTGTGGCATCTAAACACTTGGATCGCATTATTGACCTCGAGCCATTGAACAGTAAGAAATTACATGATAGTTTGCGCAATTTAATCAACATATATTTCGAAAATGTAACCGCTCTTAAATCCTTAGGCTTTCCTATAAAACATTGGGATTTTTTTCTACTAAACATCTTACTTCGGAAAATTACAGATGATATTAGAAGCCGTTTCGAAACATCACTTTCTTCGCCTAGTGATGTACCTTCCGTTGGCGAGTTACTCGATTTTCTTGAAAAGGAACTAACAGCCTTTGAAGTGATGTCCAGCGCCGGCAAAATACTTTCTCAACGAGAGACAACGCTTCCAATTCAGCCTCAATCGCGGCGTCGTTTCCCTCTTTCGCGATCACTCACCGAGACTCCGCATTTTGCTTCTTCTACTCCTAAATCTTTCAATGTCCATGCCACGACTGCTAATAATCTGGAGTGCAAAAATTCCTCCGTTGCAAGTCCTTCACATTTCTACAAACGTACTAGGAAATGTTTTTATTGTCAGTCAACGTCCCATCCCCTATACAGATGTGACAATTTTAACCAACTGGATTTAGAGGAACGTAAAAAAATCATTTCATCGAATAATATTTGTTTTAATTGCTTATCTGTGGGACATCGAGTGATAAATTGTAATTCTAAATTTTCATGTCGGAGTTGTGCACAGAGACATCATTCAACTTTACACGAAGATGACCCAAAGGTTACATTTCGAACTGCTTCTCCGGTAAATGCCAGTTGTAACAAAGTGTCTCTGGCGCCATCTGTCCGAAGTTCTCCAAATGATACTGTCCCCGATAAACAAGAAAATTGCACAGTCCTCTTAACTACAGCATTGGTCAAACTAAGACCAACCGGCAACGAACCTTATGTTCCACAAGCGATCCGTGCACTCATAGATCAGGGTAGTCAAGCCACTCTTATTTCCGAGTCGTGCGTCGAACGCTTAAAACTACCGAGATTTCCTGTTAAGCCTAACATGTCTGTTTCAGGCATAAGCGATGCCAAAGCAACTCCTCGTGGAAGAACGTTATGTGAAGTTACTCCTCACGATAAACCAGATCCCAAGCTTTATATAGAAGCTTTGATTATTCCTACAATAACAAATTACGTGCCTATTGTTCCCCATACTTTCGAAAGCATTTCTCATTTGAAGGATATTCCTTTGGCTGATCCAGAATTACGTTCTGCACGTCCTATTGAACTCCTGATAGGCTCAGATTATAGTGACAGGATATTACTTCATGATAATATTATAGGCCCGCCAGGTACGCCCGTGGCCATGAATAGCGTTTTCGGGTATTTACTGAACGGTAAAATATCAAATTCAAATCATTTAAATTTTTCCGTAAATTTAAGTACTTACAATTTAAATATGCATCTTCAGCGCTTTGAGGAAGTAGAAGCTATCTCTGAAGAAAAATCTCTTTCGAATGAAGACCAGATTTGCGAAACTATATTTTCCAAGTCATTTACACGTGACGACTCTGGTCAATACGCGGTAGCTCTTCCTTTTAAAAATAGTGTTATTACTTTGGGTGAATCCAGAAATATTGCGCTTACTCGCTTGCTTCAATTAGAAAAACGTTTCAAAATGAATCCTTCTTTGCATACGGAATACTGTAGATGTTTGCAAGAATATTTAGACTATGGACACGTGGAACCGGTTTTATC
The DNA here is from genome assembly GCA_963693495.1 of Malacosoma neustria. NCBI lineage: Eukaryota > Metazoa > Arthropoda > Insecta > Lepidoptera > Lasiocampidae > Malacosoma > Malacosoma neustria. Next base: position 20,372,212 of record OY856378.1, on the reverse strand, counting down.
TTACGTGGCCAACAATTCCTATTATATTCCGCATCACGCTGTCATTAAATCTTCTAGTTTAACTACAAAGGTCAGAGTTGTTTTTAATGCCTCCTCCAAATCGGCGAATGGTGTTTCCTTAAATGACAACAGTCACACTAATGATGACACAATGATTCTATCAGCTCTAAACGATGGTTTGTCTGTTAAGGTGTTAGGGTTACAGTGGACTCCTAAATACGATACTTTTCATTATGATTTCACGTCTCCATCTATAACTTGTTCCAAACGAAATATTCTTTCTGAAATTGACAGGATTATGGATCCTATAGGATTTCTTATTCTTATTACGATTTTTGTTAAATATATGATCCAACTTTTATGGATTTCCGGCATAGATTGCATCTGTGATCAATGGTTTCAATTTCTTTCCGAATTACAATTACGAGTACTTGCAAGTTTAAAACTTCCTTGGTATAAGTTTGCTAACAAGGCGAGTGTACGAATACATGAATTTACAGATGTATCCGAAAAAGCATGCGCGGTTTTGGTTTACATTCCTGTTATTGATGAACTTGACCATATTTCCGTCAATCTAGTTTTCGCGAATACTAAAGTTGCACCATTTAAAAGGCTTTCTTTACCCCGATTACAGTTTTTAGCTACCGCTCATCTTACAAAATTACTAAACAAGAGTAATCATGTTTATAAACCTTACGTCCAAATTGAAAATATACACACATGGAGTGATACTTCAATTACGTTAACATGGACTCGCTCGTGCTCTCATGAGTGGAAAATATTTGTTTCTAATCGGATCAGTTTGATCACTGGTGCTATTCCGGCATCACATTCGTTATGAAGACAATCCAGCTGATTTTGTATTTCAAGGCATTCTCTCATCAAATTGGGATCATGTCGTATGTTTTAATAGTCCAGAATGGTTGACTAAATGTGAGATGATGTGGCCGGTTTCAAAAGTCGACTTTACTAATGACGAAGAATGTCGTAAGATTGTACATGTGACACAAGAGTCCAATTTTAACGATATTACATTCTTTGAAAATTTTGTTTCCTTTCCAAAGGTCCTTCGAGTTATGTCCTATATCTTTAGATATTATCTTAGATGTAAAAAGATCAAATTTTATGAGCCAAAATTCATAACATTACCGGAATTTAAATCTTCTAATAACAGATTGATTTTTGCTGTTCAGTATTTGTGGAAACGGTGGAGTGTTGAATGTTTATCCACTGTGCAATCTCGTTCTAAACGGTTTCACAAAAATAAATTCTGTCAATCGCCGGCACCTCTCACTCAGGGTTCTGTAGCTGTCGTGAAAAACGACACACTTCCTCCCTTGCAGTGGCATCTTGCAATCGTACATAAACAGCACCCAGGTTTCGATAATATTACTCGCGTCGTTACTCTCCGTGTGGGCCAGTCTTTCTTCAAAAGACCAGTGATTAAAGTTTGCCCTTTACCAATTGCACAATAGCGTTCTTCATACAATTTTTTCAAATTATCCATTTTACTTCAATTATTCAGTTAAAGTTGCTTCCTTATACAAAGTATTATTACAAGTTAAATTTCGTTAGCATTTCTCCACATATCTATCTTTGTTCAATATATTTTATTTTCTGTTTTAATTATTTTAGTTTCTAGTATTTTCCTATTATTTTCCTTTAAAACCATAACCGGTTTTAACGCCGGCACTATGTTGCGTACTTAGCACAATCAATTTACCGCGAATATTTCTTAGTATCGAGTTGATCGTCTCTAAGCAAATGTATTGCCACCACTCTTCTACGACGACGCTGCCATCTCTCGATTCGATACATTTCAAAAACATACGCTGCGGACGCGTCGCATCGATCTCCGTTGTTCTTTTCAATATTTCCATACATTAACTAGTGCAATCGAAAGTAGTTCGGGCCAGTGCTTCCTACAGTCTTAATAGAAGAGCTCCAGCAGCACGAAGACAAGAGGTAAGTGGTAGTGCATTTGTGGTGCTCAGATTCTACTCCCGATACCGAACATGCTTTCATATTTAACTAATAAAGGCTTTCATTTTAAAATTACAAAAATAAATTTAGGTATACTCTGTTACGTTTAAACAACCTATATTCATCATTAAAACTACTTTTTTATGGTTTTTATAAAAGAGTTTCAAAACTTTGATTTGTAAACCATGATTGAATTTTACATAATATAATCTTTTTAATATCTAAGATGTATTATATACTACTAAGCTAATATTAGGTGACACCCTTACCTTTAGAAATTTCAAGTTGCGTCAATATTTGTTCAGGCGATAGTACCTTTATTTGAGCAACACTCGATCGGAAGCGATCAGGTTTCTAAGAATAGTCGATTGAGATAGAATAAACATATTTACGGTTTACGTCAGCTTTTAACTAATTAAATCTCCATTTCTCAAATGTTTCAATACAATTTTATCCTAATTTTCTTTGAAGATGACAATGACGTCGGTATTCTGTAGTAGCACTTCTTTTTCTTGTACAGTTGGATGAAATCTCGCGTCATAATTTTGACAACTACTCTCCCCTTGAACGAAACTAATGTGAAGTTAACGTACAACCATCTTTGAGTGTATATTGTTTACCGACTGCGTGTAATTTAGATTCTAAAGTTATCTTGTGTGAGCAGAAACCTGAATCAAACTGGAAAGACATGGAATCAAAGTAAATGCAAATTGTTTGCCCACTGCAAGAAGTCATATACCTCTCATTAACTCCGGTTAATTTAATATGATTAATATCATAAAGTAGCGTGATGCAATCTGGACCGCGATCTACATTGTTTAACATAAAAAGGGAGAACAGATAAAAATATTTTAGAAACTAATAAGTTTACCGGTATTAGCCCTAGTCTGGGAAATATTCGGAATATTTCAGGAGAGGTCCTAGAGTATTTCTTTGTATAACCCATAATTTTTAGCAAATTTATGCATAATATTGTAATAATAATTTAATAAATGCAAAATTAGACTTCGTTTCAATGTATTCAAGTTACGAAAATCTGTCGTCGCAATTAATAAGACAATTAGTAATTTGTCTATATTAACCCTGATAGACGTTTTAGAATTAGATATTTCCTAGGCAATTGGAAGTTCTTTAAAGAACTTTGGATTTAAGCCAAACGTCATGTATTTCAATCTACTAGACTGGTTTAAAAGTTAATAAGCGCTATGAAATGCCTTGAGAAAATTGAGAGTTCTGACTACAAGTTTAGATATTCGATGTTCTCTTACTGATCTCAGTTCTAGTCCTCTTTCTCTAGTCCATTTAATTTCCTTATTTTAACCCACTCATTTTCTAAATTTTGCCAAATTTTCTATTATTCATTCTGCTGACAGAGTCTGCCTGTTGTACTACTAATAGAATAAGAATGAAACCCAATGCCTTATTAAATTATTCAAAATCCTTCATAACTATGCAACGTCCTTGTATACTGGATGACCCAAATGACCACATAGTCAGTCAGGGCCACACTTTCATCTCATAACAACCAATAAACCAATTACAAACATTCATAAAGAGGATTTAGCCCATTAGCTCATTGGAGGAAATTAACAATTGCCTTCTCCAAATAAACTCGTCGAGTAATTCCGTCATGTCAGTTATCATTTGTCTCTTTAGAGTTGATTGACTTATTTATTGGATGTGTTTAATGTGAGATTCAAATTATCTTTTATTAACATGAGGCTGTTTGAAATTAAGTCATTAATTCAAATTTAACTGGTGGAACGAAGACTATAGAGCACACTGCTAAAAGCCAAGGTGGATTTGTTGATTAGACACCGAATGCCGAATCAAAATCATATATTTTTAATTTGATTTATGTACATTTAAAACTGCTATTATATATTATATACCATACGAGCCCGTGAAAGGCAAAGAATCGAAGCATTTGAGATGGTGCTGGAGGTGTAGATTACGGATACCGTGAACTGCCAGGCGCACCAATGCATCGATTCTTTTTTTTTTTTTTTTTTATATTACAAATTATATTTATTTTTTGTTGTAACAATAAGTTGACATTCTTTCACAGCGTACTGTCCAAGCGCGGCTCTCGCTTATCTGTCAACAAAGGATATTCTCTTATTTTGGCCAATTAGTGAGGAAGAGAGATAATAGCCTAGAAAAACCGATTGTAGTTGGAAATACGGAGGGTAAACGAGCCCGCGGACTCCCTCCGATCAGATGGTGCGATCAAGTAAAGGCCCTAATCTCATTCAAATTTTATTCGGTCATCAGAGATGTAATGGATAGGCACCGATGGAGGCAGATCATTAAACTAAGGTGAACCAAAACACCGAAAGTCTATAACCAATGACAACCACGATCCTCAATGATAAGGAAACTACTGCAGATCGAGAGAGAAAGCATTTATAACTTTTATTTTTAAATATATTTTACAACTCCAATGTGTATGTGTACCTGACTAAATCATAGATATATTTTTCTATGCAATTCAATCTACAATACATCAGAAACATAAGGAAAACCACGATTACTGAGCCAACATATATAATCAACGAAAGAATTTCCACATTACGATTTTAAATAGTTATCTCATCCAAATTCTACGAATTTAGTTGTAAGAGGCGCTCACAAACAGAAACCTCTATGTTTAAGAGCTGGGTGCTCGAAGAAACATCGGAGTGGTTATTAACGAGCGTTGTTGGTCTTTGTGAATTGTCGCATAGGCGATTTGCGTGTGAGTACCACATTGCCAGCTGCGGATTTTACTAATTATGGTATGCACTTAAAAACATTTACTTGAAAAAGAAGGCTACATTTTGTGTATTAAAATCGATAGAATAAAAAAAATTGTTCACCCAAAAAGTTTTGACTTCAAAAACTCAACCGTATTTCATTGTAATAAAGTCGCAATTCGAATAAATACCTATGTATAAGTAATGCAATGCAATCATTTAAAAGTTACATTATAAAATAAACCTTAAGTCATTATGAATAGGGTTGGTATTACTGGAGCAAAACTCCGTCTTACGAATCTGACGAATTTTCGATCAGGACACGTGACCTGACGCTAGTTTAACATTTTTTATCCATCACTAAAAAGTGCACAACGCCGCTAAAGAAGTTTTCACTTCAAAAATTATTTGTAAAAGTGATTGTTTTCATTCACAAATATTAATATTTAGATCAATTTAATCAATAAAAATTAACTAATTAATCTACGAATTTTTTATCAATGAATCGCTTCCCTTAGTACATTGTTTCATTAGTTTAAATAACAAACAGCCGGCGCCAATCGTCTAACGATTGTTTGTTTTCAATTACAAATATAAACATCTTCATATCATATTAATTCTGAGTTACATGTTTGTGTTTATTAGACGTGTGAGTGAAGAAAGGATACCTTTGTTTGTCAAGGACTTTGAGGTTATGAATATGTGAGAAGTCGATGAAGCTACTTAACTGTTGCTGTAAATTTACACATTTTTAATATTTTTTGTATACGAAAGTGGCAGACACGAGTCGGGACATTATCCTCTCTACTGTTGAAGGTTCTCTTCTGGTTGAATTCTAGCGTCTTTTAGAGTTGTTTAATCTTGATGTAGTAGTAAAAAAACTAATAATGTTTGTATGAGCTAAAAAATACAAAAATATTGTGGTAGGTGTTCTTATATTCCAATAAGATTTCCGTGATAACACTGATCGCATTTACAATAGAATTTGTAGGTTATAAGTTGCGCTAAAAGGTTGGGTGAATCCAGCATATTCACATGTATGACGGGATCAATATTTTCTAATTTATTAAGTACTCCATTTAATAAATTAGAAAATATTGATCCCGGCTCAACTTTTTTAATAAAACATTCACGATACGGTCGATTCGCTCTAATGAGAGACCTTCTAAGTTAGGGACATTATCGTAGCCTTAAAAGATCGTAAAAGCCGCAATAACCAACCCGAATAAAAGATAAAGTTCCGGAATTTCCGAATGAAGTCGGTTTCAGTGCTATTCATTTTCTATTCTGGAATTGTAGGAATCGCACTAAATACTAATGATTACAAACGTTAATGTGTATTAAAATGTACATGCACTTAGAAATTGATAATGGAATTAATTTATCTATTCCTTTAATGTACAGTAACTGTTATGTATACTAATATTATAAAGAAATAACATTTTTTTGTCCTTTTCGTATAAATTTTATAACTATTAAACGATTTAAAAATACCAATTTTATGTATTATTAGTAAATCAAACCAAAAAGTATTCGTAAAAAGTCATACCGGGAATATCGAGCGAAGTGGAGAAGTAAAAGGAGATCGTACAAAAAGTTAGAAAGTGGATCCCGGACACTCAAGAGAAAATTTGGATTGCTAATGGATTCTAAGACTTTCTGTTTTAAATCTTACAATGATGATGGGATCTAAGGATAAATTTAACATTGGAATAGAAAATTAATAGCTCCAACTACAATTTCCAATTACTGAAATTGCTTGTATGTTAGGTCAGTTTTTTTATTGCTTTAGGACAGCAGACAGACTGACGGCTCGCTTAGAATTTAGCAGTTACCATCGCATATGGGTTTTTGCAACGCCAGTGGCATCGCGAACACGCTGCTGTCCCATAAGGGTACAGGAACTTGAATCATTAATGCCGGAACATAACACAAGGTTATTACGACATACTTAAGACGAAAGGTGGTTGTCATCCAGACGGGCTTGGGGCCCTACCACGTAGCTAGGGTTGGTTTTGTCGCTTTTTACGACAGGCCGACCCCGGCCGCAGAGGTTAGTATTCTTTCTCCGCCTCTGCACGGATAAGAAGAAGTCAATACTATAGGTACTGCTGATCCAGAAAATACGATTGAAGACCTTGAGAATCTTGACCCAATAAAAGTCATAATAGTGCCGAACCATATAATTTAATAATAAGAACCCCTATGTGTTTACCTGCCTCTTAAGAGAACTTATAAACGTTGCGTTTCCTTACAAAGTCTTCTTTCAGCATCGGTACGTAGCAATTATGTTATAGTAGGTACGTCATATATTAAGTGAGAGAACATGGATAGATATACCATTGTGAGATTCAAACCATCTCGGTTAGTCTCTGTAATATCACATGGCTCCAATATTTTATATTAGTTTATATAAACTATAACTAACTATACAATATTGTATACCTTTAAACTTGTTATAAAACTCGCCACCATTATTTGAAAATATTATACCAGTACTCATATTTTCATTTTACTTAGGTCGTCATGGAAATGTATTTCAGGTACTCCCTTAACCCGCTTCTAGACTCAACAATGAAATATTCAAAGCCAACCATGCTCATGTTCCAGCGAGATAATAACAATCTTTTGAATATTTGAAAGCATCGCGTTGTTTATTTTATATTATACATCACTTGTTTCAGCTTTCATCATGTTTACTTAGTAAAAGCATCAAAGATATTTCAAAATATAAAAAGCATATTTACTTAAAATTAAGTCATGATAATGATTATATAAGTAATCCCTCTAAATATTGTATAATTTAATTTTAAAAAGTTATTCTATATAAAAAATGAATAGAAGGATTCCTGCTTCAAGTTCATAGATATTGGAGGACTATGATGATGGTAGCTTGAAAATCAAATTCATCAAATTTCAAAAGCCTCTTTGTTTCATAGTAAACACTTAATTTAAAAAAATATGTAGAAAAAGAAAACTGCACCAGATTTGACAAATTAATTATAAAGACAAATAATATGCGAAAAATAGAAAACAAGACAAAACAACACCTAAAAAACAACAGCCTTCAACAGCTGCCAAAATCGTAACACATGGTTTCAAATTTGGAAAAATAAATGCATTTGCTCGCATGAGAAACCATAAAAACTTGTCATACTAGTTAATTACCAATCATCAAGTACTGGAGTCACAAACAAAAGTAGCATGTGTGCAGAATACAATACTTTCTTCAGTACTCTCTAAAAATTAAAAAATATTCAAATAAATAAAAACTTAATAGTGTTTTACTTTCATGTCTCACTTAAATGAACTTTTCATATATATACACTCATATCATATTTTCCATATCTATAAATTACTAAAGAAAATGTTATATTGACCTATTTTCTAAAGTAAACAAGGATATTCAAACAAAATAAAATTCTCTAGGTTACCGGCTGTCGTAACCATCTGTTTCCATATTCTTGAATATTTTTCCCTGTTCGACTGAAATAAACTTCCGAAAATTTCCATTCAAATTGTATCTGGGATAATTCTGCGCGTGACAACCCTTTAAAGCTTGCCTCCACTAAATATAAGCTACTTCATGGCTAATTGTAAGCTAAATTCATCATTTATATTTTTTATTTTGCTACAATTAGCTCACAAATAAATTTATATTAGAGGTTAAAGTATGGTTGGTGAATGCTGATATCAGCCCGGGCCACGAGATCGGCTGGCCATATATCCGTGGGCCCGGGCGTAGGCGATAGGAGAACAGCGGGGTTTTTTAGTGGGTAGTCGGATGGCCAAACATCTTTCCCGGAGTCCCACATATCCCTCGGTCCCCCCGGGCCGGGGGAACCCGTCAAGAGAGGTTTTTCCCCGACACCAAAAAAAAAATGCTGATATGTACTAAAAATTTGAAACTGGTTTTTATCTAAGATGTAACATATTTATTTAATCAAACTAATTACCCTCATTATATATATACATTGCTGTCATTCTAAACGAAAGTTCATTTATGCCTTAATGACATGAAATATTTATAATATGAAAACTTCTTGTACTGCCTCCTGGGAAGAAAATGTTTTATCACGCAGAAAATTATCCAAATGAAAAAAATGGTAGTTCGTTCGAACAAGGTTTGGCGAGTACAGTAGATGACGTATGGTTTCTAACTGCAGCTCTTGCAGAGTTACCACAATTTCCAGTGCAGTGTGAGGTCTTGCGTTATTATGGAGCAATAATTGTGAAGATCGATTCACAAATCGGGGTTGTTTCACTGCCAGTTTCACCATCATTGTTCGAAGTTCGGCACAGTAAACATCTGCTGTTATTTCTTAATTAGACTTGAGAAAGCTATGGTGAATAACACCATGAAAAGACCACCAAACAATTACCATTACCTTTATATTGGTAAGCTTCGCTTTAGGGCACTGTTGTGATATTTGACCTGGGATCAGCCATTACATTTTTCGCTTACGGTTATCCTTAAAAATCCATTTTTTGCTTATGTCACAATTCGATCCAATATTCCTTAATTTCTGTACCAATTCAATAATACAACACAAGTTCTTTCCACGAATTTCGTTCTGCAGAACAGTCAAGTCATGACGTACCCATTTTTCATTTTTTATGTTATTGACTTGATGCAAATGAGTCAATATTGTAGGTAGGGTAACGTTAAACCGTACCGCTAACTCCTTGCTAGTTCGACTCGGATTAAATTCCACCATCTCCTTCAATTCAGCGTTGAGCAACTGTGTGAGCGGTCTACCACATGGTTCGTTCTTCAAGTTGAAGTTTCCATTATGAAAGCCAAAAACGCACGGTGCGGTCATTAGCAGTTTGCTCTCCAAACGCAGCGTTGATATTGCGAGCACTTTCTGCCGCGTTAGTTTTAACGTAGTTAGTTAGTTTAAGTTTCACTCGAATGTTTTATGTCAGTTCAAGGTATCTATTACTATACAACGGCAATTTCATACTTTTACCCCTATTACTATAGAAAGCATTTGGGAAGAAATTAACATTATATCATAGCTAATTAAAACAAACAACTAACTATAGTGTAGCATAACATTGTCTTAAAGACTGATTCGCCCAAAACCCAAAAAAAAAAATTATATGTACCTCATTATATAGAATTGCTTAAAATAAATCATTTTATCGATAAGACATTGTACCATTGTAACTTATTCTAATATTGACTGTATATCGTATAAGCTGGAGAAAAAACAGGCTTTCATTTTATTCTATGCGCGTGGATGACGAGCGTGGAATACCATAATTATTTCACTTCGATCAGAAATAAGAACAAAGTTAGCCCATAACTTTTTTGGAAGTTGTGAAATTAATTAAAATACGTATTATTGGTTTTTCTAGATCACAAACAGTATACAGATCTAATTGTAAGAAAACACAAGTTAATGTTAAATCGAAAAACCCACACTTAAAACTGGCGTTTAAAATTCTAATTTATTATTTAAATTGTATAAATCAAATATTCTTAAATGGAGATTAAAGTTATCTAAGTTTTTTGGTCTCTCTTACTACATGCCGATTTTTCTTAATTAAATAATAGATTTTCTTGCAATAGTTGAACTTATAACTTTATTTCAAATCATTTGCGCAAGTTTGTTTCAAAAATGTGAAAGATGATATGTAATTTAGTTCAAATGTAGCCTAATATTCTGTATATAACCATTACATCGTATTTTACTTTTTAGTATAAAAGTTCTGAGTGTAATGGAAGCCGGCCTATAGACGGTGCTCGGCACAATTGCCTCGTCACATATTCAATGGACTCTCGTAAGGTCACATCAATTATGCATTCCTTTCCTTGAATCGGAATCAATCCTAGTGCGGCACTAAGGCTTACTTTCGATATGGGTAACGCGGTTTCGACAGCTTTCGACTTATGTAGTCCTTATTATCGAGAGCAAATAGTGGTTTTAGTTTCTGCCCTTTTCAGAGAATCTATAATATACCTGTGCTTTTAAAATAAAACGCTTTTACTGTTGCACTTCGTTTCTAAATTACATTTTTCTTGCCTATTGTTGTTTTTGTTAACATAATATTTTCAAATTTCTGATAATATCGGCGAACCGTAGTTAATCAGGCACAACTTCCGACAAGCCTCCTCTAAAGGACTCAATGGGGACTCAGTCCTGTTCCTTGCTGTATGAGTCCATGTTTGTCCAGCTAATTTTCTGAGATCATCTTCCTATGTCTTAGTCTGTCTATCTCTGTTTCTTTTACTATCTATTGCGTACCATTCAGTTATAATACTTGACCATTTTTCTTTCTTCTCACTAACATATGTCTTGTAGATGGCCACTCCAGCTATTTGTAAATTGTGTATGTATTTTTGAATTTCGTTTTACTTTTTATATTCATAAGTTTATCTTGGTCCTTTCTTTTAACTCCTAGTGTACTTATATCTGTACCTGTGCTTATATAGCCTCTTTTAACCTTTTTTGCTGCCATAACAATATTACTAGTCAATCCATACGAGGACGTAGCCAACTGGTTTTATACTCAGAAATTAACATAGAATTACGGCTTCAGACCACACTTTGGTAATTTTTTATTGCCTAGATTATATAACATAATTGTCACGTACCGAAAGAAATATATCAAGAAAAAATTGCAGATGAAAATATAGCATGGCGAGAATACTGTCTGTCCTCTTTAAAGGGAGGCCGCTGCGTCCAACAGTGAGTCGTTGTGGATTAATATGATATACAATAAATTAATTGTCAGAAATATATTGAAAGAAATATAAATTCAGCGTATTTGTAACTTAACTTACCTATTCAAATTTGTTAAGTTTTGTAGTTAGGCACCCCATCCTATCCTTTTTTCCCTGCCTACCCACAAGTTAGTTTAGATGCTGCGGCGCATGACGGTGATTTCGAATAAAACTACTCGACCACCGCCGCGCTGTACTCTTCTTGGCTAGCGTCCGCGCCGACGACACGTACCGCCAAGTCTTGGTTAACCCTGCACGAGTTTATATATATATATATATATATATATATATATATATATATATATATATATATATATATATATATATATATATATATATATATATATATATATATATATACCTAGTCAGGTCATAAATTCTGTCACATGTTTAATGTAAAATAATTGTAACAAGTTTATTCATTATGTAACCATTCATATACCAAAATGAACTTAACAAAACATAGATTCTTATGACATTAAAGTTTATTCAAAATGACCTCCGTGATTTTGAATACAAGCCTTCAATCTGCGCGGCCAGTCGTCTATCGCAGCACGAACGAGGTCCATGTCAATATCGGTGGCTGCCTTAATCAAGGATGTCTTGAGTGACTCCAAATTGGGATGAAGCTTTGAGCACGCCTTTTCCTCCAAGTGTTGCCATATCTTGTAATCTAACGGATTCAAATCTGGACTGGAGGAGGGCCAGTCTTCGTGCCGGATGAAGTCGATTTCACGCGCCGCCAGCCAGTCTTGTGTGCTCTTCGCTCTATGAGCTGGCGCCGAATCTTGTTGGAATACCCAGTGCCTGTTATTGAACATGGTATGAGAAACAGGTTCCACAAGGTTCGTCAGGACTGTATTTTGATACACAACAGCATTCGTTTTTACACCTTTCTCACAAAAATGTACCTCTGTTAAGCCCCAATAAGAAACTCCCAACCATACCATGAGCGAGGATGGAAAATGACCTCGTTGGACACGCGGAATACGGTTGCTCGCTTCTTCACTACTGTGTGCGTACACCTTATCATTTTGTTTGTTGTAGCTCTCTTCTACGGTAAACATTTTTTCATCCGAAAAAAGAATTTCCCGATATTTTTTTCCCGCGTACCGCTTCAACAAAGCGCGGCATCTCTTCAGTCTCAGGTCCATTAGACGAGCATTCAAACGATGTCCTGTTTTTCTTCGATATGCCCGAAGCCCTAAGTCTTCATTTAACACCCTTTTCACCGTGGTTCTGCTTAACCCCATCTGAAAGGGCCAACAGTTTCTGCTTACGTTTGGGATTTCTTTGAATTCGTGCCTTCACAGCTTTTATCAGTGCTGGAGTCCTAACAGACCGAGGGCGACCACTTCTTGACCTGTCATCTACACTAGAGTCTTCATTGTATCGTTTGATGGTACGATAAACGAATCTTTTGGTAATATTCAAATTTTTCAGTATGTTAAAAATTTGAATTGGCGCGTAACCGCAACGATGCAACGCAATAACTGCAACACGGTCTTCTTTAAGCGTCCACTCCATATTTAAAAATGAGTAAAATTCTAAAAGTTATACATTTTTATTTTCATGAACAATTCGAAATTCGAATTCAATAAACTTTTTTGTGGCCAGCATTCTAAAAGAAAAGTTTTTACTGTGTGACAATACTTATGACCTGACTAGGTATATATATATGTTATTATGAACCGCTAATTATAAAGGCCTAGACTCCAAACCGCAGAACCAGCCGTGGAAGGTAGCAGATCGGGAAACCTCAGGTAAGTCGCCGCTCTTTCTGACTTACTGGGTATACCATCTCCTTTCTTTTCTACGTTAATTATCAAACTCGCACTACCTTTGTTTCCCGCACCGCAGTTACCATCTTTCTAGATTTAAGCCGCACCATTCTTTTATGCGGTTCTTCAGCCTCATCACTTAGCGTGTTTAATTAATTCAAAATGGACTAGATATTTTTAAACTGCGAAAAGACTATCTCCGTAAGAATCATGTTCACTGTCCAATATAGTATGTATACTATATTTGCATACATACTATGCATTGTAACCAAGTTCCAAAGATCTTGGTAGGTAAATACAATTTTTAAGTTAGAACGTTTCTAAATTTCCAAAAATTATTATTAATTTTGGTATGATTCCTCAAATAACAAGTATAAGAGCCGAAAATTACAAATATTCGGGAAGTTCTGGGCTTTCTCTAGTTAGGAATGTTCGGCATAATACGATTGGGAAAAACAAAAACTGCCTACGCAATGAAGGGCGGCGGATAAAATTTGTTCTTATATTCTTTTGATGTTCCATTTGTAATTGAAAATACTCGAAGACTTTTCGAAATGTATACAGAAATAATATAAATCGGCCCGTTATATTTTTCTCTATTGAGGTTGGAGGTATTGGGCTCTTTGAAATGTTTTTTATGAAAGAATAAAAAGGCCTTAATTTGGAAGAGTTTTTTGGTACTATAATTTTTCTTTTGCGGATTCTCATTTGGCATTGTATGCAGATCGGTCGAAAAATATTTTATGTAATAAATAAATTTTATTAAATATATTTCATTTATGAGTTGTTCATCATAAAATCAACTTGTTCCCTACTAGGACGTCCTCTCTGATTGAATTTTTACAGCATTTATCCGTGCAGGGGGGAGAAAGAATACTGACCCCTGCAACCGGGGTCAGCCTGTCGTAAAAGGCGACAAAACAACCCACCTTACTTACATGGTAGGGCCCCAAACCCGTCTGGATGACGTTGACGTGACGATGACCTCGTGTTTCGGCATTAGTGACCTAAGTTCTTGTACCCTTATGGGACAGCAGCGTGTTCGCGATGCCACTGACGTTGCAAACACCCACAGACAATAGTACCTGGTAAATTCTAAGCAGGCCGTCAGCTTGTTTGCTGTCCTAGAGCAAAAAAAAAGCATCTTCTATAACGTATCCTCCAACGTTAATTTTCCGTATTCGATTTCCAGTTAAAGCAAAATTAAGGACACATTTTCAGATTTAGTTTCAGATATTTTCTATGATATTGTCCAGCTTCCAAGCATATCTTCATATTGAGTTAAGTCATATTGAGCTGATTATTTACTGTTTCTCCTACTCCTCTATCAGATCCATTTTAGCCCCAGCTTACGCTTTCATTCTTCTCACATCTTTTCCGCTCTATTTTCTTGCTTGAAGCTTAGCAAGACTTAGGCAATGCTCCTGAAATTTAAATTTAAGACAATAATCAATTGAGCTATCTGATATAGGTACTTAAGACAATACTGAAAAAGAGTACATTCTCATATTTGTATATGTATAGGCTGCAAATTTAAACTTTTTTCTTTCAGTGGAATGTTTTTTATAGTGCAGAAAATTTTTGTATATACCGAATATTTGTAATAATAGTTACACTGTAAAATTAAAAATTATAAAGGACTACTTGCTAGATTTTACCCAAAATAACTATAACAATGGTAACTAAGCAATAGATAAAACTAAATCAAAAGTTGTTTCCAGTGTTATATTTGATTTTACCCTACATACCTCTAAAATCCTTTAAAAACTCATCGTAGCTTTGCCAAATTGCACCCAAACAGGCAACCGCGTATAAACATAAAACCGGTATATTGTCATGATTATCAGGAGTGTAAGCGATTTGCAGATTAGCTGATATCTGCTGATGTGTATAATCCAGCTATATATGTTACATTTTTTGGTAACGTGCAACATCATATATGGGTTTAGTCCTGGTTATATTTAGGGTACTAAGGTATTTATGGTGATGAGCTTTATCACTCTGGCCAAAAAATATAAGAATAGACCTACTTTTGAAAACAAAGAGCTGTAAGACAACAGACAGGCGAATTTAAGAGTTACCGTCACCTATAGGTGTGTGCAAAGCCAGTGGCATCGCGAACACTCTACTGTCCCATAAGGGTACAGGAACTTGGGTCACTAATGCCGGAACACAACCCAAAGTTATTATGGCAGCATACTTAAGACCAAAGGTGGTCGCCATCCAGGCGGACTTGGGGCCTTACCACGTAGCTAGGGTGGGTTGTTTTGTCGCCTTTTACGACCGGCTGACCCTGGCTGCAGAGGTCAGTATTCTTTCTCTGCCCCTGCACGGATAAAACATAGGTATATCCGTTATTCTGGTTCAGTCTAGGGGATATTTTCCCTCATTTCAAGTCTTATAAATACGTAAAATTATACTACGCATACGTATACGTATATTACGCATATACTTGATATTCGTGGAATAATTTTGCCATCAGTGCCCATTCCTTGACCTCGGATCATCACTGTCGTATGTATTGCTCGAAGACGTTTAACATATTCTTCTTTAAAGTTCATCATAACGACGGTTGAAGGGCAACCTTTACTAAGCGACATTAAGCGTACTTTCCAGGCAAGTGATTTGAAGTTCAAATATTTATAAAAAACATATTACTCACCTTATTGATGCATTGAAATGATCCAATAAAAATAAATACCATTTCATGCAACAACTAAGTGAGGCATAAGATATTTTTATAAATACATATTTTAAATTCAAATCACTTTCCTGGAAAGTTCACTCAGTGTCGCTTAGTAAAGATTGCCTTTCAAGCGTCGATAACCATCGTTGTATTAGACTCACGCATTTCAGTCTCAACTCAGGGTTAAATTCTTTAACCATGAAATGCCATTCAATTTCTTTTTTTATTTAAATAACTCACAATAGTTAAATTTAGACAATTAATTTGCATAGTAATAGATAAAAAAAAATTACATATATAGTACAAATATTTTGTTAACATTCACACAGCTCTTAAACTTTTTGTATAGTTAAATGTATTAATATAGTTCAGTGAGCAGTGTGCCACCCATATTGTTTATTAGGAATATTAATTTAAGAACTACTATGCGCTATTTAAAGTTTACGCTTTGTTTCTTGGAATATTTTGTCATTGTATGGCATATGTTCAAAATTAAATAATGTTTTAGTATTGTATTGAGTGTAGTATAAACGTATTATAGTAATAGTAGGGCTAAATAAAGGGAGTAATAGTAAGACAGAGGAAATAGAAAGCAAAAACAACTAATCACAGAAAGAATAATACAGGTACAATACAAAAGGACGGGCTGATAAATTATTATTAAAATAGTAAAAGGGAATTAGGAATAACAATAGACAAAACTTTTTGCCAAAGCCCAAACTATAAAAACATAGTAAAATTTTGGTGTTTAAACCATTTTATTAAGTAAATAAAAGACGAACTAAATATTTACTTGATAAATATAATAAAGGTTATTAATAGTAATTAAACCATGTTTAATTTACATTTACTGACAAATTACCGCAAAAAAATAAATACATATATTGCAAATAAACCACTAAACTGTGTTCTTTAATCAAAGACAAAAATCTAAAAGATTTTATGAATTACTCGCACTTTCATAAATGTAACAATAGAAGTCCTGTGTAATCAGATACTTAGCTACTCAGCAGCAGACGCTTATTTTATAACGTGTTATTTACTAATTACCAGCTGGATGACCGAGCTTTGCTCGGTATTTTTTTTATAAATTGTGTTTTTTGGAAATTAACAATTGATTTTTTTAGTCTAACCTGAAAGCAAACACTCATTGACTTCGTGTTACTTAACAATGCCATCTGCTGGAATAGCTTTAGTGTTGTTGTATCGTTAAAGCAATTTAAAAAAAAATAGTATTATTATTCGCCGATAGATGTCAGAAAGAGTCATTTTTCAGTTTCAATTGGGACTACTCAAACGCCACCTTTTGACATTTTCTAGAAATGATTCCTAGCTAGATCGATTTATCGCCCCCGAAACCCCCCGTATACTAAATTTCATGAAAATTGTTGGAGCCGATTCCGAGATTCCAATTATATATATATATATATATATATATATATATATATATATATATATATACAAGAATTGCTCGTTTAAAGATATAGGATATTTGATAAATGTTTCAATGCACATTGATGATAAGACACCATTTAAATTTGTCAAATACAAAACCTGATAAAATTGATTAAATAAAGTCAAAATATGCATCGTCGTTTTACAATATCATAAAGTGTAATAGACTAAGTTTCTCCCGAGAACAGTAAACATTTGCATATGAAACTATTCTACGCTGCAATCAGGTAATGCAAGAAAATTGGTTCAATAATTGCGAACAGCAGTAAAATTTGCATTGACACAGGCTACAAATCGCTAATGGTCTCTCGAGCAAATGTCTGTGGGTTTATGGTGCTTCAAATTATTATTATTTCATAGGCATTTTCTGTTGTTCATTGGACTTTATTTAAATATAATTTGCTTATAAAAATAAATGGTATAATTAAATGATAGACATTTATTGATTTTTTTACTTAACTAGAAACACTTCTAAGCTGCAATGTGTCGATGATCGCTTGCATTTGGTTTTAAATACAGTACTAAAACATCATTTAATTTTATTATTTTAAAATTATTATTCGCTGATAGATGTCAGAAAGAGTCACCTTTTTGTTATTTTTCTTCCAATAAAAAAAGCGAATAAAATGACATTTTCTAGAAATGATTCCTAGCTAGATCGATTTATCGGTATTTTTTGGAAATTAACAATTGATTTTCTTAGTCTAACCTCAAAGCAAACACTCATTGACTTCGTGTTACTTAACAACGCCATCTGCTGGAATAGCTTTAGTGTTGTTGTGGCGTTAAAGCAATTAAAAAAAATAGTATTATTATTCGCCGATAGATGTCAAGAAGAGTCAGCTTTTTGTTATTTTACTTCCAATAACTGCAGCGCGGCTGCAGTCGCGCGTTTTTGATTTATATGGATTTAGAAAACAGCGCGGCCGCAGTGCTGCAGCCGCACTGCTGCGGCGCGACACTTTGCAGCTAATTTGAAGGCGCCCTTACTCCGCTTCTGCCTGGTGAACAATAAACAGGTTTCATTCCCTGAAAAACCCATTTATTGTTTGATTATATCTCATCGATTTGCTAACACGTAAAATCACAAATGAGGGACACATAGAATAAATATAGAAAATTTAACACTCCATTCTAGTCTTGCTAATATCTATTATTTGGTCGCGAACTTGTGAAAATTTCAAAAATATTTTGAGGTCGAGTTCACACTGTCGTGTAAATTCGGTTTTTTTATTAGTCGAAAGTATTGACACAATGTTATTGTACAGTTTAGGAATGACAAATGTTTGACAATGAGCTGATTAGTTAAATTACTTGAGGAATTCAGTTGGAGCCCCCTTTCTTGGAAATTCGTGACAAAATGCATAAGAATGTATGTGGGTTGTTAAGCCAGCTTTTTGGTTAGTTACAATTTTATATAAATGGTAAATAACAATGGACTTTTGGAGGTGCAGGGGTTCTTGGCCTCCAATATGCCTCCAATAGATTTGTTGTTGTGTCAAGACAGAGTATATCCTTGAGCGTCGTGTTCATAATAAAAGAAGGGGCTCTTTTGTTCCGGGATTCCATATTTTTATTGGACAAAGCGCGGTGTATATATTTTAAAAAATGTTGTAAAGAAAGTTGCGGTGTAAATATGACAAAGTAATGTCATATTTACACCGCAACTTGTCAATGCGTCGCTTGCCTTGAGTGAATAAAGTGGTTTTGTGCGTTTGTCCCATTCCTCGCGCACGGAAGAGAGAACACATACGAAAAACTTGGTGCTGCCACAGAATCGTGGAAACACGAAAACTGAGAACATGACAACTGGCAACAACAAATCTATTGGAGGTCAGGAACTCCTGGACTTTTGAATGGCTAAACCAACGTTAGTGCTCTTATTATTGATAACACTCTTCGTGCAGCGGTAAGCTAAGTTACAACAGCAAATGTAAATACTTTAAAGAGTCCCATTATAGTCTTTTTTTTGTGAGATGTTATATGTTGCTATATATCCTTGTAGGGCCGGAAAAAGAATTCTAACATCTGCGACCGGGGTCGGCCTGTCGTAAAAGACGACAAAACAACCCACCCTAGCTACGTGGTAGGGCCTCAAGCCTGTCTGGATGACGACCACCTTTACCTTAAGTATGCCGCCATAATAACCATGTGTTGTGTTTCGGAATTAGTGACCCAAATTCCTGTTCCCTTATGGGACAGCAGCGTGTTCGCGATGCCACTTGCGTTGCAAACACCCATAGGCGACGGTAATTGCTAAATTCTAAGCGAGCCGTTATCCTGTCTGCTGTCCTACAGTAATAAAAAAATATGATTATAATTTAAATAAGACACAGCTCTAGCATCAATAAAATACCTATATAAATGCGATCGTATGAATCAACAGTTACATGAAATTCATTCATTATCAGTGCGGAGGGCTATGAGGGACCAAGTAATTTTATTCAAATTACTCAATAATCACATGTATTCCCCTTTCCTTATAAGTCAAGTATTTCGGAGGTGTCCCCGTTTAAATTCAAGGCAAGTGTCACTTTTTTCATTACCTTCAACAAAGTCAAATCTTGCAAGAAACACTCTTTTACACAGATCTTGTCTTGAATACAATAAATCTAACACCAGTGTAGACATTTTTTGCTCTAACATTGTAAATTATAAATCTAAACTAATCGAATTACGCAAATGACTAACGTATTACGTATTAAGCTTAGATGTCTCAATTCTCTCAATTCTTTTTTTTAATATATTTTATAATTTTAATTTATGATATGTATTACTATTATTCTATTGGATGATGCAATTATGTGAATTACTTTTAAGTGGAAACTTTACTGATTTGTTAATTTTTATATAATCTTTTTGATTTGATTTGATTTGAATCTTTATATTGTGATTTATTGTAATTGTATGTTTCCCAAATAAATAAAAATAAAAAATAAAAATCAATATCATGAAGAATTCTAATAAAAAATTAAAGCTTTCTCAAAATATCGTCTTCTTACATATTGTGAAAATTGACACAGCGGCACTTAGACCCAAAGAAGCAGCAAAACTCTTGGGCTACAGGTATTAGACAACTGATATACATACAGTTTATACTTTTTACACCCACAACTTCACCACAGATATCGCCTTTTCCTATAAATTAATATTAACATTCCTATTAAAAGTAATAAAACAAAGTAAATAATGAAGAAAATATAACAATGAAACCTAATAGGTTATTCAGTAGCCATTAAATAGTACTAATACATCCTTTTCCGTCGAATCCACTCGTTGAAAAAATGCGTACGCTATTCTCATGTACTTGAACTCATTTTATTTTTAACACGCGTATTTGTATTATAATAGCGATTTTTATTTTTACGTGTGGTATACGTTAAGATATTGTAGCGGCGTATGTGACAACAGTGATATTTAACTGAATATTACAGAATTACAAATCATAGGTTTTATTTTCTAGTTTGTACAGTTAATTAAGACGTTTTATTAAGGTATTTTGATAGATATGCATTAGATTATTGCTCTGGAATAATCCAGGAATTTTGAAGATAGATAGATATATATAACAATTATCTTACCAAATTGATTAGTATCTAATATTTTTAAAATAGAATATTTGCATTTAAATATTATATTAATTTCATATATATACTATGTGGCAGATATAGTTGGACAACTGATTAAAAACGCTTAAATCTTTTAACTTAGATTGCCTTTAGCGGATGCTTTGTTATAGCAATTTTTATTGTTGAACATTCAATGAGCGTAGTTTTTGAATCGATTCATTTCAAGTGTACAGTGCTATGAATGATTTATTTTGTCGCTATGTTTATTCTGTAGACGAACGTACCTTTTAATCAGTAATGTCTCTGAAAAAGCTTTAGAAATATTTTACCTATATTCTCCTTTTTCTTCTGTGAACTCTTTATTCCTGTTGAATTTTAAGGTTCATTTTGAAATCCACAATACACTTAAAATGTTGTCAGAGTACAATTTTAATCTTCTTTTTTTGTTGTTGTTGCTGTGGGACTGCAGATAGACTGACGGCCCACTTATAGTAAACAACTACCGTCGTCTATGAATTATATTGGCGCCAGGAGCACTGCTAACGCGCTGCCGTCCACGTAGGGGAACTGAATCCTGGTCACTAATGCCAAAACCCAACACAAGGTAATTATAATGCTATATTTACAAACAAGAGGTGCTAGGGTTGTATTGCCCCCTTTTACGAGATGCCGCTCACAGCTGCAAGGGTCAGTATTCCTAATCCGCCCCTGAAAGAAGAAAGTTTGTGTCAATATGATAACACCACTAACTTAGTGGCTACGTTCGTAACTATAGTGTCTATAAGTTCAATCCACACGGAGAACAGAATAAATAATTAAATATTGCGGGACAATAGACACAGTGCCATCTTATCACACAACAAGTAACACAGTGATTGTGTAATGGGTACTACGTGACCGGTATACTACCTCATCATCACCTCAGCCTTAAATCTCGTTTACAACCCAAACTTCTGCTTCAGTATGCTTTCTGACTTTTTCTTCTCTACTTGCACGGTCTTCGTTATCCCTGGTAGTCTCTTAACATGAATATCATCACCCTTTGAATATACTACTTATATACTTTTATTTGTAATTGTTGCCTGGAAGAGATTGCTTTAAGCAATAAGGTCGCTAGTTGACTTACCAACGTTTTTATGTCAATGTTGTTTTAAAGAATTTTTTTTAATATTTTTATAGATCAATAAAGGGCTATCTATTTGTCTATTATACTTTTTTATAGCTGTAGGACAGTAGACAGGCTGTCGGTCCGCTTAGAATTTAGCAGTTACCGTCGTCTATGGCTGTTTGCAACGCTTTTGGTATTAGGAACACGCTGTTGTCCCATAAGGGTACAAGAACTTGGGTCACTAATGCCGGAAAACAGCACAAAGTTATTATGGCGGCATACTTTAGACCAAAGGTGGTCACCATCCAGACGGGCTTGGGGCCCTACCACGCAGCTAGGGTGGGTTGTTTTATCGGCTTTTACGACATGCCAACCCCGGCCACAGAGGTCAGTTTTCTTTCTCCGCCTGTGTACGGATACTTAACCGAATCGTAACAATCGAACTTGTGAATGATAAACTACGGTCCATCTTCTGTATGTTTGTAAAATTCTTGCGATACACATGTTCGCTTAATGTAAGAAACTGTAATTTAAAAAACCATATTATAAGATCCTGTCGTCTGCAGTACGCTTGTACACTCCGCACACGTATTCCAAAGCGCGACCATTCGTGCACTCATGTATTCATTCGATTCGCGTCCAAACACGTGTCCCTGGTGTCAAAATGGTGGCTATTTTGGGTACACAACTGCTTTCTAACCCTGAAAGGTAAACATTGCGCCAGAGCCTTATTTGCAGTTTAGCATAATGTGCCAACTGGCTGTTGAGGGAAAGAAGTATAAGAGATAACTCTATCCTTCTAAATAATCATAAATTAAAAAGTATACAAATACGTAGATTAAATAGTAGTAAATCCATTTATTATTACATATACAAAGGGCTGGTATATTTAAAACCACTTCAGAGTTCCTTCACTTTAACTTTAGAGGAGCATGGAACATTGCACGTCTCTTCATTGTTCCTCTTAAGTCCCCAATCGGTGGAGAATGATGAAAAAATCACTTGAAAAGAAGGAGTATATATATATATATATATATATATATATATATATATATATATATATATATATATATATATATATATATATATATATATATATATATATATATATATATATATGCATAATGCTAGGTATAATAACCGAAGCTCTCTTTCCATTGCTGTATGAAATAGGAATTAACATAAAATTTATAAAAATTCTTAATACGGATATTTTTTTATTAATACAAAAATATTGCTCAGTTCTTTATATTAAACGTACAAAAACACATTATTGTCTTTTACAAAGTAACGGTTTGATAGATATTGTTGAAAATGAATTAACATTGCTTAAAAGAGTTAACCGGGATATTGATTAAGCTATCAATAGTTGTCACTGCATCAAGTAGTGATGCCACACAATTCTTTATTTAAGGATATTATAATTTTTATTATACTCATTTTGATTAAGATATACTATAAATATAAATTTGAGTATCTCATGTTTATGTCTACGGGAACTAGCAAATCTTCGGAAGCCTGATGTATGAAATTACTGCATATTTTAGTAACTGTGTTCGTAAAAGTTTATCTGCGTTAGGTGAAAGGTAGAGGCCTCAAAGGCCTCTCTTAAAAAAAATACGGAGAGGATCAACTATTTTCAGATATTTTCTTCAGTGGGGAACAAATCCACAGACAAGACAATTTACAATTATAATACCATTTACAAGTCACTGTACCGGTATTGCGTTACCAAATTACCTTATAACCGTATAATATTATTGTTAAATATATAAAAAAAAACAATTTATACCCATGTTTCTCTAACTGCGAGTGCAGCGAGTGTGATAGAAGACCATTTGCTTAATAATTTCTCTGAAAGTGATGGTCCTTATTTTGAATTCAGGCCACACGAACAAATATTTCTCTATAAATGATTTCATCTCATACATGAAAGGTGTAAATAATAACATACAAAATAGCAAAAACACAATGTAATTTATGTAATTCAATATTAATGAAGACTTCAACTGCTTACATTGTGTATAGAAATTAAAATTCCATCAACTTTTTATGTCTAATGGTATAATGGGAAGAATGTGGTCTAGCTTCCGATCAATCCAACAACAAGCGCAATAAATCTGCTCAATAGTTACATGCTTTCATTGACTTCTTGCTTCAAATACTTAGTTTAATGTTTTATTTTTTACATTCATTGACTAATTTACCATTTCTCCATTTTTTATTCATATAAATATATCTCATTTCATATACTATTTTTTATAACAATATAACCAGATTCACTTTAGTTAATTACATTTTATTACATTGTAATCGAGTCTCACCGACCTCTTTAGCGCTTCTTTAATAAGCTGCTGGCTAGTATATCTAGCTTATTGATCTATGAGTGTGGGAGGCTGGGTTTCCTTTCGAGGTGAAAATCCAGTCGCCCCTTGTTTATATCGATTATCTCAGCAAGATGCGAACTTGTTTCATTCCATGACAGTATTCAACTGGGAACCCTGTGGACTGAACACCAGAGATGCCAAAGATCGTGCGAAGTGGAGAAGAAAAAATCGGAAAGCGGACCCCGGGCGCCGAAGCGAGAGTTTGGGCTGCAACCAGGATTCAATGCTAAGATGATGAAGATGACTCAACAGGGAACGCCAGTCCAAACTCTTAGCTTTGAAAGCAGCCAGAATGACCAGTTAGATGATGATGACACAATTCAAGTGATCTTATAATTTATACGAAGTTAATGTAATTTATGAAAATTTTATTAAAACATCAAGACTTATCTTCATTCATTTTAAATCATAGTTACACACTAAAAACTATTACTGCGTTACTAATCGATTTGAACTCAGACCTATTGTAAGAGCTCAGACTATCCGAGCGTTTTATTTTATTGTGTTCACCCCACACATGAATTTAAAGCTAGAATCGATTTAACTAATACCACATATTTAATTATGAACAAGTTTGAACGTTAGCAAAATATATTATACCTATTTTTATTAAATTATTTCACAAGATAAAATAATTAAGACCTCAGGAACAAGTCAGCCTCATCAATTGTCAGGGGTATACTCTCATAGAATGGACGAGGATCTCAGGTTTTCTTTTCGAGATTGGGAAGTTGTGTGGCAGTTTTCCCAAATTAAACCTTTCAATTGACATTTTTGTGTTGATTTTGACAAAATCAAAGTGTCATCAACGATGTTATTTCATCAAGTTTAGCCCTTTAGCAATATAATGACTCATGACGACTTACCACTAAGCTTGGACCTTTCCCTACTAAAGAGAACTGACCGTATATCTGCTATAATTGTCTTAGGTGGATACGCAGGTAATAAACATTGGCGATCTTGATGTACAAATTTCTACTTGATATATTCTTTCACTGCCTTTTTTCAAAATACTTTAACCCGTCTAAGAAGTTCAGTTGAGAATTGAACTCGCACCCCAGAGATTTCATTTCGAATTCCATAACACTAACATCCTTTCATTTAGTATTTGGACATTTTTCTGAATTTTCAGTAAGGTATATGTATTTACAAACGAAAAGTATATATCGCATTCTTAATCATAAACTGACCTAACTCAAAAAACCTGTTTTTTGGGAAATCGCAAAAAACGTTTTGTCATTTACTACTTATCCCATATATTAATTTATAACTAAATAGAGGTAACTCAGTGTGGGAAAGAGATATCGAAATAAATCTTAGTTTGGCCGATAGAGGGCGTCGATACAATGCTGCCCGTTATATTATCTCACTTTAGACCTAAATCGTAATCGGTCTGTTTATGATTAAGCATGCGATATGTAGTATATTAGTTGTCTAGTACTCAAAACAGTTGCACAAGTGCTATGTTACTTAGCTTGAGATTAGATGGCACTGATTGGTTTTTCTCAGTTTATATACCTAGTCAGGTCATAAGTATTGTCACACAGTAAAAACTTTTCTTTTAAAATGCTGGCCACAAAAAAAGTTATTGAATTCGAATCTCGAATTGTTCATGAAAATAAAAATGTATACTTTTAGAATTTTACTAATTTTTTAAATATGGAGTGGACGCTTAAAGAAGACCGTGTTGCAGTTATTGCGTTGCATCGTTGCGGTTACGCGCCAATTCAAATTTTTAACATACTGAAAAATTTGAATATAACCAAAAGATTCATTTATCGTACCATCAAACGATACAATGAAGACTCTAGTGTAGATGACAGGTCAAGAAGCGGTCGCCCTCGGTCTGTTAGGACTCCAGCAGTGATAACAGCTGTGAAGGCACGAATTCAAAGAAATCCCAAACGTAAGCAGAAACTGTTGGCCCTTCAGATGGGGTTAAGCAGAACCACGGTGAAAAGGGTGTTAAATGAAGACTTAGGGCTTCGGGCATATCGAAGAAAAACAGGACATCGTTTGAATGCTCGTCTAATGGACCTGAGACTGGAGAGATGCCACGCTTTGTTGAAGCGGTACGCGGGAAAAAAATATCGGGAAATTCTTTTTTCGGATGAAAAAATGTTTACCGTAGAAGAGAGCTACAACAAACAAAATGATAAGGTGTACGCACACAGTAGTGAAGAAGCGAGCAACCGTATTCCGCGTTTCCAACGAGGTCATTTTCCATCCTCGCTCATGGTATGGTTGGGAGTTTCTTATTGGGGCTTAACAGAGGTACATTTTTGTGAGAAAGGTATAAAAACGAATGCTGTTGTGTATCAAAATACAGTCCTGACGAACCTTGTGGAACCTGTTTATCATACCATGTTCAATATCAGGCACTGGGTATTCCAACAAGATTCGGCGCCAACTCATAGAGCGAAGAGCACACAAGACTGGCTGGCGGCGCGTGAAATCGACTTCATCCGGCACGAAGACTGGCCCTCCTCCAGTCCAGATTTGAATCCGTTAGATTACAAGATATGGCAACACTTGGAGGAAAAGGCGTGCTCAAAGCCTCATCCCAATTTGGAGTCACTCAAGACATCCTTGATTAAGGCAGCCGCCGATATTGACATGGACCTCGTTCGTGCTGCGATAGACGACTGGCCGCGCAGATTGAAGGCTTGTATTCAAAATCATGGAGGTCATTTTGAATAAACTTTAATGTCATAAGAATCTATGTTTTGTTAAGTTCATTTTGGTATATGAATGGTTACATAATGAATAAACTTGTTACAATTATTTTACATTAAACATGTGACAGAATTTATGACCTGACTAGGTACGCTGTCTTGAACAAGTGTTTAAATCACATGAGTACAGAAGAGAACGAGCAACTATTATAGGAATGTTTATATAAAAGCCTATGCGCCAGGGCGGGGTATGGACCTGGAACGGTCTGTCATATAAGGCGACAAAATAACCCTGTCTAGGGATTCAAACCCGTCTGGGTGGGAACTTGGCAGCATGTTAGCGGTACTCCTGGCACCGCAAACAGACATAGGCGATAGTAACTGCTCATTATTAAGAGTGCCGTAAGCTCGTCTGCTGTTGTACAACTTAAAAACTTATTTAACTACAATGATTATCGACAACAAACAAACAGAAACAGCCATTATAATAAATATGTTTCAGATATTTTTTTATCTATACAAATAAATAAAATTGGAGGGTCTGTTTGTAATATTAAATTAACCGCTTTTTACTAAGTGCATTTGGATGCATATACGGTACATGTACCAAAACAACATTTTTTACAATTTTTGTCTGTCTGTCTGTCTGTTTGTTCCGGCTAATCTCTGAAACAGCTGGACCGATTTTTACGGGACTTTCACTGGCAGATAGCTGATGTAACAAGGAGTAACTTAGGCTACTTTTATTTTAGAAGAAAAACATAGTTTTAGTTAAAATGATCAGTTTCGGAAATTTTTTACCAATTTAAGTTGACCTCAGATTTATATCATCAATCATATAAAATAGCGTTCAGCTTACGCTGGACTTTGTAGGTTCGAACGCAGTTTGTATATTTCATTTATTTATATTTTAGGGTTTATAGGGTTTGTAATCCAAAATAAACCATAAGATATATCCAAAAAATGCTGCCCAAAGTCACTATTCCACGCAGACGGAGTCGCGGGCACAGCTAGTTTAAAATATATTTTAAACGTGTACAGTAAAGTTCATTATTGTATACAAACAAATTATATAGAAGGGTAACTTAGCTGTCCGATAACACAAAAGTATACCCATAATTTGGATTTGCATTAAAATTACAGGTTATGTGTACTTTCGCAGGCATAACATTAGGGTATTAGGGGGTTGATAATTAAATAGGTGTGAAATTTTATAGGGATCGTGAGAAATGGGGTGCAAATATAATTATGCTTTTGGATAAATATAAAAAAAAACACTAGACATATTATCTAGAAATATTTATAACCAAATCACATTACGAAATCTTATGTTTTTTTTCTCAGGTTTTAACCTAGTATATATACCAAGCTGATAAAAGCACCAAGTTCTTAGATGAGTTACAGGATACAACTTCTGGCCATCGATACATTTTACTTGGAAACTGTGCTTCAGTGACATCGTGGAACTTCAATATTTACCACTGGCTTTTTGAGCATTGTTTAAGAAAACATACGATATGTAGCGGACATGGTGCTTATGATGTACAGAGGATATTTCATACTTACAAATAAATTAATCCAAATATTAAATACATGTAGCGAAAACTTTGTATACAAACCATCACGAATTTTGAGCGTTCGGCGAAAGCAAAGGGGAGCCTTGCGCTCATAATTATTACGAATCATATTATAACAACGCAAACGTGTGGACTACGCGGGAGCGGCAAGCAAATGATAACAGATAAACCAATACGGCGCCGGCGCTGGCCATCTCACCCGTCGCACCCCGCTTCCCAAAAACAGACCAAAAAAGCCCAACTGCGCATTCAAGCTCAGCGTTCAAAACTCGTGACGGTACGTATACCACTCGACAATAACGAGAAATGAAACTGAATTTGTTTTCAATATCAGTAATAATTTGTGAAATACACCTTGCCCAGGCATTAAGAAAACTGTGTATTAGTAATCTGAATTTATTTACACTTGCCTATTTGTGAGTATAGTGTTAACAAAATATGAATATAGGATTACAAAATGGATTTACTATGCAGGTTTCGTATGATGAAACCTAATAAAATTCAAACTTAAAAACTATTATAAATAAATTATGGTTCAATTTGGACCACTGGGTGACCACTAGTAATGAATAAATCTGCTCATTATGATGACTGCATTAGACAATATTGTTGGAGTCAAAGATTACTTTGATAATAATAAATTATTAATATTATATTAATATTGGCAATTAAAATGGATGAATAAAGCATTTTTATTTTTATCCCTCATTTTTAATATGGTTTTGTTAAAGCTATTGTCAAGAAAAAGTATCTGTTTGTCTGTTACGAAAGAAAATATTAATAAATATTCTGTGCATTTCAACTCAGTTGTATCTGAAGCTTCAGAGTCTGGAGTCTGCTGTTGAAAATTATTACCATGTCATGTAAAAATTATTATAACTGTTATGGGTTGGATTCTTATGATGGCATATGTTAAGCAGTTTTTAGTCTAACTTTCATGTTAGAATTGTCATCTCCCATCAGGCTAACCTGCACATTAAGACAATCAGCGTATATATAATCCGTCAACTTACATCAGACAAGCGTGCCGAGTACCTTTATAATAGGGGTTAAAGTATGAAATTACCGTTGTATAGATACTTTAAATATAAATGTTGCAACATGGAAATCTTTATTAATTTACCCAGTAAGATGTCAAATCAAGGTAAATGTAAACTATATTTTTTGATACCCACTATTCAGTTCAAATGCACTCGCCGACAGCAGTTAGTTTCCCGATAAACCTACTGCGTCACTTGCAGAGAAAAAATCCACCAATAATAAAATTATCGGGTAACCAGCGAGCTATTAAATGCAGACCACCCGTGAAATATACCGACAGGGTCCTAGCGATCTACGTAGGATAGGGGCTAACCATAGACAGAGGAACAGCGGATTTATTAATGGCCTACTGTAAGATTCTGTGCTTAGTTCAGAGTAATGCTCTTTTGCGAGTCCCTCTACCACTGAATAGTCGGGTAGATGGCCCAACGAACCTACCCACGTAAAAACCACGCTATTCTTCTATCGTCTGGGCCGACGGATAAATAGCATAGGCAATACCATGGCCCGAGCTGACGCTGGCCCACTCTTTCACTATGTGCACCAAGAGGTGAGGTTTAGACCTCTTAGCACTCTCATGGTAGCCAGGAATTGAGAGCTATAGCATAGAACAGCACACGCAGCCTTATTCTGAACATCAAAATATTTTCTCCTCTCCACTCAACCGCATTTCGCTCTTTATTGATACTAGTAAATAGAAAACTTGCAAGTATTTCACGTAATTACTTCCAATTTTTTTTGCAATTTCCAATAGGCTCACTACTAGAGATGCTGAAGACCGTGCGAAGTGGAGTAGAAAAAGTCGGAAAGCGGACTCCGGGTACCGAAACGGAAGTTTAGGTTGCCACCGGAATACAACGCTGGGATGATGATGATGACTTTTTTTCATAAACTGCTTTGTAGTTCTTCTAATGCACTATGTGATACGCTTTATCTATAGAACGTATGATATTTATGCCTACGTTCTGCTGAAAGCTTATGGTATATTTTCAGTGATGGAATTCAGTTAACTTTTTCATTCTATAGTAATGAAATTATGAAAAATGAAAATTATGTATCATTTTATATCTTTATTTTATTTTGAAGGCTAAGTTAAGTAAGTAAGAAAATCACTTATTCATGTTATTTTAATAGTCGAAGTATAGTTTTCACCAGTATTATATTGACAACCTCTGAGGCGCGTATTCGGTTGGCCCACCTGTGGGGGTTGCTGATTCGATTGCCGTTATAAGTCTAGGTGTTTATATGTAATATTCATTTACTCGTACTTATTTACAAAAGAAAAATATCATGAGTCAAGTACCCATAACCCAAGCGCTCTACTATTTTGGGATAAAACGCTGTGTATATTTACTATCATATACCTAGTTCGATAGCTGGTTAAACACTGATCCTATTAGCCACATAAATGATATAATATTTTTTTATAAATAATATTAAAAAAAAAACAATTTATATACCTTTTGATATTAAAAGCAAAAATCCATCTTCGCTAAACAATTGAAGTTGTCATGAAAGATGAAACTGGTAATGAGCTTTGAAACTCCAACTAGCTGATAAAAACTTTAAAGGATTCAAACAAAAATTTTCCAATAATTATATCTTCGAGAACGCGGAAGCTTAATGAACTCATTATAAAGTTGCTAAGGGTTATTTTGATTACTGGTACAAGTCAAAAGAGGTTTGTTGCAGTTTTGAAGCACACAACTATTTTGTTGGTGAGCAGTTACTGACTTTTTTATTGCTGTAGTACAGCAGACAGGCTGACGGTCCGCTTAGAATTTAGCAGTTATCGTCACCTATGGGTGTTTGCAATGCCAGTGGCATTACGAACACGCTGCTGTCCCATAAGGGTATAGGAACTTGGGTCACTAATGCCGTAACACAACACAAGGTTATTATGGCGGCATACTTAAGACCAAAGGTGGTCGCCATCCAGACGGGCTTGAAGCCATACCACGTAGAAAATGAAAAATTAGCGAAACGTTAATAACAAATAAAATAAACAAACAAAATCTCAAATGCCATAAAACTTAATAACGTTTCTTTGTGGATCTGCAAAAAATGCATTTCAGGAAATAATCCCTTATAATTAGTTAAATGCAACAGATGGATTACTTCTTTACTGGCTACCTTCTTAATCGTTTCCTTTTAGCTTCTTGGGTTTGATTGCTGTCATTCCAGTAAATCCAAATTTTATAACGTCATTTCCATCTATTTCATTACAGTTCCTTCAGGTCATGCAAGTATTATGAAGGGCACTAAAAATCGGAAAGCATACGTTTGAAGATACTCAACGTACCTCAGAGTCCTTGAAAAAGAATTTATTAGTCCTTCCAAGAAGATGGTATTAGTTTCTATGAGCTCTATATTTTTTACATTGGTTTTATGAATTCTAAACAAAAATAGCTTCACACACGTATATACACACAAACTCTTGCGTGCACTCAAAAATACACAAAATACCCACAAGATTTTTTAAATATACTTTTAATATATTATTATTTATTTCACTTGTTGTTTATATTCGTAGTTTTATCATAAATAAAAGTATTAAAATATAAACTTTGGTATAGAATTAAAACATTTATTGACAGAAGTTAAAAGTAATATAATTATGATATCTTAATTTTTAAATAGGACTAAAAGAACTCGTTTTAGGTACCCCGTGAAACAGACCAACTCTAGTGCGAGGGCTAAAGCTGTAAAGTTTTAATCATTGAGAAGAATTTTATAAGTTAGACGTCGCAAAGGAATTAATTTTAATAGAATTTCTAAAACACACCATCTCCTGCAACTTGCACCAAAGAGTACGTTTCTCACGGTCCATCGCCGCAAGGGTTCCGTCGCTAATTAATCGTCGGCGACTTTTCATTTGTCGTTGGAACCATTCTCTTAAATGGGGTGTCTGAGTTAGAAATATGTTGAACTATGCTTCAATTCCAAAGATCTAATTTTTTTAAATAGAAGGCTTGGTATTACGCCTCTGACAGGTTTTGGTATAATTAAAATGGATATTTTAGTAACTACTTTCCCATTTTAAAACCGGTAATTTTTCAATTAAATAAATGAATTATCGTTATACAAGAGTTAATTATCAGCTTTTTGTAAGCTCAACATTTTCTATCAAACTGAAGGATTATATTTACTATGTGTTTTTCTTGTCGTAAGAGAACTTCCAAAATGCAGCAGAAAATTATGTGGAATATCTATAATTGATTTTAAAGCGATTATGTCTTTCTCAGAAATACTCAAGAAAAACCAAACAATACGGTTTAAAAAACTAAAGATGTTACATAGAAATGTAATATAATTATAAAAAAGCAAATAAATTCAATATTTCTATTAATAGGACTTATCTAAATAATAACCGTGGCCACACAGCTACTTTTATTATACCTCGATACTGGGATCACACTTTGTTTAAGCACTTTTTCCTATCCAGCGATAGCAAGTTAATTTAGATACCTGACGTTGATTCCAGAACCTACTTGAACACCGCCGTGTCGCTCAGACTTCTTGCAACAGCATTGCTAATACGTGCCAGTAATTTATTCGACCTGCACATTGTATTCGTTTTTTGTAACGAGTACGTGTTATCAAGATTATTGTTCTAAACTGCTAACTGTAAATGCCAAGACTCGAAACCGTAGCACCATCCGTGTAAGGTAACAGGTCGGAAAACCTCAGGTTAGTGGCAGCTCTATCTGACTTACTTCTCCTTTCTATTCCACGCCACTTTACTAAACCCATCTTACTTTTGTTTCCCGTATCACTACACTTATAACTTCATTATCCTAGACTTTACACTACCCTTAAAATACAAAATAGTTAAAAATAATCTCTCACTGATCTATTAGCAAACAGAGATTTATCAGCACTTGAATTTAATAATTTTTTGCAAAGGCGATAATATTTGGCGTTAACAATTTAATTAAACCACTGAATTTGGCATGTTTGGCATATCTGGCAGGTGTCATGTTTATTGAACCATATCTGTTGTATGATTAATGATAAGTTTGCAATGAGGGTAGAATAGTTTCTACCAAAGGACCAATAATTTACCAACCTGTAATATATAATGAACCCCAAGCTCTTGTGTGTAAGGTCGGTAATATTATATTAGAATACAAGTCTAAACTATGATTATTGAATTACAACTTTTACATGTAAATGATAAAGCTGAAACTCCTTTGAGCCCAAATGTATGACATAACTTTGTAAATGATTGAATCGAAGTGCAAGATTAAACCTTATTTTTCATTATATAAAGTTTAAATTCGGATATTTTGAGGAATAAGACTACGAAGGTCAGTGTGTATAGGGTTATCATAAAAGTAGGCAAACGATATTACTCGCAATATTTTATGTGGAAACGGTAGTTCTACGATTAGATAAAAGCTTTATCGGGATTAATATATTAAAATTACCACGGTCCTTTTATTTCGATTACTTTTATACTAGTTTGATTGTTTTTCTGTATGCCTGTAAGGTAAACTTATTAGAAAGTAAGCAGATCGAAGCAGGATCGAATAACCACGTGCAGAGTTTTTTTTTATGGCTGCGGGCCGATAAGCAATTACCGTCACCTATGGATATTTTCTATGCTAGGGGCACCACGAACACGCTGCTGTCCCGTATGGGTACAGGAACCTGGGTCACTAATGCCGGAACACAACACAAGGATATTATGGCGGCATACTTATAGACCAAAGGTGGTTGCCAGCGAGACAAGCTTGGGGCCCTACCACGTAGTTAGTGTTATTTTGTCGTCTTTTACGACAGGTTGACCCTGGCCGCAGGGATTAATATTCTTACTCCGTCCCTTTTTCCCACGGCTCTTTAGTTCCCACGGTCCACGGGGACTGAGGAATATGTAGGACTCCGGAAAAGATGTTCGGCCATCCAACTACCTATTAAAAAACCCCGCTGTTCTCCTATCGCCTACGCCCGGGCCCACGGATATGTGGCCTGCCGATCTAGTAGCCCGAGCCGACGTCGCGTCGGCCCGCCCTTTGTATCAGGACGGACCTCTTCCATGTATTTAGTGCCAGGAGGTCAGGGTTTCGTCCCCCGGCGCTTCTCACTCCGCCCCTGCACGGGGTAAGATAAAGGTTATGTACAGATTAAAAAGTGAAAATGCCCAAAAATGATTTTTTCGATTATTGCTATATAATTTTTATACTCAAAACTCATTTAATCAAAAAATCCGAGAAAAATAATATTCATTCATACTAAACAATGAACCAACTTTAAAATTAAAAAAGTCCCACATCACGTCAATTTCGCATTGCATTTAAGGGGAGTGCTCGTTAAGGCGAATGTCGCGTCACGTCATGTCACGCGAGTACAATCGAATGACACGCGCCAGGACTGATGAACGTGACAATTTCAAAATAATAGACTTTTCATATTTCTTTGTTTGTATGGCCTTGGCCAACGAGAAAAATAGGTCCACCCGTCTTGCTATTTGTACATCGTAAAAGTAAAAAATGGTTTTTCCTTCTGCTAGCTCTTAGATACAACGGAGTATTGAGTTTCCGCATTGGGAAAATAGCCTGTACATAAATATAGTAAGTTCCATCATTAATCTATCAATTTTTTTATGCTAAACAATTAAATGTTATCAAGACACATCAGCGCAAAAATGTCAGGAGCTTTGCTCATAAATGTTAACTTCGTATTAAACGAAAATTTAATTATCTAAAAATGTCGGAAGGATAAAATGTTCGTGTCTATCAATTAAAATGGATTTTTATTGTAATATAATATTAATTAAATACGCAAACGAAAATTTCAGAAGCCAATTATAGTACAAGCAATAAAAGGGCAACAGTTTCATAAATTTAGTCTTCGCTGTCTCACAGATTAAACTAATCTCATCATACGTGACATTCCTTAGAACAAGATTAACATCTAAACAATATTACTTGGGACCAAGAAAGCTAGTTAATGAAATGTCACGTTACTAATCAACGGCCTGTCACGCTTTATATTATGTCACGTTTCCGTATTTGTAACAGTATCACTATTTTTGTTAGTATTACATAACTTTATTTTGTTTACTGCAACAAAAAAAAACGTATAAAGGAAAAAAGTGTTAGTATTGGTCAAACATAAATTTAAAAAATTATTTTCTTTTTTGAATTCAACATTCAGAGGACAGCTACTGTGAAAATCAAAGTTATCTGTTATTCAACAGCCAACCCAGCAGGTCTAGAAAGCTTTCGATTCACGCAGGTTGAAACCTTTGTGAGAAGTAGAATATTAATTTTATGTAGGTATTCTATTTTAGCGGGGAAGAGCTGCTATTGCTGGAATGGCCAGATTTTTTTATTATTTTGGTTACTGTTTCTTTTATGGGTGTATTATTTCAGACTATTAGTAAAATATTAATCAATGTGTGGTGTTATTTGTCTCAACTTTTTTGTTTGGAGGAGTTCTCGAATTAGCACTTTACTCTGGCATAAATTTAGAGTGCAATGACTTAAACTTGACCTTTTAAAGTGGCATACTCGTATCTGTTGGCCTGTCTGTAGCTTTGTGATCTACTCTTATATCAGAGGACTATTTACGGATGACTTAATTCGAATAAAATTCCAAAGCTACTTCGTAAATATTATTTGTTTATGAAAATTTATTTAAATGACCGGGTAATATTAGATCTTTGCAACTAAGCTCCTTCAAGTTTATTATTTTCAGTATAATAGACTGCTATCTTTTTTTATTTAGATCGGAACATCTGAAACACGTCGTATGTTATTGAAGCGTTACTCTAATGGTGTTCCAAGCGTGATAGAAGGGTTACACGAGTGTGACTGACACGCGGCTGTCAGGTAAATTGTGTGGAAATGTATTTGTTAAGAAAAAGTAAATAGAAAAAGTACTTCCGATCGGTTGACGGTGGTTGCTTCTGACAGATATTTTAAGGGATCGCAAGGTAGGGTTTATTTAAAATGGTTTGACAACTTACTGTATTATTCTGAAAGCGAAGATGGAAATGTTTTTGTCTATACAGTGGATCAATTAATACACGTACTTTCACTCCATTTTATTTAAGACACCTTTTACTATCCATTTTATTATATTTAGATAATAATGTATTTTTCACTAGAAAACTAGCTTATAGTTGTAAAATTACCAGTTGACTTTTTAATATACTTTAAAAATGCATTTTAAATAAAATTATGCTTAAATTGCTCTAAATTTATAGCTGTTGCTCAATCCAAATGAAATGCTTAGCTGATATTCGTCAGTCAACAAGTATACTTGCAACCATATAGATAAAACTTCTTCTTCTTCAAGTGCCTCTCCAACTAAAGAAGGTTGGCTACCAACTTCTGGAATCGTTGCCTGTCTTTAGCGAGTCGAAACAATTTGGACGCGCTCGCTATTCCAGTCCACTCTCGGATGTTACGGAGCCACGACTTCTTTCTCCGACCAACTCGACGTTTACCGGCAACCTTGCCCATCATTATAAGTTGCAAGAGGCTATATCTATCGTGCCTGAGCACGTGACCGAGATATGCAGTTTTTCGTCTCTTGATAATAGACAAAAGTTCCCTTTTCCGTCCAGCTCGCCGCAGAACCTCCCCATTTGTGACTCTATGCGTCCAACTTATCCTCAACATACGCATGTATGCCCTATATAGATAAAACAATACACGCTTAATCTTAAAATGATTTTAATCTTAAAAAGGCAATGTTAATTGAAGAATTTCTGCAATTTTTCATTAATTCTATAATCACAACTAAAATTTGAGAATAACTTGAAAACAAAAAAAATATTATACTCTCAAACACATTGTGAACGATAAGTGAATCAGAGTTCTCAGTTAGAAACTATAAATTGTTTAACCTTTGCTTAAAACTTACAGAAAATAATTTTCAACAATCAAAAAAGAAACAGTGCAATAAACTAAAGATATTTTAATAATTAATTTATACCAATGTGGCCAGAGCAAAATATTGTTCCGGTATTCCACAATTTTTAATTAATAGTTGGGTTTCCTTCGACTACTATGCGGCTAACTAGAAAACACGAGTCGTCGTCGTTTTTCGCGCAAATTGATATGTCACGTGAACAGCGTGACACCCGATTTGATACGGCGTGTGACAGCTTTTTTCGAACGTGACATGACGCTAACACGTTGTTCATTATACAATTTTTCTTGGTATTTTTTCGAGAGCTCTTAAGAGTATTTCCCATATAGAAAATTAACAATCTACGAGTATATTCATTGCCATTGTAGAAATAAAGAAATAGTTTTTAAAGAAGTAAATTTATTTTCTATTAGCATGTTTTTCTTGAATTATTATTTATTATAATTATGATGTCCCAGTTACGACAGCACAAAAGTAGACTAAAATATTACGAAAAAAGCAAAACCTGAGCTCCGAAACTTAAATGACTTATAAGTTGGCAAGTTAAGAATTTGACTCGCCTAGCTCAGTAAGCAATAACAGTACATTAGGACAACATAAAGTTTTTTTATGATTTCTTCTAATATTAAAAATATTTTTAATTTAATGACATATTAGAATTAGCTATAAGCAATCAAGAATTGTAGATATTCCTGGCTAGCTGGTTTCATTACTACTACAACTATTCCCGAAATAGTATGGTGTATTAAACTGGAATAAGGAAATAACTTCAAAGCTTCCTTTCATCTCGCAGAAATAATAAAAATGCTCAAATATTCCCTCTCTTGCTATCATTTTTTTTTACTCTGTGGCACATGTGTGTCCATTTTCCATATGCAAATTCGGTACCCCCTAGGTTTTAAGCGCAATGTTTGTATTGCAGATAGCTGTAGGTTTAGGGGATTTCGCTCTAATTTATGGCGGTGGGTGATTCCATTAACGGAGTTTTGGGTTTGAATTGTTTGAAATATTATTATGAAGAAATTGAGATGGCTAACATAAGTGACATATTCTACATAATGTAATAATTGGAATAACACATTTGGACATGAAAAAAGATTTTTTGCTGTAAAATCCGTGCAAGGGCGGAGAAAGAATACTGACCTGCGGCCGGGATCGGCCTGTGGTAAAGGGCGACAAAATAACCCACCCTAGCTACGTGATAGGGCCCCAAGCCCGTCTGGATGGCGACCACCTTGATTTTAAGTATGCCGCCATAGTAACTTTGTGTTGTGTTCCGGCATTAGTGATCCAAGTTCCTTTACCCTTATGGGACAGTAGCGTATTCGCGATGCTACTGGCGTTGCAAACACCCATAGGCGACGGTAACTGCTAAATTTGAAGTGGGCCGTCAGCCTGTCGCCTGTAATACAGCAATAAAAAAAATGATATCAAATTGTGCTTTACTGATGAATCATAATTGAATGAATGAATGATTTGATTCATGAATCGACTGGACTAATTGTACTAGCGTAAAATTTTACATTAAACAGTCTAAAATCATATTTATCCAAAATATTATTGAGTACATTTTCTTATTTAATAGTTATAAATAGTCGGTGTTACAATTATGGACGATATTTTCAACATACGACATCACTGGGTTTCAAATAAAATGTAACATTTTCTTACTCCATTAATGATATCAAAATAAAAATATTTGTTCCATTTCTTTTTATCCTAACGTAATCAAACTTTCATAGAAAACTAAAAATATGTACTGCGAATACTCTAAATGTTACCAATGTAACGTAACGTACGCTTCGCTGACGTAGATACACTGCGGGAAAGAGACACGTGCAAGCGTGTGCCAAAAAATTAGACAGTGTTACCCTAACTCTTTTCCCGTGATAAAAAGGAGTCTAAATTTCTACTTAAAGGATTTTAAATTTGACTCTGTACTACTTATAGAGTTATCTGTCAGTAAAATTAGTCTTAACACTGATCGTAACTAGCATATATTTAGTAAAAAGTAAATTTTGACATTATTCGTATAGTTTAATTTATTTACATAAAAATTGTTTCATATAATTAGAACCAATCAATGAGTACGAATGCTGCAATCAACCATGTTTTACAATTAGAGTTCCCTAAGGACGCTTCATCAAATCGGGGGTAAGTACAAAGGCAACACTTCATATTTGTTGCCTCGCAGGAGGGCGTCATTCATATTCAAATCACATTTAAATATACCTATTATTATACGACCATTGTTGTCCTTTGGGACCTATATCATTACTACACGTCCTTCAAATTGGTGGATTTAGGGTATTTACATGCTGTCAATTTTACCAATAGTCATCGACTAACAGGGCTCCCTATGTTCGCCTTACACCCTTGCCTTCCTTATCCAGATCAACCTTTTTTTTATTGCTGTAGGACATCAGACAGGCTGACGGCCCACTTACAAAGATGATCACCATCCAGACGGATTTGGGGCCCTACTACGTAGCTAGGGTGGGTTGTCTTGTCGCCTTTTACGATAATTTGTTTGCTTCATCACTCACCGATCTTGTGACAGATCTGACCTGCCCACTATAGCTTGTCTTGAGTTATTCTCGAAACAAACTAGTAAGTGATAGTTATCTTCATATGTTATTGATATTATCTATGGCATAAATGGTCCCAGGCATAAATATAGGGCAAACTTATTTTATTATTACTAAAGAGTCTTAAAGGGTAAAAATAAAAATGACTCCTTCTGCTATCTCACAGGAAGCAAAGATACGTTGGAATTCAGCTATGTCTTTTAGAGTTGCGAGTTTTTATTGCTAATGCGTGATAAGAAAAAATAAAATTAGTCCCATCTTCTTTATCTTTCAGCATTTAATTATGGTCATATGCAAAAATTCCACATTGATACCCCATGGCCTTGGCGCACTAGTGAGTATACAGTGGATATCGTACGTCTTTGTAATCGCGATGGGATATGCAAAAAAATTCCACCATAAAAATGGCATCGATTAAATCTCTTAGAAAAAAAATTAGCAGTCATAGGGACTGCTGATTGAAGTGAAAACTTATAACTTAAAATTAATTATATTATTAAAATTTGAAATTTTATAATGTATAAATTAAAATTATCAACACCATTACATAATCCATTCAATTTTGATTGTAAGGATATACACAGTACTAATGTTGCACAATACGTCACCTGTAATTCTACAGATATATTGCCATTACGCATGTTGGTGACGTGAACTCACAGGATTTCACCCGTGTAACGCGCGTAGCATAAGGTCAGATATGTACGATGTATTATACGTTTATATTATAATTGATAAGATTCATGTATTATTATTTTATTCGTGTACATTAGATATAGATTTACAATTAACATTAGCATGTCGGTGACGCGAACCCATAAGATTTTCCCCTACCAAAAAGTGCTCAACGCGATTAAAGAAGTTTTAACCGTATACTTTAGTTTACTGAAATTTGTGTAATATACTTTAAACATAAAAAATATGTGTTTCATATTATTTATATTATTACTATTATATTATATAATATATATATTAGAAATTTTATTTTCAATGAATAAATTTCCATAATATATTTCGTAATTGGTATGAAGTTAAAAAAGTGTGATGTACCGGTATGTAATCTGCCTTATATGAGTCAACCCCGAAAAAGCGTGGGCTGGACGTTTGTAGCGAGGGTTATTTGAAAACGCTCTGTATCAATTTACAAGGAATACCCCATCCATAAAACTGTGCATTAGTATATTTTACAGTTTATAAGGCATCGGAAAATTTACTACGTGTATTTTTAATAACTTTGTTAATGACAGAAACGTAATTATATAATTTAGTAACAAAACAATTAGTATGTATTGATTAAATATTAATTTCTTGATTATACTTAAATTTTTACAGCGGTGGATAATGCGTGATATAGTGTCATTTTATTATTATTACATATTTTATGTAGGATTATCATGGCAGTTATGTATGTGAAAAACACTTTTCGATCATGTAGTGTTAACACACTAAGGTCTAAAACGTGTTTTAAAGCAATAATAATGAAATATTTGTTTTCCAATCGAAGTAATGCTTTAAGTAGTAAATAAAATATTCCTATGATAATGGCTTTGAGTCAACGCCATGTGTTTATTGTCGTCAGCCAATTCTCGTCTACCGTTGGAAAAGAGGTGTCCAAGCATGCGCCAAATCCCGTTACATTGACTTCTCTTTCCAATCTCTAACACACTTTCCCTTCGAAGTGAGTTCTAAAAACGAATTCAAAATACAAAGTACGCGCGCGGCTTTCTACATCTCGCACCCATTTAGACAATTCCCTCTCCTAATTCATCATTCGCCCCTGCTAATGCCTCAGGCGCCTAAATTCCGTCGGACGCGCGACCGACAGACGTCCCCGGTAATAAAATTTTGTCCCAAACAAACAAACTGTATTACCCTACACGCGTCTTTGTTTTTTCAAAACAATATCAGGTTTACAAGGTAGGACACATACAACGTTTTAATAACTTCTTTAAAAAGTCTCCTGCACTGGATAATGGACCTGTATTACATGGCTTTATTATAGAAATATAATTGCTAGTGTACCCAGATTAGAATTAACTCTTATATTATTTTTGGCGCTGCATCAAATGTGCTACCAATAGACAGTATAATATACATGTGTGTGTCTGTGTATAGATGATACTATTTGCCATAGATGCTCTAGAAAGCCGATTTAAAAATACTTATGTCGTTATACAGCTAGGCCGAAGTCAGATTAAAGGCAATTCTTTAACAACTGGACGAACTGGAGAAGAAATGATTAGGTTAGTATTAGTTTTTTTATATAGATAGAGTTCAGCAGATAGGCAAACGACCCACCCTGGCAGGTGGTCACCATCGCCTATGGACGTTTGCAGCACCAGAGGCACTACCAACGCGCTGCCGGTCTTGTTTGTTAAGTTCTTATGCTTGTCCTTATGTTTGTTTTTTTGCTATCCTTTACACGTTACTTACTAAAAAATACTTAACATTTTACTATTTGTAAATTATTTTAATATGACATCTTCCAACCCTTTGAGATGTAAAATAACTCATATAGTTACAGTACTTACATACTTTTCTAACTTATTGAAGTTAAGGCCAGACTATGAGGCTTTACGGATTCGGTGCACGCGTCTGCTTACATCACCAAGATG
The DNA here is from genome assembly GCA_963693495.1 of Malacosoma neustria. Taxonomy (NCBI): domain Eukaryota; kingdom Metazoa; phylum Arthropoda; class Insecta; order Lepidoptera; family Lasiocampidae; genus Malacosoma; species Malacosoma neustria. The sequence continues at coordinate 20,329,395 of OY856378.1, read as the reverse complement.
CCCCTTAAACCGATAAAACAGAATGATTCCACATTATAAACACATAGAGCCTTTCCGTCGATGGTGTCAGAATGATAAATTCCGGATACTCGGCCCATTGTCTCATAACAATGATGCCACAAAAAGGTGAATAAATCTTAATCGCATTTCGAAACTGGTCTAGTGAAGTTTTTTTCTTATTGCTCAAAGATTTACAATACTAGGAGATACCAAGTGATTCGTAAATTTTAAAATGTTTCTCCTCTACGAACAAATCTTGATCAAAACTATTGCTATGCTCTGGATAACTTTTGAACTCATCAGCACAACAGTATAAAACCGTTATCATTTCGCCACCCACAAAGGGGTGGTAAATTTAAGTTAAAGATGATCCTTTGATACGAGTGCGTTTTAATTTGTGCCACAAACATATGTTTATTATATTATGCTAGGTATTTTTACATATACGTATGTTATAAAGGTGACAGTCAAATGATGTGTTTTTATCATTGAGTATGTTATTTACTCTACTTTTCTCTTTTATATAATATATACTTATACATATTTTTTGACTCAAATTGTACTTATTTTATATTTCGATTGCTTAATGTTTATACGTGCAGGGGCGGAGAAAGAATACTGACCTCTGTGGCCGGGGTCGGCCTGTTATAAAAGGCGACAACACCACCCACCCTAGCTACGTGGTAGGGCTCCAAGCCCGTCTGGATGGTGACCACCTTTGGTCTTAAGTATACCGCCATAATAACCTTGTGTTGTGTTCCGGCATTAGTGAACCGAGTTCCTGTACCCTTATGGGACAGCGTGTTCACGATACCACTGGCGTTGCAAACACCCATAGGCGATAGTAAATGCTAAATTCTATGTGGGCCGTCAGCTTGTCTACTGTCCTACAACAATAAAAAAAATATATTATGTTTTATTGTTTTGTAAATTTTATATAAGATAGCTCAGGTTTTTTTTACTATTCTAAAACTAATTTTTTTTAACGTGACGTCACGGCCAGGTTTTAATGGAAGACCAGAGCAGGTTTTTCAATCAATCATGCTGAGTTAGAAGTAAGTAAGTAGTAAGGCTAATTTTAAGTTAAGTTTTTTTTTTATATATATTTAGTTTTTTTTGTAGCTCTAAATAAATGTATATTTCTTTCTTTCTTCTTTCAAGCCGGCTAGTCAAAATCTGCGTGATTATGATAATTCTCGAATTTTTATTCCCCACTCGTCTCAGTTTTCTCCACATTCTTCTACTAAGTCACATATTTGTGAGAATTCATGTCATCATTTATGACATCTACTACTTCTGTACGTTGGTTGTAACATATCAAAACAATTTATTTCCTGCATACATACCATATGTGTTTAGAATTAGCCCAACTTAACCAACTGGAAATGTTATACCTATTATTTAAGAATCTTCTATTATTATTTTTTGTTTATAAGGCTCTTTGTTTTGTCTAGCGTGGCTAGATATTTATATTGTCTTTATTTAGTCATCCGGCTATTTTTTCCGCTCTTTCTTTTTTGCTCGCTGTAGTTCTTTTCCGGGAATATTTCTTTTCTTTTGTCTTTCTTACTTTTTATGATCATTTTTTTTTCAAATTGTTCTTTTAACTAATACAGTTTAGTACCTTAGTCATCTTTTCTTACTCATTACAATTTGTTCTTACTTACTAATTTGTTCTTCTACATACATTTTTGTTCTTCTCTGTCTTTTACACTTCCCATAAACTATTACACATTTTACAACTAACATATAAATATGTTTTCTGTTTTCTTCTTCTTCTTGTTTCTTTATTGATGTTTTCTTTATTTTGATATTTACCTCATTATTATTGATATTTATTCTATTTTTTCTTTTGTTATGATTTGATTTCTTATTCGTTTCTTTATGTGTTCTTTTATTTGGTTTTGTTTTTTATGCTTAATTCTATTACAATTTTTGTTTTGATGTTAGTTGTACATTTTTATTATATTAGGTCTTTACCTATGAAATTGCCGTTTTGTATGAAAAAATTTAAACGATTTTTTTTCATGTATTATTTATTTGTATTAATCAAAGTAATCACCCATTCAATCAATGCATCTTTGCCAACGCAGTGGCAGTTTATTGGTGCCCTTCTTAAAGAAATCAGCTGGACGGCAACAAATTCTTCAAAGGCATTTTGTACTGCCTCTCTAGTATTGAATTTTTTTCCCGCCAAGAAGTTATCCAAATTCTGGAAAAAGTAGTAGTCTGTAGGCGCAAGGTCTAGTGAGTAGGGCGGATGACGGAGAACTTCCAACCCCAGTTCTTGCAACTTGGAGACTGTCTGCTGTGCAGTATGAGGTCGCGCGTTGTCGTGCAGGAGCAGCGGAGACGAGCGATTGACCAATGCTGGTTGGAGATATGCCAGCTTCTCCATCACTGTGTTCAGTTCTTCACAGTACACATCTGCAGTAATGCTCACTCCGTTTGGTAACAAGCTGTGATGAATCACACCGGCGCTAGAACACCAAACAGTGACCATTACTTTTCTAGGGGTAAGTTTTCGTTTAGGGCATTGTTTAGGTGCTGAACCAGGATCCAACCAACTTGCTGAGCGCTTCCGATTATCAAACAGAATTCATTTTTCATCGCAGGTAACAATGCGGTTCAAAATTCCTTCATTTGTGTGTCTGTTGAGCAATGCAAGGCACGTCTCGACGCGTACTTCGCGCTGGCGATCATTGAGTTCGTGGGGCACCCATTTGTCAAGCTTTTATACTTTGCCAATTTAACTCAAATGGACCAATATTGTTTTGACGCTAACGTCGAAAGCTGCTGCTAATTCAGCCGTAGAATCAGCTTCCACAATCGCCTTTAATTCGTCATTGTCGACCAAAGTCTTCGGACTACCGCGAGGTTCATTTTTCAGGTCGAAATTCCCAGAACGGAAGCGAGCAAACCAATAATAGGTGGTGCGTTGGTTTATAGTGTTAGCTCCGTAAACGTCGTTGATGTTGCGTGCCGCTTGTGTCGCGTTGCTGCCACGACGGTATACTCATATTCCATAATTACTCGAATTTTTAACGTATCCATGATGACGAAAAAGATTGAAATGCGATGAAAATGTAACACTAATCAATAAACAAATGACTAGTTTTGGAAAAAAAATTCCATGTTTTTAGAATAAAATTAATTTGAAATTAGAATTCTTAGCCAAACAAAAATTATTTTGATTTGAAATGGTCACTACTGCAGAACGGCAATTTCATATGTAAAGACCTATTATGAGCCAGAGGGCGCCCTATTCACATATATCTGATGGTAGGCGATGGCTCACTAATAATTATTTCACCAGAATACATTAAAATACCAACACTGTTTGATACATACTGAGGTACTATTGAGATTTAAACACAAAACTTCAATCATAATTGAATTACGTTAACCCATTTTTCCATTCTATCACGAGCATTATCTTAAAAACTTCGCGTTCCATTATTAAACCGTTACATTTCTGCCTGTCAAACGTTTTATCGGTGGTTTTCTGATTATTTTAATTAAATTCGCAGTGTCAGTGTCGTCCCGACACCCTTTTAGCGAGATTTATCAGAGGAAATGTCAGATTCAGATTTGACGTTATCCAGAAATCGGTCGGAGTGTGTTGCGCATTGAAGTGTTCTCGGTCTTACATGAGTTTGTTATGAAAATCGACATCATGATGTAGTTGATAAATATACACATGTTTAGAGTTCAGGTTTAAACCAGACTGACAGATCTACTAAAGTTGTTTAAGTTGAACTTAAGTAACGTTTGGTTACCGGCAACGAGCACATGGCGTTGCAAACCTTCCAAGTTTACCCCGCATAGGCATTGGGGAGCTGAGACCTCGTCGCCACCACTGGATCTGACCTATCATCTTAACGATAGTTGGGAGCCAAGCGGGATGGGACTCCGTGGTTTCTTTTTGCAAAACAGTTATGTCCGCGAAAGAGGCGGCAGAGAGCGAGAGGAAACTCATCGCCGGAGATTAGCGACAGACCTTCGTTCACCGTACTGAACGGTCGTGGGCACGGCCCCTTGGGTGCTAATGTACAGCCCAGCCCACCCACGTGGCCGAGAGAGGAGCGCCCGCAGGTATTCCGCGAGCCCAGCTCACCTCTGCGTGAGAAATGAGATTCAGAAGAAGGGTTCAGCATACCCCAACTTTAAAGAGGCCTGTGAAAGTGGGCCAACACCAGTCGGAATAGTAAGGTAAATAAAAAGCCTTTGTTTTTTTGTATTTTTGTTATTTTCAAGTTCCCTGCAATTGGTAAAATCCTGTATCCCTACATAAATAGATTGACGGATAAATGCAAACTGTAGAAAATCGTAGAATAGTACAAATAAATTTCCTGACAATCACGGACACAGTCACTATCATAGCCACTTATCCAGCCGTCAGTTTCACGTCCATCACTATTGCTATTTGTTCAAATGCAACTATTTAAACCCAGAAATTGTAATCACATCAGCACCCAGATAATAAATTATTTTAAAAGCCTATGAAAAAGATAGGAAGTTTATTATTAGTTTTTTTCTTCAATAAACTAAATTAAAATAAATATAAAAAGCCGAATGTTACTGACAAAGGATGAACATCAAAACTACATATCTCAACCATTGGACCACCCACGAAAGAGGAAGGTAATAAATTAATAGTTATTTTAACCGGGTCTTACTTTGTCGAATATTTTTATGGACCAAAGCGATTGAATCTTGCGCCACGTTGCTTATCTATGAATGAAGCGAGTTTTACTAATAGATAATACGTAATATTTATCTAGAGTGATTTCTTTTCAGTAATAAAAATTTTAAAATGTCAACCTGTCTGGTACCTTTGGGTCAACTCCAGCATGATATTGACCATGTTCTTTAACATCTAATGTATCACCCCCATAATTAATTATAACGGACTTTGACTGATACAACCATGTGTGTCATCTGGCTACGTGAGAAGCAAACAATTAGCGTCCTAACGAGTATCGTCCTCCGGAAGTAATTACACCATAAAATTGTAGTAGCGTTGTAAACAGTAACCTTAGATATTCGAAAATTTGCTCTTAAAGTATATTTTAAACAGTCACTCGTTAAATCAAATTATGTTGTATAGTCTCGATACAGAGCTTTCTCTTGTCTAGGTTTGATTGAGTAGTTGCTCCCTTAAAATATAATTTGGCTAAATCATATTTAAATTATTTTATACAATATCATTTTATAATTAAGTACATCATTTTAAAACATCATTTCTACAAATAAAGATAATGTGATTCTTATCCTTATGATATACTGGAAAATACAGTTATTCGAGAAGACGCAAACGCAAACTGACTTATTTACAATACCACAATAAATCTTGGACTCTTACATGAATTAGAATGTGACTGAAAATCAACACTTGTATGATAATGATGTGGAGTCAGTCTTTTTAAAATTTCAAAGATTAAACACGTAAGGCTATTTTCCAATATTATGACTGAACATTTGATCTACAAAGAAAATGAGATAAGAAACTAATTGGATGAAGTAGGCTCTGATAACATACTAAATTAAGTATCGTACAATATACCGTTGTTATATTAACAATGCTCAAAAGTTTATACATATTTGGTTTTAGTTTTTATATATTTTTAGATTAAGTGAAATAACACTTTTTTTGATCTACCATACGGTAAAAATGCAAGAGGTATTTAGAATCATGGAACCTACCCTACCCAATAAAAACCTTGCAGTTTCTCAATTAATAACTTAAGGCAAACAACGGGAAACCTGGTTAAAATTAAGTGTTAAAATTAAGAAAATTAAGAGCAACGCCTGCCCAGCCCGAGAATTTTCAAGATTTTGTGCCTGGATATTTATAAAATTATTGTTCAATTCTAATCGTTTGCGATAAATAATATCTTTTTTTTATTGCTGTAGGACAGCAGACAGGCTGGCGGCCCGCTTAGAATTTAGCAGTTACCGTCGCCTATAGGTGTTTACAACGCCAGTGGCATCGCGAACACGCTGCTGTCCCATAAGGGTACAGGAACTTGGGTCACTAATGCCGGAACACAACAAAAGGTTATTATGGCGGCATACTTAAGACCGAAGGTGGTCGCCATCCAGACGGGCTTGAGGTCCTACCAAGTAGCTAGGGTGGGTTGTTTTGTAGCCTTTTACAACAGGCCGACCTCGGCCGCAGAGGTTAGTATCCTTTCTCCGTCTCTGTACGGATAAAAATCTTCTTGACACAGGGGACAGGGGGTTCTTGTGACAGGGGCAAATTTTCGGATATCTAAGGTATCTTGAGTATGTATAGTAATCAAATTATTTCTTGAGAAAGGTATGCTGATATGGTCTGGCCATGTCGAGAGAATGAATGAAGAACGATTGACGAAAAAAGTGTAGAAGGCGATTGTGAATGGAAGTGTTGGAAGGGGTAGACCTAGGCGGACGTTTCGAGCGGGAGATGACGTCGGGGTGCCATCACTGTGGCGCGGGCGACGAGGAGGACACGGTGAACCACACTGTCGCCGTGTGCTCTGCATGGCGCGAGAAGCGCCGCGCCCTCGTCGCCCAAATCGGCGTGGACCTGTCGCTCCCAGCCCTGGTTCTGTCCATGGTCGGGAGCGATCCTGGATGGACGGCCGTCGCCTCCTTCTGCGAGGCAGTCATGTCCGCAAAGGAGGCGGCGGAGCGGGAGCGGGAGTCGACCACCACACTCCCCTCACGCCAACGCAGGCCACGTCGGCGGCGCCGGAGGTCAAATAACGACCTCCGGCCGCCGTAAAAAGCGGCCGCGGGCGGCCCCTCGGGGGAGGATCCACCGCCCGCACCATTGCCGCGAGGGTGAGGGCTGCGTGCTGTTCCGCGGCCCCCCTCAACTTCTACAATACAAGAGAGCGCCGGGGGGACGAAACCCTGATCCTCAGGCGTCAACACTTTAGAAGAGGCCCGCCTTGAGACAAAGGGCGGGCCGGCGCCGGCTCGGGCCACGAGATCGGCTGGCCATATATCCGTGGGCCCGGGCGTAGGCGATAGGAGAACAGCGGGGTTTGTTTTTTAGTGGGTAGTCGGATGGCCAAACATCTTTCCCGGAGTCCCACACATCCCTCGGTCCCCCCGGGCCGGGGGAACCCGTCAAGAGAGGTTTTTCCCCGATACCAAAAAAAAAAAAAAAAGCCGGACGTTTCGAGACCAGATCAGGGACATCTTGAAAAAAGGCCAGGTCAAGAGTACTCTAAACCGAAGGGCATGTATGAAGGGAATAATGAAAGTGGACGAAGCGAAACAAGTATGTAAGGATCGCAGCAAGTGGAAAGAAGTGGTCTCTACCTACCCCTACGGGAAAGAGGCGTGATTATATGTATGTATGTATAATTTCTAAAATTAAAATAGAATATAGAATGAAACACATTTTTCAAAGTAGAAAGTCAAGATCTCTAAAAATTTTTCAAGAAATACTTTCATATCGTGTACAAATACTTACCGATTTTAAAAGATATTGGTATACTGAAATTGAGCGTTGACTGCCGATGGAGTCGTGTCGAGTTGTTCCACGTTCGAAGTAGACAGGTCACATGTTTGATTAGGGTGACGGCATGGGAAGATAAACATGTACGCCCTTTAGAAATTTTTACCTACATTGTTTGAATATTGTCTTCTGTGCCCAATAATGGTTTGTTGTGATACCCAGCCGGGTTAATGGAGTGTTGAATACGCGTGGGTGGAAGTTTATTAGGCCTACGCACTACGTCACGGACATTACTATCAACTAGTAATTAGGATGTACTTCACCATTTATTTAATATATTATACAAAATATAAGGGAGCCAGATCTTAGGGACTAAGACTCCTTTATGCTAGATTTATTCATTCATCGTTTAGAATTTTTTCGAAATTTCTTGTCAAATGATATCTAAGATTTCACCTCATCTATTAATAATTGTTATTACAACATAACGTGTCCATATACTTAATATATTTTCACGAAGCAGTAAAATAGTTAAATGCACTGTGATAATTAACACAGCGCCCTTCAGTCTCAAAATAAGCACCAGAGCTTTTGTATTATGGGTACTATACAACATATAATTTTCTATTGTAAATATTTATTATATTCAATCTACATTCCATGCTCTGAAATGATAGTTTCTGGTGCAAGAATATACGAGATATGTAACGCAATAAGATTATTCTGAATTATTTTTTTTTTTGAGTTAATGAATATATGCAATGTTATTGGGATGGTTTGTTACCCGTAAGGATCCTAAAATCTTCAGGGCTTAATCAACTTTCCCTGCAAGCTGAAACTCTCTTCTAAATAACGGTTGTTCTTTGGTTGAGCTCATAATTATGTGCTTAAATCCGCACAATAAAATTATAACGTATGGGCGACATAGCACAACGCAACATCGTTACACCTCGCAAATGCAATTAAGAACTATTGTATACGTAGAATTTTTAAAATCCAACAGATCGGGGTGGCTCTATTGGTGTGATATCACCATTTGCAGAAAAATGGTGATACTGCAAATCTTTAGGTATTTGTCTTTCAATTAAAAAATTATAATATAATATATTGGTAAATTTCACGCAACGCCATCTAATCCCACACTAAATTGCATAGCACTTGTGCTATGGATACTAGACAACTGATAAACTTTTATTTTGTAAATAAACACATATTATGCATAAATACCCAGACGTGAGACGGAAATCGATTGCATGACCTCTGCAATTGCACTGAAGTGCGTTATCAGTTACACCACGGAGGTCGTCAAATATTCTTGACGTAACTGCAAGAGATTATCTACTTAGACCTATACTATTCTCCGTAAAATAGATATGTTCTCTTCGATACAATAAAATATCTTATTATCCGTGCAATGTAGGAATTCAATTCTATATTTATTCTTATAAGAAAATAATTTATCATATACAAATTGTTACACATTAAAACAAGTGAAAAGTATCTTAAAACAGTTTCTCTGAATACATCGAGCCCGGTACCCTTATCGTTGAATCTCGGGCGCTGAGAGGGAACTTTTTGTGAGGCCTATCTCGTATTCATGGTCATTGTTCCTTAGCTGATTGGATCTAATATTTTTAGATTCTATACTATGATTCTAATCTGATCAAGTTAATACGACCTCCATGTGACAAAGGAATTTAGGTCAGGGAATTCTATTCTTATTTATTCATCACTAGCAGCCCGTCCCAGCTTCGCACGGGTATTTAACAAAAAATTAAAAATTAAACCCTTCTATTTTTTTCGGTCTCGGGGAAAAACCTCTCTTGACGGGGGGACCGAGGGATATAAGGGACTCCGGAAAATATGTTCGACCATCCGACTACCCACTAAAAAACCCCGTTGTTCTCCTATCGCCTACGCCCGGGCCCACGGATATATGGCCTGCCGATCTCGTGGCCCGGGCCGGCGCCGGCCCACGCTTTATCTTAAAGCGGGCCCCTTCTAAAGTGCTGGCGCCAGGGGGTCAGGGTTTCGTCCCCCCAGCGCTCTCTTGTAACAACTCTAGGAGTTGAGGGGGGCTGCGGAACAGCACGCGGCCTTCTCCCTCGCGGCAATAGTGCGGGCGGTGGATCCAGCCTCGAGGGGCCGCCCGCGGCCGCTTTCTACGGCGGCCGGAGATCGTTGCCCGCCCTCCGGCGCCGACGACGCGGTCTACGTTGGCGGGAGGGGAGTGCGGTGGTGGACTCCCGCTCCCGTTCCGCCGCCTCCCTTGCAGACACTACTGCCTCGCAAAAGGAGGCAACGGCCTTCCATCCAGGATCGCCCCCGACCATGGACAGAACCAGGGCCGGGAGCGACAGGTCCGCGGCCAATTCCGGACGGGACTCACGTCCCCGTCGCGGGCTAGTCAGGCGTGGGTACGACTACCAGACGACACTCCAGAAAAAGCAGAGTCGCCTGACGTCGTAGTCGGTCCAGCAAGACCAACCGACAGCGAGGATGGAATTCCCGCCCCGGGAACACTCTCTGTGCAGGCGCAGTCGAAATAGGCATGGTTTCGACTACCAAATCAGGTCCGAGGACCCGGGACCCCAATCAGTATTCGCAACCATCCCACCGGGGACCACGCCACAAACAGAGAACTAAGTTGCAAAGGATGTAAGAGGTAGACGGAAAGAAAGGTAGGACTCTGTCGCCTCGAACGGAGAGGGGAGTGAAGCGACGGATGCTCGGGCACCTCGGGTACGCACACCCGTGCACTCCTCGGACAGAGGAGCGCCCCTGAGGGCAAACCCTTCTATTTGCGTCAGGTTACTAAAAAAATAAAATTATAAAGAAAGTTTGAATATTATTATTTCTATGAGTTTTTAGTTTAATGATTTTTTTGTTATTACTTTTTATTTATTTTCGTTATTTTTTAATAAGTATTCTAATTTTTGTAAAAACCCCAGTGACGCACGCCTACATTGCATAAGGTGATGCCTAGCTAGCCGAACAGGGTGAGCGGCTACCACGCAACATTTTTCTAATACTTACATTTTTAAACTCGTGATATCTTTCGAATGGAATATCCGAATTGAATAAATCAAAAAGTTATATAAAGGTATTGAAACAGTTTTGAATATGAAGTAATTTATTTTGATAAGGATTAATACCAAGATCCAATTAAAGAGCCTTTTTTAGGGGCGGCATTTTAATTAAATTTTTAAAATAAAAGAATACTTATTGTGGCATAACTATAATAGTTAGACATATGCTGTCGCGACACTTTTTGTAAATAATGATGTGTTCTGCAAAGTTGTAGTACATTATTTTATTCTATCATCAATAGTTTTCGCAACGCACGCGATTTAAATAATATTTTAGGTAATTTTTTTACACTTTGAGTTACATTATTGGAGTTTTAGTAAGGATCCCTAATTTTTTTGAAAATATAATATAGCCTATGTCACCCGGGGATAGTGTAGCTTCCCAACAATGAAAGAATTTTTTAAATCGGGTCAGTAGTTTCGGAGCCTATTCAAAGCAAACAAACAAACAAACAAACAAACAAACAAACAAACAATCAAATCTTTCCTCTTTATAATAGTAGTATAGATAACGTTTTACAAATTTTAATTGTATGCTTATTTTGAACACATTTGACTTAGTTTATTTGATGACTTATTGACATTTTAGTAATCGTAGATTTGTGTTAATTAATTTTGTACTAAAATTGGGTATATAATTATAAGGTAGATAGACATAGGAGTTTTTGTAAACGTTACGGAAGCATGTTTTTGATACCTACATGCAAAAAAGCTCTGCGGCCGTGGTCGGCCTGTCGTAAAACCCGACAAAACAACCCACCCTAGCTTCGTGGTAGGGCCTCAAGCCCATCTGGATGGCGACCACCTTCGGTCTTAAGTATGCCGCCATAATAACCTTGTGTTGTGTTCCGGCATTAGTGACCCAAGTTCCCGTACCCTTATGGGACAGCAGCGTGTTCGCGATGCCACTGACGTTGCAAACACCCATAGGCGACGGTAACTGCTAAATTCTAAGCGGGCCGTCAGCCTGTCTGCTGTCCTACAGCAATAAAAAAAATCGTCTTGAGGAATATTTATTAGGGAACTTACCCAAACCACGGGATCTGTTCTTATCTATTTTCTACCGCCGTCATCCCCTTGATGACCATTCGTAGTATATGAGAAGACTCCCCTCCCCCTTTTCATCTTCATATTTTTTTATGGATATAGAGCTAAACGATGCGCGTCATTTTTGAATATACATATCTCAAAAATGCGCGAGATTTCCTTAAGAAATATAAATAGAGGTTATAAATATAATTTTTACTCCTCATCAGGGGCGTGTGGGGGGGGGCATCTTTAAAAAGAAAATCCTACGCCAGTATCGTCCCTTGTTTAGCTGGGTACACCACAGGCAGTAATAAATTTTACAACAGGAAAACCACTCAAAAGTAATGATGGCGATTTATAAACCACTTTGTGATATTGCCAAACTTTGGTGAATGTGGAAATTTGAAAGTATAATAGACAAAAATCTGATTTCGTCCACGTCCCGCCATATTTGGTTATGTTGACGTGACAAGCGAATCCTAATTTGGAGTTATAAGGGAGAGTTTATATATTAATTGACAGAATTTCAAACTGATTAAACATTAGCATATTGCTGTTTGTTTTAAGATTTCAAAAAATTACATGGACTATTTATTTATAAACTGTGTTAAGTATTAGAAGTAAGAACCACACTAGCAGCTAATAAGTATAAATTAATTCATGATTCTGACTTAATTTCATTTTTGTAGTCACTAGAAACTGTTTTTACTCTTCTTCCTGCCCGTATTCCAATTATATGGAGTTGGCACAATTTGTGTGCTTTAACTCTCCTTTATTAGTCATCATCTCAACATTCACATCTTTTTTGCCATATCATCTTTTACGTAATTCATCCATCATTTCCTAGGTTTTACTAATTACTAGTTTCAATACAATTATAACAATACTACTATATGATACTCATAAGTTTCAATTTAAGATATTCAATTACGCATTTAAGATATATCGGATATTATAAATAAAAATGCTGGATGTATAACTAGCCAGACATGCATTTTGAAACACGACCTAGAATAATCTAAATAACAAGGATTAACTACATTATTGGTAACCGTCTGATTTTACCTCGAGAGGTAAATCGATGGATGTTCCTAATTTACATACATACATATAATCACGCCTCTTTCCCGTAGGGGTAGGCAGAGACCACTTCTTTCCACTTGCTACGATCCTTACATACTTGTTTCGCTTCGTCCACTTTCATTATTCCCTTTGTTCCTAATTTGCTATTTGTAAACTCCCCAAAGTAGTAATCTAATTGTCGCCAGCCAATCTAAACAGATCAACAAAAGAAAATTTGTTTAATTTTTTGTCATATTAACAAAGCATACCGTTTGTGCAATAGATGTGTTTTCGATCTTTCATTTGATATTTCAAATATTATAAGTCAAATACTCGTACCATAGCACATCGACATATTAGGCACCGGCCCTACACAAGAAATGTTTGTCAGAACTTTCGACATACGTGTGTTAATTGTTACAATTATCATATTTCTGGTTAGCTATGGAGGTGGTCACGGGGCACTCCTCCTTAATGTTATTTAAAAAATATACTATTCGTTTTTTTATTTGATTTTTGTTTGATCAGTTTTAAAGTAGGTTTTATTTTGTTTGATGATTAAATTTCATGTATTTGAGTCTTGTGAATGTCTTTTCTAGAAGAAATCCATACTACGATTTTAAATGTGAAAGTAACTCTGTCGATCTGTCTGTTACGTTTTCATGCCTAAGCCACTGAACCAATTTTGATTAATTTAAGTATAGAGATAAATTGGGCCTTGGAGAAGGAAATAGGCTACTGATTGTCGCGAAAACTTTTTTTTTGCAGAACAGCATTTATCTGATCAGCTAGTACTTCATATAGAAGAAAAATTAACATAAAATGTGTGAACCTCATATTATTTTTCCCATTTTCGTATTACATAGTATTTACTCATTTTGGTAGTTAAGACAACCGGGATAGATACTAAGCACTGAGCCACTGTTCGGTGTGAATCGTTTGGCTGCTGGATCAGTCAAACGACGTGTTTATAACGATTTAGTTTTATTTTGTCTCCAAACTAAAACAAAAAACATGATATTACACAAAACATTGGAAATATTCTTTGAAGAGTGTGGATTGGCCTTAACAAGGCTGATGCAGTAAAAGCATGGGTCCCCCAAAATGAAACCGATGGTCGGTTTTTAGTGGATACCAAACTTGAAGCAGGTAGCAGGAGAGAAAACGATAAAAATGTTCGCCGAGCCCGTTATAAATATTCATTCGCCGAGCTCTTTGCTCAGTATACAGGATCGATTTATGCTAAGTTTGATGTCTAAAATAACTTTTTGGTAGCAAATGATAAACTTCTTTAACTTTTATAAGTTCTTGGTACTTTGATACTAATATTTGATAGCTAACTATATAAAGCTACTTCATCAGCAGTCACAGATTAATTATTGAATACTAATATGCAAAAGAAGAATTGACTAAAAGATTATATGGTGAAAAAAGGTGTGAATGTTGAGATAACAGCTAACAGACGAGAGTGAAAAGACTAATAATTATCTACACACATCATATTGCAAGGTTCAGTCAGGTTAAATGCTGCATTTGCTTAACAAGCACCTACGTTGAGTACAATTGAAAACACTTACTGTCATTGTTTTTCAATACCTTAATTGTCCCTGGGCCTGTCGTCAATTTGATATTTCTCCACATTATCATGCTATATTCATAGCTTCTTCTTTTTCAACCTTTTACCACCCAATGCTGAATGTAGGTCTCTTCTAATGCACGCCATTCTTCCCGGTTTTGCGCCTTTAGCATCCAGTCCTTTCCGGCCACTCTAACAAGGTCGTCGGTCCAACGCATCGGTTGCCTGCCTACATTTCTATGCCCTACTCTAGGCCTCCACTCAAGCCCCCGACTACCCCACCTGATGTCCTGTCTACGGCATATATGGCCCGACCACTTTCATTTATATTCATAGCACCATTAAATAAATTTGAAATTAAAAATAAATTAAAATCATGGCTATTAAAAGTGGAATATCCTAACACATTTTTTTAAATTCATATTGGAGAATAATACATATTTATCCTAGCTAGAAAAATTCACACCTACACATACGCATACGCACATACATACACACACGCACACACACACTCAGGCACGCTCAAACATACACGCGCACGCGCACATACGCTCCCTAACACACATAATCACTCACATTGTAAAATATGTAATATTCATTTTTGCAGAATTAGTTAATTAAAAATGGTAGAGGAAACTTGCCCCAGAGATATACTTTTAGTCATTTTATATAAGTTTCACCCTTATAATATTTGGTGTAAAAAAGCAGTTTTTTATTTTTATTATTTTCATTTCTTTGCTCTTCATTTAATTCAGTTATTCGTTTGCTGTGTACTTCATGAATGATGTCTCAAAAAAGTAAGCTTCGTTTAAAATGTTATTTTTACGACATCGTCACTTAACAACTAGAAATATGGGCATTGTCACTGTGAGAGGTAATCATAATTTTTATACGGGGTTCCAACCCATGGAAAGAGGGGTGAATGGTGTAAGATGAATTAGGTCGAGCGACGTGAATAATAGAAGGTGTTGCGCATCTTCTCAGCGTTAATGTGTATGCATATCATTCAAGACGGAAAATATATCTTTTCAGTATTTTATGGCTTTATATGCACATTGTGTGTATCCAAAATAAATTACAAAAATATGGCCGTGGCTGTCTTAGTGATAACCATTTTTGTCGCCATTTTGAATATCTCACTGATAGTCAAATTTTCATTTCATAGTGCTCAAAGATATCTTAAATTCAAAATAATAGACTAGATCCTAAATTGGTTTTGAGTCTTTCTCCCGAGTTTGATATTTACGAGTACTTATCTATAATAAAATCAATTTGCCCTTTGGCCCTTTTCTAACTGTTGTTTTTTTTTTTGTAATTATTTTATATGATATATTACATAAAAACAAGTTGTTCCATAAGAGGTCCTGTAACAATAAAATTCACATTTATGTGTAATCTGCTTTTTTTTTGTTAACAGATAATATTTCTATTAAAATCCTACATGACCAAAAGATGAAATATACGTGATTTTTAAGCGACTAAATTACGAAATTTGTAAATAAATTACGAATACCGTCTTCATAAAAGCGTTTTATCCTAAAGCTTGTGAATTTTGCTTACTTGCGTTTCTTAATTTATTACTTATGTTTTTTTAATAGGTAGATATAAAACGAAACGAGTTAACTCTTGCTAATCAAAAAGTAACGTTATATTTATTTAGTAAAGAAATACGACAAAACGGCCACCAACCTGTACAACCGTTTTGGAACTCATTTAAAAAGCTAAACTAGTTCGACAGCATCAAAACTGCGCCACAATCTGAAACAATTCTGGGGTCTACAAAAAGTCTTACCCGTTTCAAAGTTTTTTTTTCAATCGACCCAAAACTTTACTTGGGCTCACCTTTTTTATTTCGCCAGACATTGATTGATCGAACCTTATGCGTTGTATGAGAAACTTAGCGGGTCATTGTTTTTTGTTTTGTTTTTTTTTCTGTTAAAATAGTTTTCAATAAATTGTATCTTCATTTAGATAACATGGGGTTGTTTTCATCGATGTCTGTTGATTTATATTTTACATCCGAATAATGCATGTACCAAATAATAATATAAATCAAAAGTTTTTATCTTTAGGAAATCGGTTTAACGGTGCCTAGTTTGAACTGCGGGGGCAAGCTGTCGCCTTTGTGGAGATCTCTCTGTATCCTATGTCGGGCGCTTTTCTGTGATGCAAGGAAGTGATAGAGATGGTCAGAAGAGTCTGTGGTGGCATGTGGTGGTAGCATACCACCTAGAGTCTTGCTTGCAGGATCGATAAAAGTCAAACCAACATATAGATACAAATTAAGGTACTTTTAAGTCAAACATTAAATAACAACTTTATTTTTAAAAAGATCAACAAAAGATAATTTCACACTTTCTGTTTCGGAAATGAGTTTAGTTGTAGTAATAAAAATTCAAATCGTGTTTAATGACCACAAACAAAATGGAAGGCGGGCCCATGAGAATGGACGTACTAATTAAGCCTATTCAACTTTTAAATTGCGCGAAATCTAATTTATGGGGTATATAAGAAAAGTTTTCAAACTAAAGCGAGATAAAACTTCTAACTTCGCCTGTGAAATTGTTCGCTAGAATCTTATATTTTTTAAATCGTTACATCCAGGTCTTTGTAGTCCTTGGAATGTATTGTCATGGAACAGCAGATAGGCCGACGGCCTACTTAATTACTACCTACTTATTAAGTTACCATCACTATTGGATATCGCCACCAAGGGTTGCGCTAACAAGCTGCTGTTCACGTAAGGAAACTGGAACCTGAGTCACTTTTGTTGGAGCATAGCAGAATATTTAAAGACTATGCCAGACGGTGGAGCCCTTCCGCTTACTCGTAGTTAGGGTTGCTTTTTCGTCTTTTACGACAGACCACAGGGGTCAGTATTCTTTGTCTGTCCTTGCACGGAGTAATATGAAATAGAATAGAAATAAAAAGCTTACCATCATCATCATATTTCTGTAGGACAACAAACAGACTTAGACTTTAGCAGATACCGTCACTTATGTGTGTTTGCAACGCCAGTGGCACCGCGAACACTCTGCTGTCCCATAAGGGTGCAGAGACTTGGGTCACTAATGCCGGAATACAAGGTTATTATGGCGACTTACTTAAGACTAAAAGTGGTCGGCATTCAGACGAGGTTGAGATCCTACCACGTAGCTAGGGTTGTTTTGTCACCTTTTATGACAGGTCGAGCCCGGACGCAGAGGTCAGTATTATTTCTCCGCGCCTGCACAGATAAAAAATAAAGATTCTGGTGTTTTCTTCATAACATGCAGAAATTGTGAAATGGTATGTTACAATGGTTACTGTCACCTAATGTTACGTGTTTGCAGAAGTAAGTCAAAACTTAATAATTTTTGGAATCATTTGTGGTATCTTAGAATTATTGAGATGAGTTATTCGTTGAGCGTGGATGAGAACCAATTTGAAAGAGTCTGTAAAAAATTGGTTGTATCGTTCTTTTCAGATACTCGTATATCTACACAATTGATGTGTATCCGATATATCCAGACCATAACTTTATTGTATCATGTAAATATTTTATCCTTCATAGTGATGGAATCATCCCAGACACCACTAAGTTTCGCTACCAATTATAACGCGTTCGGTTATTAAATTAAAGGGCGTGTGAGACCACCCGACGCCTATTTTTTATATTTACAGTCCTGTGCAAAGCTTTTCCAAAATGAAATTAATTCCTTTTTTACCACGCTTTTATTAACTTGACTTGTATTTATCTATGTAACGGAATTATCGTACTCGATTTTTACCCACTTTGAACGATCAAAAACATTCAAAATTTAGCACACTTGTGCAGACATGACAGTATACAAATTTAATAATTTTGTCCCATTATCCTTATCAGGATGGCGTTCAATTAACAAACCACAAATAAATTATAGTTTAAAAAAATTAAAAAAAAATTATAAAGTTACAAAATACTCCGTAACCTAAAAATAAAATTACTGACGAGAAATTGTTGTCACTGATCTGAAAGCGTGAGGTGCTTTGTACGATATTTTCAAACTAAGGGTCTCTGCCCACTACAACGTTCCATACCATGACCGTACTAGGAACGTGCCAGGCAAAAAAATATTCTTGGTATTAAAAAGTATGTGACTATGCCCACTAGACCGTTTCGTAACCGAGCAGCGTTTGCTTTTGTGTCTTGATACGGTTCTAGCACGGTCATGGTATGGAACGGTGTAGTGTGCAGACTCCTTTACTCTGCATTTTTATTGCTTAGGAACAGTAGACAGGCTGGTAGACTACTTAATAGTATGCTGTCACCGTTGCCTGTGGACAGTGCCGGATTAACCACGTAGCAAGCACTTTCAGGAATACCGATGAACGTGCGAAGTGGGGGAAAAAAGTTGAAAAGCGAACCTCGGGAACCTAAACCGAAGTTTGCGTGTAACCAGGATTTAACACTAAGAAGATGATTGCGTACTTCTGTGCCAAAATACAGTACCATATTTTTGAGGATATGCAGAACTGAGATAAACGCTTTTAAGAACATAGAATAAGCCTTTTTAAAATTGAAATTTACGAAACAAATTCGTAATAAGCATAAACAAAAAAGGTAATAAAACATGAGGTCTAGTTTTTATTGCATGAAGAGGGTCGATTTATTTACTTTATGCCTTCGAGCAATATCCTTTTTGTCTTGTTCTAAGATAAAATTTGTTATGAGCGAGTATATGCGTTGTATAATGTTGCGATGCTATCGGTTTTATTGTTTCAAACTAAAGGTTGCCTAGTTTTTTATTGGGGCGTGTTTTTCTTTGTGCCGTAAGAGGACAGCTGGTAGATGTTTGCAAGATTGAATCATTGTAAATTTATATGCAAATTTGATCGTTGATCTAGGTAAATGTTGATTGTTTTTATTTGGGTAAAGGAGTTAATAAATATCAAATTTCAGTAGATTATATTTTTTAGTAGATTTAATTTAAATTTATATTATAAGAAATTCAATTACAGTTTCGCTAGCTAAATTAGTGCGGTACCATTTTATTGATATTTCCTTTAGATTTTTTATCGACTAATATACCCATCAAATACAGCGACTATTAGAACTAATTTAATATCAATTAAAATAACTTATTGATTTCATTAGTTTCACCAAATAATTGTAACTATTTACAATGATTTTTAATATACTGTTAGAATTCACATAAGTAAGAGGCAGAGTGCTTGAATTGTTAGGACTAAACAATATATTTATTAATTTATATATAAATATATATTTTATATGGACACCCAACTCGGGATGGGAGCCCGGGAACTCCGCAGGCGTTCCGACCTTCGATAGCCGTTGCGTCAGCGCAGTCGTCATATTATAAATGTCAAGTCCTGGTAGTGCACGAAAACATCTTTAGGGAAACGAGTATGCGTAAACGCCTATCTACTTGGTCAAACGTGTGGATTTATAAATTAGATATTATATACTGTTATATTTATATTACTGAATTGAAGTTTTTATACGTTATTAAAATCAGAAGTGAATGTTGTATTTGAACTGGAAGACCTAACTCTGTTTTAATTAAATAATATTTCTTGAATTACCGTTTTTAAGTAGCTTTAATCTAAATAATAAGAATTTCTCCATGCAGAGGCGTAAGTATCCTGACCCCTGCGGCAGGGGCAGCCTGTCGTAAAAGGCAATAAAGCAACCCTAGCTAGGTATTAAGGCTCCAAGCCTATCTGGATAGCAACCATCTCTGGTCTCTAGATATGCCTCCATAATACTCTTGTGTTGTATTCCCATAACTGACCCAGGATTCCCTACGTGGATGGTCGCATCCTAGCAGTGCTACTGGCGTCAATACCTATAGGCGACAATAACTTACAATTTAGTAAGCCCAATATTGTAAAATAAACTCTTTTGAACAGAACCGTAATAATTTTTTTACTCACAATAATCATAAGTCTGATTAATTCACAGCTGGACATCATTTAATTCTAATTTTAATATAAAAAGCAATGTTAGGAATTAATATCATATGAATTTGTGTTCCCACGTCCGACCCGTATATCAAAGTTGTAGCATCCAAGTGATTTCTGAATGAAGATGTACAAACTGACCCCGGGTTCAGTTAGATCGAAAGTAAAGATTGTGCACCCAACTGTGTAGACACATGACACGCAGGGTTACTTGTTGTGAGATGTTTTGGTTAGGTTTGTTTTGGTGTCACCTTTTATAGGACTGATGAATGAATGATCATTTTAGGGTTAGAAAGAATTTAATAGATTGTATACTGTAATTTCTTCTTCGAGGTAGATGAAGTCTTACTCCGTCCTTAAAATTTCCTATAAATATATCTAATCTATGTATATTTTGGATGGCTGGGCAAGGCTACGTGCTACTTTTAAGTGCTTAAAGCCTTTCCACTAGTTCATGGGCAGTTTTTCTTATTGAGTCATGGTTCAGACGGTAGGAGATTGCGACGAACGAAGCTTAACTCGCGTTATAACATAGAATGGCAAAAAAGGTACTGACGTAAAGTTTCACGCTGTGTGATATCGGGCAACGTACCTCCAGTTGCGATAAAAGTTTCAGAAGCTTCAGTAATTAGTTGTAAATATGTCATCGACTTTTTTATTGCTAAGACCGTCTTCTAATGGAACACGTGTAAAACAAGCATGATTGAAAATTAAAGATTTTATGAACATGTTTTTAAATGAAATAATTTTTTGACTATAATGAATGAAAATACTAACAATCATTTTTGTAATGATAAGAACTAATAAAGCAATACTATTCTGATAATGAATATACCTATAGATTAGATAGATAGATTAAAATGTTGCCAAGAGAATATTTTTACAAAAGTACATATACCTAGTCAGGTCATAAGTATTGTCACACAGTAAAAACTTTTCTTTTAGAATGCTGGCCACAAAAAAAGTTATTGAATTCGAATCTCGAATTGTTCATGAAAATAAAAATGTATACTTTTAGAATTTTACTCATTTTTTAAATATGGAGTGGACGCTTAAAGAAGACCGTGTTGCAGTTATTGCGTTGCATCGTTGCGGTTACGCGCCAATCCAAATTTTTAACATACTGAAAAATTTGAATATAACTAAAAGATTCATTTATCGTACCATCAAACGATACAATGAAGACTCTAGTGTAGATGACAGGTCAAGAAGTGGTCGCCCTCGGTCTGTTAGGACTCCAGCAGTGATAAAAGCTGTGAAGGCACGAATTCAAAGAAATCCCAAACGTAAGCAGAAACTGTTGGCCCTTCAGATGGGGTTAAGCAGAACCACGGTGAAAAGGGTGTTAAATGAAGACTTAGGGCTTCGGGCATATCGAAGAAAAACAGGACATCGTTTGAATGCTCGTCTAATGGACCTGAGACTGAAGAGATGCCGCGCTTTGTTGAAGCGGTACGCGGGAAAAAAATATCGGGAAATTCTTTTTTCGGATGAAAAAATGTTTACCGTAGAAGAGAGCTACAACAAACAAAATGATAAGGTGTACGCACACAGTAGTGAAGAAGCGAGCAACCGTATTCCGCGTGTCCAACGAGGTCATTTTCCATCCTCGCTCATGGTATGGTTGGGAGTTTCTTATTGGGGCTTAACAGAGGTACATTTTTGTGAGAAAGGTGTAAAAACGAATGCTGTTGTGTATCAAAATACAGTCCTGACGAACCTTGTGGAACCTGTTTCTCATACCATGTTCAATAACAGGCACTGGGTATTCCAACAAGATTCGGCGCCAGCTCATAGAGCGAAGAGCACACAAGACTGGCTGGCGGCGTGTGAAATCGACTTCATCCGGCACGAAGACTGGCCCTCCTCCAGTCCAGATTTGAATCCGTTAGATTACAAGATATGGCAACACTTGGAGGAAAAGGCGTGCTCAAAGCCTCATCCCAATTTGGAGTCACTCAAGACATCCTTGATTAAGGCAGCCGCCGATATTGACATGGACCTCGTTCGTGCTGCGATAGACGACTGGCCGCGCAGATTGAAGGCTTGTATTCAAAATCACGGAGGTCATTTTGAATAAACTTTAATGTCATAAGAATCTATGTTTTGTTAAGTTCATTTTGGTATATGAATGGTTACATAATGAATAAATTTGTTACAATTATTTTACATTAAACATGTGACAGAATTTATGACCTGACTAGGTAAATATATATATTTTGACGGCCGCTGACGGCTCGCTTAGAACTTAGCAGTTACCGTCGCCTATGGGTGCTTGCAACGTTAGTAGCATCGCAAACACGCTGCTGTCCCAAAAGGGCATAGGAACTTGGATCACTAATGCCGGAACACAACACAAGGTTATTATGGCGGCATACTTAAGACCAAAGGTGGTCGCCATCCAGATGGGCTTGAGACCCTACCACGTAGCTAGGGTAGGTTGTTTTGTCACCTTTTACGACAGGCCGACCCTGGCCACAGAGGTTAGTATTCTTTCTCCGCCCCTTCACGGATAGAAGTCTTTTGCTTTTCTTGAAAAACAGCCATAGATATGGAAATTATTTATTTAGGACATAATACAATATAAAAACAATATAAAAACAAAATATGGTTATTTAAAAAGGTGTATAGAAGCTCTAAATTGGACCTATCTCAGCATTATGCTGGTTTTACACAAAAATCAGCGCTGTTCTTCTCATAGGCCCAAGGAGCAAAGTCGAGGACATCAACATATTATTATTAAGAAAAAGTTACCCATTACAGACATATATAAAACGTATACAATAATAATAGAATAAATAAATAATGACAGCTAATCAAACAGTACATTACTCGCACAACATAGAAAAAAAAGACAGAACATCAGTTGTGCAGAAGTGGCAAACTAGCATTACTCAAAATGGTAAGAAATATATTTACTACAAACATTAAGATAATAATAATTTGAAATTAAAAAAAATTCTAAATGGTAAGAAAATTAAGTTATATAAAATAATACAAGTGGCTAAGGCGATTTAAAGTAAAAAGTACAAATGCATACATGTATTGGCAGAATGTCTTACAGAAAAAGTTTATTATATTTATTTAAAAGTTATATAAAATAATACAAGTGGCTAAGGCCATTTAAAGTAAAAAGTACAAATGCATACATGTATTGGCAGAATGTCTTACAGAAAAAGTTTATTATATTTATTTAAAAGTTATATAAAATAATACAAGTGGCTAAGGCCATTTAAAGTAAAAAGTACAAATGCATACATGTATTGGCAGAATGTCTTACAGAAAAAGTTTATTATATTTATTTAAAAGTTATATAAAATAATACAAGTGGCTAAGGCCATTTAAAGTAAAAAGTACAAATGCATACATGTATTGGCAGAATGTCTTACAGAAAAAGTTTATTATATTTATTTAAAAGTTATATAAAATAATACAAGTGGCTAAGGCGATTTAAAGTAAAAAGTACAAATGCATACATGTATTGGCAGAATGTCTTACAGAAAAAGTTTATTATATTTATTTAAAATTTATATAAAATAATACAAGTGGCTAAGGCCATTTAAAGTAAAAAGTACAAATGCATACATGTATTGTCAGAATGTCTTACAGAAAAAGTTTATTATATTTATTTAAAAGTTATATAAAATAATACAAGTGGCTAAGGCCATTTAAAGTAAAAAGTACAAATGCATACATGTATTGGCAGAATGTCTTACAGAAAAAGTTTATTATATTTATTTAAAAGTTATATAAAATAATACAAGTGGCTAAGGCGATTTAAAGTAAAAAGTACAAATGCATACATGTATTGGCAGAATGTCTTACAGAAAAAGTTTATTATATTTATTTAAAAGTTATATAAAATAATACAAGTGGCTAAGGCCATTTAAAGTAAAAAGTACAAATGCATACATGTATTGGCAGAATGTCTTACAGAAAAAGTTTATTATATTTATTTAAAAGTTATATAAAATAATACAAGTGGCTAAGGCGATTTAAAGTAAAAAGTACAAATTCATACATGTATTGGCAGAATGTCTTACAGAAAAAGTTTATTATATTTATTTAAAAGTTATATAAAATAATACAAGTGGCTAAGGCGATTTAAAGTAAAAAGTACAAATGCATACATGTATTGGCAGAATGTCTTACAGAAAAAGTTTATTATATTTATTTAAAAGTTATATAAAATAATACAAGTGGCTAAGGCGATTTAAAGTAAAAAGTACAAATGCATACATGTATTGGCAGAATGTCTTACAGAAAAAGTTTATTATATTTATTTAAAAGTTATATAAAATAATACAAGTGGCTAAGGCGATTTAAAGTAAAAAGTACAAATGTATACATGTATTGGCAGAATGTCTTACAGAAAAAGTTTATTATATTTATTTAAAAGTTATATAAAATAATA
Source organism: Malacosoma neustria (assembly GCA_963693495.1). Classification (NCBI taxonomy): domain Eukaryota; kingdom Metazoa; phylum Arthropoda; class Insecta; order Lepidoptera; family Lasiocampidae; genus Malacosoma; species Malacosoma neustria. The sequence goes on along the minus strand of OY856378.1, from coordinate 20,304,829 downwards.
CAAGTGGCTAAGGCCATTTAAAGTAAAAAGTACAAATGCATACATGTATTAGCAGAATGTCTTACAGAAAAAGTTTATTATATTTATTTAAAAGTTATATAAAATAATACAAGTGGCTAAGGCGATTTAAAGTAAAAAGTACAAATGCATACATGTATTGGCAGAATGTCTTACAGAAAAAGTTTATTATATTTATTTAAAAGTTATATAAAATAATACAAGTGGCTAAGGCGATTTAAAGTAAAAAGTACAAATGCATACATGTATTGGCAGAATGTCTTACAGAAAAAGTTTATTATATTTATTTAAAAGTTATATAAAATAATACAAGTGGCTAAGGCCATTTAAAGTAAAAAGTACAAATGCATACATGTATTGGCAGAATGTCTTACAGAAAAAGTTTATTATATTTATTTAAAAGTTATATAAAATAATACAAGTGGCTAAGGCGATCTAAAGTAAAAAGTACAAATGCATACATGTATTGGCAGAATGTCTTACAGAAAAAGTTTATTATATTTATTTAAAAGTTATATAAAATAATACAAGTGGCTAAGGCGATTTAAAGTAAAAAGTACAAATGCATACATGTATTGGCAGAATGTCTTACAGAAAAAGTTTATTATATTTATTTAAAAGTTATATAAAATAATACAAGTGGCTAAGGCGATTTAAAGTAAAAAGTACAAATGCATACATGTATTGGCAGAATGTCTTACAGAAAAAGTTTATTATATTTATTTAAAAGTTATATAAAATAATACAAGTGGCTAAGGCGATTTAAAGTAAAAAGTACAAATGCATACATGTATTGGCAGAATGTCTTACAGAAAAAGTTTATTATATTTATTTAAAAGTTATATAAAATAATACAAGTGGCTAAGGCCATTTAAAGTAAAAAGTACAAATGCATACATGTATTGGCAGAATGTCTTACAGAAAAAGTTTATTATATTTATTTAAAAGTTATATAAAATAATACAAGTGGCTAAGGCGATTTAAAGTAAAAAGTACAAATGCATACATGTATTGGCAGAATGTCTTACAGAAAAAGTTTATTATATTTATTTAAAATTTATATAAAATAATACAAGTGGCTAAGGCCATTTAAAGTAAAAAGTACAAATGCATACATGTATTGTCAGAATGTCTTACAGAAAAAGTTTATTATATTTATTTAAAAGTTATATAAAATAATACAAGTGGCTAAGGCCATTTAAAGTAAAAAGTACAAATGCATACATGTATTGGCAGAATGTCTTACAGAAAAAGTTTATTATATTTATTTAAAAGTTATATAAAATAATACAAGTGGCTAAGGCGATTTAAAGTAAAAAGTACAAATGCATACATGTATTGGCAGAATGTCTTACAGAAAAAGTTTATTATATTTATTTAAAAGTTATATAAAATAATACAAGTGGCTAAGGCCATTTAAAGTAAAAAGTACAAATGCATACATGTATTGGCAGAATGTCTTACAGAAAAAGTTTATTATATTTATTTAAAAGTTATATAAAATAATACAAGTGGCTAAGGCGATTTAAAGTAAAAAGTACAAATTCATACATGTATTGGCAGAATGTCTTACAGAAAAAGTTTATTATATTTATTTAAAATTTATATAAAATAATACAAGTGGCTAAGGCCATTTAAAGTAAAAAGTACAAATGCATACATGTATTGGCAGAATGTCTTACAGAAAAAGTTTATTATATTTATTTAAAAGTTATATAAAATAATACAAGTGGCTAAGGCGATTTAAAGTAAAAAGTACAAATGCATACATGTATTGGCAGAATGTCTTACAGAAAAAGTTTATTATATTTATTTAAAAGTTATATAAAATAATACAAGTGGCTAAGGCGATTTAAAGTAAAAAGTACAAATGCATACATGTATTGGCAGAATGTCTTACAGAAAAAGTTTATTATATTTATTTAAAAGTTATATTCTGGGTTCAAAGTTTACAAGAGATGGAAAGTGTGAGAGTGATATTGAAAGAAGAGTGAATGCAGGAAACATGGTGAATGGAGCTTTGCACTCCTTTATGAACAGTCGGAAGGTGTCTAACAAGGCTCGTCTGGCTGTGCATGAGGGGGTGTTGGTTCCAACACTCATGTACGGAAGTGAAAGTTGGGTATGGCAGAAGAAACATGAAAGCAGATGGTTTGGCCATGTCGAGAGAATGAATGAAGAACGATTGACGAAAAAAGTGTATAAGGTGAGTGTGAATGGAAGTGTTGGAAGGGGTAGACCTAGGCGGACGTTTCGAGACCAAATCAGGGATGTCTTGAAAAAAGGCCAGGTCAAGAGTACCATAAACCGAAGGGCATGTATGAAGGGAATAATGAAAGTGGACGAAGCGAAGCAAGTATGTAAGGATCGTAGCAAGTGGAAAGAAGTGGTTTCTGCCTACCCCTACGGGAAAGAGGCGTGATAATATGTATGAATGTAAAAGTAATTAAAAAAGAAACATAAAGACACACACACACGTTTAATATTCAATATTAAACCATGGAAATACAAATACAAAATTGTTTATCTGTAAGAAACTCGGTAAATACGCAGGTGATTTATCCAAGTTTATAAATGAACATGTTTCGCCATTAAATGGCGAAACATGTTCATTTATTTCAAATTATGTTCGTAATGAAAATATGTTCGTTCAAATTTATATAAAAAGCTGGAAAAAGAAATCTTAACAATAATATTAATTTATATAAATAGTTTACATATTTTTGTGTTCTCTATTTACTTTCATTATACTACATGTCCATAAAATAAGGTAACGTTTGTCAGTATTTAAAAATTAACGTCATTATTACAATTAAATTGATTACATATTCTTTGCTTAAATCAATATTGTATTAATAATTAAGGTTGTTTTTCTTGGGATACAATTTTGTAACGTATATATTACAAACGTATATATTTGATAGATAAATTAGTGAGATATAGATTTTATTAATCAAATTCGTCTGTTTATTCCAACTCGTCTTAACTTTTATATTAAATAATAATAAAGTTTAAGAATTTTCTCGAATATATCCATAAATCATGGCGTTTTTCTTTCACACTAGCATAGGAAAACTATTGAAATCCACCGAGGCGTGTCATGTCCGACCTATTTGTAAGCAAAGGGCAGCTCCTGAGGGCCGCGGGGGCCTCTCACGTAACGCCCTTATACCCCAATTTCACAAATAAACGATTGTAATATTTCTTTCAAGATTACTTTAAAAGCAGATTTGTATTACGGATACGAGTGTTGTAACAACAATTCCTCTTGTATGCTCTTCATTCCGCATCTGAAGGTTCTTGAAGCTTTAGCATTTCGCTAGTGTTATAATAACAGTCCACAACGTCACAGCTGGATTCATACATTTCCCTATAGGAAACGAACAATACATCTTGCTTCTCCTAGGCGGATTATATATAATTATATAAAACCAAAAAAACACGCTTTCAAAATTAATCAAACCAAAAAGTAAAAAAAATATTCTTGACATAAGAATAAAATTACTGACGAGAAAATTAATGTCACTGAACTAAAAAGCGTGGTTAAAAAACTCCATATTTTTAACTTTTTAGTTTGAATAACTATAAAATATAAATTTATTTGTTGTCAATTCCTAATCGGTAAATGTTTTTACTAATTTAACGCTATATTACGACAGTTTTTTATTTTATATAACACAGTTTTCTTAAATAACTGCCAGATGGCGTTTCGGCAGAAGGAAAAGAAAGCGTTCATCCTGATAAGGACTATGGGACAAAATTACTAAATTTGTTTATTGTCATCAGGTCTTGACAAGTGTGCAGAATTATGAATTTTTATGATCGTTTAAAGTGGGAAAAATTGAGTGAAAATTTCGTTACATAGATACATGGATAGATATATACATACAGGTCAAGTTAATATTAAGCGTTTAATATATAAATACACTCAGACAATTTACACAGCGCCATCTAGTCCCAAAATAAGTTGCATAGCACTTGTGTCATGGATAACTTATAACATACTACATATATACTTTTCTTTTGTAAATACATACAGATTATACGGAAACACCCACACCAGAGACTCTATCTATCTATCTATCATTATCTAAAATCTATTATTGGCAAGTTACCGGTTATCTCGATGTATGCATATTGCATATACATGTTTTGCTATTTTTTATTGCTAACGAACAGCAGGCAGGCTGACGGCTCACTCAGTAAGTAGTAATATAGTAAGCAGTTACCATCACCGCGAACACCCTGCTGTCCCATAAGAGTACACCGAAACACACACACAAGGTTTTTATGGTATACTTATAGACCATCCAGACTGACTAAGGATCCTACCAAGTAGGTAGGGTTGTTTTTTCATCTTTAACGATAGGCCGACCCCAGGCATAGGGGTTAGTATTCTTACTCCACCCCTGCACGAGGAAAAATGAGGATATTCCTCTACTGCCCCACGCCCGGAAGGAGCTATGCTTTCACGCACGCCTTCGATCCAGACGGACTGCACCACGGTGACATGGGTCGATTTTATTCGGTGACGGGAACCATGGTTAGAAAACCTACATACTTGGCTAAAAGTTTTAGTAAACTATATAGACTTTTTTCCGTGCAGAGTAAGAATACTAATTCCTGTAGCCGGAGTCGGCCTGTCGTAAAAAGAGACGAGACAACCCTAGCTAGATCGTCAGGCCCCAAGCTCATCTGTATTAACTACCCTTGGTATACAAGTATGCCAACATAATAACCTTGTTTTGTGTTCCGCTGTTATTGACCCAGGTTCCAGCGGACAACCCCGTGGTGCCACTATTGTCACAAACTGGTATATGTAGAAGGCAATAACTGTTTACTATTATGGAGACATCAGCCTGTCTGCTGTACCTCAGCATTAAAAAAAGAAAGCCTTCCAAATAGGGATAACTTCCGATGTTTCTAATGGGAGGCGCCCAACAATGGGCGTAACATTGTTTTGGAATTTAAAATTTGGGCCAGGAATATAATTTAATAAATAATTCAGTAAAAAAGTGTTTTTCCACGTCAAACGTCAGACAAAAGGCGTCTGTTTTAATAATATATCATAATATTTCCCCCGCGTCCCTTGGGATTAACAGTGAAGGTTTATTTGACGGGTCGGGATTCATTTTTCACACAATCATGTTAGACATGAAAATGGTTGGTCGCATTATGTGCTATGAATTTTCAATGTTTTCTGTAGAGTTTCGGAAATTGTTTGATTTTTTTATTCGCTACTTTTTCGGTATGTATTATCTATGTGGCTTGAAGTTGTTTCTTTGTAAGCGTTGATTGTTGGAAACATATATTCTCATCTGTCAGTGAGAAATTTACTGGAGTGAAATTTTTGGATGTGTCTAAAATTTAAACGAAGATGACGAGGCTAATTTCATGGAGTTGTACACAATTATGCATTACTTTTCCAAGATATTGTACAAGACGATGAATATATTACTTCATTTGAAGATGCAATAAAGGAAAGCTGCTGCTGACTCGACCTCACATACCTACTCCATAAGGAAAACGTAGTGCTAGTAGAGCTTATTACGTTATTTATATAAAGTAGTTTTCGATTTCGAAAATTTTGGTGGACCCTCTTGTACGCCCTTATATCTCCAATAACCATTTCTCAAAAATTAATAAATGTGTTTTTTTTACACGCTTTATATTAACTTGACTTGTATGCATCTATCTATGTATCCATGTATCAAATTAATCTATGTAACGGAATTTTGGGACACGATTTGTACCCACTTTGAATAAAAAAAATTCAAAACTTTGCACACTTGTCCAGACCTGATGACAATACACAAATTTAATAATTTTGTCCCATAGCCTAGCATCAGGATTAACGCTTTCTTATCCTTCTGTCGAAACGCCATCTGACGTTTAATTAATAAAATTGCTCGAAGATGGCGTTAAATCATTAAAAACATTTATGGAATAAAACATTTCGGGAATTGACTACAAAAAATTATAATTTATAGTTAATCAAAGTAAAACGTTAAAAATAAATTATGGTTTAAATAAATTAAAAACACGTTTTTACCATTAATGAAATTAAAAAGTAAAAAATAGTTCTTAACATGAGAATAAAAATACTGACGAGAAAATTAATCTCACTGTTCTAAAAGCGTGAGGTGCTTTGTACAATATTTTTAAACTAACTCTGGTTATCGGAATTAAACTAGTAAAAAATTATCAGTGACATAAATTTTCTCGGTGGTAATTTTATTCTTACTATGAATGATTCACATATTAAATACATTATATCACTGGATACATTCATATATCTGTTCACGTTTTAGCATATTTCTAAGTAATTTATTTGTATATGCAATTTACAACTGAGTTGCAAACGGCGACATTAATTCAATACTAGTATTCGAATGCAAACACTACCGGTAATAAACTGACAAGTGTAAAGCTCAGTTCACAAACTGTTGCAATTACTTGTACCTTATGGGATAAGGAAGAGTGTAACTGTTATAGCTTTGGAATGAATAGACGCGCCTTTATGTACAGTTAGCAGAAAAATATATACATCTCTACTATATTATCGAATAAATAAACTTTATATGTTGCCTATAAAGTTTATTTGATCCGAAATTACAATTAAGAGGATAATAATAATTATCAAAGAACTGACAGTGTACTTGTACGCTTGTTTAAGGTGCATTGTTAGGTTACACATATCAGTGGCTTAGATATGCAGATTTCTTCACGATGTATTCCTTCACTAAAAATAAGCTATTTAAGCGGTGTAGAGTACGATTCGAACCCATGACCTCCGTAATGCCATTTGGTTATCTCGTTACCTACTACGAGTATTACTTGTGTCTTTTTTTTTTTTTTTTATTGTAGAACAGCAGACAGGCTGACGGCCCGCTTAGGATTTAGCAGTTACCGTCGCCTATAGGTGTATGCAACGCCAGTGGCATCGCGAACACGCTGCTGTCCCATAAGGGTACAGGAACTTGGGTCACTAATGCCGGAACACAACACAAGGTTATTATGGCGGCATACTTAAGACCAAAGGTGGTCGCCATCCAGACGGACTTGAGGCCCTACCACGTAGCTAGGGTGGGTTGATTTGTCGCCTTTTACGACAGGCCGACCCCGGCCACAGAGGTTAGTATTCTTTCTCCGCCCCTGCACGGATAAAAATATTTTGTCTTAAATATTTTGGTCAGTGTGGACATCGATTATTAACAGGATCGTACTTGGCCTGTTTTTTACCTGGGAAACTTTGCACTTTAACAGTTCCACTTCAACAATCCAGGGGCAAGACGAGGCAGGTTTGTGGGATTGTCCACCCTGCTAATTCGACTACTCAACTGATTAGCGAAGGATAACTACTTTTTTGCCCGGTGAAAACTGCACCTTTCAAGTGCCGCGTCAAATCTCCGGGGGGAAGCCGACGCGGGTATGTAGAGTTCTTAGCCCTACTAGTGCGACTACCCGACTGACTAGCAAAAGATAGCCACAAGGATGGTCGCAATGGCTTACCCACTAAAATCGTCGGTCATCACCGAGAGCCTTTACGGGGTCACAAGATCGACTTTTGGTCATTGTTCTACGAATTATGTGACGTCACACCTTTTTCAATTTTATGCAACTTTGGATGCATTCAAGTTGCTAATAACAATTTGAAGTTGCGTTCACAATTACAGAAAAAGAAATCTGGGTTTTAGGTTTTTCCGGGCATTTTTTCCAATTTTTCTTTCCATAAAAACCTTTCTCAGAGTTCAAGGAATAAAAAAAAATTACTCGAATTGGTTCAGCCGTCTTTAAGTTTTGCGCTTAGCAACACATTTTGTGATTCATTTTTATTTATATAGATGTATATGTATACTTGTGACTCTTTGATTAGGACATCCATATCATACGCGCAGCAATACAGCCTTATACTCAGCATCTCTCGAGCTATGACGTGGACACTTCGAAGAAACTGTAACAAAACGGATAAAAGGCGGATATAGATTGACAGATTCCAATAAAGTAGAAATATAATCACTAAAAAGATAAAGACTAGACAGGAAACAGATGAGACGGTCAATTGAATCACAAATGCGAACTTTCCAAGTTATCCGGAATCACTATTTTCAATTCAATACGCGTATTTTGTACTTTATTGTTGAGCATTTACTTCAATAGCTTGTGTATTATGACGTCATATAGAAGATGGTTAGCATAAAATATTGAACAGAACAGAAGACTTATTTAGTGAATTCAGATGGATTGCGCTACTTAATCAAGACAAAATTACTCATTAAAATTGGATAAAATTTTGCTAACACACTTCGGTACGCTTGCGGAGGTCACTTGTTTGATTTCCGTCTCGTGTCTGGGTGTTTATGTATATATTTATTTACAAAAGTAAAGTATATATGTGTTATAATAATCAACTTTTTTTGTCTTGGGGAAAAACCTCTCTTGACGGGCCTGGGGGGACCGAGGGATATGTGGGACTCCGGGAAAGATGTTCGGCCATCCGACTACCCACTAAAAACCCCGCTGTTCTCCTATCGCCTACACCCGGGCCCACGGATATATGGCCTGCCGATCTCGTGGCCCGGGCCGACGCCGGCCCGCCCTTTTGTCTTAAGGCGGGCCTCTTCTAAATAGTTGGCGCCAGGGGGTCAGGATTTCGTCCCCCGGCGCTCTTCTGAATCAACATGAGTTGAGGGGGGCCGCGGAACAGCACGCGGCCCTCTCTGACTGACTGACGGCCTGCTTAGAATTTAGCAGTTACCGTCGCCTATAGGTATTTAGAACGCCAGTGGCATCGCGAGCACGCTGCTTTCCCATAGGGGTACAGGAACTTGGGTCACTAATACCGGAACACAACACAAGGTTATTATTGTGACATACTTAAGTCCAAAGGTGGTCGCCATACACACGGGCTTGGGGCCCTACCACGTAGCTAGGGATTTTTTGTCACCTTTTACGACAGGCCGACCCTGGCCACAGAGGTCTATGAGTGCTTTTACATGCATTATACGAAGCTTAATGACATTTTCCATTCTTTCGTATTACGTCTAGCGTCTGCGCGTGAGTTCGTGCGGAAGTGAGTGTCTCGATATTGAAATTCAGAATTAGGGCGCCGTCTGGCTATTGACCATTTGAGCCGAAATAATTTTAATTGTTCATGGATATTGTATAAAATATATTTTATTAGCAAATCGTGACTAAAAGCTTTACGTTTCCGGGTGTTGATGTGTTTATAACGTGTGTATAAATTCGTTTGATTAATAGAAGATTCCAAGACCCAAATTTGACTCACGGTTATATAACGAATGATTCTCTGCTTATAATAATAGTCCTGGTACTGTGTACAGTGTATTACATACGTCCAATCTAAAGGTCCCGGGTTCATATCCCAATGTGTCATGCACCGCTTGCGCAATTTTCTAGCCTAATATGTATATTATAGCATAATTGCCAAGTACCGATGCTTTAGAAAAAACATCGTGAAAAATCCTGCATAACAAGATTATTGGCTTTTTTCCCGTGCAGGGGAGGACTAAGAATACAAACTCCTGTGGCCGGGATCGGCCTGTCGTAAAAGATGACAAAACAACCCTAGATACGGATTCCAAACGCATCTGGATGGCAACCACCCCTATAATGCCGCCAAAGTAACCTTGCATTGTGTTCTGGTACTAGTGACCCAAGTTTCTGTACCTATATGCGGACAGCAGCGTGTTCGCGGTGCCCCCGACTTCGCAAACATCATAGACGATGTTATCTGCTTACTATTAAGTGACAGAAAAAAATGTGTAACCCACCAATCCGCCTTGGACAAGCGTGGCGGGTATCCGTTCCCTCTAGAGGAGCATCCCAGCAGTGGGATGCTAGGGGCTGTTATTATTATTTTTAATAATAAAAACCCCTAATATCCTATTGCTGGACTCGTCTATAGGGAGGTCTAGACGGCAGATAGTATTCTCGTCACGATTGTTCAAGGTAAATTGAAGGGTTAGACATCCTTGGAATATTTTCACGCCAGGATGTATTTTGTTAAAACTCTGAGACGCCAAAAGCTTAATCAGTGTATGCTATCGTGATATTTGAACTTCTTACCTCTTTCTAACGTATCACAGTCTTATAACTAAGATTGTGGTTGAAAGAGTGTGTTTTGTGTTCATGATAACCTCACTCACAAAGTTGAATCTCATTCTAACTTCTTCCTGCCCGTATTCCAAACTATGTGGGGTCGGCACAACATGCTCTCTCCTACCACTCTCCTCTTCATCTGAATATTCACATCTTTTTTAACCATATTGTATCCATCTACCTACTCTCACTGCATCCTCCTTGTTACACGAGATTCTTTTCTTCGCATTCTATGGCCATACCAACCTAACCTGTTACTCTAATCTCGTTCTAACTATACATACCTAAATATCAAGCATCTATGTTTGGTAGTTTCCAACATTCATTTGAGTATCCGAAGCATTCTAATTTCTTAATATAGTCAGAGAGACATGGTCGTGCATAAAGAGCGCGTGCGACTCGGGGTTCAGGTCGTGGGCTCCCGGTGCGGGCTGCCTCCGGCGAGGCTCGCGCAATTTGCATCGATCCACGCCCGCCTTCCGTGCTACTATTGTTTGGCGCACAGAATTATCTTATGAATACTTTGTTATTTAAGCTGATGGTTAAAAGCTACCGGTGTAGTAGAAACATATTTTCTTCTGAATTGCAATAAATATAAATTAATAAATATAATGTGGCTATTCACTTAACGCCATCTGGTCCTAAAATAAGCAGTTAAGTGCTTGTGTTATGGATACTAGACAACTGATACATTTTTTATAAATAAACACATATTAAACATAAACACCCACACTAGGGATGGAAATGGAACTCCGCCGTCAGTAGAACTGCATCGGCTGGTAATTACGGAAATATTACGAATGCACTAAAGAATGCAATTATGTCGTAGGTTTTCACTAAAATGGGAATAGCAAAAGAAATAAAAAATATATTATATGAAGAATAAAACGTATTACTGATTAAGAAAGTCGTAAATAGTCCGGTCAATTTAGACATTCGAAGTTACATAAAGTCCCAACAAGCTGAAAATCAGTGAAATTGTTCAAAACATAATTATAAACAATATTTAAAAGTTCCCCATCATTCCCGTGTGTGGAAATTTTTTTATTCAAGGTCAAAGGTCAAAAAAATGATTTTTTTCGCGATTTTCAGCAAACGGTAAGTTTTATCATAAAAGTACCTCAGACAAAAATTGTAGATCATAAAATTATCTATACAAAATGTATCAATACTTTTTTCCTACGAGCCACCGTTTCTGAGATATAACGATTCAAAAAGTTATAAAAGTTGTTATCGTCATAATATGCACGAGTACGCCACGTATATACATCTCTAGATACTCTACAACTTTTATAACTTTTTGAATCGTTATATCTCAGAAACGGTGGCTCGTAGGAAAAAAGTATTGATACATTTTTTATAGATAATTTTATGATCTACAATTTTTGTCTGAGGTACTTTTATGATAAAACTCACCGTTTTGCTGAAAATCGCGAAAAAATCATTTTTTTGACCTTTGACCTTGAATAAAAAAAAATCCACACACGGGAATGATGGGGAACTTTTAAAAATTGTTTATAATTATGTTTTGAACAATTTCACTGATTTTCAGCTTGTTGGGACTTTATGTAACTTCACTCTCATTTTTTGATCTAAATTGACCGGACTAAAAGGTAGCTAATAGAATACTCATTTTGCTAGTTAACAAAATAAGTATTCCCGGTAAAATAGGAGGAGTGCCATTTGATTCCTCCTTTTGAGGCTAGACAGCAATCGATGCCATAAAAACAAAAATAACATTTATTCAATTTTGTTTTTCTGGTGCTATCTTGGCCAAAGAAGACACACCGAAAGACGTCAACGTAGAAATTGTGCAGCAATTTGGTTCTATAACTGTACTCAATACAAACTCTGGACAATCAGCAAAACTTATATGGTGATTTTTGAGGTCGTTAATATTAGTTTTAAAATTGTAATATAGTCATTAACCATAGAGGTACCAATTTTTTTTATTGATTTAGGATAGCAGACAGGCTGACAGCCCACATTGAATTTAGCAGTTACCTTCGCCTATGGGTGTTTGCAACGCCAGTGGCATTGTAAACACACTGTCCCATAATAGTACAGGAACTTAAGGCACTGATGCCGGAACACAAAGTTATTATGGCGGCATACTTAAGATAAAATGTGGTTCCCATCCAGACTGGCTTGGGGCCCTACCACGTAGCTAGGTTGGATTGTTATGTCACCTTTTACTATAGGCAGACCCTGGTCGCAGATGTCAGTATTCTATCTCCGACCCTGTATGGATAAAAATATTATAGTGGATTATTGAGGTATTAGAACCATTTCATATGGGGAAGAAGTGGAAAAAGTATCGTTAGAATACACAGAATAAGGCTAGTGTAGATACAGAATGATATAAATGTAGCTGTTGTAGACGAATTGAAGTATACAGAGTTAAAAACTACCTATCCCACTCTAATAACTTTTGGCGGTTTCCTATAAAACTTACACGGATGCTATTGTGGCGCCATCTTAATTTAACGTATTTTGATGGTCAATTTTCCATTTCTACCCTCTATACATTAAAATCATCAAGTGATTAATCTCTGTAGAGTTAAAAGCTTCTGAGTACAGGATCTAGAGTGGCCTACCGTTATAATTACTTCATAGCGTGTTCATGATCTTTTTGTCTAATAATAATAACTACTATTGTTTTACTCTCTAAATCTGAAAAGATACCTTAGTTATAAACAACGTGCACGAGCTGATTAGTTTGGATGTATAATTTATTAAATATTGTTTTGTTAAAAACGTAACAGATAATATTCTATCATTATACTACTTATATATTGTATTTTAAACAATACGTATGAGTATATTACAAGCGCTCAAAACTCATGTACATTTGAACCGTTCTACCAAATTGCGTTTTACTTGCCATAAGAAATAATTATTCTTATTTTAATTTTCCGTATTCTGTAATTCCGTATTAAGGGATTCAAATCCGTGAGGTCAGGTTGGTGAACAAGTATAATACCACTTAGCTATGATGTAAATGGACTGCATGTTAACATCTCACTTTATAAATCTACCTTCATGTAAAAAATAACAACTAAAAAAGCAATTTCAATATTGCAATGCACATAACCAAAACTCGTCCCGGTTTGTCCGGACTGTTATTGCAACTAATAAAACCCCCCGTTTCGATACTACATCTTGAATTATAAACATCACGTGGACCGAGATCGTGCGCTACCGTTGGTGCTCGCTCACGATGCAATTTGTCTTCCTACCCGCAATTTGCATGTAACATTACCGGGAGATTGTTGTTCTAAAACACAAAATTATTGAGAAAGAACAAACGTAAGTTTATTCGATGTCTGTTATATGATCGAGTTGTGATGTCGTGAGCAACGAACATTGTTGACTCAAAGATTAGCTTTAGACTCTATTAAATATAAAACAAGATTCTATTTGCAAATTTTAATTGATAACAATAGTAAATCACTTGGCAATTCCATGACAGTAAATCTTTTTTCTTCTGAATAATGTCTTTTAGCTACATTTTTCTTTTACAAATTTCAAATTACACTGTCATGAATATCGTTGTTAAAAACTGTCTTTCTAGCTACAAATAATTCAAGAACACTTTAAAACAATAATAAAAAAACTCTTGTCTCAACGGCCAAAATGATATTTTTGAAAACCAATTAAATCTGTTAATTGAACGCATTATAAGATTAAGCGATTCGTCTCTACAAACAAAACTTCTTCAAGCACCCCTTGAAAAGATTCCTTTTGAAAGAAATTTATTGCTTTGTTGAAACCTTTTTTGCATATAAACTACATTAATTGTACACATTATATAAATATTGTAAATCATTTTTAAAAATATGCCTTAACCATAGTACATGAGGTTGGCAACTCAACATTTATCTGAATCGGAATCATTACGTTTTATTGTTAGTTTCTATAGCTGTAATATACCAAATACATCTCCGTACAGGGGCGGAGTAAGAATCCTGACCCCTGCGACCCAGGGCGTCTTGTAGTAAAAGACAACAAAACAAACCTGGCTAGGAGGTACTGCTCCTAGCTCGTCTAGATGGCAACCACCCTTGATTGATTTAGAGAAATATGCCACCTTGTGTTGTGTTCAAACAAGATGTGTGATTCAAGTTCCAGTTCTCCTACGTGGACAGCAGCACATTTACAGTGGCGCTGCAAACATCCATTGGCGACAGTAACTGCTTATAACTTGAGTGGACCGTCAGTCTGTCTGCTGATCCACGGCGTTAATTTTTTTTTATATTGCTGCCTAAATAACACTAATGGTCGATATGATTGGAAAAATTAACACTCCAGCAGTCAGCCGACGACAATTTACGTGGCTGTTTTGTTTATTCATTTAACTTTGAACGGAGTAAAAGCAATAAAGCCGCGGCCAGACCATCGCTCATGGCGTAACTCAAACACAGAGCAAATTAATCTGCGGTTCACTTCGTTAACTAAACATCGCGCTGTTTGTTTTTACATTGTTCACAGTTCAGTTCAGATTTTAGGGTACGTTCGAGTCAAAGTCGAGCATCTACAACACACTTATAAATATAAAAAATAAACAAAGTAATGAAAGCAACAAAACAACAAAAGCTTTATAATTCTTTGATGTTTTTAATTCTTGTTGAAAGTATCAATATATTAAAGCTAATTAATTTTAAGCATTCGTTAAATATCATTTCTATGAATCGTGTAAATTATCAAGTGTGAATAAAAAATTGTAACCACAATTACTGAATTTATATAAGTATACCTGGGTGTTTATGGTGTGTTATAAAAATCACAACACTACTAACTCAAAACAACTGAAATTAAAACACTAATTGAAAATATATATTATCAAAACATGTCTGGACTAATTATAAATTGCTTTTTAAGTAATAGATATTTGTTATTAATCATATTTAGTAAGCAAATTAAGGTTACTCAGTAATGTATAAGTATAATTTAATTAAAAAAGGCGTATCTGACAACTCGTAAGCTACACAGAATTTAACACTGGCTAATACGCCTATATAATATATGATGTGTAAATACAAGAATACTTTATTATACTTAGTACATAATAATAGATTGGTTACAAGAACCGTCGGCTTAGAAAGCTCACGACTTTATCTGTTACGACATAAAAAGTACAGAACCCTTCATTTTCACTTACCAACGATGCATGGAAAACGGTTAATATTCTACGTGACTTCTTGCCAATGGGTTCACTTGTGAAGATTCCATTAAGCCTTCTATTTTTTTCCCCAAGTCGTGTGCCTTGATCTTTTGTGTAAAATAAATCGTACAGAACCGTCATGGTTTTCTATATTATCCTCTTTTTTATCTACAACTATGCTATGAATGTTGCGGTCTGTTCTTCGATAGGGTTAACGTTTTGGCTTTTGTTGTGAATTTTGCTAACAGTGTTTGACCGGTAGTCTTAGCTGTCGACTGTTTAATCATAAGAATTTTTGTCGAAAAGAATAATAGATATAGTACAGAACAAACGTCTAAGAAGTATACAACGTCCTACTGCTCGATTCGAGCCTCCTTATACGAGGAACAGACGGTATATCCGGTACGCTTGTCGAAATAAAATTGGCCGAACACACCAGACCTCAGCATGCAAGTTTCCTCGCAATGTTTTACTTTTTCATTGATACGTGGCAATTACATTATAATAAAAAACGTAGTGTTTTTTATTATAACGTAATTGATAATTAACTAAGAGGTGCATACTATCATGATATTCGAACTCGTTACCTCCTTACGTTGGTGTCTGAGTTTGTACCACTTGGCACTGAACCGTACCGATTATATAATACACAAATAAGAAATATACATATTTGATTTTTGGCAAGTTGTCATATTATTTTTCAGATCCACAGATGGCTATCATAGCGATAGCCATGCTAACCGATAGCCTAATAATTATGTAATGTAACTAAAATAAAAATGTTTATAAAATTACCTCAGAAATTCTAAACCATTATTGTTTGGTACAAATGTACCAAACAATAACTGTAAGTACAGTGTGACTTAAGTTGAAAGACGTCTGTATTTCTATATTGTAAGTATAATGCATATAAAACTGGTTACAATCACAGCTTCCCTCCGATCAAATATAATTAAAAATCTATAATATTTAATAGGGAAAGTAGAAGGAACAAGACCCTATGAGATGAGACCGCCTATGAGATGGACGCATCAAGTAAAGGCTGCAGTGGACGTCCCAGTACACGTGTGCTCCCGAAAAGTAGCTGTCCGGGAGAATGAAGACGGATTGTCAGGCGGGTGACTGAAAAATGATGACCACGACCGCTCTGACAAGAGCGCAACGAAAGAGAAGAATAATATATAAATTAGGAAATTCAATTCCCGGAATCCCGAGTGAGGTAAGGTAGCATCCACCCAAGCAAATACAAGATAAAAATCCTACCATTTTTTTTGCTGAGGAACAACTGACGGGCTGTCGGCCCACATAATCGTAAGCAGTTACCGTCTGTATGAACCTGGGTCTATAGGAATAGTCTATGTCATAGTAGGGTTGCCAACCCCAAATTTAAAAAAAAACTAGGATATGATGTTGGCAAAACCAGGATAATTTATTTTAAAAACAGGACGCAGTAATAGAGTTGCAATACTTATATTAATTCGTAGTGAAAGTAGGTGTAGTTAGAATTAGTTTTTTTTACTGGTGCGGAACAGCAGACGGCCCACTTAATAGTAAGCAGTTATTATCGCCTATGTATGTTTGCGACGCTAGGGGCACCGCGAACACGCTGCTGTCCCATAGACATACACAGGATTATTATGGCGGCATACTTATAAACCAAGGATAGTAGCCATCTAGAGGCGCTTGTGACCCTACGACGTAGCCAGAGTGGTTATGTCGCCTTTTACGATAGGTCGACCACAGCCACAGAGGTACAAATATTATTTAATACCTAATAAGTATTTTAATATTAAAAAACAGGATGCTACTTAAAACTATCCAGGACATCCCAGGACACCACAAAAACTAGGACATATCCTGGAAAACAGGACGGTCGGCAACCCTAAGAACCTGGGTCACTAATGCCGGAACACAAACAAGGTTATTATGGCGGCATACTTATAGATTCAGTGTGGTTGCCATCCAGGCAGATTTGGGGCCCCACCTCGTAGCTAGGGTTGTTTTGCCGCCTTCTATGATAGGACAACCCCGGCCGCAGGGGTTAGTATTCTTACTCCGCCCCTGCACGGAGGAAACCTTAACCTCTTATAATCTTCCCCTAACTTTCTCAAAAGAAGCGTGTACACCATGGCATTCGCGAATATAGAAATATACTTGTTGAACACTTTCTAGCTGGCACCTAAGATATATTGCATAAGCATTAGTTGTGTTAAGCTTATAATTCAATAGCACAAAGTTTTCAAATGGAGCCAACGGCGAAAAGATCGTTTTCTGTTGCGTAACAAAAAGGTAAGGTTTTGATTACACTTTTTCATATAATATGTATAAAATTGCTTGCTTATTTTCGTGATTTAAAGATCGTTATGTTGAAGTTATGTTCATTAGTATATCATATTTCTTTTTAGATATAAAATTTAATAAAATGTTTATGAAGCCCGCGTCTTATTGGTTCTATACGGTTTTTTATTGATGTTGAACAACAAACTGGTGACCCACTTAATAGATAGCAGTTACCATTGCTTATGAATATTTCTGACACCAAGGGCACCGCTAACACGCTGCCATCCACGCAGGGGGCTTATGCCGGTATATAACCCAAGGTGTTGAACACGCACACTCTAGAGACGGTTGCCATCGAGATGGGCTTGAAGCTCTACTATCTAGTTAGGGTTGTTTTGTCACTTTTTACAACAGGAAACCCCCGGCCGCAGGGGTCACTTTTCTTACACTGCCCCTAAACGAAGGAAATGCGTAATATTTTTTTATTTATTGTCATGTTAGCGATAAATTTCAATCATTTTAATACCACTTCGATGACCTCTGTAGTCGAGTGGTTTGAATACTTGCTTCGGTAGTTCTATCCCAGATTCTAGTTGGCTACAATGCGTCTATCTTTTGATGACCTCTGTGGCGTAACGGATAACGCACTTCGGTGCGCTTGCGTAGGTCACGGGTTCGATTACCGTCTTGCGTTTGTGTGTTTATGTATAATATGTATTTATTTACAAAAAAAAGTATATAAGTAGTATATCAGTTGTCTAGTACCCATAAAACAAGTGCAACTTAGTTTGGGACTAGATGGCACTGTATGAATTGTCACAAAAACAAACCTTTTCCGATATGCATGTTTTAAGTTTCTACTTTAAAATCTAATCTTCAAAATTCTTCATTCCAAAACTGTGGTTAGACCAAGACAATTCAAACATGTTAATTAGATCTCAGAAAGTTTTTGGGTTAAAGCAATTAACGGAGGCTTTAATTATCTCCGAAATAAAGGCCAGGACTAGGCGCTTTGTATGGATATCTCAATTCTGAACATTTGGGAGAAAACCAAATTAGGTATTGTGTTCATTTGCAAAACGTGCTTGTTTAACATAATATTTTTAAGCCAGATTATAAACCGTAATATTTAATAAACCACATAGTAGATATAAACACGAATGAAAAACAACGTTATTTCTTTTTCAAAAATACATATTATAAGATTCGTTAATACCTAGTATTATAAGTTATTTAAGATTATATATTAAATTAATACTACTTCCTATGAAATATTTGTTAAATTGTGTTAATATAATCGAGTACCTATGTAGGTACTAAGGTATGTAATCTTGTTTGTTGTTGTAAAAATGTTTCCATCATAAAAATTAAATCAATCAATATAAATAAATCATTATAAATAAAATATGCGGGGCAGTCTTTAGGGTCTACCGATAGAGGTGAAAACTAAGTAACTTGTGAATTGTATCGTCGAGCTTATTACATTATTATTTTCGGTTTATAAAGAAGTTTTCATGATCAAGTTCAAATTGGTCATTAACACTTCTTTACAAACCAAATATTGTTCACCCAAAAAATGCACTCAACGCGCTTAAAGAAGTTTTCACTTCAAAAAATAAACTGTATTTCAATGTATAAAGTCGCAATTCGAATAGATACGTATAAAAAATGCAATGCAATCATTTAAAAGTTACATTGTAAAATAAACCGTAAGTCATTATTAATAAGGTTGGTATTACTGGAGCAAAACTCCCTCCATCTTACGAATTTTCGATCAGGTCACGTGTCCTGACGCGAGTTTAACATTTTTTACCCATCACAAAAAAATGCACAACGCCGCTAAAGAAGTTTTCACTTCAAAAAATTATCAGATTTTCATAAAATTCAATCAACTACCTACACTCCTCCTCCTCGCGTCGGTTTCCTCAGTGCTGAGGGTCGTGATCATCTTGACGGAGTACTTTGGTGCGTATTATTTGCCGCCATCTGCCCCTATCGGAAGCAGAGTGTAAAGCTTCGTGGACAGTGGTTTCAAGGGGCAGTGCGAATCTGATCGGTCCATCGCATGGGGCTCCTTCCTCTTGGTCTTCTTCCCTCCACCTTCTCTGTTACCATCAGTCTCTCCAGGTTGTCTTCATCTCTTCTGGCGATGTGGCCGAAGTATTCTAGAACCGTACGCAAGCAGATGGTAGAGAGCCTAGTCACAATGCCCAGCCGTTTCAGGATCGACACATTAGTTCGGTGTGCCGTCCAGGGTATGCCCAACATCCTTCTCCAGCACCACATTTTGAAGGCATCGATGCGTTTTCGGTCAGCTTTCTTTAAGGTCCATGTTTCAGCGCCGTATATGAAAATGGAAAACACCAGTGATCGCACAAGATTGGTCTTGGTTTTCTCCAATTGTGACATGGCGCCTTTTGCCATGCCGATCCTACGACGAATCTCTCCCTCGCAAGAACCATCGTTGCAGATTTCAGAGCCCAGGTATTTGAATTTGTTGACCATTTCTAATTGTAGTGTTCCGGTAAGCTCCAACCTGCCAGACCGATCCACAACCATAACCTTAGTTTTAGACCTGTTTATAGCGAGACCCAGCTCAGCGCTGAAGCTCTCCATCTGACGCTGACTACCTACACTAAATTATTGTTTATTTGGCTTACTCAATAAAAAAATATTCTTTCCCAATGTAAATCTAATTTTGGTAAATTGTTTACTCTCAGTTACTAATTGTACTTACATTTTTAAAGAATCAATATCCAAGTGTTCTGTATGTAGTTTTCTTAGAAACAAAATCTAATAAAACTTTTATAATAGTTCGAATTGTAGAGTTAGAGATAAATGATAAACATAAAAAATAAAAAACGAAGGAATTTCAAAGAGAACTAATATAATTTTCATTTAAATAAATTTCCATTTAAATTAGGTGACAAAAATAGCATTTTTAATTAAATCCAAACACACAAAATTCCGAACGAAAGAATGTCAAATGGAGAAGAATTTCGGATTCCTAAAGATCGCAATCGGAACGTATGCACACACATGGCGACCAGTTGGTGGTTCCCGTCCAACGGTTCTTAATTATAAATGCTTTTTCTTCGTCGAATTATGGTCAGTGTTTTATTCATTGATAGTGTATTAGACCGTTTGTGAAACACCGCGGAATGATTTATAATGTTAATCCATATATAAAATTTACCTTTTAGTTTGATTTTCTATAAAGGCGTGATAATATAATTTATTTATTGTCAATTTCCAATCGGTAAATATTTTTATTAATTTAACTCCATCTTCCGGCAATGTTATTATTAATTTAACGTCATCTTCTGGCAGTGTTATTAATTAAACTCCAGATCGCGTTTCAGCAGAATTTTGAATTTTTTGATTGTTCAAAGTGGGTAAAACTCGAGTCCGAAAATTCTGTTACATACAAGTCAAATTAATATAAAACGTGTAAAAAGAGCAAAAAATCACCGTCACGCGGTGTTCCCAGGCGGTCACCCATCCAAGTACTGACCGCGCCCGATGCTGCTAACCTTCGGTGATCGGACGAGAGCCGGTCCGAAAATTCATTAATTCTGAGGATCCTGGTAAGGATAATAACAGTAATCTTATCAAATTAGTGTATTGTCATCAGTCTTCGCTATATCTACAATGTTTGAACGAAATCTGGCCGTTTAAAGTGGGTCAAAATCGCGCCCAAAGGAGTCGGTTACAAACAAACATACAGGAGAAGCTAATAATATAAAACGTGTAAAAAACTCCATATTCTATTAAATTTTCTATGTAAACTATAGATAGATATTAGTGTATTGACTTCATATTTTAAAAAAATGTAGCTTCTTGCACTTAAATAAACTCGTGTGACTAACCTTTGAATCAGATTACATAATCTATCAAATTATAATAAATCAACACGCTCACCAATAAACTACCGACTTACTCTAAAATAAATGCGTGACTAATGATAAACCTTCATAAGTAAAACATTAAATAGTATGACTTAACAACAAAGCTTTGTAAAGAAACAAAACCGTCTCTGCAGCTCTGCACTACTCATAAATCATCTTGAACGGTAGACGTTGAAATAAAAGTCGCTTCATACGGTCCGTAATGAGTAATGGAGTAGTTGAGAACCGGCGGGCCGTGCTTACTACTTTCTTGCTACTTAATTATATGATATTGTTAGAAAAGCTTAATGTTGTAAGTTTGTACAAGCGTTTTTCTTCGTCCTGGGGCGGAGTGAGAATACTAGCCCTTGCAGCTGGAGGTGGCTTCTCGTAAAATTCGATCAAACAGTCCAAAATATGGCTTCAAGCCCGCCTGCATGGATCACACTGATCCCTAAATATGCCACTATAATAACCTTGAGTTATGCTCTGACATAAGTGATACATATCCCATACGCGGATGGCAGTGTTAGTCATGCTGTCTCAAATATTCATAGCTGACGGTAACTGCTAGCTATTTAGTGGTCCGTCAGCCTGTCTGCTGTTACACATCAGTAAAAAAAGATGCATGACAAACCTTTACATAATATGTGAGGCTTGTGTGATATATATCGACGTTCGAAAGGTAATTTTTACGAAGCAATACTGAGAGAACTTATCTTGAGTTGTTTATCCGTCAGAGGGCAGTCCCTCTTATCAAAACCAAAATTTTAATCATCATTGCCCATTTAGGACAAAATATTGGTAAGTTTTTTCTGGTTTGAGTAACTCAGAAAAAATACCTACATAATAAATAATACTAGACATGTCTCTGATTCCAATGTTTCATAGTTTAGAACAACTTTTTAAATTACAATACTCGTATTATTCATAGACACATATTTCCAAATTTAAAATTTCATACTGCAAATATCATTGACAGAACTAATTCGATAAAATTAAAATTTCACCCACGTCTATTGGATAAGAATTAAATGACATCATAAATGAATAATATTATATAGATTACGGTCCATTATGAAATTCACAAAGCATTACATAACGGAAGGAAATAGCTCATTATAGAGGCGTTTGAGCCCCCTCAGCGCAGTAAGAATGGTACGACAAAAAATGTTCTAACTTATAATTTGCTTCAAATTGAGTTCTCGCCAGATGCTTTTCTATTGCTTCATTGAGCAAGTAGAAATATACGTACTACTGGATTAGCTAGTCGATGTGTATTATTTAGACACATTTTAAAGAAGATCGTTCGTAGCGGTTATATTGGCACCCTTGACGCCGAACTGAGAAGAGGAGACTGAATAGCTATATTAGGCGCTGAATACCTTGTCCATTTTACCAAAAAATAATATGTAAATAAATCGTTAAAGGGTTTTTTGGATGTCGATTTTATAATAATCAACATGATATAAAAATTATCATAGCAACTTTTAATTATTTATTAGAAATATCTCCTATATTCTTATTTTTTTATATTACTATCCTTACTTTTAGAAAAAAAAAAAATATTTTTACAATTATGAATGATAAATATTAATGCATATAAAATTTACATATTTACAACATTAATTATTGTAACAACTAACTTATATTATAAAGAACCTAAAAAGACAATATTTCCAAATCTCTTACTGATTTTCTAAGCTGGTAATTATAAGTGTACTGTTCAACGTACTATTGTCGATTGAAAGGAGTGTTTTTTATTACGGTCGGATTATACCCGCCATGTAACAACATGGCGGGTATAATCAACATAAAACATTATTCTAGCTTTGTTTGAGAAACATTGGTTTGTTTGTTTACATTTTATTTTTTGGTAAAGTGGATAGGGTATAGATGTAGATTCCCCGTGTAAGTATTTGGATACCAATTCCGCAATGTCGCGTATCCAGAAGTTGCTTCCGCGTTATTATACACATTCACCTCAGCATCTCCCTCATACGCAGCTCTTGATTTTGTAACCCACTGTTAACAGCCATCACGAAACTATTTTTTAGGATAATAAATATTATATATACAATTAGGATCTAGCTCATTATCTTATTATATATAGGGAAAATTTATAATCCGTTTTCTTCATGTGCTTATCCCAAACTATGTGGGATTGGCAGTTCGGCACATCCTTCCACTCTCCTCTGTTAACCATTATCTCAACATTCACACACCTTTTAACCATATGGAAATCGTCAGTAAATATAAAAAATCTAAAATATTTTCAATTAGTCTGTTTTTTTATCAAAACACTCACATTATGTTTTTACTTTGAAAATTCAAATTAGTTTATAATTTAGAAGAATAATATTTATTGGTGTTTTTTCAGTCATTTTGAATTTTACACATTATTACTTAATATAATTTAAAATAAT
This sequence comes from Malacosoma neustria, assembly GCA_963693495.1. Taxonomy (NCBI): domain Eukaryota; kingdom Metazoa; phylum Arthropoda; class Insecta; order Lepidoptera; family Lasiocampidae; genus Malacosoma; species Malacosoma neustria. Next base: position 20,280,932 of record OY856378.1, on the reverse strand, counting down.
GCTTTTAAATGATTGGTAATATTTGATTTTATTTATAATTGATTTGCCCGACTAACGGAGTCTACCATGGTTCAGTGCACTCGGAATGCCTCAAACCGCCAAAATTGGAAGCGCATTGCCAAGGCGATCTTCGGGAATATGATGATGGACCTCGCAAACTCCACTCCGGCTCCAACTGCCTCACTCCAAAGTGCTACAACGCAACCACGACCACTCTGACAAGAGTGTCCAACTCAGAAGATCTGAGATTTGCTAGATGCCAAAATTAATATAAAAGTACAAACTTAAAATACTATTTAATTTGCCTTTACTTGATCGGGAGATACAGTGAACAATACTACTTATCTGTGGTATTACAGCCCTCCGTAAAGCCGTTCCATGAACAGACTTATCAAACCCAATCGAAAATCGACCTTAAGCTTATTATGTGTGAAATCTCCAAAAGTATTGTTACAATTGTATTTTTTTGTACTCGAGTTCGTTATTTGTATGCTACTTAACGGTACGCCTTCTAAACATTTGTATGGAAGAGATTCTATACTTGAATACAATTGTATTTGGTCTAAAAAGTTTTAAATTTCATATGTGATTTTTTTTATTTTAAACGTTAGTCAGGATTTTGCGTTTTCAATGTGTGCGAAACATTCATTTTTGCAGAATTAGTTAATTAAAAATGGAAGAGGAAGCTTGCCCCAGAGATACAGTTAGATCTAGTTCTGGAGCAAGTGGAATCAATTATTTTATATACTTTTAGTCATTTTACATAAGTTTGTAGTATTTAAATTTCACCTTTATAATTTTTGGTGCATACAAGACATTTAATTTAATTGACTCTTATTATAGACATATTATTTGTATTGATTTGATGACATCTATTTGTTTCATTTGTTTTGACAATACAAACATATGTTATTAGTTCTTGTAAATTAAATATATTCAATTAATGATAGCTGTCTTATATTCCACTTTCATTCATAACAAAAATAAAAAAATATTTTACTATATGAAATGAAAGTAATAAATTCATGTATATTTTTTTAAATATAGTAACCCCTTCGGTCCTAGCGTCCAACTCAATGGACACAATTTATTATTGTGTGTAATATGAAACAGGTTAATAAAAATGCTAGTGTAAATATTTACTGTTCCGGCGATTTAACTAGAAACGTTACTAACGATTTGTTGTGGATAGGACGAAATAATTAGTCAAGCGTTGATGTTCGCCATGTGTACACACAAAACAATTAAATATTGAGTTTTATTTTATTTACTCTATAACGACGTGATCGATTGTTTAGATATTTTTATTGTGTATATATAATAAACGTCTTTCCTGAGATACTTATCTATAAAATACAAATTATTTGATTGTTGTAATAAAATATTGCAAATAAAGCTTTTCAGTGAACATAACACACAATAGTTGTCAAACGTTCGTATTTACAATAAAATTTTGTGCTGAATTATACATATCGTTTTTATTTATATTTAAATATACTGGTTATCTTGCTCAGACGTGACTCGGTGTCTACCAGATTCTGGACGGCGAGTAAACGTACCAGTCTCCCAATAACGCTGAAACACTCTATTGATAGCAGACAGGCTTATATGCAATCGTGCAGCCACAACACACTGACTATGCCCTGCATCCAGCAACGCCATGACTTGGGTGGCTTCTGTGGGTGAGGTATCGATATTTTTTAGGAAAAGATCTCTTTGGTAGGATGTTTTTGATGAGAAGTATATACCTATTCAATAAATAAACATTAATTGTCTATAGGCTTAAATGATTACATTCTCTTTGGTCTTATTGAATGTCAACGCCTTTAAAAAAAGTGCTTTTAGATGTCCGGTTCCGTAAGGAATAGGTCATTTCGCTCTTTGTGTGACGTAATAAGTACATTCCAATTACCTGTCCTTTAATTCGCAAAAAGGTAGAATATTGTTTTTTCTTTCGGGGTACGCGCTTAGACAGCAGTCGTAATTGTAAAAGCCAAACCGTTACGTGCCAAACAACAACCGCCGCCATCTTATTAAAGTGTCACAGAATGACACCGACGCAAATGGCGCGCGAAAGATCTGCCCCTACCAATATTGAACAGCGCCCTACAGATTAAAAATGATAGTTTTAATTCAAATAAAGAAGTATTATGAAGGTCTAAATATTTCAATTATTTATAGATATTTTTGCACTAAATAAAAACCCATATTACACAAGACTTTACAAACATACAATTGACGGACACATTTTTTTTTTTTTTTTTTTTTATCGCGTAGAACAGCAGACAGGCTAACGGCCCGCTTAGAATTTAGCAGTTACCATCGCCTATGGATGTTTGCAATACCAGTGGCATCGCGAACACGCTGCTGTCCCATAAGGGTACAGGAACTTGGGTCACTAATGCCGGAACACAACACAAGGTTATTATGGCGGCATACTTAAGACCAAAGGTGGTCGCCATCCAGACGGGCTTGAGGCCCTACCACGTAGCTAGGGTGGGTTGTTTAGTCGCCTTTTACGACAGGCCGACCCCGGCCGCAGAGGTTAGTATTGTTTGTACTATGTAAGCAGGCCGTCAGCCTATTTGCTGTCCTACAGCAATAAAAAAAACCACTGTGAGACGTACATTGGCTACACCGCTCTTCCAGCAGCGCTATAATTTTACTAGCTTTTATTTCTTTTTCTGCCATTACAATAGACACAAATATGTTGTTTTAAGTCACAACAAGGCGGGATTATGTGAAAAACATAACGATAAGTTAGTTTTTGTTGCCTGATAACCCTTTAACCGCAAACCCGCGAAAAGTAAAACGTCACAAATTTAAAAAGGGATTATTAATTTTAAAAACAAATTTTGAATTTGGAATTAACTTTTTTTCATACCCAGACTCTTCGTTAAGTGCCATTAACATTGTTTGGCAATTAAAACCTCTTTAGAACTAAATTATTACCAATAATGTATAACAATCAAAACCGCCCGTTTTTTAGTAAAGGAGTTTATATTTGAAAGAGTATCAAAAACTCCAAATATTCTGATACCATTTTTCTACTTTTAAGTAAAATCTCAAATTGATAAGTAATAATTTGCTTGCAATTTGTCAGACAAAGACCCCGCGAAGAGAGTTTTCTATTGATTGGCTCAAGCAGCTGACACCGGTGCGTTAAGAAACTCGATGGCTCTCGTATTACTTGAAAAGTGAGAGAAATCATATAGATAAACGATAAGGCAATAACAGAAGCTGATGGTGTCTTTTGTGATCCATTGTTGAGCCTCAAATACAAAGGAGTTGTAAATTTTTGGGTTCTCGACTCCACAATGTTCCCGTCATTAATCCATGGTAACATGAAACGGGGTTGGTAGCTTTTGTACCTGTCCCGGCCCTTTGTAGGCATGTGCACGACAAAAACCCTTGTGCAATTTTGTCTTGGGGTTGTCAGGACGATTTATACTATTTCACTGATTTTAAATACATTAAAGATCGATATTTTAGCATAGCAATACTAAAATGTAGTTTATAAACAATTTTAATAAACACTAATAAAACTTATAAGTATTCAATTAGTGACTTAAGCAAAACACTTTCGGTTATTTTTAGTTTAAGGAATTTCTTATGAGAGTCAAGTTGTTGTATATAATTTTATCCGTGGAGGGGTGGAGAAAGAATACTGACCTGTGCGGCCGGAGTGGGCCTGTCGTAAAAGGCGTCAAAACAACCCACCTTAATTACGTGGTAGGGCCCCAAGCCCGTCTGGATGGCAACCACCTTTGATCTTAGTATGCCGCTATAATAACTTTGTGTTGTGTTCCGGCATTAGTGACCCAAGTTCCTGTACCCTTATGGGACAGCAGCGTCCTCGCGGTGCCACTGGCGTTACAAACACCTACAGGCGACGGTAACTGCTAAATTCTAAGTGGGCCGTCAGCCTTTCTGATGTCCTACAGCAATAAAAAAAATATATCGAAATTTACTCTAGAAGAAGGCACAAAAATATATAATTGTTTGAAAAAAAAATTAAAAAAAATTATCATCATTCAAAGTTTTTTAATATTATTGCAATGAAATATAAAAATGGGCCATTATCAAAAAACATGGAAAAACTGCTTTTTTAATTTACCCTGCCAAAACATATACATATAATCCTGATATAACTTGGAAGAACACAAATAGACTATGAAAAACCTTTATATTATGATTTATTGTAATTGCATGTTTCCCAAAAAAAAAAAAATCGGAGTACGGTTACTTATAATTCTGTCAATAATTTATGCTACACAAAAGTTATTATAATGTTTTGATTCCTGAGATATAAACTTTATTTCAAGTCATAATAAAATGCCTAGTATATATTGGAATTATTTTATACCTAGCAATACCATCTCCCGAGATGTCTCGAATGATGTGGAAATAATACGTTTGAATAAAACGCAATACTGTACAAGAGGAGAATCTTGTGTTTCTCAGGTATTACAATCTTTATTGTTATTGTGTGTTTTAAATGTGATATTGCTTTTACATAACTGTTAAATTCTTGAAATTCGGGTATTTTGTAAGTATGTTATTTATTTTAATAGTCTATTATTTAGCAGTTTTAAGTGGGATCACGTAATTCGTAATTCTTTTATAATACTTCCAGTTTCTCAGGTCAAGGTGTTTTTTATTGGTGTGGGAGAGCAGACAGACTAACGGCTCACTTATTAGTAAGCAGTTACCGTTGCTAATGGATGTCTGCGATGCTAGGGGCACCGCGAACACGCTGTTCCGTTCACGTAAGGTACTGGAACTTGGGTCACTTGTTGCTGAAATACAACTCAAAGTTATTTTAGGCGATGTGGTTGATTTATTTATCATATACCTATTATATATTTATCACTTATAAATTACACTTTAATATTTTTATTAAAGTACTTATAAAATAGCAAGTTACAAGTATTTAATGAAAAATATAAAAATAATTAATTAAAAATGTGGTGTGCAACCTGAGAGATTGCTACAGTTATTATGGCATCATATTCAGAGAGGGGTGGTTGCTATCCAGACGGGCTTGGAGCCGTACCACCTAGCTAGGTCTGTTTTGTCGCCTTTTACGACAAACCGTCCCCGGCTACAGGGGTCGATATTCTTACTCCGCCCCTACATGGAAAATAAAATTAAAATATCGTACACCATCTGTCATCCAACTAAGATGTCTGACTTTGTCACCAATAAGCGATCAATATTGTGAACTATTTTTAAAAATGTCACCCGCAACCTCAACGACACTTTTTCTGACACTAAATCTTGACATGCATTAACACTTAACTAAAGTTTTTATATTAACATCCAGATGTGGCGTCATTAAAATCTATAGCACAAGAAAGATCAAAAGTTATCTACTCGGCTGGAGATATTCCCCTTTCCCCGATCTTCCCCGGCTTCCCCGCCAAGTTCCCCTCGTTTTCAAGTCAGTTAAGCTTCGGCTTCCGTGTGGGACGGTTGGGTTATAGAGCTTTGGACTGAAATATATCGCGATCTGTGAAATATTACCGTTTTGTAACTTGTGTTCTATGTAGCGAGGAAAAATTTGTGTTTTAGTGACGATGAAACATTGATGGATGTGATTACTTGATTTTGTGTTTTTCAGAGGATTGTGTTTTTATTTGTGTACTTTCTGGTTAGTATTCAATTCAGTTTTCATTAGTGATACGGAATTGCTAGAATTATTTTGTTACAATGAAATGAATTGTTTTTATTATGAAAGCTTTGTTTGACAAATTGGTTGAAGAATGATTAAACTCAAAAGACTTCTCAGTGATAAATTAAACTTATTATTAGAAAAATAACCTTAACCTAAAAATTATTTTCCCATGAAATTTAGTGCCTTTTATTTTAATATTTTCTTAATTTTAATTATTTTTGTATATATTTGGCTAGGTATTTAAGCACAGTTTTTTTATTACTTTTTTTTAATTATTACTGTCGCAAATTATTACTTCTTAGATTATTTTCTTTTTAAGTTCTACTATATCAATCTATAACGTTCTCTCCCTAGAGGATGGACGAGAACAGCATACCCTCGACACTTGACCAAAACGGATTGGCGAGTTACACATACCGGTGATCTTGGTATAGGTACAAATTGTATACGGTATAGGATGGCGTTTACATGACGTTTTTCTTCACCGTCGATAATGCTATATAATAAATAATATTAATAAATAATTTCACATGTATATTAGGTGAGAAAACCTGCTTAATCGGTGTATGGCATCATGCCGACCAAACACTTATTGTCACCTACGTTAAAAATTATGTTGTAATAAATTATTATACTAATACATACATATCTCAGTATTATTATATATTTTATTCGTGCAGGGGTGGATAAATAATACTGACATCTGTGGCCGGGGTCGGCCTGTCGTAAAAGGCGACAAACCCAAGCCCGTCTGGATAGCAACCACCTTTGGTCTTATGTATGCCGCCATAATAACTTTGTGTTGTATTAGTGACCCAAGTTCCTGTATACTTCTGAGGCAGCAGTGTGTTTGCGATGCCACCGACGCGACGTTGCAAACACCCATAGGCGACGGTAACTGTTAAATTCTAAGTGGGCCGTCGGCCTGTCTGCTGTCCTACAGCAATAAAAAAATCTAACTAAAATGTTTATATCCTACTATATTTAATATGGTGGTAGTTTACACCGGTAGACCCTTAAATTCGTTGCAGAAACTTAGTAGGCAGTAGGGAATTAATTAGAATCTAGTTTAACTATATAGAAATATTGTATTAATTTAAAAATTTGGCCTACAATCTAAAAATACCGGAAGAGAAATATTGTATTAATTTAAAAATTTGGCCTACAATCTAAAAATACCGGAAGAGTCCTTTTAAACTTTACCCTATTAAAAACCATCACGTAACCCTGTTAAAAATCCTAACGTTGAATCACTTGGGATGATGTTTTATTTGTAGTTAATTGAGGCGTGTAGTTGCAAAACTCGATATAGCAATATTTTTTTTTTAAACTCTTAAATTGAAATAAACCCATGCTGATTTAGTGGAATTTGATTCGAAGCTTAAAATAAATGGTTGAATATAACATTAGAATATATAGAATATAGAGGCATCTGTGCAATAACAAGTTGATAGCTATGTAGATAGTTTAGAGTGTTTTAAAACGATATATCGTCATTTTTCCCAAAACCGTTTTAGCGGGTTTTGTAACTACACGCCTCAATTATGGTTAACCATAAGATAATTAAAACATAATATTACATTAATTTAGGAATTGTATAATAAAATGTTGTAGTCTATATAAATAGAGTATGATTACTGGTACTCAATTGATATCAAACGGATGCAGATCGCATTTAATCCACTTCACAATTCTGAAACATGTATCGAGCTACCCCTTTTCACTCTGTGCTCGTTTCATTTTCGTGTTTTTTGTTATTTTACACTTCTCTGTGCAGGGGCCGAGTAGGAATACTAACCCCTGCGGCCCGGGTTGGCCTATCGTAAAAGGCGAAGACCTTACTTCATAGGATCATTTCTATAGTAAGCTCTTCCCGAGACTATCACAATATGTGAGTCCCAGTAAGCCACGATGAGGAGACGTGGCGCGGCACCCTGAGCGTGAGAGGGGCAGCGGTGGTTCACCGTTAGCTATCGATGATCGTTCGCTTCCTCGTAAGGGGGAGAGTGGGGTGTTGTCGCTGTCTGAGTGGTATTTTTTAAACTTTGGGGCTGCGGAAGAATTCCCGCGGCCCCGCGCGCACGTGTGAGGAGACACCGGGGTGGTGGTTTTAGCCGGTAGGAGTCCGGCATGCCCCTCCGCCTTTCCCCAGGCGGAGGTAGTCCATGAGGATTTCCCCACCCCGTAAAAAAAAAAAAAGTCGTAAAAGGCGACAAAACAACCCTAGGCCCTCTGGATAGCAACCACCCTAGGTCTATAAGTATACCCCCATAATAACCTTGTGTTGTGTTCCAGCACAAGTGACCTAGGTTTCTGTACTCATATGGGATGGCAGCGTGTTCGCGATGCCACTGGCGTTGCAAACCCTCATAGGCGACGGTAGTTGCTTACTATTAAGTGGAACTTCAGCCTCTCTGCTGTTCCTCAATAATAAAAAAAAACTTGTTTGTCTCAGAAGTTCTGAATCTGATTTCTCCAATATATACGTACGTGTTTGCAACGCCAGTAGCATCGCGAACACGCTGCTATATAGGACAGCTGCTGTACAGGAACTTGGGTCACTAATGCCGGAACACAACACAGGGTTATTATGGCGGCATACTTAAGACCAAAGAGGGTCGCCATCCAGACGGACTTGAGGCCCTGCCCTACTATGTAGCTAGGGTGGGTTGTTTTGTCGTCTTTTACGAAAGGCCAACCCCGGCTGCAGAGGTTAGTATTCTTTCTCCGCCCCTGTACGGATAAAAAGATTATATGTGAGAATTAAATTCATATAAATTGACAAAGATATCGTTTCAGTTTAAAATCCGACTAAAGTGAAATTATATTTGACTTTGATACACTAGTTCTTGAGCGATATACTATCGATTGACACGATTTATTTTGCGCGAAAGCTTCATAACTTCAACCAGTATGTGAACAGTGATCGTTCGATGCTGAAGCTTTTCTATAATAATAATTGTGGTTCCAGCATGACTCGTTTTCTTTCGTTTTCTTCATAGCTAATTAAGATTTCAATGAATCAAAAATTCTTCACAATTTCTTCAAGAGTAAATACAACCAATATAATTATGATACTCTTGTACACTTTTTACACAGTATTGCACGCCTTTGTTACAAACATATCTTAGATATTTATTTGAATAAAACAATTCTCTAATTTATGCAGCAATATTTATGAATTTTAATATTAATGATTTTTTAGTTCTTGTGTTATTATTACGCACATTTACACACACAATGGACAGAAACACGTACCAGAACAAACGACATGCTTGTATCAGTGGATGTAGACTTAGTCATGTCCGTAGGTTCTGGTTGGTAGTTTTCAGTACTTGAGATGGAAATTCTTGATGCCAACCCCATTTTTGTAAGCTCGCGGTGGGGTAGCGTCGACCGTGCAAATTGCGTTTGCCTTGTGGATAAGGGGACGAACGTCGCTGGTATACCCTTTAAAACCATGCCAGCGTTTTTTGTTCACCTACCCCCAGGGGAAGAGATATAATTTCGCGTGCGTTTCCCGAACAATTAGAGTTAGCGAAAATAGTTGTGGTGTATTTCATCGTCAGTCATATCTTAAACAACTTGCAGATTGTAGTAGTTTTAAAAATGTCTGTATACCCTCCAGGCTTGTCCGAAGCAGATGAAATAATATATGTTACATACCGATGCTCACAAAACTTTTTACCGAAAGCCGATAAAAACTGCCTGATGTGATTCGAACCCGGAACCTTTAGATTAGTCTCCGCTGAGCCACTGACCTATTCTATTTTGTAATGGGGGTTAATTTCGCAGAAACGTCAAACCGAGATCGCTTACATAGTTCGCGCTACCTAAATTGCCATATTGAATTCCAAAATATTCGTTGAAACATAAACATTGTTTTCATTTCGGCATGTTTTTAAACAATCCCAACCAATTAAGCGACAGATGCCTTTGATAGGCGCAAGATTTATAGTCGGAACAGACCGTGATAAGAGAAGTCGGTCACATATCTCTTATCGCTTGAGACGCTTATTATTTTTTATGGGTGGCGGTAAAAGGGCTACAGTGTTGTATATTACTTTGTTTGGTAATAATAGTAAACACAGTAAAATAAAATAAGCCTTTATTGCTGTATGTAATCCTAAATATATCAAAAAGTTAGATGTGTTTAATATTAATATAAATCTAATTTAAAATTAATTCTAACAGCTTGTCCTTCAACAAAGGCCTCCTCTAAAGCTTTCCATTTGGTCCTGTTTTTGGCAGTATCCATTCCGACCCTGGCATTCTTTTCATGTCATCTTCCCAACGTTTAAACGGTCTACCTCTGTTTCTTTTTCCATCCCGTGAGTACCATTCTGTCAAAATTCTTGTCCACTTTTCTTCCTTTTCTCTTATCATATGTCCCGTCCATCTCCATTTTAAGCATTTGTAGACGGTACACATGTCTTTAAATTTAGTTTTCTCCTTGATAATTTGTAAGTATACCTACATAGTAATTAAATATAAAACATATATCTGACTTTAAAATTTGTTCTTTATAGAACTTATTTTGAATAAAAATTTGAATTTGCAACCGTATATGTGTTGTGATACTTCTTAAATCCTAGTTTAAGAAATAGGAATTGCCATCGAAGAGAAACCAATGGTCGTGGACTCAGTGGCTACGCCAGTGCTTTATTACGGTCGTGTTTTTTTTTATTGCTGTAGGACAGCAGACAGGCTGACGGCCCGCTTAGGATTTAGCAGTTACCGTCGCCTATAGGTGTTTGCAACACCAGTGGCATCGCGAACACGCTGCTGTCCCATAAGGGTACAGGAACTTGGGTCACTAATGCCTGAACACAACACAAGGTTATTATGGCGGCATACTTTAGACCAAAGGTGGTCGCCATCCAGACGGGCTTGAGGCCCTACCACGTAGTTAGGGTGGGTTGTTTTGTCGCCTTTTACGACAGCCGACCCCGGCCACAGAGGTTAGTATTCCTTCTCCGCCCCTGCACGGATAAAAATTGTTTGTAGGTTCAATGCCAATGGATTACAAAATATTTGTAACAAAATTGGTTGATTTAGGTGCATGTCTATAAATTGTGTTTGTGGAACTGTCTTTAACTGCTAATCTGGTTAAATTTTCAAGTTTTCTTCTTCTTGCAAGACTGTTAATCCGATTTCAATCAAAGGCTTTTTTTATTGCTGTAGGCCAGCAGACAGGCTGACGGTCCGCTTAGAATTTAGCAGTTACCGTCGCATAGGTGTTTACAACGCCAGTGGCATCGCAAACACGCTGCTGTTCCATTAGGGTGCAGAAACGTGGGTTAATAGCTAGCTAGAGTTGTTTTGTCGCCTTTTATTTTGTACGAATGAAAAAGGGAAGGGACTTGGTTTCCTTGTTCCTCTACAAAAAACTAATCCATTTATTTTGCTATACGACAAACAAGGATAACCTTCTTGTAAGTGTTCGTTCTCTTTTGGTTAGTTACAAAAGTAAAGGGCTCGAGGTATGTGTCTGAGTTTTGTTACTGGGTCAGATGTGCGCCCATGTTTCAGTTTGTTTTTCCGAGACGCTGCTAAACAAATACCATAAGATAGATAAAAGGATATGGTTCATTTGGTCCATAACTTATCCAGTATATTGCAAAATAAATTTAAAAAATACAACATTTTTAAATCAATATAACTACCACCATCATTTTTTAAATTGTCTATCCATCGAAACGGTGATTTGAAGAAGTTTCTTTCAGCTATGTATTGCCAAATTTAAACATCTTTTAGGAGTCTAAAATATCCCAGAAAAAGTAATCTTAAGAAATAATTCTTATATTCCTTCATTCTCATCTTGAAATGGAATTACTCAGTCATATTTTTTATGAAAATACTGACATTATTCTACTTCTATTAGCTCTGCTCCCAGCGAAATGAATATGCAGTAAAAGGCCAAGCTCCGTCGGGCCTGCCAGTAATTGTGGGAGAGACGAGATCAGATAAAAGGCAACTATAATATAAATAGGGTAATGTCGATCCCCATTACTGCTATGTCACGTGAACAAGATAGTTTCGCTGATAAAAAGAAGGCCCTCGCGATGGGACCACCGTTAGTCATCGGCCGCGTCGTTAGGACAAGGGCATCGCCAAATTTGATACGTTGTTATAGGAAAGGGTTCCGTTTACAAAATCTTTATGCATGGGTTTTAAATAATATAATTGTTATTGAAATTGGATTTCTCATTCTACGTGCAGGAGCGGAGTAAAAATACTAATGTCTGCGGCCGGGGTCGGACTGTCGTAAAGGCAACAAAATAACCCACCCTAGCTACGTGGTAGGGCCTCAAGCCCGTCTTGATGGCGACCACCTTTGGTCTTAAGTATGCCGCTATAATAACATTATTATTTCGAAAGGTGGCTATGCTAGTCTGTTCTAACCTACTATCACTGCGTCCAATTTAATGAACTATTGTGATCGCCACATTTACAAAGCTCATTGGCAAAGCCTGCCTCGTTGAAATAGCGAAGCAGTTTTTTGGCAGGAGCTGCACGTATCTCATCCGGTTCCACCATGTGCTTTCCTAATATGAGACTACGTTTATGCATCACGGAACAGCAGTAGCACAGCAGGTGCAGAGGCGTTTCATCCGCCTCATTACAGAATCTGCAGGCTTTGCTATCCCTGATCCCTATGATGCTGAGGTGCTTGTTTAGGCAACAGTGTCCCGTAAGCGCCCTCGTTAGGTTGCATAGCGATTCCTGTTTAGTGCTAGTACTTCAAGCGCAAGTTTGCGGTTGTAGGCTTTTACTAGCACCTTGGAGTGATTTAGGCCTGGAATTGTATTCCAGCGCTTAAGAGATTCACTGGTACATTGATCCCTAAGGGTGAGCCGGATCAGGCTTTTGGGTATGCCGCAACACGGTTCAGGTCCGTACTGCGACCCCTTGGCCCCAATCCGGGCAAGTTCAACGGCTTTGCCATAATAACATGGTGTTTTCCGGTATTAGTGACTCCGGTTTATGTACTTCTATGGAAAAGCAACGTGTTCGCGATGCCACTGGCGTTGCAAACATTCATAGGCGACGTTAACTGCTTACTATTAAGTGGTCCGTCAGCCTCGGCTGTTCCTCAATAATAATAAAAAAGTCTTTAAGCGTATCTGCGGCTTCAATAACCACTCAATGCAATATTTGTATGCTTTATAAATAATTTTGGTTTGAGGAAAGAATATCATTTAAATCAAGACGCAAACCACTGATCAGAGTTAATAGGTGTCTCCTTGTACGCAAATTCTATTTAAACGGTTTACTTTGTATTACAAAATATTTAATTTGCTTTTTGGGGTCTACCTATCATCGTCAATGAATTTTGTTTGCATCCTTCTCAAGAATAAGGGATTCGCGATAGCGTAATAATAACACAATACAAAATTAGCACCATGTTTGTAACAGTACCATCCGTCTACATTTTCTTTTATTGAAATACTAGGAGAATAGATAATTTATTTGACTAATATATTTTTTACGGGTATTAGCCTCCCAACCGGAAAGGAAAACCGCATTTTGGCACATATGTATGTTCCATTAGAATTTTCTTGAACTACTATTTAGTTAAACACAGGAAAAAGAAATCGTATTTTTGTAAGGAATCCTAAAATTTTGTAGTGTTTTTTATATTAACATTGAATCAAAACAGTTACCAGTTATGAAGGTAATTCATGAATAGACCTTTGAAGATGGATGCGACGGAGATGGTAGTTACTGATTAAAGTAATTGCAAGATGATTGTCTAAATCAAAAGTTTATGCTGCCAAGATGTCGCTGATAAAGCTTTTTGTTATAACTTTCTATTAAAGTGTTTCGAGTTATAACGGCAAGTTTATGCCAAAATTTAAAAATTAAACTTTACATAAAACTTTTTGCTGTCAAGTATTTGAATGTACATATGAGTTAAAAACTTTAATAGCGGATAAGACAGCTTTGAAAATTTTAAAAATGTAATCGACGATTTCTTTCAGAGTCCGAGCTTTCTGTAAAAAGCCAAACGATGCATGTTTTGAGGAATTGCATACAACTTTGAAAGAACTGCAGTTTTTGTTTTCCATATCCGATATCTCAATATGCGACAATGATTTAATTTGACGAAATTTGTTTAATTTAGTTTCAATTACTCGACTCGTTTCGTCATCGTCTTGACGTTACTGTTTGCAAACCAAAACTTCCACTTAAATGCCCGGGATCTGGTTTTCTACTATTCTCCACGTTGCTCTTAATATATAATACTTGCTAATTTTATTTATATATGCTCTGCTTTAATTAGCCATCGCTTTATTATCTAAATATTTGTAAATTTATCACTATACCACATTCGCCTGCATTATACATTCATTTATTTATCTTGTAGCTTAATAGTTTAAAGTTGGTACGGATCCCATCACGAAAACAGTTTTTCTCGCGAATGTGCACATTATAACATAATTCCCATGTGTGTATCGAGTTCACCGATATGTATCATCCAGTCATCCACCTCGGACAAACGTGGTCGGTATACTACCCACTCCATAAATGGGAAGCCCCTAGCTTAGCAGTGGGACGTTATTGTTTGTGACATTTATAGTTCTGAAAGTGAAGTCTCGCGAATTTTTGTTATGGTTACCGGTAAACGGAAGTTGTATTTAAATGAAACAAAACGATTGAGCATGCTATTGTAATATAATTCAGTCACAAAGAGCTTCTAAGAATTCGTTTTGTAATGTTGACATTTTGCTGCCATTCTCAGATTGATTTTGGATTAATAAAGTTCCATTGTTCAAATATTTGCAAACTCGTCAGATACAACATATTATACCTTGTCGTAGAAATAATGTATATATATATATATATATATATATATATATATATATATATATATATATATATATATATATATATATATATATATATATATATATATATATATATATATATATATATATATATATATATATATATATATATATATACTTTTAATTTGATTTCAATTCAGCTTTCAAATTTCAAAGATAGGTACAATAAAATGGATGTATTGCATATAAGATATGGCAAAAGATGTGTGAAGAATGCGTGAACAGAACATGTGCCGAACCCATATAACTCGGGTAAGGGCACAGATTAATAAATAGTTACTATTACTTACAGTTAGATTTCTTGCTTATACATTACGAATGTCTTTTGTTTAAATTGTATTAAATTCTAGTATTAAATAAAGCGTGTAAAAAGCCACATCTTTGCGGGCTTGTTTCGCCTCGTAAAGGGAACGAGGAGTACATCCGCATATTTATAGTTCGGTGTATTGAATACATAAACTGGTAATGCCAGTGTGCAAATTCCCTTACCATCATAGCTTATCATATTATACTATTTAGATTCAGTTAGAATAAAAAGTGCAAGTAATAAAGGTTATCAGTTTAAATGTTCATTAAAATATCGTCTTTATATAATTATCTTTTTCATGTTTCGTGTGATTTTAAAAGAAGGTACACTTAAGAAAATTTAATTATGAAAAGTAAACAGGTAAATACTTAAGTTAATTATGTATATGAATGAGTAAAGTAAACAATTTAAGCGCCGGTCAATAAACTGTGGGCTCCTTGTTAATTATTGTCAATGAGCTTAAGGTCTTCGCAAACAGTATTAGCTCAGAAGGCAGTAAGCCGCAGTCGTTTCACTTGCTTAAGCCTTAAGCCGAGTCATGTCATGTGTTTTTTTAAAGAAACTGTTTCTTTGAAGTTTTATCCATGCAGAGGTGGAGAAAAAATACTGAGCTGAAAAGGCGACAAAACAACCCACTCTAGCTAAGTGGTAGGGCTCCAAGTCCGTCTGGGTGGCGCCCACCTTTGGTCTTAACTTTGTATTGTGTTCCGGCATTAGTGACCCAAGTTCCTGTACCCTTATGGGACAGCAACGTTTTCGAGATGCCATTGGCGTTACAAATACCCATAGGCGACGGTAACTGCTAAATTCTAAGCGGGCCGTCAGCCTGTCTGCTGTCCTACAACAATAAAAAAAATCTTTTATGGAAAAAGAAGAGTGCACTTCTCCAATCATATCAATCTCTTCAGGGATCTAATTTGAAACAAACGTTACTGTTTTTTTGAAGTGATACTTCTTTATTAGAAAATGAAAAAGCGACACCAAAAAAAACCTAAATAGGATATACATAAATAGGATTTAGCTTACGAAAGAATGAGATAGAATACAAGTATAAAGTGTTTCCTCTTCTTCTCTTTTTTCAAGCTTTCGTAGCTTTTATACTATAATACATGAAATGTAATTTACTTTTATGAAGTTTCACTTCTGCCGCATGTGAATTGCGCACACTCACTTGTTTTGAGTATTTAATTCATACTAATACTATGCTTATTTTTATTGATTTATTTATTTATTTATTTAATATTATAAATGTGAAAGTAACTCTGTGTGTCTGTTACGTTTTCACGCTTAAACCGCTGAACCAATTTTGATAAGTTTCGGTATAGAGATAGATTGGACCTTGGAGAAGGCCATAGGCTACTTTTCTCTGTAATTTATATGACTGAACAAATTTAGAAAGAAGATGTAGTGACAAAAATTGAGAAAGGTATGCTGAGATGGTTAGGCCATGTAGCGAGAATGAATGAAGAACGATTGACGAAAAAAGTGTATAAGGCGAGTGTGAATGGAAGTGTTGGAAGGGGTAGACCTAAGCGGACGTTTCGAGACCAGATCAGGGACGTCTTGAAAAAAGGCCAGGTCAAGAGTACCCTAAACCGAAAGTGGACGAAGCCAAACAAGTATGTAAGGATCGTAGCAAGTGGAAAGAAGTGGCCTCTGCCTACCCCTACGGGAAAGAGGCGTGATTATATGTATGTATGTATGAACAAATTTTGCTTGGGTTTTTATTCATACCTGATGAGTTGATTTTATTTATTCTCTAGCTCGAATATAAGGTTCACGTATCAGTATGTCGCAACACAGTTACCGTCCATCATTTCAATTACCCAGCGCACCGCTGAATCAACATGCCTAAACACATAATGCCTCATGAATATGTAGGTCGGCGTTGCTTGAGATATCTTGTATTAAGTAGCATTCTTTGGCGAATGATGGCAGCCATTGTGCTGATTATCAAAGTTATAACGTGACATAGTAACGTCAAGTAATCAGTTCTCGTTAACAATTGTACCGTTATTTTGTAACGCGTTGATTGGTTGTTAATTGAATTTTTAAAGCTTTTAAGCGTTGAAACGTGTTTAATTGCTATTGACCTTATTCAACGTCTCATACTTTGATATAATTAAACTTTTTTGTCAATATTATATATGTAATTTTTGTTGATTTGGCAAGTTATTTAGCAGGGAGGATAACAAGTCTTAGAATTTCGTGAAGAAACTGACTCATTCTTCTAGATATCCGATTTTCATTAACTGATTTCCAAAAACATCCCTCTTTAACACTGTTTACTTTTCAAAAGATGAAATATATAGTTTTAATTATTCATTGCATATATTGATTGTATGTATATAGATATATTATAACGGTACCCATAAAACATCCAAAATACGAGTACTTTAAAAATTCGACAAATATGTTTAATCTATCGATACTTCTAGGTTTTCACCTATTATTAACACGCTTTTATTAGATTCATACGTATGTTAGTATGTGCATGTAACGGAAACTTTGAACATTATTTTGACCTCCTTCAAAAATTCAGATAAACTCGAATTTTGGCATACTTATCAAGGACCGATGACAATGCAATAATTTGTATAGTTTGTATCATTATTATTACCAGGATCCTCAGGATTAATTAATTTTCGGACCGGTTCTCGTCCGATCACCGAAGTTAAGTAACGTTGGACGCGGTCAGTACTTGGATGGATGACCGCCTGGGAACACCGCTTGACATTGGCTTTTTGCTTTAGAATTTAGTAGTTACTGTCGCTTAAGGGTGTTTGCAATGCCAGTGGCATCGCGATCATGCTGCTGTCCCATAAGGGTACAGGAACTTGGGTCACTAATGCCGGAACACAATACAAGGTTATTATGGTGGCATGCTTAAGACCAAAGGTGGTCGCCATCCAGACGGACTTGAGGCCCTACCATGTAGCTAAGTTGGGTTGTTTTGTCTCCTTTTACTACAGACCGACCTCGGCCTAGGTTGTATTCTTTCTCCGCCCCTGCATAGATAAAAATATCGTACAAAGCCCCCCACGATTTTTAGAACAGTGATATTAATTTTTTCTAGTCAATAATTTTATTACCTTGTTAAGAATTATTTTTGGAGTTTACTCCTTAAGAATCGATTTTCATATATAAGGCGCCCGGTATGAGAAAAATGTGAGAGTAAAATCTACTAATGAATGAACTCGTTACGTTTTTGGTGCGCATGCACCGGAACACACTAAACAAAACAAAACGATGTATCTCTCAAGGCAAAAATTACTTTATTTGTTACAACTTAAGGTTGATTTCACATTAAATGTTGTTTAACATATGTCTTTTCATTTGTAAGTGACAAGAGTAATTTATTGCTTTGCTCATTTTATATGACGAATGGTCGTAAGTATTAGATAATGTTTTGGAGATTTGTGACTTTATTACTAGGTGCCATAGTTGTAATTAGGTTGAACTTCTTCAGTTAAATAAACTCTTTTTGCGTATGTTTAGACAATTGTACTTAAGTACAATTTACTACTTAAGTAGTAAACTCCAGTCGTGCGTCGGAGCTGACACACAGTTTTTTTCTTTTTAGTTTGATTAATTATAAAAAGTGTGTCATTTAGTTTTTAAACTATATTTTTTTATATTTACTTGTGATTTCACTTTTGACGGCAACTGAAAAATAATTCCCCGATTTCTCTCCGATCTACTCACATTCGCAATTAATTAAGATAATTACTCGATAATTAGCACTTAATCCATATAGTTTCAAATACCAGTTTCGATACTAAACTCGTATTACTATGTACAACTGAAATAAATATTCTTCACACAGCCCGATTTATTCCCAAAGTAAACGAGCAGCAGAGCTTTGTGTTGACACTAGACCAGCGCTCGACCTTATATCTAAAAGAGCCATAGATAATACACAATTGAAATTTATTTAAAGAGCCATTTTTTACATATGCTTTGCGTTAGTAGGAGACATTATTAGGGAAATAATTATAGTTAATAAATATTTTATGCCTGGACTAAACATTTCGCATAGCCGTAGCCATGGAGTCAGAGCCACATGCGGCTCGTCTTGATGACCACTGCAATATACAACTGATACTGTATATCTTTATTTTATAAATTAATTCGTGTAATGCATTTACATCTAGACTGGTGATGGGAATCGGACCCATGACCCTCGCAGGCATTCCGGCGTACGAATGACGTTGATGTATTTAAGATTCTCAAATATAATATCTCACAAAATATAATATTAGAACAATGTTACAACTTATCTACAGTCGTGATATATATAAACTGCGATAAAATATTGTCTCCAAAATTTTTTCGAATCCTCTTAAGCGTTTAATTTATATTTCACTTAAAGCTAATGAATCATTTTGAAAGAGCACATTACTTACTTAAATTTGTTATCAGATTCCTTGCCAGGCTTATTAAGGCTTAAACAGCTTCTGTGTTATTATCTTTATGGTAATCTTGTGCCCTAAATAACGATTAAAGTATGTATAGGTATATATTAACTTGTGAAATAGATCAAGTCGTCGTCGTCATTTATTGTTCACTGCTGGACATACTCGTAGGCCTTCCCAAGTTTACGCCACATATCCCCCCGGTCTTGACTTGAATTTGTCAAGTAGGTGAGAGTATTTAACATAATTAAGATAATTTCTATTATAGTTACCGAACATATTGAAAGAAGTAACTAAGTTGTCTTCATGTCTAATCTTAAACTAGAATATTTTATTCAAAATAAGTTCATAGCTAGAACATTTTTGGAAGTAAGATAATTATGATTATTATGTATCAAATTAGGCATGTGAGCTAACTGTGGTGGGCAAGTAAGCAGTTACCGTAATAATCCATACTAATATTATAAATGTGAAAATATCTGTCTGTTACGTTTTCATGCATAAACCACTGATGCAATTTTGATGAATTTCGGTATAGAAATAGATTGCACCTGGGAGCAGGACATAGGCTACTATTTGTTTTTTTTTTTATTTACATGGCAGAACTACGTTTGCCAGGTCAGCTAGTAATAATATAAAGCATGATTAGGTGACCTTATTTTTATTTCTATTCTGTAATATTATACCAATTTTACTTGTTTCATTAATAATAATACCATATCGGTAGTCGGATGTATGTTAAAACTGTGAGAAAACATCTCGACATATATTAAGTGACCGTGAAAGTAAAGTAATTCTTTTCATAAATGCCGCTTCTAAACCACGATTCTGTACTTATCTGCTCATTATTTTTTCCCTTTTCCCTTAAAACGGGTCCTAAAGGGACCAATTAGTTACGGTGTGATGCTATAGAAAGAATGTTTTGTTATGCACTGACGTAGGGTTGCCCGGACGTAAGAAGTCTTGGTTGGGAAACAAAACATGGACTGGAATCACAAGTGCAGCCAAACTTTTCAACCTCGCCAAGAATCGATCGAAAGAAGTAAGCGGAGCTTGTTGCCTACCTTCACTAGTTTGAGAGGCACAATAAGAAGTATTTTATAATAGTATATTAAATTTGTTAAATCTCTTTGTTGATTAATATATTGTGTGTGTAATGAGACATTCACATATTTTTTACTTGAATTTTAAATGTGTGTAAATAATATTTTCATAATTACAATATTATAATATTATTTACCTACATTATAAAAATTTAATTCCATTTAAAACACATATTGCAGAGATTTGTGAAAAGCAATATCGTAGGTGATTTTTTACTCAGTAATAACGTTATTGTCAAAATAATTATAGGTATTTAAAATTAAGAAAGGCTTGTAAAACTAAATATGTACATAAAAAAATATGGGAAAAGAAAAGTCCGACTCACTTGTGTCAGGAGGAAAAGACATTAAACAAAAAAAAAACCATTCAATTGCCGGAAACATTTAGATAGATAGATAGAAAACTCTTTAATGTACTAAAAAAAAGAAAAACACGTATTAAATTAGATTAGTTACATTAAACCACATTATAAGCATCCTTGCGAATGAATGATTTTTGAATTCTTCGGGCGATATCATTACAGATGTCCTATTCGCAGGTCTGCTGAATTCCAATTCGAATCATTAAAAAAAGAAGTCGATTCCTTAAAATTATTTCGTATTTATGATCGTTTTACGAATTATTAGACTCCCAATTCCAAATTTATATCGTTTATGTTTAAAAATAAAATAATGTCAACCCTACGGCTATTACAATGATGGAGTGGGCTTGTAACTTTCCGAATTATGGTTATAAAAAGTGTAATATAGTTCTTACGGACATTATTATTATAGAGAAGAGCTTTAATGGATTTCTTTGTATTCCGAAGAATTATGTCACTTACAATGCGCTACTAAATTATTATTTTTATAGCTCTTGTCTATTTACAGTTTTGTTTTGTGATCTCGGTGAAATCTATTTATTATTCGTATATTTATTTATCTATATGGTGTAAATTAATATGCTGAGATATTATGAAATACATAATTTTTTATCACATATTTGCTATCAGGTATCTGGTAGCTCAGCGAACTCGGTGTTACACTCGGAAACTAAGGTTAGGGACACATTTGTCTGATGTGTCGTGTTGTGACGCGTCAGAAGTATATCGGTTTCATACATTTAGGACAGACGACAGAACGCGTCACAACATACAAATGTGTCCCTAACTTAATCTAGAGGTCCTGGGTTCGAATCCCACGGTGGCATACACCGCTTAGGCTTTTCTTGCCTAATGTGCATATTAAAGCATAATTGCCACCTACTGACGATAAAGGAAAACGTCGTGAGGAAACCTGCATACCGAGGTCACCGGTGTGTGTAACCTGCCAATCCACCTTGGACAAGTGGCGAGTATAGAGTCAGTTCCAGCAATAGGATACTATGGGTTACGCTATTATAATAAAATTTAACCTTTTCAAAATTACAAACAGCCCCCAGCTTCGGTTTTCCCTCTAAAGGAAATGGGCGATAGTCGCACCACACTTACCTAAGGCAGATAGGGGACATAAACCTCTGATGTTGGCGTATAGGTTTCTGTAAGTTATTTGCTTTCATGTTCATACATATGATGGTGTTTATTAAGTTAGAATCGAACCTTTTACGTATGATTCGAGAGTGACCTTTTTTTAAGGTGGAAATGTTTACCGCACACCCCGCTACGTGGGAACGGGTGGTAGGGTAGTGTGGGACTCCCCATGCAATGCGCCCGTACGTCCTTTTACTCTGGGGGACGCACGTCGCTGGTATAGCCACTAAAACCACCCCGGTGTTCGTCAGACCATGGCCCCGACTGATATTGGCCCACTTTACGAGCATAGGCCCGTTTGGATAGTCAAAGCTGGGGTATGATTTCATCATACCTCAACTTTGAAGAGGCTTGGAAGAGGAAATTCCCGCCCGCGACCCTCTCAGCCATGTGTGCGGGCTGCAGCCCTTTCCCAGGGGGTAGTGCCCCCAACCGTTCACTACGGTGGCCGAAGGTCTGTCACTAACCTCTGGTGACGAGTGACCCTGCGTGAGCGAGAGAGGAGCCTGGCGCACCCCTCTCCCTCTCCGTTGCCTTCTTTGCGGACAACTGTTTCGCAAAAGAAGGCGACGGCGTCCCAGCTGGATTGATTCTCGACCACTGCTAGAACGATAAACGGAGCGAGAGGTCAAATCCAGTTGTGGCGAAGAAGTCTCGGAGCTCCAATGCCAAAGTAGCTACGTATTATTTTTTGATTTTGACATTTCTTTGAACATAAATGCTTTATAAACGCAAGCTGAATAAAATACCGGTATTTTTGAGCTTTATCAATACAAAAATATCTTAACTAACAACCGTTTTAAGAATGTATGCTTTAGTTAATACTTACATTAGTATTTATATTTTTTCAGGTCAAAATATTACAATAAGTGTAAATATCATTGAATTCAAGCACCTGTTTCTATAAAAATTCCCAAAGAGTCCAAATGTCCACAAATTTACAGTTATAACAATACCAATGCGAAGTTCAAATATTGTCAGTTCATAATCAAACACGTTGTATTGTTTTAGGTGATGCGCGTGCGCACGTAGCCATGGCGAGGGGGGTGTGGCTCCTCATGCTATGGGTGGCCGCCGCTAGCGCTGACAAACATGGTAAGCACAATTTTTTGCTATAGTTTTATGAGCGCGTAGGTTGTATGAAGGGTATTGTAGCAAAAACGTCTGAGTAACTGTTGCTTTTTTTTTTGGGAAGAATGGTTTGCAATCTGATTGGTGATTTTTGATGTCTTAATTAGCAATGTACTTACACAAGACTGCTGCTAACACCTCTAGCGAGACGCGAGCTTTTTGTTAAGGCGAGCTTGCACACGCGTGTAACATGATTGACAACTAAACAATTTGTATCTCGATTATGCTAAAAGCTGCGACACTTGAACATATTTTATGACTTAATGTGGACAAAGGAGGTATATATAATATTATAGATAATATAACAGACTATAACTTCACACTGCTGGGGTCCGTTTATAGGGAACGGACAGAATACCTCACACTTATTTACATATTATGCAAGGTAAATTAGCAAGGCTTACACACACACGCACATACACACACAGATCTCGGTTAAAATGTATTTCTTGACCGGGCAATGCACCGTAATTAATTGACGGCCCCCGTGGCTTAACTGCTAACACACATCAGTACGCTTGCGGAGGGTAAGCGTTCGATTCCTGTCTCTCGTCTGGGTGTCTATTTTTAATATGTATTTATTTATAAAATAAAATTACATATGTAGTATATTCGTTATCTAAAACCCATATCGCATGTGCTATGCACATTAGGACTAGATGGTGTTGTGTGAATTGTGTTTTTCTTTTTTACGTTATTTATGCGTTACATTATGGTAATGGAACCCGCACACTCTGTGTATGGCTTCGAGATACCACCTGACTACCACATACATATACCGGGCTTATAGAATAACTAGCTGACCTGGCAGACGTTGTTCTGCCATACAAAAAAGAAAATGAACTGTTTAAAAATTTGGGGCTATGTTCTGATATGCGAAAGATAAAAATCCTAGAACTCGATCGCAGCGCCAGCTACCGGGTCCAATTGTGAACCTAAACCATTCTTGAATCCCCTTGAATACACACAAAAAATTTCAACAAAATCGGTCCAGCCGTTTACGAGGAGTTCAGTGACATACACACGCACATTAGAATTATATAGAATTATATATTATAAAGACTAGCTAACCCGGCAAACGTTGTTCTGCCATATAAATAATAAAATGTCAAAAAATTTAAAAAAAAATTTAGGGGTGGACTACCCCTAACATTTAGGCGGATGAAAAATAGATGTTGGCCGATTCTCATAGATACCGGATACGCACAAAAAATTTCATCAAAATCGGTCAAGCCGTTTCGGAGGAGTATGGCAACGAAAACTGTGACACGAGAATTATATATATATATGATGTACAACATTAAGAAAATTTCTAAATAAGACTAAGTGTTTAAAATTGAGGCAGGCATGTTTATATTTTAAAACTGTTTGAATCAAAACAGTTAATAACACCCATAAAAATAACACAAACACCATTAAAAACTAAAAGTAGGCAAAATTTAAAAAGCTCAAACTTTATATTAAGATTTAATTCCAACTTCCTAATTTATGATAATTAATTTCGGAACATTTTTTATTAGTTATCTCTTGCCTTAATAGGATTCCTAAAACAGTTAAAAAAACGAAGAGTTTGCACCTAATCTAAGATCGGATAAGGAGGGTCTCCGTAAAAAAGTTAACGGAGTCTGATATTCTG
This sequence comes from Malacosoma neustria, assembly GCA_963693495.1. Taxonomy (NCBI): domain Eukaryota; kingdom Metazoa; phylum Arthropoda; class Insecta; order Lepidoptera; family Lasiocampidae; genus Malacosoma; species Malacosoma neustria. The sequence continues at coordinate 20,256,303 of OY856378.1, read as the reverse complement.
AGGAGTGTAAAAAATGTGTAAAAAAGTGAATGTTGAAAAATGGCTTTAAAAACTCGTCATGGGTTCGTGGGCTTGTTGTCAAAAAAACTATTGTGAAATTTATAGGTACTACATTTTATAGGAATTCTTATTGAAGATTTTATGAAGAAAATAAAGAAGTTCTACTATGTAGAAACTTGTATCACAGGGCTTTTTAATAACTCTTTTTAAGAATAATTGATGGACACACAGATAAAACTATTTGCATTGTATAAATATTAGCTGACACGGAAATGTTGTTCTGCCATATAAATTAAATAAAAAAACAGAACTGAATTACGTTCACCCTTATTTCAACCTCTTGAAGTTTCATTTTCGCAACAAAAAGAAGCCAAGGTCCAAGGTTTTTCTCCAAGGTCCAATCTATATCTATACTGAAATTCATCAATATTGGTTCAGCGGTCTAGGCGCGAAAACGTTTTTTTTAATGCCATAGGACAGCAGACAGGCTGACGGCCCGCTTAGAATTTAGCAGTTACCGTCGCCTATGGGTGTTTACAACGCCAGTGGCATCGCGAACACGCTGCTGTCCCATAAGGGTACAGGAACTTGGGTCACTAATGCCGGATCACAAGACAAGGTTATTATGGCGGCATACTTAAGACCAAAGGTGGTCACCATCCAGACGGGCTTAGGGCCCTACCACGTAGCTACGGTGGGTTGTTTTGTCGCCTTTTACGACAGGTCGACCCTGGCCGCAGAGGTTAGTATTCTTTCTCCGCCCCTGCACGGATAAAAGTAAAAATAAGTTAAAATTAACACACAGAAAGAGTTACTTTCACTTTTGTAATATTGGTATGGATTAGTATGGATCATTGAACCTCCGTGGCGTAGCGGTTATTCGGTTCGCTTGCGGAATCACGGGCTCAAATCCCGTCTGGGTTTTATGTGTAATATGTATTTATTTACAAAAGAAAAGTATTTATAGTTTATCAGTTGTCTAGTATCCATAACCATTACTCTTGGACTAGATGGCGCTGCGTGAGTTGTGCCAGTACATTTATTTTATCCTCCGTGAGGATCTCTGACCGTGAGGATCTCTGACTCTGATCGTGAGGAACTCTGACCATAAGAGTGTAATAACCTAATAAGTATAGTACTTCGTTACTACCTAGGGAAGATGGAAAATACTCGTTACTACTACTTTTGTTCGTCAAGGCATCGTCTGGTTGATTTTTGGTCAAGGACCAGGCGCCAGTAATTCTTGTCTAAAAATCAAATGTATCCAATATATTTTGTCACATCTCTTTTACTCAAAGCAGAATTAGTTGGAAGCAACAAAATTAAAAACGAGGTATTAAATGCTGTTTTTTTTTTAAATATAATGTCAGCCTTATTACAAATATCTTAAACTTATTAATGTAATATATATAATTTTTTTAACATCTATTTATTAAATTATTTTAATATCGTCGGCTTAATTTTCAGAACTCCATTTGGATAAACTTTACAGGAGCAAGTGAATACTTTGTTTTTACTATACACGGGTATTATTTTACTCATAACACTGTCACTCATAACAAATTAGCCATATTTTTGTAGAACATACGAAGTAATCCAATAGATAGGCTTCAAAATACTCTACTAGCCATCTAGTTAAATTTAAAAGTCTTATTTTGTGGAGTTACGCATTCTGATAATTAAGTCGACGATATAAAAACAGCTAGTCAAACTAAAAAGTAAATAATAACTCTTAACATAAGAATAAAATTACTGACGAGAAAATTAATGTCACTGTTCTAAAAGTGTGGGGTGCTTTGTACGACATTTTTAAACTCTGCATATCGGAATGAAAATAGTAAAAAAATATTATAACGATTGATATCGAGCACCCCACGCTTTTTAGAACAGTGACATTAATTTTATGGTCAATAATTTTAATTCTTATATTTAGAATTGTTTTTTACTATTTAGTTCGATTAATTATAAAAGCTGTCTTTTAGTTTTTTTAAACTATAATTTATTAAGAAGCTAGCTAGCTAGCCACTAATTCAAAATATGCTAGTGACTTCTATTGTCACATTTTTTCTTCTGCTCTCTGTCATGTCTTTTTGAATATATACACGACCTCAGTGGCGTAACGGATAACGCACTTCATTACGCTTGCGGAGGTCATGGGTTCGATTTCGTGAGACACCCGTATCGCGTCTGGGTGTTTATTTATAATATGTATTTATGTAGAAAAAAAAAGTATATAAGTAATACATCAGTTGTCTATGGCCAATAACACAAGTGCTATGCTACTTAGTTTGGACTAGATGACACCGTGTAAATTTTCACAAAATATTTATTTATATTTATATATAATTATACATTACTTTTTGGATCTAACTTTTAATTATTTTCTTCCCAAACTCCAATTTTGTTTTGAAACTTCGGCTCAACATACATACAATGTATTTCACAATGTTTCAAGTAAGTTCTTGAACAAAAGAAATTTGTAATTTAAAAACCGATCTCAAACCATCGGTCATGTGTCTGTAGTTAAAACACTAGTCAATAATCTAACAACCAGTCACGATCCGCATTACTCATTACACTAAACTCACATGAAAGTAGGCCACGCTTCAAACCTGTGAAAATTACTATTCATTAATGAATATGGAAGAACGAATAATGACACCGTGTGTTACGAACTGGGAAAAAGTAATAAAAATGATTTAGTACGGCCCGGTAATGATTGAATTTGTGCAATAATTATGAGGTTAATGAACTGAAATGATCTAACGCGGGTTTTTATAAAGGTTGGTAATTGTAATTCTCTCCACTTAGAGTCTGGAGACTATTGACAAGTTGAGAATATCAGCGAAACTCATACGTTTAATTATTTTATACATATAACATGTATGTAAGGATGTATACAAAAGGAGAAGTAGACCAAATGTGTAAATGCTGACATGGTTAAAAAAGGTGTGAATATTCAGATGACGGCTAATAGAATGGAAGGAAGAACATGTGCCGACCTCACATAATTTGGAATAAGGGCAGGAAGAATAAGATCAATTTAATTATTTTCTCTTGTTTCGTGATAATCTCTTCTCTAGCTAACAATTGAGGTCCACTTGGGTCCCATAAATCTTGGTATGACTCCTTAAATATCAGTGTTCATATAGAGATCATTATAATTCTAAAATGACTGATGAGAGCAGGATTTTGAACTAAAATCTAGTAATTCGAATCTCGTTTACTTTTGTTCCAAAATTTATTTTTAAGGATTCGATTCGACTGTAAATTTTTCTCTTCATGTTGCTTAAAAATAAGTATTATAAATTAATAATAAAAATGAATTCATCGTTTTCGTGCTATTTGTAATGATACAGCTATTGTTACAGGAGATATTATGGAAGTTACACAAACAATTGATTAAGTTAGATAACCCATCTGTTTACACACATCCATCTGTTTTACCATACATTTAGTGCAGCTTGAGTATTATAGCGGTATGCTAACTTTTAAAATCAAGTTGATTAAAGAATAATGTAAAAAATATTATTCGGACATTGTAAATTATACTGGGACGTGGAGTGTGCCGATATTGTAAGTATATGGGACCCCAAGGGCTTCTGGTACTCTTTCAATATTTGAAAACCTATTTAAATTTATTTTTGAAACTCGGCCTTTTTTCTTTATATTCACCGATTGTTTTTTGTCAATAAATTATGATGAAATAATATTATATATGTATATATGTATATATATATATATATATATATATATATATATATATATATATATATATATATATATATATATATATATATATATATATATATATATATATATATATATATATATATATATATATATATATATATATATATATATAATTTAAATATTCAATCTCAAATTTGATTACAAGCCTTTTAAAATGTTATCATTTCCGAAGTTCTGGTTACTGTTGAGATTTTTATTCTATTATTGAGTACACCTACAAGTTTCGCTTTATGGCACAAGTATTTGTATTCTTAAGAATTCTCCCACACAGCAACAATACAACAAGGTGCGAAGTTATGCATGACCACACCAAACACATTGCCGATAATCGAAAATGGCAAAAAAATTGTAAACAAAAGGTTCCGTCGAATTGTTCCGTATAAAATACAAACAATTTTTATTTCTAAAATATTAAACGACTTATTAAAAATCTAAACACCTAGTACGCAGAAAATTCGGTAAGCTGCAGTAGAAATATATCGGAAAGTGGACATGGAGACTGAGCAGAAATTCGGTATATAACTGGAATTATATTTTTCGATATATAACGGAATTATCATAACTGTAACCTGATTTAATTCACCGATTTGGCAAAAGCTCTTGTTAATTAAAAATATAACCTACTAGCTGTTGATATTTGCTGAATATTTTACAAGGTTCAGACAATAGTTCTTACAAAGTGTTCACGCATCTCACTAGTGTGGTCTGTGGTGAAACACGCTCATTTTACTATTCATTTCTTAAATTCTTACTCGTTTTATTCGTTCCCTATCAAGTACACTACCTGCATTGCTTTTAGATTAAACTTGTAAAACGTAATACACGTAAATTAAGCTGGAGATTTTCATTTAATGATACGAGGCCGTAAGTCTATTCCGTCTATTATTTTATGCTGCTATCTGAAATCGATCGTATATTTTGCTTGGATTGTTACAAGTATAATATTATATGTTAATATGTGTGTAATTTATTCATTATTGATAATTAATTTAATTTATATAATTATTTTTGAATTTACATGTATAAATATATAAAATGTCATATTCTATACATCTAGAGTCTGAAATAAATGATTATTTAATTTAATTTTAATTTACAATTTAATAAAAATATGTAATGACAAATTTCAATTTTTATCCGTGCAGGGGCGGAGAAAGAATACTAACCTCTGCGGCCAGGATCTGTCATAAAAGGCGTTTAAACAACCCACCCTAGTTACGTGGTAGGGCCTCAAGCCCATCTGGATGGCGACCACTTATGGTCTTAAGATCATACTAATATATACTACTATATATAGATACTTACATAAGTATGCCGCCATAATAACCTTGTGTTGTGTTCCGGTATTAGTCGCCCAAGTTCCTGTACCCTTATGGGACAGCAGCGTGTTCGTGATGCGACTGGCGTTGCAAATACCCATAGGCGACGGTAACTGCTAAATTCTAAGCGGGCCATCAGCCTGTCTGCTGTCCTACAGCAATAAAAAAAATTCACACAGAGCCATTTAGTTCCAAAGTGCGATTACTGCTTGTGTAGCGATTACGTTGATACTAATATATTACTGGATGGTCGGATCAAATTAAGGCTATCACGGGGCTCACTTTGCCTGCAGCTCTGAAACAGGCCGAGGACAGAGTGGTGTGGAGGCAGTTCATCAGCGTCTCCGTAAAGGCTTATCAAGACGGGCACGACCTTCAGGAATGAAGAACACGACGAAGAAGAAGAATATATTACTTATGTTATCTTTGTAAATAAATAAATATTATATACAAATTTAACATTCTAAAACTGCTTTACTAACTTCATAGCACACATTATATTCACAACGTTATTATTTTTACATATTTTACGTATCTAAAGCGTTTTATTAAATTTCTCTTTTAATTTTGGATAAACGTAACCTTGCTAAAGCCATTCAATGCATTGAACCCTAAAACTGTATTGAATAGCATTGGAAACACGATATTCACAAAGTCTAGAGGTAGTCAAGAGGTTCCCAAACAAGATAATCCTATTGTTAGGGTCATTACGGCGTCTCTGGAGAGTGTTTTGCTATTATTTCCGATGGCAGCTGTGTGCGAAGTGCCCGTTTCCTATTTCACAGTTAATGGAATATTAGATTTTTGCATTAGATAAGTGTCAATATTTATGTGTTTCCTTCCATATTTCTGCTTTATTTGATTATTGTTATTTAGAACTTGTAAAGGCCTGTTTTAGGAGTGGGCTCACGTCAAGTTTATACAGACTATCCGTGCAAGGGCGGAGAAAGAATACTAACCTCTGCGGCCGGGATCGGCCTTTCGTAAAAGGCGACAAAACAACCTACCCTAGCTACGTAGTAGAGCCTCAAGCCCATCTAGATGGCGACCACCTTTGGTCTTAAGTATGCCGCCATAATAACCTTGTCTTGTGTTCTGGCATTAGTGATCCAAGTTCCTGTACCCTTATGGGACAGCAGCGTGTTCATGATGCCACTGGCGTTGCAAACATCCATAGGCGACGGTAACTGCTAAATATTAAGCGGGCCGTCAGCCTGCCTGCTGTCCTACAGCATAAAAAAGACGCTTTTTTACATTATGTTAATAAAAATACTGGTGTGAGGTAACTAAGTGGTATTACTCGAGGAGACCTAGAGGTCACGAGTTTAAATCCCACAATGGCAAGAACCGCTTAGAAAGTTTTAATAGCCAAAAAAACAAATATAATCTAAAACAGATCCTGCCAAAGCGGACAATCAGATTAAAACCAGACATTTAAGATTATTACGATTCAGAAAAGTAGTTTTAAAATAAATGCTCTGAAAAATAAATACGGTTAAGGAATATTATCCATTATTTATTACTAGTGCCTATATGAATTTAAAAAAAAGTAACCAGTTCTCCAAGATCAAATCTATGATGACTATACCGAAATTCATCAAAATTGGTTCAGCAGTTTAGGCATGAATACGTAAAAAACATACAAACTCACTTTCGCATTTATAATATTAGTTAGTATAATTCCTTTAAGTGGAAACTTTACTGATTTGTTAATTTTTATGTTATCTTTATATTGTGATGTATTTGTAATTGTATGTTTTCCAAATAAATAAAAATAAAATAATACAAACTATAATATTATGTTTGTTTATACGCAATGTCTTCCTACACCTTTTAATCCACTAGACAACTTTACTCTAAGGAAACGGCTTGTGCTATATAAAGCACAGGTCAGACCGTATATGGGAGTACAGCTCGCATGTATGAGCTGGAGCACCTATTTGTCAGCTCAATCCCCTGGACTACATCCAACGGCAGATCATCTTGTCGACGATTCCATACTCACAGATGACTTAGACACGCTTGGCTTTCGGAGAGACTGCGTCTCTGCGTATTCTACCATCTATAAAACGGGAAATATTCTGAGAAACTATTTAAAATAGTTCGTTGTCTTTCACCTAGCGCATTGCCCTCCGTCGGCTGCGTGTTCTTCCCCATTTTCTGGAGCCATTTCTTTCTAGTACAAAATTGTTCTAAAAAACGTTCAAGTTACGATTTGAAATGAGCTTCTGACGGAGGTTTCCCCATCATAGCACGGTGTGGAGTTATACCAAGCCAACAGCGCAATGGCAATACCTCTGGTGTTGCAAACGTTCATAGGCGACGGTGACCACTTGCTATCGGGTGGGCTGTTTCCTTGTCTGCTGTGCTCCAGCTATAAAAATTTTTGGAAGATAAACAGGATGTTTGAAGCGTTAATGCCGTCAGCCAAACTAAAAACAAACAACGTAAATGGGTAAATGTGAAAATTCCTTGTCGCCTACACAATGTGAAATATGTCCGCGTTGATGAATGTTCAGATTCCTCTGGCGTTTACTAACGAGATCTAAAACCGTATACTGGGATTGACGTCATCTTGGAATTCGGATCGAGTGATTGATTCTCTGTGAAATTTGAATTTCTTTTGGATTCAGCAAATAATGTGATGCAATCACATTATTTGCTATCTATTAATTAATGATCGATCGATGGGAGGGAGAGAAGTCTTCAAAATACCACGTACAGAGAGGAGAGTTAGATTTTCATCACGTAGTCAATGTCATCTAAAAAATTCTCTCTTTTTTTTGAGCATATGGTGCGTTTAGGTTAGCGTTTTATTTTTACTTGTAACTATAGGTGTGCTTGTAATTATAGGTAGGTATGCATTTTTGGCATTACGCGGCAAGCGTCGTATTAATAAAGAAAATTATATGAGGCATTTTTTAACTTTCTGTCTACAAAAAATTATTGAAAACCGTATTTGTAATTACCACGTGAAAACTAGAGAGGGTCTTCTAATAAGAGCAGTATCCGTAGTATAAACTACGGATGGTCACCAGAAAGTCCCGCCTTCTGTTGAATTGTCACAGTGCGTGAAATAAAATTATATATAAATAGTATATTCCATACAAATTAAAACTAATAAATTCAAACCAATGCGACATTAAACTCAAATTTATAAACATCCAATGTGATTTCAAGTATTAACGTTGAAGAAATCGCGGTTTCTCAAAAGGAACTAAGTAAATCCATTTTGAATCCGAACAAACAAACTTGTGATATATTATTATGTTGATTTATGAACTCGTGAAGTATGATTCATGTTCTGTCAGATATATGTATATCCAATTTAGGAGCACTAACTACAAGATTTGAATTGATCTTATTGCTAGGTTCATTTTAATTCAAGCTCACGTGTTAAGAATATATAAAATTGGATTAAAAAACATGAATGTTGTGATATTAATATGTATTAATTAAATACGTTTTATTTATCCAAGTCGGCGGAATAATAATACTGATAGGTGATGCGGCTAGATAGATAGATATGCGGCTGTGGATAATTAATCGGAAAAGGCGACAAAATAACTGCAGCTAGGTGGTGGAGCTCTCAGATCTGGTCTCTACCTATGCCGCCATAATAACCTAGTGTTGTATATACATAAGTGGCCCAGGTGCCAGTTACCCTATGCGGACGGCAGCATATTAACGGTGCCCTTGGTGTCACAAATATTCATAGGTGATGGTACCCGTTTACTACTAAGTCGGCCGCAAGCCTGTTTGCTGTTCTACAGCAATAAAAAGAAAATAACATATATTGCTCGAGTTTGTTTCACCGATATGATGTTGAGTAGTTCTATTTTTTTTTTAAATATATTATTCTTGATTTCAAATGAATTATGTAGTAGTTTTGTTGTGAAGATTTAATATTTCATTAAATACATCATAAATCACCTTCATATATCATCATCATCATAAATAACCTGTGGAGCAGATGCAGTAAAAATCTGTAAAAGAAATTAAAACGTTATTTTTGGGTTTTTTCTTGGGGTTTTCCTGAAATCTCTGTTTTATTTCTTTTGTAATATATTTAATTTGTTATTTTGTGTCATCACTATTCGCTGTCAGCTACTGGATGAGATCGACTAAAGGTCTTCGATTCGAAATTACCATATCTTGTCAATATCATATAATTCCAAAACACTTCACTTAACCCCCATTCATTAAATAAACTTTAAAAAGCGATCCATCACGTAAGCCACTTAAGTAACACCCCAACACATGCTTTAAACATTCTTCTATCATTTGGGACTTGCCACATGCTCAGAAAAATTGTGCCGCTTTGACAACTACACGGGGGAGTTTTTGTATTGCCACATTTCAACTGCAAAATTACGGTAATTGTTTTTACTAGTTTCTCTTTTCGTTGTTCCTTAAGATTGTATCTAAAATTTTCACTTCAGAGTCCGAGCCATCCTGTTTATTATTGCTCGGTAACTCTTCCTTTTATTAATTAAAGACGTGCAAGGAAAATATTAGTTATGTTAAATTTAATTAAGTTTTAAGGCCAAAAGAAGAAGTGAACAATGTTATTTCCTTACAGTATGTGAACTATTATAAAAAGTTATCACATTTGTCGCCTTACTTCACTTACCAGTAAAGTGATAGGGATGCTTTGTTCATAATTCTGACTATGTGCTTCTGACGCAGCCACGTTTATATTACTAACCTTCGATTGTAATTTGTATTGCATTAATATTTGGATCGTTTCTAATTTTGTTTTCGTAACAAATTACATAAAACTATTATACACTACAAACATTTTGATATTTCAAAATTTAAAAAAACAAAATACTTTGTTTAAATACGAATTTAGCGTTACATCCTCAAACATTTTCAGATAATTGTAAGTGCCTTTTTTATTATGACAGTTAACCGAACTCCACATATTTGGTGAACCGTATTATGGAACAGGAGAGAAGAAACACCTACAAATTTTAAACAGGAATCGAGTATTCTATAAAAGTCACAACTCTCCCGAAATTTGTACTAAACACAACTGGCAACACTACAATGGGACATTGGGACATCGCTCAGCACTACGATCTCGTTAAATAGATCGAGGGCATCTTTTACCGTCTCACCAGTACTAAGTGCATTTACGAGTAAACCCAGAATGGATGCATCCACGATGCAAATGCTTTTAATGTTTTATTACGTGTTTTGGATTGTAAAACGCGAGTGTAGTTGATTTATGGCGGCAATAGCTTTAAGATTTAGATGGGCATTACACACATAAATAGCTTAATATATTTACAGGATCCCGTTGCCAGGGAATTATATAAAAGGCCTAGCAGATTTTTTAAATATCAGGATGAAAAGACACTTAAAATTATCCGATGTTTGGATCATCTCATATTATTGAGACGACACGGCTTGTCCAGTGGTTACGCTTGAGGTATTGGTCGTGTCTGTGGGTTCGATTGCTAACGGAGGCCAAAATATAAAATTGAAAAGAGTTAGATTTAGACAGAGCATATAGTTTGGTCTGATCTCGATGCGTCCATCAATTGTATGTAATTTGAAAAAGTCTACGATACAAGTACATAACATTTATATATGTACATATTCACAATAAATAGTATTTGTATTTATAACCAAGTATTAAGTATTTGTCATGTACAGCTCAAAATTTGGGATTAATTAATTTAATTTGGTGACTGGACTTGCTAATTGCAAAATGTTGGCTTCGGTCCATTATCTTTAACAAATATTGCCAGTGTTAAAACTACGAAATAGTTTTCGGTTTAACTGTGCACATTTATCATACATTTGCAATTACTCTTTTCATTATAGATAGATATATGATGTAGATCTTTTTCATTACATATACATTTTATTCTCTTAATTATGTCTATATACTTCAACTATTAATTTAAATAATAATCGACACAGTCCGGCTGGTTATATAAAAGGCTTTCTCATGGAATTCCAAACAATATTGACTAAAATAATTCCCAGTGTTTTATCAGCGTTTTAAAAGCTAAGATTACATAATATATTTACGATTCCTGATCCATTCATTCCCACTAGTACGTAACTCCACTTTAACTAAGATACAATATCAAAACCACGAGCCAAAGTAAGTGCTGTTAAAAGTTCATTAGGGCCCGCCTAACACGTTTTTATCTTCGAGTGGCTCTGATGAATCGGGCTAGCATTCATGTGTTAAAGGACTGTTGTCACTTTGAAAATGGAACGAGTGTTATTTGTATCAATTTTGAATTTGAGAGTAATATATGAACAAATCATTATTATTGCATTGTTCTTAAAACAAAAAATGGTACCTATTTTTTCTGTGAAAAAATAATAGATTTATGATAGTATACTTTTGGAGACTAAAATTTCTAGTGCTTAAAATCATATTAGGAAGATATCGCGTCACACGTAATAGTAGTTAGTGATAGCTGGGTGCGAACCTCGTCCGGTCAAGAGCCGCGCTCGAAAGCATATCCCTCCGTATTTCCAGTAGAGGAATGGAGGCTGAGGAGGCTGGGGTGGTTGTAGTGGGTATACCAATAACGTGCGTCCCCTTATCAACTACACGTGCGTATCGCACGGGAGTCCCACACCCTGCCGGTAGTATCTAAATCGTGGTGTGTGTATCAAGCAAAATATTAAAAAAAGGTGAATTATGACCATCATTTCAATTTTGAAGTCACTTGACATATCCATGTACTTATTTTTACCTGTGAGCAATAATTGTTTTTGTTTTATTAAAATTTATTAATATCTACTAATTAATTAATTGTAATTTTGTAGAATAAAGAAGTTACCAATATTTAACGCTTTACTGCAATATTAACCAAAGAGTGCTTTAGCTACGTCACAGACTTTATACCTTAGCATTATAAGACGTTCTGATTGCATATTATGTAATATATAAGTTACAATCACATTCATGGGCCAGCCCTGTCATTGCATGGAGCTTATTTCGACCCGAATGCTGGATGGAAATATTAAAATTCCAATAACACATACTATATCTGGCACTCATCCTATTTTAACCACCTTTAAAGCTCGAGTGTAATAAACTTTTTAATAGAGCGGTCAAGTTCGAGATGGGAGAATGAATGTCTGATGGAATAAATTTAACTTGACAGCCTGTGATGGAGGGGTAAATGCGAGTATTTTCCAAGATTTTGTCTCTTCGAGGTTCTCAGAGTACTCAGCAATGTCATGTTTGGTTTTTTAGATGTTAATCCTAATAGCCAGGTTTAGCTAAATTATTCGCTCTAAGAGTATTATGAAAATAATATTCAGTAGTGATTACAGTCATTGGTATTTTAATAGCTATTATGTGTATTTAAGTTACAGATAATAAATACAATGGAAAATATAATTAAACTAGCTGACCCGGCAAACGTTGTTCTGCCATAAAAATAATAAAATGTCAAAAAATTAAAAATAAAATTTAGGGGTGGACTACCCCTAACATTTAGGGGGATGAAAAATAGATGTTGGCCGATTCTCATAGATACCGGATAAGCACAAAAAATCACTAACTCAATTTAGTTATCTGCCTACTGCCTACCCCCTAAGAACGATGGCGTGATTATTTATAGCCTATGACCATTTCTAGGTTATCATCTATCACCATACCAAATTTCATCAAAATCCGTTCAGCCGTTTAGGCGTGAAAGAGGAACAGACAGACAGACAGACAGACAGAGTTACTTTCGCATTTATAATATTAGTATGGATTCATCAAAACTATCTGGTTACTTGAGTCAAGATTACCACAGTTTCGAATAAATAATGTTATATTCATTAACTGCTAATGTTAACTTTGCAGAATCATTAACAATGTAAAAATATTTTAATTATTCTACAAAAGACTAAAGTATATAAAATGATATCACATGTGTGTAGATATTGCATTCATTTTGATTACTCGATGTCATTTCTAAAGGACACGCCGTATACTTTTCTGAGACTATGTAAGTACGAAATTAGCGTTTTAACTTCCGTTTTGAACCACTCATCATCAACTGACTTCCATGAAAAAATTGTCTCCTATCTTCCCAATCGAGTCACAATTGGCAACAATAGACCTTCTGGCTTCGGGTTGGGAGCATCATCAGGGAGTATATCTGCATTCCATTAATTGGTTTGATACTTTTGTTTCTTCTGCTTGCTCATTCAGTATTGCATGCAATGTAATTTTCTTATTTTGGATTTTATACTTAATAGTTTTATACAAAATAGTTCATAGGTTAATTAGGTTTAGCCTGTCCCACCATCAGTGCACATTTGGTTTCTGTAGGTCTTCCAACAGCTTGCTGCTTTCCAGAAGCTTGCTGAAAGTTAACCTAGCTGAATCAGTTTGCTTAAATTTTGAATATAGTAAGTAGTAGTAGTTAAATTATTACGCAAGTAGTGAAAAACCTGACCAAATCAACCGGGCGAAGGCTGGCTCTAAGATAATAATCTCTCTAATATCGAATACGAAATTATTATTTCAAGCTGACAACTTAATTCTACCCGCATGGATGTTAAAATCACTTTCGTGCACACCGTATAATCAAAGACATGAGCTGAATAATTATTTGGAATTTGATTTGCGTGTAACGTTACATCCAAATTTAAACAAGTTAAGACATCTAACTTAATTTTTGAGACATTTTGAAATGTCTTTGAATTATATGTAATATTTTGTTGAAATCAAACTTTAGAATCTTAATTCAAAATATTATTAGTCAATTGTGTATACTAAAAAAAGTGCCTTATTGGTTATTATTTTTATTTGTGAATCACATTCCATTGCCGAGTACTGTCTAAGGATAAAACTTCTGTACCATCTGTTTGCTTCACTGCCTGTGACCTAATCCAAGCTCACACTTTCTATTTCTATTGTCTATAATTCATTATATCTCCTACTCTCATGTTATCTATATTCAATATATTATTAATAAGGTTTTCTTTGGTAAAATATTTTGCGTCAACTAAACCCAGGCTTTCGTACTTTAGTACTTTTTAAATCGTAAGTGTTCTAAAATATAATATATTAATTAAGAATTTATTAAGTGACGTAAACATTACAAGTTAATCCAAGCAGAAACGCTTTAATAAGCCGTTTGAAGATAACATGTCTTTTGATGTTCAGTATTAATTAAAATATGGAAAAGCACAAATCATTACGATATAGAAGGCAATAGAATCTGTCAAGTGTATTCAAGTGCTAAAACCAATTAAAAATGACTGACTGCTGCACCAGCGAGATTAATGGATGACTAACGAAGCACTGAACTTTGTGCTTGGAATGTGGGGCAAGATGTGAAGAGGGCGCCGTGTTTGTGTTTATATTATACCACGCATGTTTTCTGTCATCGGTTACTACCTTATTTAAATTAAATTCTTCATCTCTTTCTAAAATCAATTTTTATTTGATTTAAAGAATTTATGTTAATCATGTGTTTTGTCCGTATGGTGGGCAATAATATGAAACATTTTACAAGGGATTCGTAAAAACTAACAAATTAGTTGCTCTATTTGTTTTATAGCTAAGAAAGGGTAACGCTTGATTTAACTGTAGTAGAATTTGTGCTTAGATGGCAATCTCTCTTATGAAAATCAAACTTAGCTGCATGTATTCAAGCTTACACATATTTTTTGTTGATCAAGACAACTTCCAACTATTAAGTAACATCGAATCATAAAGGCGCGCTGTAGATTTACTTTGTACTTTATACCTTAACAGTAAATCCTGTGCTTCAAAGTGTAAGCTTTCCATACAATGGGGATTAACTACTTGCGTTGTCAAGATGATGATGGTGATATTGATATTTTTAGAATATTCTAGTACGTACTAGATTAGTTATTTTAAAATATTCTTATTCGTTTATCTTATAAAGGACTATAGAAAGCTACAATTGAATTTCCGCCATCAATTGTATATCATAGGAAAAACATAATTTATATGTTAAAGTCCACTTTGTCGATTGTGAACTTTAACAGTTGGAAATTACTGTTGAACATATCGTAATTTAAAATCCATGAAACATGGATTTAATGATGAATACAAGTGAAGGGTTTAATGACAGTTGGTGAATTGATGATAAATTCAAAACTCAGGTGCCAATACAAGCTGTCAACTTTTATCAGAAAAGACTAGCACCACTGTCAACTCATTCACCCCTTGAATTGATTGTGACAGGATTCAGATCATTATATTGATTAACAGAGAATAATTATGTGCTCGTTACGTATTAAGCGACGGTATCCCTATTAATTTGTTTCCTGTGGGCGCCATCATTGATATTCGTGTAGTGTTATTTGAAGTTTTAACTTCCAATACATTTGGATTGTAAATAGTAATTTAGAAGTGTCGTTTGGTGAATAGAAATGTTTAGTAATGCAGATCTTATACTGGGTTTCATTTCGAATCAAATGAAAATCATTAAAATTTTAAAAGTTTTTGGAAATATCGACCTTATTTTTTGACTTTATATAGTATATCTTGCTTTTTGCTGATTACTCAAACTGTACACATTTATTATGCACATAACGAGTTGCTTAGGGCATTAAACAGCTGCAATACAGCATTTTAAATGCAGTTGACACATGAAGCTGTTTGAACTTTGAATTGACCCATATTTTATCGCTTGAATTAACTAAACGATTTTCTTTTTGTTCTTGAGATGGAAATGTTTGCAATTTCGTGTAATACACCCGTAAGCGCCCCAATGTTGACAAGGGGTACGGTATACTCACTAAAACCACCCCAATGTTCCTCAACTATCGAAACCTTGAAGGGAGAGATTTACTTTCCAACTATACGACCTGACAGAAAATAATATTGACTACGGATATAGATGCTTCAAATACCAACTAACCTGGAATTCTTTTGACGTAGTTTTGCAGCTTAGCTAATCAACATATCTAAAAAGACTGCGTGTACCACTTGCACTAGACGTTTTCATAATATCTGGCACACTTTTAGTTGACATATTTTGCTGATTTATTTTATATTCAGATTGAGTACAATTTTATTTACATGCTTGTAGTACGTAATTAATAACAATTGTGTGGTAAATCGTGTAAATGATGAAGATATAATATTTATTTATGTTTACTGTAATTTTTTTAATTCATCAATAGTTATAATTTCATAATCTTTAATTATCAACCCGGTGTATTGAATGTTTTACTAAAATTAAAATAATAATTAAAAAAGGATAGTTATTGAAACACTTGATGCTAGCTTAAATTTGTACAGTACAAATGACTATGGGCTCTAATGTTGAAAATACTTGTGTAAGGTCAACTTTTTATAATAAATAACCTCAACTGGATAAAACAATCAATTCCACATCCCACAGTATCGTTTCTATTTACATTTCCTTGGGGAACGGAGTGTTTCCTATTTTTCCTTAATAAGATTTGTTTGGGCTCGTTTTTCCGCTCTGTCGGGCGGTTAACGGACGATATTATTGAGATCATTAAAATTCCAATTTCCCGCCAAATGCTCAGGTAATAGCATCATATTTTGTTGAAAGCATTTCCTAGCCTTTATTATTTCTTGTAATTTGTAGTTATCAATGTAACTACAACAATTGTTTGTCGAAACAAAAAAGATATCGATTTTTGAATTAGTAAAAAGAAATCTTAAATAAGATGAACCATCAAAACAGATACACAAGCCTTTAATATATATATATATATATATATATATATATATATATATATATATATATATATATATATATATATATATATATATATATATATATATATATATATATATATATATATATATATATATATATATATATATATATTTGAAAGCATGTATAACAATATGCGGTCTTATAATTTAATGTCAACTTATCGTGGATATTAGATATGCTTTGCAAATCTCATAATTTAATGTACACCATCTTATTAAATTTAATAAATTCTGGTAGCAGAATATAAATATGATCAGTTTTTTTTTCGTGTCTGATATTCCAAATACAAGAAGAAAATTTTGCTTTTCATAAAATCCCATCGCCCTGCAAATAAAGGCTGCGTAAATGGCACGTGCTGATACTTTACTGATGACCTTATTGTTGAATGATATTCTTAAAACAAAATATCCACCCCAATAATACGTTGCAGAAGCAGTTTCAGGTTTAGTTAAAAATAAACCAACCCTAATACAGAAATGGTACCGGAAGTTCGACTAATTAAGCCATCTAAAATCAACGAATTTTAGGATATTTTTGTAAACAAAGTGACAATAGACGTTTAAACGTCAACAAGTCAACACGGAATCGAGGTAAGGGTAAATTTGAAACTAAAGTTTCAGCAATCACAACCTTAAATATTATTATTAAAGTTAAAAATGTACTGGCAAGGATTATTTTGAAGAGGGTGGATATCAAAATACCTACTTTTGGAAAGTAAAAGGTACCAGGTGGTGTAAAATCTATAACGGAACTTCGGAAATACTCGTATTTAGATATGCAGATACTTATCTTAATTTGTTTAAGCTTAAAGCTTTCATATAGGAAGATATGGATTTTATGAAGTCTTTGTTTATTTAAATTTATTTACTTACTAGCTGTACCCACGACTCCGTCCGCGTGGAATAGTGACTTTGGACAGCATTTTTTGGATATATCTTATGGTTTATTTTGGATTAAAAACCCTATAAACCCTAAAATATAAATAAATGAAATATATAAACTGCGTTCGAACCTACAAAGTCCAGCCTAAGCTGAACCCTATTTTATGTAATTAATGATATAAATCTGAGGTCAACTTAAATTGGATTTTAAAAATCCGAAACTGATGAACACTTTTAACTAAAACCATTTTTTTTTCTAAAATAAAAGTAGCCTAACTTACTCCTTGTTACATCAGCTATCTGCCAGTGAAAGTCCCGTCAAAATCGGTTCAGCCGTTTCAGAGATTAGCCGGAACAAACAGACAGACAGACAGACAAAAATTGTAAAAAAATATTGTTTTGGTATATGTACAATCCAAATGCACTTATTAAAAAGCAGTTATTTTAATATTGCAAACAGACCCTCCAATTTCATTTATTTGTATAAGATAAGTTTATTGTTGTTCAGCTGCATATTTTTTATTCGATATGTTGGTACCTGCAGTAACTTAATAAACCAGTCAGCTCAGCGCGCCGTGTTTTATTGACGTTCTAATTAGAAGAATATTATAAGGTGATAGATAATATTTGATGAGATCGGTATTGCTGTTTCAGATCCAGAAATATGTATAAAAAATTCATAAAATGATATAAGGACCTTAATAAATAATCCATGTCCCGAATAATAGATAGCACTACGCAATACATTGTAGAGTAGGGTGTCTTCATACGTTTTTTGCAATTATACTTTGAAACCAGACGAAGTATATTATAATATACTAATAATATGTATTTGTTTCGACTATTGAAAATATAAATGTAGTTTTAGGCAATAGTTATGACATTTTATATTTATTTAGATAAGTATATTCTGAACCGCAAAATTTAAATTATTGGTAGCTACGTGGATCACCCAAACGATGGTTTATTCCTAACTTAATAGAAACGATAATCGCCTAAAGTACACACTGAGATCGCTGATCTATACGAGTATGACCAGTTGATCGATCTAGCGAAAGCGTTTCCAACCTCTACAAAAAGCATGGGCCCAGCATTAGGATAGACTTGAAATACGCTATATTATTAACAAAGTGAATCATAAATTAAAGTAAACAAACATGTTCTTTAGAACTAACGAGATGAACTAAAGAGACTCTAGAACTAAGGAGATATTAACCATAAATTTAGATCACTCGTTAAACATTCGTGATTATCTTTTAATCTCATTAACAGAGTTTCATGTTACGTCTCAGCTGAAATGACATAGCGTATATGACTTGCTTTCAAACGAAATGGTTCGCATGAAGTGCTTTAAATGTTTATTTGTCGTAAACTATTTATAACTGGCGAAACTTTATAAATGAAGAAATGTTAGTTAATTCTCTTGAAATGAGTAAAGTTGTATAATTGTAAAATTCAATATGATCAACATATCAAAAAATAATAATGATATCTGTTTGTCTACTAACCAAAAATTCGCTAATTTGACCATACACATGCATTTTCTAGGCAATTTCTATCTACTCAGATTAATTGTTCTATATTACATATATGCTACAAGAATAGTTATTTAAATAAATAATATTTTATTAGATATACAAGAGAATTTATCATTCCTTTTTGTTACAGATACATCAAACACAACTGAGCCTGAACACACAACGTTACCAGCAACACCACCCATACCTCTTAGGCCCGAATATGCTCATCCTGCTGGCGCAGAAGCTTTAGACCCATACAATTCAGAAAAGAACCATTTACACAGTCACAATAAAGATTATACTGAAGAAGATTATGACGGAGAATCACATAAAGAAGACGATCATGACAACAGAGAGGATGCAGATGAATTGCCTTCTTTATCAGGAGATCATCTCCTACAAAGTTCTACTGACGATCTACCAATGTTCCTATTAGAACCCCAGCATGCGTTTGTAGTGAGAAATAAACAGGCGATGTTAAGATGTCGTGCGGCTAATGCATTACAAGTATATTTTAAGTGCAATGATGTTCGGTCGGTTGCGAGTACTCAGTTTGAATTTGTAGACCCTCAAAGTGGTGTTAGAATTGTCGAAGCTGAGTGTAATGTGACTAGAGATCAGTTGGATGAATATTTCGGTGAGGACAGATTCACGTGTACGTGTTATGCGTGGAGCAGTCGCGGTGATATACGGAGTCAACCTGCTGTAGTCGAATTAGCATGTGAGTATTAATAAATTTTGTATTTCTTTTCAACGAACAATTTATTTTTAAATTGTAATTCTAAGTGTTAAGAAAATTTGGGATTATCAAATATTTATATGGTTATTCTAAGGTATTTGAATAACCATATTGTTATTTTCAATTCAAGTACAAGCTAAATTTTAATTTATTTAGAAAACTAATATTAACCCTGCCCACATTGGATATGTCAATAGATTCATAACCAGTATCTGGAATAGATGTGAGAATATTATTTCCGGTCAAAGTAGGTCGTTATCCTCGAAGAAGCAATGCATCGAACTCATAACTTTCTTGGTCTATTTTGGACTAACCTATATTATACACGGCTCGCTTGATTTTAATAGCTTCAGCTCCTTTTAGTGAAAAATAAATGTTTTTGATGTGGTACGTGATGTTTTTGATGTTAAGTTTTTAGGGAATTTCTTGGGAACTACCTGTGTTCAAATGAAGGAATTTTAAAAACAAAAGAAGTTAAAGAATTTTATGTGTTGTTAGCACACACTTCCCCTTTGCATATTGTGATATATATTATGCACATTTAAAGTATTTTTTTAAAATTAAGTTATTATTTATGTCATGTCGGATCTATACTGTATCAAAGTCTATCATCCAGATAGATTTTGATACAGTATAGAACTACCCGGCCTATCTCGCTTCTAGGATGACATCGAAGGCGAGATACATATAATTGACGACACGGCTGACTTAGTGTCTACTACTACACTGCAGATCTGGTATGAAGGTGTCAGTATATTTATAGCAAGGAGGGTAATATATTTATACGTTGAAAATAGTATCTTTATTGTCTAGTTATTATATACGTCAACTGTGTGTTGGAAAACCCTGAGATACAAGAATTCAACTAGTCCAGGGAATTTTAATTAAAAAATCCTTTTGCTAGCTCACATGCTGCAAAGTAACGTAGCTATTTGAATAATTCTATCGTTCTTGAATATCTGACGGCAGTAGCCTTGTAAAAACAGACCCAAACAAAGTCTACTTGCGTAGCCACGTGCCGTCAATTACGTAGACCGTTAATTGTACTTAAAATGAGTATCAAAATCAATTTCCTTTGATTTCTTGAATACGTTTTTAATTAAACACCCCAAGCGTGTTTGAGTGATGGTTACGAAATATCTAATAGATATTATGAAGTGCTTACGACTAACGGTAATGCATTACGTTAAAGGGCACAGAAATATGTTACACGAATTTAAACTACGATGATATTTCTTAAATGTTACTCAATACTCTGTGCTATTACAAAAAACTGGGAGACAGAAGTAAAATATCATATATGTACTAATTTTTTACGTCTGTGCTCGATAATCGCTCCATCGGAGAATTAATAATTATGATAATAAAAACTGCTTTGGTATATGATATGAATCTTATCGCTGATAAAAATTCGTTCATATTTCTATACGATAAATGATAGCGGCTAATAGGGTAGTTGTTGAACTTCAAATGCTGGTGCATTTAGCCAAAGTTAAGAGTATTTACATAACTGAATATAACTTACCCGAACTCCAGCTCTGCTCGAAAACGATTGATGTAGAATTAATTGCCAGTCAAATTTTCGGTTCAAAGTACCTATTGTGCTACGACATTGGGTACTTTAAAAATGGTGTTTCCTACGAGTACAGCAACTTGTTTGTCCCTGGCATCGCAAGCATTCTGTATATTTGCCCATATTTATAAAAAATTGCAACCATAGGTTGCCGATGTGTCTCGATCTAGTACGCATAGTATAAAGTTCGATTACTGTACTATTGATCTTCTGTGGTATGTTTATTACTATCCAACTATAAGATTAGATAATAAATAATTTATTGTATCCATTGCTTGTTATTGCGCATTCTGTTTCAAACATAGTTTTCATTGTATGTTAAATCTATAAATTGATTTGTTGTAATAGGGTTTTGTAATTGTTTTAAGAGGCTTTTAACTATAATTTTATCATCATCATCATCTCAGCGATGAATCCCGGTTGCAGCCCAAACTCTCGCTTCGGCGCCCGGGGTCCGCTTTCCGACTTTTTCTTCTCCACTTCGCACGGTCTTCAGCATCCCTGGTAGTGAGACCATTGGCACGCATATCACCCTTTACGACGTCAAGCCAGCACTTTTTGGATCTACCCCTCCTGCCAGGGCCCGGCGGAAGCGGCATGGCCAGACATTTGTTTCCCACGTAAGCATCCGGTTGCCGTAAAACGTGGCCGTACCATCGGAGCCGACACTCCTGCAATTTATCCGCAATGTCACGGACATGACATCACACATCCACCGCAGCATATTCATTTCCGTGACACGCAGTTCTTGCTTGTGTCGCTCTAACACCGGCCACGCTTCACAGCCGTATAAAAGGACAGGCCTAATGATGTGTCCTGTCCTTTCAACTTTTAACTATAATTTTATCGATCATTTGTTTTAGTTTTCGAAAGCTAAGCCTAATATAATTTACGCTTACCCGGCTAAAAAGAAGTGACATACCGAGCCTACATAAAATATTTACTACTTGACATTAAGAGGGTCTTGTGAAAATTCTATTTTCATACAAGACTAAGTATGGCTCTTGAGGAAAACACAAACTGAGAAATCAAACAAAGAAGTGGCTTATTGTTGGAAAACAGATTGCCATGAAGCAAAAAAAAAGTTTAAAGTGGGGTCGCCAGACCGACGTAACCACGTCGACTTCCCCCGGAGTTCCGGCGTGGTACTAGTTATTCGGTTTCCTCGGTATACAAAAACCGAAGTGGGGCCGAAGGAGAAGTATGTTATAGTTTGTCCTCTATTTATTCCTGGCTGAAACTAGGTGGCCAACAGGCAGTGTTAAGGAATATAGGGTTAATAATGTTGCTTCAGTAGGAGACACCATTTATTTGTATTGTATTACTTGTATAATATAGCTATAGAATATGTATTATTTTAATAATACCTATAAAAAGTTCAAATAAAGAGAGAGACCCAACAAAGTGAAATACTATTTTTAAAAGCACTAGCAATAAAACGCAATAAACCTTGTAATACATTACATCACCCCTAGTTTTATTTAAAGAATCAACACATTTATCCGTGCACTTAAACCTAAAAGACAGCCTCATTCAAAGTCGAATGTTGTAAATCTTGATGCTCCGAGCCACGAGTGACACTTTTACGCGCACTTACGATACACTGTGTATTATCTTTAATAGCTTCTCGGACCTATATGTGTTTTGGTGTTGCCATGTGCTCAATTTCCGAAATTTAATTTTATATTTCATACATCTTTGTGAAATTATTAAATTTCAATTTATTAAATTTAATTAAATTCAGACAAATTAGCTGATATCGTACCCTTAATGTAATTTAAATTATTCTGGTCAATAAGTATTAAAATATAGTCAATTCCTGATAAGATCTTCAAAACGCTTTATTTGCTTAATGAATCAAGGATTTGTAATAGAAAAAGAAAATCTATAATTTATTGAATTATAGCTTCCGTTTTAGATTTTCCTACTGCGCTACGACGTGGGGTATTTTAATGATTATCTAAAATGAGTATGCTCCGTTAATTACAAATATCCAGTCAACGGTTACTACTTAATATTAGGTTGATCTGCCTATATGCTGTTCCACAGATGTAAAAATGATTTATCCTTAATTAACATATGAACTTATTTGTTATTAATATATAAATTATCAAAATTCTAGTGGAGATTTTATTATGATATAAAATTTACAAAAGAAAAAGAAGTAAAATCTAAATAAAAATGGCGTTCTTTTACCCTGAAGACTGGGAACAATTTGCAGTATGTATAATTTGTATATGTGTAAGGGCAGGAGGAAGAAGAAGAAGAACTTATTTGACTCTGAATTTTTACGTATATAAAGTTATTTCACTGCAACAATATTCGTTGCTAGAAGTAGCAACATTAGGAATAGTGATGTTAGTTAATGACTGTCTGTTAATATCCGTATTATAAATCTGATAAATAGACAGATATCGTGTTTTACTCGATTTGAACAATCAATAACTGATTGATGTACAATCGTATACATAATTTATTTTACGAGTCTTTTTATTTGTAATAAATTTTTATTTAGATAACATTTTTTTTATGTAAATTTATTTTGCTTTTGGCAATGAAAAGTTTTTAATCTGTTTACTTAGATAGGTTTCTATCCGTGCAGGGGTAAAGAAAGAATACAGACCTCTGCGGCTGGGGTCGGCCTGTCGTAAAAGGCGACAAAACAACCCACCCTAGCTACCTGCTGACCACCTTTAGTTTTAAGTAAGCCGCCTTAATAACTTTGTGTTGTGTTCCGGTATTAGTGACCCAAGTTCGTGTACCCTTGTGGGACAGCAGTGTGTTCGCGATGCCACTGACGTTTCAAACACCCATAAGTGACGGTAACTGCTAAATTCTAAGTGGGCCGTCAGCATATCTGCTGTCCTACAGAAATAAAAAAGGTGTAAAAATTAAAACCAATAATCGTACTCTTTTTTAATTAGTTGCTGAAGCAAACGTATTGTTATTTTGTGTGGATGTATAGTGTGGATAGCCTAAATACAGCACTGATTAGATTTTTTATGAAAAAGTTCATTAATGAGACAGCATTCTAAGTGCAATTCATACAATTTGACCATCGTAGCCATTAATCTGTGACATGGTGCATTGTCTTGGTGGAACAGTGGTTTTTTCTTTGCCATGCGGGGCCGTTTGTTCTTTATTTCTTTGCTCAATAGGTTCAATAATGCTCTATAGTATTCAGAATTGATGCTTTTTCCTTCCTCAAGATAAACAAAACACAATGTGCATAACAGAATACTGATATTGATACTGAATACTGACCTTGCCTGCCGATTGTTGTGTCTTTAGTCGTTTTGGAATTTTTCCACCTGCCTCAACCCACTCAGCTGACGAACGTTTTGACTCTGGAGTGTAATAGTGTATCCAGGTTTCATACATGGTCACATACATATGCAAAAATCCGCTTTGTTATAGTTCAAATACTTCAGACAGGCCTCTGAATCGTCTATTCGTTGTTGTTTTTGATCCGGTGTTAACAAACGCGGTACCCACCTTGAGTTGAGCTTTTTCATACCTAAACTGTCGTGTAAAATAGTAATCACGCTGCCATATGATGTCTTTGAAACCTCAGCCATTTCCCTGACTTTCATTTTGCGGTCGGTGAAAACAATTCTGCGGATTTTTTTGACGTTTTCTTCGTTAACAGTTATATTTGGGCGACCACTGCGTTGAGCGTCGTTGACGTCGCTACGACCACTTTTAAATTCATTGTACCATTCGCAAACGGTTGATTTCCCTAGAGCAGAGTCCGAATAATGCTTATTAAGCTACTCTTTCGCGTCTTTCGCATTTTTTCCGATCAAAAAACAATGCTTGATCAACACACGAAATTCTTCCTTATCCATATTTTGACAAAGACACCAAAGTTGCTTGACACAAACAACAATAACTTAAGAACACGTGGTCCAGTTGTCATGAAATTTTGAGACATACCTTATAAAGGATCGATATCGAATGCTATAATAAATTTTGTATATGTGGCGCCATCAGTCAGTCCGGGAATGTTTTGATCAATTTAGGTACTTTAATCAAATTAAAATTTCTTGTGTATTAGTACATACCAAACTAAATCATTAAAATGTATTTTTCTGTTTTATTACTCGATGATCATATTCATTTTACTAAATGTATAAATCTAATTGGTAATACTAGTTAGTACTAAAAAGTTAGCCAATTACAAGTATCTGTGCGCACATCCCTAGGCTGTGAACAATTAAAACTGTCAGAATGAATTGTAAGTAAGCGCGTTACGTTGGATGCAATTAGTGAGACGCGGATAATATCCCAACTTACGGATCCGTATTTAGATGTTTATGTCTTTGAACATAGCGTAATAGTGTAATGTTGTTTTAAATACCCCTGTTTCTGTTTACTTGGATTTATTTACCCATCTTTTGGCATTGTTCGCTTAAGCGGTCATTGCTTACATTAAAAGTGTTAATTTTATATTGTTTTCGAAAAGTGCTTCGAATATACTACAAAAAGCTCAAGAGGATAAAC